>CM065591.1:67280060-67877335 GCA_033119425.1 Bufotes viridis
GGAGAACAAGGGCAGATTCCTCCCAGTTGAGCCAAAAATCTGAAGATACCGGAGGATGTACTGGGAGAACCGAGCGGTTCCCAGGGATAATAGTAAGTGCAGGGAGATCCCTGGGCGCCGCTCTACATGTCGGTATACTTAGTTTATATTTTTATTATAATGAAAGGTTCTCTTTAAGAGCTCATCTGCATCTCTTTCTTCCCAGAATTCCAGAGGAGAATGTAGGGCCTATAAGTCTCCTCACGACGACTAAGGTGCTCTCCCAAGAAGAGATAGTACCATGCTGTGTCACAGTAATCTGACATGTTCCTTTCAGCTCATCCGAGTTGCTGGTATCCTCCCTGCGCAGGCGCTAGACTGTGGATGGTAAGGAAGTGGTCTTATGACTAAACCACCATGCTGACTGCATGGACACGGCAGAGGGATACGCTCAGGTACATGTCAGATCACTCTGGGACAGAGGAGTGCCCATTCACCCTGAACTCTTTTAAAGTGGACAACCCCCTTAATACATCCCATAAGAAGCAGGGCATTACTGCACAAATAACCTGTTAAACTCTATTAGTGATGTGACGTGTGCAGTGATAACAGCACTACATACAGTACAATTTCACACTACCTGTCACCAAAAGGCTGTTTTTTGTTTCTTAGAAACGTACCCTGCAGCTGTTCTGAATTTTACTGATGTATCCGAAAGGGCTATTATGGGTTATTCTACAAAAAGTACTTGTCACCATCAACAGGATAGGTGATGAATGTTGCATCGCTGGGAGTCCAATTGCAGGGACCCCAGCAATCCTCATAACAGAGGGTCCTCGTGTCCCCTCTCTGATTGAGCAGATAGTTCACATGCCTGTCCACCATAGGACTGATGTAGAGTGTTGGGTCTCTTAGGAGAGGAGGAATTTGTCGGGCTCACTAGACAAGCATGCTGCTATACAGTCCACATAAGTACATGCAGGTATGTATAGCAGATAACACTTACTGGGTAATTGATGTCTCCACAGTCCGTCAGTCTGAATGGTCCCTGTTTGCAGACGTTGCTTGGATCCTCATTGAACAGCAAGAGAACTTGATCGGAGCCACGGCCAACAAAATCGTCCACCAGTATATTGCGGACATGTTGCCAGGTGGCGGCCGTCTGTAGAGATAAATATATGCATTACACGACGGTCACAATTGGCTGCAAGATTTCACACTTTTCCTCCCGCCAGTGACAGGTAGCCCTGTCCTTGTCCTCGGCTAAACTGATGATAATATAAAAGCCCCTTTAGGGCTGTTTCATATGAGAGTCCATTGCGGGAATCGTGCTCCGGTGTGTGAGTGTGATCGTCCGCTCTGGACTTCCAGGAGCGCACTGCATTATACGGATTTATAATGCTGTGTGTCTCTGACCTTACTTGTACAGGATCATAGTGACAGCTTTATGTCAGTATTATTCTGTAACAGTAAGGTCAAGCAGAGGCACACAGCATTATAAATCAGTATAATGCTGTGCGCTTCTGGAAGATTACACGGAGCGCGATTCCCGCAATGGACTCGCTTGTGTGAAACAGCTCTTACACTGCCCAATGTTCGTGCAGATTATTGATAACGAACGTTTGTACGAATGCTCATTAGCGATAATCTGCTGGTGTAAAGGAGCTGCCGATTACCAGATGAACAAACAAAACACTCCTTCATTGGGTAACAGGATCATTGGTGTGGTCAACTACAGGCCCCTTTACACTGACAGATGACGCTGGCATTCCTTCCTGACAATCGCCTGCTCGTCAGTGGAGGAGACCGCTGCATTTACCTGCAGCAATCTCCTCCACAGTATAGGGAGGAGAGATCACTAATGCCATCGCCAGCAGCATAGGCTGTTTAGACACCACGATCTGCTGCCGCCAAACGATGATTTAGACATCCGCATGAAAGATGCAATTACTCGATGAATGAGCGTTTTGCTGATTCATCAGGTAATCGGCGGCACCTTTACAGATTATCGCTAATGAGCGTTGTAAAAACGTTTGTTAGCAATAATCTGCCTAAATATCTGCAGTGTAAAGGGGCCTTAGGCCTCTTTCACATGAGCGTGACGGATTGGCTCCGGATGCGTTCAGTAAAACTCGCGCCATTTTGCAAGCAAGTTCGGTCAGTTTCGTCTGCGACTGCGTTCGGTTTTTTCCGCGCGGGTGCTATGCGTTTTGATTCGTTTTTCACGCACGCGATAAAAAACTAAAGGTTTACAAGCAAAATCTCTTACCAACCATCAGAGAAAAACGCAACGCATCCACAATTGCTTGCGGATGCGATATGTTTTTTACTGAAGCCCTATTCACTTGTATGGGGCCAGGGATGCATCAAAAACACATAATATACAACATGCTGCGATTTTCACGCAACGCAGAAATGATGTGTGAAAAAAAACGCTCATTGAAATGAATGGGTCAGGATTCAGTGCGGGTGCTATGCGTTCACGTCACGCATTGCACCCGCGCAGAAAACTCGCTTGTGTGAAAGAGGCCTTAACTGATTGCCAGCAGCAGATCGTGCCGTCTAAACGGCCTCTACTGCTGGCAGATATTGATTCTGTATGGGGAGGAGCAATTGCATTGGTGATGGCTCCTCCCCATACTGTGGAGGAGATCGCTGCATGTAAATGACGCAGTCTCCTCCACTGATGAGCAGGCCGTTGTCAGGAAGGAATGCCTATAGAGCTCTCTAACACTTAAAGTCACCAGTTTTATGGTGTCCTAATTAAGGGCGACATGAACAAGTGACAGGTCTCCTTAACAAAAGGCTGGGTCGTTTTCTTTAACTGACCCAGCCATTCTGCCAAAATCTTATACTGAGCAGCACCAGCACATAATGACGAGTCCCGAATATTCATGAGCCCATGGCTTTCCCCGCCCACCTGCTGCTGATTCATATGGAAACAACCTGTCAATCAGAGGCAGGTGGGCGGGGAAAGCCGTGAGCTCATGAATTTGGGGACCCAAGTGCTGTAGATGTTAGGATTTCAATGTGGGGGCAGCAGAAAACTGGAGACACATTGCCTTTAAGGGCATAGGGCAACATCACACACCGTTATCGGTCCTGATCTTGGGGACCATGGCTATAAGTCAGGGCTTGACAAATTTCCTTGGAATCTAGGAGCCATCTAAAAAAGTTAGGAGCCAGGCGGAGCCGCGTCATAAAGCCCCCAATAGATGCCCCCATAGTGCTCCACCCCCCCCCACTTCTCCATAGAGCCCCCCAATAATGCATGCCAGTACATAGTGTTCCTTCCCCTGTTCTCCATAGTGCCCCCCATAATGTGCAAGTATATAGGGCCCCCCATAATGCTTCCCCTCTTCAATAGGTTATATGACACGTCAGATGCTGCCAGCGTCAAAGTGATCGCCACTTGCGGCCGCCATGACATGTGGAAACCCTTACAAGGATTACAGGGTCCGGAGGGGAGGGCAGAGGGGTCCGGAGGGGAGGGCAGAGGGGTCCGGAGGAGAGGGCAGAGGGGTCCGGAGGGGAGGGCAGAGGGGTCCGGAGGGCACAAACACAGCGGGCACTATGACACTTTACTGAGCACTATAACCCCCAGCTGGCGCTCAGCCTCTGCAGGTTCCGCATTACTTCAACGCCCAGCTCTTTCCCCCCTTGTCATTCTCCCCCCCCTTATCATTCACTTTCCCCCTTGTCATTATCTTTCCCCCTTGTCATTCATCTTTCTCCCCCTTGTCATTCATCTCTTCCCCCTTGTCATTCACTTTCTCCCCCCTTGTCATTCACTTTCTCCCCCCCCTTGTCATTCACTTTCCCCCTTGTCATTCACTTTCCCCCTTGTCATTTACTCCCCCCCTGTCATTCACTTTTCCCCCTTGTCATTCACTTCTCCTCCCCTCTTGTCATTTCTCCCCCCGTCATTCACTTTCTCCCCCTTGTCATTCACTTTTCCCCCTTGTCATTTACTCCCCCTGTCATTCTCTTTTCCCCCTTGTCATTCACTTTCCCCCTCTTGTCATTTCTCCCCCTGTCATTCACTTTCTCCCCCTTGTCATTCACTTTCTCCCCCTTGTCATTCACTTTCCCCCTCTTGTCATTTCTCCCCCTTGTCATTCACTTTCCCCCCTTGTCATTCACTTTCCCCCTTGTCATTTACTCCCCCTGTCATTCTCTTTTCCCCCTTGTCATTTTGTCATTCACTTTCCCCCTCTTGTCATTTCTCCCCCTGTCATTCACTTTCTTCCCCCTTGTTATTCACTTTCCCTCTTGTCATTCACTTTCCCCTATTGTCATTTCTCCCCCTTGTCATTCATTTTCCCCCTTGTAATTATCTTTCCCCCTCTTGTCATTCTCCCCCCTGCCTCCCCTGCCTCTAGTGTAGCGTGGCCGAGCTCTGTGTGGTCCCACGGGTACAGGAGCTTTAGTTTCCTGTACCCGGGCGGACTGACAGGAGGTGCACACTGTGTGCGCACTAATTGTCAGTCCGGCCGGGTACAGGAGACAGATGCTTCCTGTACCGCGGACCATACAGGGCTCGGCCACGCTACAATGAGGAATGGACAGGAGGGAGCGCTGAGCGTTTTCCTCCTGTCAGTCCCTCTCTTCATGCTGCGCCCTCATGGACGCGCCAGCCCGGGCAGTGCTGCAGCCGCCTGAGGGGGCCCTGGCACCTGAGAGAACGGGCTGACAAATACCCAGTCGCCAGGACCAAATTCCTGGTCGCCATGGCGACCTGGGATTTGTCGAGCCCTGCTATAGGTAGTACAGTGTGAGGCTGTGTTCACATCATACTATGTGAGCTTGGTGTAATTAGAGATGAGCGAACTTCTTTTTTTTAGTTCGGCGTCCATAGTTCGGGTTGGGGTTATCGTAGCATCCCGTTATGGATTCCGCTATCGCGGATCATAACGGCATTTGGAATCCATAAGGAAATGCTTCATTGAACCCGAACCTTGGACAACCCTAAGGACCTGGGGTGACGTCACAGTCATGTGATCAGTGCAGGGGGCGTGGCTCAGCAGTGGATTGGATAAGAGGTGATCCAGTGCTGAGCCACGCCCCCTGCACTGATCACATGACGGTGACGTCACCCCAGGCAGGGCTCCAGACAAAAAAAAATCCCTAGGAGCCATTGGCTCCTAAACTGAAAAATTTAGGAGCCAAATAAAAATTTTAGTCGCCAAATTTAAATACATACATAATTATGATATAAAACAAAATAGCCTCATTCACACGTCCGTGTTTGGTCAGTGATTTCCATCAGTGATTGTGAGCCAAAGCCAGGCGTGTATGCTACACAGACATAAAGTATAAGGGAAAGATCTGCTCTTGATCTGTGTTTAAAGCTGCACCTGGTTTTGGCTAAAAATGACTGATGGAAATCACTGACCGAAGACTGACTGTGTGAATGAGGCATCAGTGTTCGGTCAGTGATTTCCATCAGTGATTTTGAGCAAAAACCAGGTGCGGCTTTAAACACAGAACTGGTGCAGATCTTTCCCTTATACTTTATGTCTGTGGAGGATCCAATCCTGGTTTTGGCTCACAATCACTGATAGAAATCACTGACCAAACTACTGATGTGTTAATGAGCTGACTATGACTGTGCTTATATGGCGTTCTAATTTGTGCTTCCATTCTGCATTTTCGTGATTGTGGACCCATTCAAGTGAATGGGTTCGCATCCGTGATGCAGAGTGCACGCGAGGCTGCTGCCGGTGTATTGCGGAAGTGCTGTTTGTGGGCCGCAATACAGGCAGGGGCAGAACACTTTCTTGTGATAACTGGTGGTGACAGCAGCGCTGAGTGACAGTAGCTACTGACACCACCTACTAAGGATTTAGCATAGACAAGTATGACTTCTCAATGCTAAATCTTACAGCATGTCCTAATTATAAGTAAATGGACATTATGGTGCTGGCTGAGACTCACTGGCTAAATGAAGAGCTGAAGGGGTTAAACTTTAAACAACTGGGGGAAAAAAAAAAACCTTACTAGTCTGAACAAGGGGGAAGGGAGGGCAGCAGAAGCCATACTGAGTGTCACAGAACTCACGTCAGGAGCCGGAGGACTGCAGGAGGCAATGATGCTGGGACTCGGCAGTCCTTCTGCAGGGGGGCAGAGGAGCCACACTGTCACAGGACTCACATGTACGGAGCTGGAGGGGAGGCACTGACCCAGGCACCCGGCCGGCCGTCCTTCTGCAGGGGGGCAGGAGGAGCCACACTGTCACAGGACTCGCATGTCAGGAGCTGGAGGGGGGGAGGCACTGACCCAGGCACCCGGCCGTCCTTCTGCAGGTCTCTGTCAGTGCTCCCAAGCGCGCTCTCTTCCCGGGCTCTGTGAGGGGGCGGGGCCCAGGACGAGCCACTACAGGCTGGCAGAGCAGGCTGGATGTCGGGGGCTGGGCTCAGCAGACGTGCCGAGCGTGGCGCGTCTGCTGAAGAGAGTTTTTTTTCTCCCTTAAAGCTGCCGCGCGGAGGTGGGACAAGTCGCAAATGGCGATAAGACTTAAAAGTCTTGTCGCCATTTGCAAATTCCTGGTCGCATTTGCGACCATTTTGGTCGCCATCTGGAGCGCTGCCAGGTCCTTAGGGTTGTCCAAGGTTCGGGTTCAATGAAGCATTTCCTTATGGATTCCAAATGCTGTTATGGTCCGCGGTAGCGGAATCCATAATGGGATGCTACGATAACCCGAACTTTGGACGCTGAACTAAAAATAGAAGTTCGCTCATCTCTAGGTGTAATGCATTCATAGGCCGCCATGACCTGCTGAAGCCCAAAGGTTTTCTATGGCCTTCATCAGGATGGTAAAAGTTTGCATACTATAGGGAAGCTCAGCAGACTGTGTTTTCCGATATAGTTGACTATTGCAAAAAATAAATAAAAATGCCACGTGATGTGACCAAAGCCTTAGTTTACGGGCGAATGTGCATCCATTTTCAGACATTTTTCATCCAAATGATTTGCTCCAGACACAGCAGCCACTGTACACAGGACATAGCGGCCAACTCTTTAAAGATTGTTTTCAGGATGTTTTTGGACACCCATGCCTCCAAGACAGCAGACTGTGCACGCCCATTAACAGTATCACATACATTTCCTATAAGAGCTCGTGCACACACCCTTTGGCTGTTTTGTGGATCCACAAAACACGGACACCAGTCGCGTGCATTCCGCATTTTCCAGAACGTAACGTCCGGCCCATAACAGAACAGTCCTATCCTTGCCCATAATACGGACAATAATAGGACACGCTCTATTTTTTTGCACAATAGCCATGCGGACACGGAATGCACGCAGAGTAAATTTTGTTTTTTATTGAAAAAGATACGTTTGTGTGCATGAGAGCTAAAATGCACTTCCTCCACGCTCCAGGGCCTAGTCAATGGACCTTGCTTCATAACCTGAGATTAATGCATCTTATTCCCAACAAAATGACCCTATTCTCATCTCATAACGTCATGGCATGTCACTAGGATAGGACATCGCTTTATATCTGGTAGAGGTCTGACCGCTGGGATCCCCCCAGGGCCGATGCAAGGATTTTTGCCGCCCTAGGCAAAAGAAAAGTTTGACGCCACCCCCCCCCATGTGACATCACAATGACCCACCCATATGATCTGCCATATTAAAGGGGTTCTGCAGTTTATTTAAACTGATGATCTATCCTCTGGATAGATCATCAGCATCTGATCTGCAGGGGTCCGACACCTGGGACCCCCGCCGATCAGCTGTTTGAGAAGGCAGCGGCGCTGGCAGTAGTGCCTCGGTCTTCTCGCTGTTTACCGCAGGCGCAGTGACGTCACGACTAGCATCACTAGGCCTTGGCGGGGTTAAGCTCTGTTCACTTGAATGAAGCTTTGCCCCACCCAGGCCATTGATATTAGTCGTGACATCACTGCGCCTGCGATAACAGCTAGAAGACCGAGCACTACTGCCAGCGCCGCTGCCTTCTCAGTAGTGCCTCGGTCTTCTCGCTGTTTACCGCAGGCGCAGTGACGTCACGACTAATATCACTGGCCTGGGTGGGGCAAAGCTTCATTCAAGTGAACAGAGCTTAACCCGCCAAGGCCTAGTGATGCTAGTCGTGACGTCACTGCGCCTGCGGTAAATAGCGAGAAGGCCAAGGCGCTACTGCCAGCGCAGCTGCCTTCTCAAACAGCTGATCGGCAGGGGTCCCAGGTGTCGGACCCCCACATATCAGATGCCAGTTTTCTCTCCCCCCCCCTTGTCATTCTCTCCCCCCTATTGTCATTCTCTTTCCCAACCCCCCTCACCCACATGTCATTCTCTCCCCCACCCTTGTCATTCTCCTTGTCCCTCTTGTCATTCTCCTTGTCCCTCTTGTCATTCTCCTTGTCCCTCTTGTCATTCTCTTTCCCAACCCCCCTCACCCTCATATCATTCTCTCCCCCACCCTTGTCATTCTCCTTGTCCCTCTTGTCATTCTCTCCCCTCACCCACATGTCATTCTCTCTCCCACTCGTCATTCTCCTTGTCCCTCTTGTCATTCTCTCCCCCCTTGTCATTCTCTTTCCCAACCCCCCTCAACCTCATGTCATTCTCTCCCCCACCCTTTTCATTCTCCTTGTCCCTCTTGTCATTCTCTTTCCCAACCCCCCTCACCCTCATGTCATTCTCTCCCCCACCCTTGTCATTATCCTTGTCCCTCTTGTCATTCTCTCCCCCCTTGTCATTCTCTTTCCCAACCCCCCTCACCCTCATGTCATTCTCTCCCCCACCCTTGTCATTCTCCTTGTCCCTCTTGTCATTCTCTTTCCCAACCCCCCTCACCCTCATGTCATTCTCTCCCCCACCCTTGTCATTATCCTTGTCCCTCTTGTCATTCTCTCCCCCCTTGTCATTCTCTTTCCCAACCCCCCTCACCCTCATGTCATTCTCTCCCCCACCCTTGTCATTATCCTTGTCCCTCTTGTCATTCTCCTTGTCCCTCTTGTCATTCTCTTTCCCAGCTCTACGCGGCTGCCTAGTCCGCTTACAGGACGCGCCGGCCCTGGATCCCCCCACCTCCCCTCGATGTTGAGACAGAAGTGGTTGATAAACTGATTCCCAGTTTTTCCCTGCAATGTGGCTCTCCTGGTCACCCAGTTGTGCAGGCAGCCAGCCCCATTCTCTAAAAGGGGTACTGCAGGATTTACAAGTGATGACCCATTCTCAGGATAAGTCACCACTATCTGATCAACTGGGGTCCAACACCCCGCACCCCTACTGATCTGCAGTAGCTCTGAAGTCAGTGGGAGCAGGAGAGGCCATCACATCTTAAATCCTAGAATACCCCTTTGGGCTCGTGTGCATGGCAGACATTTACAGAAGCAAAAAGAATTTCCCCAGGCCGGGATCCGTGTTGTGGATCGCAAAACACTTACGGACGTGTGCATGAGGCCTTTAAATGGAGCAATGGTTTCCTAAGGGCTCATGCACACGACCGCATGTATTTTGGGGTCCGCAAAAAATACGGACGACGTCCGTGTGCATGCTGCATTTTGCAGAATGACGGAACAGCTGGCCCCGAATAGAACAGTCCTATCCTTGTCCGTAATGCGGGAATACGGACATACGGAAAAGAAATGCACATTGAGTAATTTCCGTTTTTTTTTTTTTTCCGACCCATTCAAATGAATGGTTCCACATACAGTCCGCAAAAAAAAGAAAAAAAAAGGAACAAAACGGAACGGACAAAAAAAGAAAATACATTCACATGCATGAGCCCTAGACAGCAGGTGCTGCTGTGTGGAGAACTTAGCCCTGCAGCCCTTCATTCTAGGTATCGGCCAGGGTCCGATCATAAAGTGATAGACTATCCTGGTGCTACGCCATCACTTTATAAGATGGGAAAATCTCTTAGACAGATATACATAGAAGAACAATTACCTTCCATCCATCTTTCCATATCCCACATGCATCCCCGGAAGAGAAGGAAAGAACACATAATATGTCTGCCCGGCTTGTGGATGCAAGCTGTAGTTTTGAAAGGTTTTCAGACGGCAGCTGGCAAACCTGCTTAGGGACTCCATTATGGAAGCAGATCAATTGCTTACTGCTGGCTGCTATTGCGGAAGTCTCGTATCTGCCATTAACATTTTGCATGGTACAAACTTCAAGGCAGCGCAGCACACTTGAGTATGCATGAGGAGCAAGACAAGATCCTGGCACAGCGTTCTGATTTTCGAGGAAGTACAAAACAAACTCCTTTCCTTGAAGACTTCTATTAGGAAGAGAAGAGCCTATTAAACGCCTGCCATCCAATCTCACGGTTGTTACCCCCAAAATACAAGTTCCTTCTTCAGTCGTCCCAGCCCAAAGAACAGCGGAAATATCGATCGGAGCCGTACAAACTTCTGAAGTCAAAGATGAGACATGAAGGAGTTTTTCCTGCTGTCTCCACAGAATGGTCGGGCCGTCAGTGATGTACAGATCTTCGATGGTTTCCGAGTCCACTTTGAACTTCAGGCAGGTTTCCAGTTCGTTCGACGGGTGGAGAAGCAGCGACATCAGCCGCCACGAACCACCAGACTTCCTCTTGCAGGTCCTTAGCAGAACGCATGGAAGCTTAATGCCGGTCCTGGCGTCGGCCACACAGCGAACGCGAGCAAGTTCCAGGGTGGACTTACTAGATGGGATGCTGTACTCACCACCAGAGATTTCAATGAACTGTCCAGTCTCAGCATTAAACGCCTTCCTCGAGAAGGTGAGAACGTTTTTTTCGGCAGGGTCTGGGCTATTTTTTCTGTGCAGTAGATGAAACGTCACCATTTGACCATTGTAGGCGAGTACATGATCGCTGTTACAAAGCGCATCCATTTTTCCCTGTATCGGCGCGGATTTTATAATGTCCATCTGAAAAATAAAAAGATATTAGCGTCAATCCGTTCACAGGCTTCACTAGCGGGGTGACAGCAGCTGAAAATGGGTCCAGCAACAAGAAAATGGGCTCCCCTCCAAAGATAGATGAAGACTAGCGGTGAGTAGAGATGAGCGAACTTTAAAAAAAAGTTCGGCGTTCAGGTTGTGGTAATCGCCGCATCCTGTTATGGATTCCACTACCGCGGACTATCGCGGCATATGGAATCCATAAGGGGCGGCTTCCACGAACCCGAACTGTTGAACAGCCGAAGGACCTGGGGTGACGTCACCGTCATGTGATCAGTGCAGGGGGCGTGGCTCAGCACGGGATCAATTCTACAAAGAAAATTCCGTTACAAGTTATGGTCCGTGGTAGCGGAGTCCATAACGGAATCCTTAGACAACCCTAACCTTGTACATCGAACTTAAAACACAAGTTCGCTCAACGCTATTCGTGAAAAATTACTTTGTCACGAAGCGCATTTTTTTGCAAGTAGCGGGCGCAATGGCGGGGAATGACGATTGTGCTGCCCTCCGTCACTGAACCCCTCAGATGGAGTGTTCATCGTAGCATCTGAGATAAGGGCTTTCAGGGGTTAGACCGTTGGGAAAAAAAGAGGCCGTCGCGGCCATCTTGATTGCGTGGTGCGTGATGACATCATATCCCACTGCGCACAAGAATTTGCGAGAGTATTATTATTTTTTTACCGCCATTTCAGGGGAAATTGATTTTGCAGCAAATCAAATTTTACCTAAAATTCAAATCAAAGTCCGCTTTAGAAACTTCAATTCGCTCAACCCTCGTAGCCATGAACTTTCTGCTGAAGGTGGTGATGGTGGGATGGGGCCCCAGCTCCATGACTGCTTGTTACACATCAGGGTCACAAGCACCATTCCGATTGACCCTTCTTGTGGACAGGATGTCGCCTTCACTCTATGGGGTGCAGCTGGGAGTAGAAATATACAGTCACAGGGGTGTGGAATTCCTATCGCCCGACGCCCGGGACATGCAGTTCCGGGCGCCGGGCAAGTACTTTAAACAGTTGTTTAGCCCTGTGCGGGCAAGTAGCAGGGACATGTGGTTAGACAGTGATAGGAGCGGTCATATGCGAGCTGACCGCTCCTATCTGTGTCAGCCTGCCCCTGCATCGTGCATATGACCCGTACATAGCACTTCCTGCAGGCGGCCCCCGCTCCTCCCGGCTCCTGTATCGAAGTCTCCTCCCACCTGCCAGCACGGAGCGCACAGCAAGTCAGCACACCGTCTCCAGAGACAAGATGGGAGAAGGAGAGTGAGACCCCACGGCCCCCTGCAGATGAGCGTTCCTCCCGGAGCCTGTCCACATCGCAGCTCCCGGCCTGACCTGCAAGCGCTGACTGGGGTTACATAGCATTATACTGATTTATGATGCTATGTAACCCTTACAGCTCTGGAATGTGTTGGATAACACTGACAGGATTATGTCAGCGTTATCCAATACATTCCAGAACTGTAAGGGTTACATAGCATCATAAATCAGTATAATGCTGTGTGACCCCAGTCAATGGTTGCAGGTCAGGCTGGGAGCTCAGTTGACAGACTCTGGGAGGAACGCTCATCTGCAGGAGGCCTAAGAGCCCGGTGTCAGAAATGAAGGTAGTGCTGTCTGTCTTCTGAGGCTCTGGCCCTGCCTGCAATCTGCACTGCACATGGCACTTTATAAACTATAACGTCTCCCTGTTGCCCCCATACAGTATAACGTCACCCTGTGGCCCCCGCCCCCGCACAGTATAACGTCACCCTGTGGCCCCTGCCCCCATACAGTATAACGTCACCCTGTGGCCCCCGCCCCCGCGCAGTATAACGTCACCCTGTGGCCCCTGCCCCCATACAGTATAACGTCTCCCTGTGGCCCCCGCCCCCATACAGTATAACGTCACCCTGTGGCCCCCGCCCCATACAGTATAACATCTCCCTGTGGCCCCCACCCCCATACAGCATAACGTCTCCTTGTGGCCCTGTCCCCATACAGCATAACGTCTCCTTGTGGCCCCTGCCCCATACAGTATGACGTCTCCTTGTGGCCCCCGCCCCATACAGGATAACGTCTCCTTGTGGCCCCTGCCCCATACAGCATAACGTCTCCTTGTGGCCCCCATACAGTATACCGTTAGTACAAGTTCAGGACAAGTAGATGGTCATGAGGGACAAGTAGATTGAGCCCCCACTTTAGTCCTTCGACAAGTAGTTTTTTTTTAAATTTCCACACCCCTGAGTCATCCTTCATAGATGAGAAGGTCACCTGCCCATTTCCGGGTCTCCCATAGAGAATGAATGAAGTAGCAGGACGCAGGCTCGACCTGCCGCTCCTTCAGATCGGTGAAGCAGGACCGCTGAGAATCCCAGTGGTCAAACCCTAAATTTGACAACCCCTTTAAATTAATGCCGACACTTTCCCAAACTTTAGCACAAGTTGATCCGAATTGCAGAATATTTTTCACGCTGTGTTCCAATCTTAAAGGGGTGGCGGTGCTCCATCGGAATAGCGAATTTCCCATTCATTACTGTATTATAGCACAATAGGGAATGGGAAAGGCAACCTAGTGATTGTGTTCAGGTGTCCAAAAGGCCCCCGAAGATGGAAAACCCTTTTGAGTATTAAACTAAGGCTACTTTCAGACTTGCGTTGGTGCGGATCCGTCTGTTAGTCGCACAGACGGATCCGCACCTATAATGCAAACGTTTGTATCCGTTCAGAACGGATCCGTTTGCATTAGCTTTAAAGAAAAATGTCAAAGTCAAAACGGATCCGTTTTGAATTACATTGAAAGTCAATGGAGTGACGGATCGGTTTTCAAATGCACCAATATGCACGGAATAGAGGCGGAACGGATCCTTATCCATTCAGAATGCATTGGGGCTGAACTGATCAGTTTTGGACCTTTTGTGAGAGCCCTGAAACGGATCTCACAAATGGAATCCAAAACGCCAGTGTGAAGGTACCCTAAGCCGCGTCCTAGAACCTGCTGATTATGTCTTGGCACCCGAAACCAGAGGACATTCCCTGCAGTCCACAGGGACATCATGGTCCGTGGTAGCGCAATCCATAACGGAATTCTTAGATAACGCGAACCATGTACGCCAAACTTGAAACACAAGTTCGCTCATCCCTAATAGCAACCAATCAGATTCCACCTTTCACTTTTCAGCACTCTTTTGGAAATGAAAGGCGGAATCTGATAGGTTGCTATGGGCAACTAAGACTGTTCTACTTTACACAGATACACACTCCTACAGATCTGGGCTTACACTTGGACGTGACATCACTGTGGGCCCCGCGCGGCGCCTCATGACGTCACCTTTGCGGTCTAATACACTACTTCAGGACAACTGAACCCAAAAGTCCCGCCATGTGCGCCGCAAAGCACTGTGGGTAAGCAGGCGGCATGACTCCAAGGAGCCCCGGTCCCCGCTCATCTCACCGTATACACCACCCATAGTCAGGGCGCCGTCACCCGGTCATAGTCGCAGCTGTACACCCGCTGACGTCATGTAGGGGGTTAGCGGAGGAGACAGCCGCCCAGGAGTAGGTAGGCCGGGCCGTGACGTAACCGGTGACGTCAGTGAGGCCGGAAGGACTTGAAGACACCGGGCAGTGCAGTGTACTGGGAGCAGCCAGTAGCGGCAGGACTGGGACCATGGCAGATGTGAGTAATGTGATCCTGGGCAGGAGGAGGGAGGACGGCTCTCGTCCCACAGGGGACACTGGACAGGCGCTCAGCGACATGGGATTTGATGGCTGCTGTGATTGTCATGTGATGTCATCCTCACTCAGGTGGTGAAGTGAGGGTCATGTGATGTCATCCTCACTCAGGTGGTGAAGTGAGGGTCATGTGATGTCATCCTCACTCAGGTGGTGAAGTGAGGGTCATGTGATGTCATCTTCAGGTGGTGGAGTGAGGGTCACGTGATGTCATCCTCACTCAGGTGGTGAAGTGAGGGTCATGTGATGTCATCTTCAGGTGGTGGAGTGAGGGTCATGTGATGTCATCCTCACTCAGATGGTGGAGTGAGGGTCATGTGATGTCATCTTCAGGTGGTGGAGTGAGGGTCATGTGATGTCATCTTCAGGTGGTGGAGTGAGGGTCATGTGATGTCATCCTCAGGTGCTGGAGTGAGGGTCATGTGATGTCATCCTCAGGTGCTGGAGTGAGGGTCATGTGATGTCATCCTCAGGTGCTGGAGTGAGGGTCATGTGATGTCATCCTCAGGTGCTGGAGTGAGGGTCATGTGATGTCATCCTCCCTCAGGTGCTGGAGTGAGGGTCATGTGATGTCATCCTCCCTCAGGTGCTGGAGTGAGGGTCATGTGATGTCATCCTCCCTCAGGTGCTGGAGTGAGGGTCGTGTGATGTCATCCTCCCTCAGGTGCTGGAGTGAGGGTCAGTGTGATGTCATCCTCCCTCAGGTGCTGGAGTGAGGGTCGTGTGATGTCATCCTCCCTCAGGTGCTGGAGTGAGGGTCGTGTGATGTCATCCTCCCTCAGGTGCTGGAGTGAGGGTCGTGTGATGTCATCCTCCCTCAGGTGCTGGAGTGAGGGTCGTGTGATGTCATCCTCCCTCAGGTGCTGGAGTGAGGGTCGTGTGATGTCATCCTCCCTCAGGTGCTGGAGTGAGGGTCGTGTGATGTCATCCTCCCTCAGGTGCTGGAGTGAGGGTGCGTGTGATGTCATCCTCCCTCAGGTGCTGGAGTGAGGGTCGTGTGATGTCATCCTCCCTCAGGTGCTGGAGTGAGGGTCGTGTGATGTCATCCTCCCTCAGGTGCTGGAGTGAGGGTCGTGTGATGTCATCCTCCCTCAGGTGCTGGAGTGAGGGTGGTGTGATGTCATCCTCCCTCAGGTGCTGGAGTGAGGGTCGTGTGATGTCATCCTCCCTCAGGTGCTGGAGTGAGGGTCGTGTGATGTCATCCTCAGGTGCTGGAGTGAGGGTCGTGTGATGTCATCCTCAGGTGCTGGAGTGAGGGTCGTGTGATGTCATCCTCAGGTGCTGGAGTGAGGGTCATGTGATGTCATCCTCAGGTGCTGGAGTGAGGGTCATGTGATGTCATCCTCAGGTGGTGAAGACAAAAAAACTCCCAAAGGTAGCAAATAAAAGTGTGCTGCATCAGATACTTAGATGTAGGTGTTTTATGGTATAAAAAAAAAACAAATTTTATGTGTTTTCAAACAATAAAACACCTACCTCGGAGTATCCGCTGCAGCGCGCTGTTTTTATTTGCTACCTTTGGGAGCTTTTTAGTCTTCTTCTCCCGCAGCCCCCCTCCGTACGTTGCCTGGCCTCTCCTCCTGTGTGGAGGAACCTCACCCTTCACTAGTGTCCTGCCTGGTCTGCTCAACACAGTCTGGTAAGGTGCATTGACCCACAGGGATGAATGCGGTGACCTAGGAGGTATCGCACCAGGGAGAGGCCCTTCTCTTTTTCATGTCCAGGTAGTGGGGTCCTCGGGTGGCGGGCTGGGGACCGTGTGACGTCATCCTCGGGTGGCGGGCTGGGGACTATGAGATGTCACGATGTACGATGAGGACCTGATGTGTCTCTACCATTGACTGTCCCGGACAATGAGTCGTCACCTTGTTTTGAAGTTACTTTATGTCAATCTCCAACCTGTGACTGTTGTGAAAGTATAACCCTCATCGTGTGTGCTGTCAGAGCTGAGTGCTGTAGTTCCTCCGCCAGTAGGAGATGATTGTATTAGAGCAGGGATCATCAACCTTCGGGACTCCTGCTGTGAAACTACAACTCCCAGCATGCAAACATACTTGGCTGTTCTTCTAGTTACCATAGGAGTGAATGGAGCATTCTGGGAGTTGTAGTGCCGGAGGTTGCTGATCCCTGTATTAGAGGCTGTGCTGGGCAGTCATCCAGGGCTACCTATCGTTCTGCTGTGTGTGTCCACCCTTCATGTTTTCTGCCTATTAGTGATTTTTTTAGAGCCGATACCAATACCGATAATCTGTGAACTTTCAGGCCGATAGCCGATAATTTATACCGATATTCTGTGCATTTTCATTTTAGAAAAAAGAAATTCCTACACAAATCTGCTGTTAAATGAAGAGATGCCATTATTAAATATTTATACTTATTATCTTGGATTTTTTATTTAATAACTATTTCCCTCTTAGGGGCTAGAACCTGGGATCTTTTAATCCCTCGCCCTAGTCGCCCTAATAGAGCTCTAATAGGGTGAATAGGACTTCACACTATGCTCCAGTAGTGTCCTGGTTGCCATGGTAACCGATCGGAGCCCCGGGATTACACTGCTGGGGCTCCGCTCAGAAGCTGCCACTGCCACCAATGAGGAGGAGGGGAGAGGGGACCCTGTGGCCACTGCCACCAATGAGGAGGAGGGGAGAGGGGACCCTGTGGCCACTGCCACCAATGAGGGGAGAGGGGATCCTGTGGCCACTGCCATCGATGATTTCAATACTGGGGGGAGGGCGCACTGCGCCACGAATGAGGATATCTCGCCCATTAATTCAAATACAGCCGCACCTGACCTCTATGAGAGGTAGCTGAGATCCGCGGCAGTTACCCTCTCGGGTGTGGCAGGGGTTAACTCCATTGCACCTAGAGGCTCTGCACTGTCTGCACTTTGATAGGGCCAAACACTGATCTCATTTCACTGCCGTGCCCTGTCAAAGTGCGGGGGGCGCAGCAGTTGTAGAGAGAGCAGAACCTCTAGGTGTAATGGTAACGCCCCCGTTGCTCCTAGAGGCTCATTTGCATATATTAAGCCTTCATTTTCCTCAGCACTGCGGGCACAAGTGAACATGGGACCAACACGGATGCCTTCAGCTGCCAAGTGCACGTGTAACAGGTCAGCCAGTGTCATAGGGACAAAGCTGCTGACAGATGCCCTTTAAGGGGGTATTTATACTGATGATGTATCCTCAGGATAGGTCATCCTTGATCGGTGGTGGTCTGATCAGCTCGCCCGCTGATCAGCTCTTTGAGGAGGCCGCCGTCCATTGAATTGCAGCTCATCCCCCATTCACCTGAATGGGACTGAGCTGCGCCTAGGTCACGTGACCAATAAACGTGATGTCACTGGCCTAGGGTACGCTGTGCGGCGGCTGTGGCACTCAGATTGGTTGGGGTGCCAAGAGTCGAACCACCAACAATCAGGTGCTGATGACCAATCCAGGGGAAGGGTCATCAGTGTAAAAGACTTGTAAACCCCTTTAATATTGATGGTCGCTCCTCAGGTTAGGTCATCAATATCTGATTGCTGGGGGTCTGACTCTCGAGACCCCACCATTCGGCGGTTTGAAGAGGCTGCGGCGCTTTGTGAGCGTCACAGTCTCCTCCTAGGACATTGATGTTTATTGGTCACATGTCCTCGGAGCAGCTCAGTCCTATTCAAGTGAGTGGACCTGGGCTGCAATACCAAACACAGCCAATATGCAATGGATGGCGCTGTGAATGGTGAGGTGCGGGGTATCAGACCAACCACCGATCAGGTATTGATGACCTATCCTGGGGACATGACATGAATATTAGGCATCCGGATTGTTACCATCTAAGCAGGGGCGTAGCGTGGGGGGGGCCAGGGGGGCCGTTGCCCCGGGCGCCAGACTGCAGGGGGCGCTGGCAGCCGTTTGCACAAAAAAAAAAAATCCATGAAGTTGCTGAGAGCAGGGCCACAGAGTGAGGAGCAGCATCATCAGAACAAGCGCCCCTGATCAATCCCACGGCAGTACGAAGCTCCGCCCACAGCAGCGCGAAGCTCCGCCCACAGCAGTGCAAAGCTCCGCCCGCCTTCCAGCCGGGAAAGACACAGTGGAGCTGGGGCAAGAAGAAGAAGAAGGCTGCTGCAGTGTGTCGCTTCAGGACTCCACAGCAGGCAGTCTGAATGTGAGTCAGTCAGACAGTCAGTGTGACAGCTCCCAGAGTGTTAGGTGTGAGGTGGGCAGGTGGTATATTAAGGGTAATACTGGTGGTAGGCCTGGAATATGGACACCAGAGGTGACATCCTTTGGGCAGTACTGTCTCTGGCCATCCTTCACCAGCAGATTCCTGACTGCCACCTGCTTGCCCTGGCTCTCAGTGTCACAGTGTGACTGAATCACTCCCTGAGTGTTAGGTGTGGGGTGACTTATTCACACTGTGACACTGAGAGCCAGGGCAAGCAGGTGGCAGTCAGGAATCTGCTGGTGAAGGATGGCCAGAGACAGTACTGGTGTCCATATACCAGGCCTACCAGTATTACCCTTCATACACCACCTGCTCATCTGGTAAGGGTGACCAGGCGGTATATGAAGGGGTAATACTGGTGGTAGGCCTGGTATAGTTGAGATGAGCAGAGATGGCATCCTCTGGGCAGTATTGTCTCTGGTCATCCTTCACCAGCACCCTGACTGCCACCTGCGTAGCCTGGCTCTCATGGCACTTCACTGCCTGCTGCTTAGGGTACTTTCACACTTGCGTTATTCTTTTCCGGCATAGAGTTCCGTCAAAAGGGCTCTATGCCGGAAAAGAACTGATCAGTCATATCCCCATGCAATCTGAAGGGATAGAAATCCGTTCAGTTTGCATCAGTATGCCTTCCGTTCACTCACTGTCAGGCGTTTGGCGGACATAATACCGCAGCATGCTGCAGTATTATGTCCATCCAAAATGCCTGATCAGTCGCTGAATGCCGGATCCGGCACTAATTCCCATTGACTTGCATTAGTGCCAGATCCGGCATTCTGAAACAACTGAAGGACGTAACACTGTGAAAAAGACTGAAAGACGGATCCGTTCATCCGCATGACAAGCGGAGGGACGGATCCGTTCTTGCAATGCATTTGCAGACGGATCCGCACCGGATCCGACTACAAATGCTGTCAGTTGTCACACTGAACAGCGGATCCGGCAGGCAGCTCCGACGACGGAACTGCCTGCCGGATCACACTAACGCTAGTGTGAAAGTACCCTTAGCGATCAGTGAGTGACAGTCAGTGTCAAAGGCTACGCAGGTGGCAGTCAGGGTGCTGGTAAAGGATGACCAAAGACAGTACTGCTCAGAGGATGCCATCTCTGCTATCCATATACCAGGCCTACCACCAATATTACCCTTCATATACCGCCTAGTCACACTGACCAGGCGGTATATGAAGGGGTAATACTGGTAGGCCTGGTATATGGACAGCAGAGATCTGTATTATTAGTATATAATGCCCTACAGTATTATTAGTATATAATAGCCCCTCTGTATTAATATAATATATAATGGCCCCTCTGTATTATTAGGATATAATAGCCCCTCTGTATTATTAGGATATAATAGCCCCTCTGTATTATTAGGATATACTGGCCCCCACTGTATTATTAGTATATATACTGGCCCCCTCTGTATTATTAGGATATACTGGCCCCCTCTGTATTATTAGGATATATTGGCCCCCTCTGTATTATTAGGATATATACTGGCCCCCTCTGTATTATTAGGATATATTGGCCCCTCTGTATTATTAGGATATATAATTGCCCCTGTGTATTATTAGGATATATACTGGCCCCCTCTGTATTATTAGGATATATTGGCCCCTCTGTATTATTAGGATATATAATTGCCCCTCTGTATTATTAGGATATATAATTGCCCCTGTGTATTATTAGGATATATACTGGCCCCCTCTGTATTATTAGGATATATAATTGCCCCTCTGTATTATTAGGATATATACTGGCCCCCTCTGTATTATTAGGATATATTGGCCCCTCTGTATTATTAGGATATATAATTGCCCCTGTGTATTATTAGGATATATACTGGCCCCCTCTGTATTATTAGGATATATACTGGCCCCCTCTGTATTATTAGGATATATTGGCCCCTCTGTATTATTAGGATATATAATTGCCCCTGTGTATTATTAGGATATATACTGGCCCCCTCTGTATTATTAGTATATATAATGGCCCCTCTGTATTATTAGGATATATTGGCCCTCTGTATTATTAGGATATATAATTGCCCCTCTGTATTATTAGGATACATACTGGCCCCCTCGGTATTATTAGGATATATTGGCCCCTCTGTATTATTAGGATATATAATTGCCCCTGTGTATCATGATAGAAGAGGATGATAGTAAAGAGAGGAATTTAAAAATGTTTTCTGTGAAACTCTGCAGAGACGAGACATGGCTGATAAAAGGCGTCATGATGTTCTAATTTCCGAATGAAGACGGTGGCCCACTATGCCATATCCTGGCCCCAGACTTCAGGTCACACTGTGTGTGTTCTGAATTTTGGGGGTTCACACCCATCTACTGCATTATCTGTACTCTGAGAGCTATCACTGTATTATCTGTAGTGTTACATAGGACTGCAAGTGACATCCACTATGTTATCTGTAAAAAGGGGCGTGCCCACAGGTTGGGGGGGGGGGCGCAATACATGGCTTGCCCCGGGTGCTGGCAACCCACGCTACGCCACTGCATCTAAGATATTTGTGACATGTCTAATGTATATACCACAGTACCCCCCCGTCAGCACTCCGGAGAGGACCGTGCGTGGTCGCCATGTTTTGTAGATTGCGGTGCTGTGGTAACAACCTAGAGTTTCACAACTCTCATACACTACACTGGAGAGAGCCGAACGCCTAGACAGCATGACCTCTGACTTATGTTCTCCTTTTTAGAGTGTCAAACAGGGGTCAAGACACCCCGTTTCCTGATCTATGGGCTGCACATTACATTAGTACGCCATGGCTCTGCCAGGGCTGCTAGCCTTTTTTACGGACAGTAATAGTTTTTTAGTCTTTTTTCTAACGTCCAAGAAAATGACCATCAGGCATAGCAGACTGGTTTTGCACATGTTTGCACTGCGCATGCGCTCGTGACCTTCAGTGACACATGAAGAGCAGAGAAGCCTGGATTAGGCTCTCCAGACCTAAATGGGTTGTGTCATCTCGGACAATGGGGACATAGTTCATGCCCCCATCGTCTTAAGAGGTGCGGGTCTCACCGCTGGAACCCGCATCGATCTCATAAACGGAGCCGGCAAAGTCCCGGAGGGCGCACCGTGAATGTATGTCGCGCTCCCATTCATTTCTATGAGGATTCAGAAAATGCCTCAGCGCACCACTTGCCCATTTTCAGAGGTCCAATAGGAAGGCTTGGTGGTGGGCAAACCCGGGACCGCTTTGCCGACTTCCACAAAGCGGTGAGACCCACACCTCTCAGATAATGGGGGCTTATCCTAGCGGTATGCCCCCATTCTGTGAGATAGGAATACCCTTTTAAGGGGTTGTTCCCATCTGAAAAATTTATGACACTTTTTTTTGGGGATAATGTCCTATCGGTGGGGGTGCCGCAACTATTTCGGGTACCCAGTCTTGCACCATCTGTAATGGGGAGGTGGCTGCGCATGCGCAGCTCCTCTATTCACTTCTATAGAGCTCCTGAGAATAGCTGAGTAAGCGGTTCTGTTACATTTTCCTGTATGTTGTCCAGAAAGAACTAAAAAGAAGGTTGGCACAGGCAAGTGTTCCTCTGACCAGGAGATTGGGCACGGCAGGGCCGTCGCAGTTTGTGCACCCCTGACGTGCAGTAATTTGGCCACCCCGTCACCAGGGAATGTGAAGGACTTCCGGATACTCGAGTACAATGGGGAAATCGCTGAGCGTCTTCCCCTTCAGGCTGATAATGTTCTGATAATGGGAAATTATTAAAGCTCTTGTCTGGTAGGGCGTAAATTACGCGGTATAGTCCCGTACGGGTTCTGTGGTGTCACCTAGTGCCACTTCTACATCCAGCGCAGGGACAGGCTGCACACGGTGAAGTAATATGATGCGGAAAGGATTGTCCTCCGAGGACTGATTGATGTACCACCAAAATACACAGGGCAGTATAGGCAAACAATGGTGGGACCCAACGGACACCATGAGGAGGCAGTGGGTGCTGTTGGTGTCCGATACCCAGTGATCGTATGGTCAGCGCGGGTCCGACTCTGCGCAGTCAGCTGCCACTCTATAGGAAATATGGTATTACACATGAATGACCGGCCATATAATAAATGGACTGGTGTGGGGTCACCATAGTGAGAGACCCCCTCTCGGTGTTTCCTACTCCCCCCACTAGGACCTCCATAAGATGCTGGGGAAGCCTCGTCTCACTATACATTGTCACTGCAGAGGCCAATGCAAGGGACGTGTAGCATTACGTGGCGGCCATTGAAAGGACTCACCGCCCACTATATGGCTTCCATATACCCTTGTAGGACATCTGGACGGGAGTTGTCTTTTAAAGGGGTATTCCCGTCTGAGCCATGGCTGAGATCAGAATACTTGTGTTATATGGCGGCTGGGGTGGCTGGTCTTTAGCATGCCATGTTCCGCTGAGCTGTTTCCTTAAAGGGGTTGTCCAGCCTTAGAAAAACACGACTGCTGTCTCCCACAAATAGCACCACGCTTGTCCTCAGGTTGTGTGGGGTATTGCAGCTCAGCCTCACATCCGGCCCCATTGAGAATGAATGGATCCGCACTGTTCCGCAGAATTGCGGAACGGATGCGGACGTGTGAATGGGGCCTAATTGATACTCAATGCCACCTGACAAGTTATTGTGACATTTTCGTGGGGGTATACCCAGCACTGGTGTTAGCTTTTTTTCAATAAATAGTTTGAGATGAGAAAATCACCATTGCTGCTTCTACTTAAATGCCCGACTTTCATGATATAATATCGCTGTAGCGTGATCTTTTTACATTTTCCATAAATTTCATCCGAAAGCCAAATATCCCTAAGTTTATGTGAGTAGTGTGTGCAAATAAACAAAGTGTCACCTCATAGATGCGAGATAAGCAAGTCTTATGATATTTGCTGGAAGTTCGTAAAGACCTCCGTGGAGCCCATACATTTTACGGTAAAACGGAGGCTATATCTTTAACAAAGGTTTTAAAGGATTGGGTTCGGATACAGCGGTTCCAGCTGTACCGCCCCGTATGCGCATGCACTTGGTTTGAGGCACCGCTGATCAGTCTGCATAGGCAATAGAGAGGTCCAATGAGAACAGTCCAGAACTCAAGTGTTTAGGCCGTGTACACGCTGATTTCTGCACATGGACTTGCCCCATTGTAATAGAATACTTAGGCCTCATGCACACAACCGCGTCCGTTTTGCGCTCCACAAACCGCAGATCATCCTTGTGCTTTCTGCGTCCATATGTATTTTCAAGAAAAAATATAACGTTCTATAATGCTTACCATGGAGTCATTGAAGTCAATGGATCCACAGAAAACAAAATGCGGACAGCACATGGACTTCATCCGTATTTTGCACCCTCCCCTCCGGAGGACATGGTCGTGTGCATGAGACCGAAATGCGTGGCTGCTCCATGTGAAGTCTGTGTAAACAGTGAGCATGCTGCAGATTGTAAAATCCTCAGCGCCATCACTGCTTTACGCAGATTTTCTTCCGTTTCATGCGAATATGAGTGGATTTGGTGCAGAATCCAAGCCTAAATCCCATGTGTGAACACCGCCTATGGTGCTTTTCTGTTAACCTAAGATCCCCAGTGTCTTCTCACGTTTGGACCTGGAGGAATGATCTGCAGCGTGTGACTGTGACCTGTGGGGATCGACGTTATGGCAATGCATATCAACACAGCCTAATGATAGAAGAGGTTATCACAGAGCAAAGTCTATGGCCGCCCAGAGACTCCACCGCATGATAACCACAGAGCACGTGACCTAATCTCCCCGGAGATCGCTGACTTCACCCCCATTATTTTTGGCCAGAAGATCTCGGTTCCTGTTCTCTGACCTAGATGGGCATGTGATTGCCGTCCAGTCCTGGGAAAGCCGTGAGAGAAGTGTGTGGATTGTGATTCATTGGAGATCAATAAGATCCACCTATGGCCCTACTGTCATATATACCAGACCCCTGCCAGCCGAGCGTCCGCCGCACATAAGAGAGCATTGAAGGGCATCTGTCAGCAGACTTGTACCTGTGAAACTGGCAGACCTGTTAGGCTCCTTTCACGCGAGCGAGTCCCACGCGCTGGACTCGTAGCATGTGTCAGGGAGAACACCCGTTCTAACCTCCCAGCAAAGCCAGGGTCGCGTAGCATTATATTGAATTATGATGCTATGTAACCCTTACAGTTCTGGAATGTATTGGATTAGGCTCCTTTCACACGTCCGTGTGTCTTTTGCGGATCCACACTGGCAATGTGCGTTCCGCATTTTGCGGACCGCACATCGCCGGCACTCTCATAGAAAATGCCTTTTCTTGTCCGCAATTGCGGACAAGAATAGGACATGTTCTATTTTTTTGCGGAACGGAAGTGCGGATCCGGGACATAGTGTGTCCACATAGGAATGAATGGGTCCGCAATTCCGTCCCGCAAAATGCGGAACAGAATTGCGGACGTGTGAATGGGGCCTAACACTGATGTAATGCTGTTATTCTAGAACTGTAAGGGTTACATAGCATCATAATTCAATAACGCGTCCCATGAGGGGCTTATTGTATACCCATTTTTGATTCCAAATAAAGAAGCATTGGAGAAACTGAATGTTGCTGGGATTTTCGTTCTGATGTAATAGTACGTTATGGCAGAAAATGACTTGTACGTCAGAATGCGGCTATTACGTCATGGTGATCGGGCTGGCACCGGAGGGGTTCGCGTCTGATAGGCAGTCCCCGATAGATGGGCCCCTGCTGTATTCATAAACATCGTCACCCAGCTGCTGGATTACCCCTTTCTATGCCGTGGTCAGTGCTGACCGCAGCATAGAAGGTGTTTGTGGCGGGTGAGGGAGCCCATCGAGTCCCCGCGCTGCTGTGGCGGGGACCCGATGGGTGAGAAGGCAGCCCGATGCCATGCACAGCATCGGGACCTGCCTTCTACTGGGGCTGGGGAGATCCAGCCCCAGGCTGCGCCTCCTAGGAAACCTGTTTGTATATTACTCTGTGTAATATGCTAACAGGCAATGCATTACAATACATATGCATTGTAATGCACACATCACCGCGTCCGTAACGACCGGCTTTATAAATATATCACATGATCCACCCTGTCCAATAAACACGATAAAAACTGTGTCACCTTACATCACAAAAAGCCCACAGAGACACTAAAATATGATTTATTTATTTTTTGCTTCAAAACTGCTATTATTGTGTTAAAGTGAAAAAAAAAAGAAAAGTAGACATAAATAGGTATTGCCATGTCCGTAACGACCTGCTCTATAAAAATATCACATGACCTAACCCCTCATGTGAACACTAAAAAAAAAAAAAAAACTGTCAAGAAAACCAGCTAACATCACATAAAGGGCAACACCAAGCGATCAAAAAGGCATATCCCCCCCTAAAATTGTACCAATGAAACCGTCAACTCTTCCTGCAAAAGACGAGCCCCTGCACAAGACGATCGACAGAAAAATGAAAACTATAAGGTGTTCAGAAAATGGAGACACAAAAACATATATATTTTTTTTTTTTAAATGCTTTATTATGTAAAACTGAAACAAACAAACAAACAAAGAAAGTAGACATATTTGATATCATTGCATCTGTAAGAACCTGCTCTATAAAAATAGCACATGATCTACCCTGTCAGATGAATGTTGTAAAAAATAAAAACTGCCAAAACAGCCATTTATTTGGTTACCTTTCCTCACAAAAAACGCAATATAGAGCAATTAAAAATCATATTTACCCCAAAATAGTATCAATAAAACTGGCACCTTATCCCCCTAGTTTCAAAAAATAGGACCGCTTTTTGGGAGTTTCTACTGTAAGGGTGCATCAGGGGGGCTTAAAATGGGACATGGCATCTAAAAACCAGTCCAGCGAAATCTGCCTTCCAAAAACCATATGGCGCTCCTTTTCTTCTGTGCCCTGCCGTGTGCCCATACAGCAGTTTACGACCACATGTAGGGCGTTTCTGTAAACCTCAGAATAAGGGTAATAAATATTGAGTTTTGTATCGCTGTTAACCCTCGATGTGTTAAAGAAAAAAAATTGATTAAAATGGAAAATCTGCCAAAAAAGTAAAATTTAGAAATTTCATCTCCATTTTCCTTTAATTCTTGTGGAACACCTAAAGGGTTAACAACGTTTGTAAAATCAGTTTTGAGTAACTTGAGGGGTGTAGTTTCTACAATAGGGTCATTTATGGTGGGTTTCCACTATGTAAGCCCCACAAAGTGACTTCAGACCTGAACTGGTCCTTAAGCCAACATAAAGTAGACATATGGGGAATGTTAAGTAATAAATATTTTATGAGGTATCACTTTCTGTTTTAAATTCAGAGAAATTGAAAATTGCGAATTTTTTTCTGAAATAAAGGTGAAATATATTGACTCAAATTTGTACTTCATGATAGTTATAATGTGTCACGAGAAAATAATCTCAGAACGGCTTGGATAAATAAAAGTGTTCCAAAGCTATTACCACATTGGCACGTGTCAGATTTGCAAAAAAAAGGTGAAAACTGCCCTGGAGAAGAAAGGGTTAAAAACCATAGTAATCCCGATAACCCCTTTACTCATCAGACTCATTTCCTTTTCTGCTATTTAGATTCATTATTTTACTTCTCGTGTGGTTTTGTCTCATTTCCTCTGTAGGCTACACTAGTGGAATGTCTGTGTTCAATATATATGTCCTATTAGGGACAAGTGTTTTGAGGATTATAAAGGGGGTATTACCATGTAGGACATCGATAGGATACGCCATCAATCTGAGAGAGGACCGACCCCATACTATCTCTAGAACAGGACCTCCACACTGAACAGAGAGCAGCTGAGCATGTGCGTCCACCCTCTGTTCACCTCTATGGGAGTTCTGGAAATAGCCGAGCTGAGCTGACTGTTTCCAACAGTCCCATAGTATTGAATAGAGAGGTGACCGCGCAGGCGCTTCCTCACCTATTTTTTTTTGGAACTTCCATAGCGCTGAATGGAAAGCATCCTGCACATGCAATGTGGGCTCTCCTGCTTTGGAGGCCCCTCTCTGGAGATATGATCTGGTCCCACAAGTGATGTCATCCATGTCTGAGATGGAAATACCCCTTTAAGTGATCAGATACAGTATATTAGAAGCGGTATAATCCGCTCTGCATTGATTTGTGCCATATCTATATTGGGGGGGGGGGGGTGTTTGTGATAGGCGAGGTGTGTTTCTCATTGTGGGGTTAATTTTCATCTTGCCTTTGTTCTGATATCTCTTGTTTTTATTTTATTCTGATATTATTTGTAATTTTGTAATAAGTTTATATCCTCTTTTGGACCTTAGGATTTTTTTGCCTTTTTTTTCATGTGTGCTTGCCAGTTGTTGCTGATACCAGCCCCCTGTCCTGGTCCTGCTCTTTAATTTAAAGGGAGTCTTTCACCCCCCAAACCCCATTTTTCAGCACTCACATCTTCCTGTGCTAAATCCCCCCATTAAAAAGCCTCTTACCGCTTACCTATCTTCATAAAATCACTTTTATTGCAGCTGTAAATCACAGGTGAAGGTGCCCAGGCCACGCGTTCATCTTCCTAACTGTCCACGCCTCCTTTCACCCAGACGGCCCACCCAGTGTCTTCTGCTTGTCCTCCTCCTCAAGTGGCCAAATCCCGCGCCTGTGACGAGGATCCAGCAGTCCGCTCTGAACAGCCCTCCAATGCAGTGCTTGCAGGAGTATCGCTGTACGGGCCCGCGCCTGCGCAAAGAATACCCCGATGCTTGTACTAGTAATCGGGAAACCAGTGCGCAGGCGCGGACTGCCGGATCCTTAGCGCAGGCGTGGGATTTGGCCACTTGAGGAGGAGGACAAGCAAAAGACACTGGGCACAGGTAAGGGGTACAGCAATGGGGTAAGAAGCTTTTTATTGGGGGAGCAATTTAGCACAGGAAGATGTGAGTGCTGAAAAATGGGGTTTGGGGGTGAAAGACTGCCTTTAAAGAGCATCTGACAGCATTATCCATCCGATGAAACCGGGCATACTATGTGATAGGGTTGATCATGCTGTTAAACCTTGTTTATGTCTGTAGGATTCACCGTTCCTGAGAAAACAGCATTTGTTATAAATAATAATTTAGCTAGTTGGAGCACCGAGGGGCCGGCCAGAGCGCTTGCATCACCAGTTTGTGAACATCTCTGCAGCCTTATCCACTCCCTTCTTCACTGAGAAATCCAGTTCTGTCAATCCATGGGAAAGTGGGAGTGGCTAAGGCTGCATAGGGTGTTCACAAACTGGTGCTCCAAGGCTTCTGGCCTGCCCTCAGTGCTCCAATTAGCTAATTAGTGTATTTAAAAAATGCAGTTTTCTCTGTAACGGTTCATTCTACTGATATAACCAAGGTATCATTTTAATCAGTATGATCAGTCCTACCACGTAGTATGCCTGGTTTCATAGGGTTGATCATGCTGACAGATGTTCTTTAATGACTGAAGTTCCCAGTCTTGGTAGACCCTTTTCAGTTTTGAAACTGCGAAGGCTGGGCTGTGCTGATCCTATGCAGATCTGTCTTTCTTTGGTTGAATTTTGGAATTTATGGCATGGATTCTGTAATACGTTGGATTTGGTTGCACTTGTTTAGTGTATTTGTATTTAATTGTGATTGTTACGGGTGTGGACAACTTCTTTGTGTCCTTTTTCTCTCGGGTTGTTGCATTGCTTGTCTTTTAGATTTACAGTTTCCTGTACCCATCTTTCCTTTTTCTTTAGCATATTCATTTCCCGTAGTGTTTATTTATTGTAGGATGAACTTTATATGTATTCAGTTGCACTTCCCTAGACTTGACCTTTATGTTCATCAGGATAGTCATCAGTATCTGATCGTTGGAGTCTTGTCTCGCTGCGCCCCTGCCGATCAGCTCTTTAAAGAGACAAGGTACCTTGGCCTCCTGAAACAGCTGGTTGGTAGAGGTCCCCCACAGATCACATACTGATGACCGATCTTGAAGATCAGTATTGAACACTTGGACATTAATAGTGAACATGGAATAAATGATTTAGTTCTAATTATCTTATTTTTCGCCCTATAAGACGCACCTGCCCATGTTAATGAGGCCCCTATTCAGACACCAGGTCAGACAAAAAACTATAACTCAACTTGCCTCTCCTGCTCCGGGGTCCGGCGATGCGCCGAAACGACGTTTAGCTTAATTCTGGATCCGGATTAATGCACTTCAATGGGCATTATTTCCGGATCCGGCGTTACGGCATGTCTTCCGCAGCATGCTACGGTTTTGTCAACGTCCAAAAAACGTTCACATACCGAACGGAAGACATCCTGATGCATCCTGAATGGATTTCTCTCTATTCAGAATGCATTAGGATAATCCTGATCAGTCTTTTTCCGTCTTGGGGCCCCCGAGGACGGAACTCTAGGACGGAAAAGAAAAACGGTAGTGTGAAAGAGCCCTAAGACGGTCACTTTTGCAAAAGTGACAACAGGAAGTGCAGCCATATCGGTAGCAGATAGTGACAACCAATATGACTGCACTTCCTATGGTCACTGCAGGATAGTCATCAGTATCTGATCGTTGGAGTCTTGTCTCGCTGCGCCCCTGCCGATCAGCTCTTTAAAGAGACCATGCGACCTCTTCCTTGGCCAGTGAGGTCGCGTTCATCGTTCACCTGGCTTAGGCCACGGGGCTGCAGAACAGTGTACACCCGCTATCCAGTGGACCATGCTGTGCTTGGTAAGCAGCAAGGTACCTTGGCCTCCTGAAACAGCTGGTTGGTAGAGGTCCCCCACAGATCACATACTGATGACCGATCTTGAAGATCAGTATTGAACACTTGGACATTAATAGTGAACATGGAATAAATGATTTAGTTCTAATTATCTTATTTTTCGCCCTATAAGACGCACCTACCCATGTTAATGAGGCCCCTATTCAGACACCAGGTCAGACAAAAAACTATAACTCAACTTGCCTCTCCTGCTCCGGGGTTCCAGCTCCTGCTCTTTCAGCAGTCACAGCAGAGCGAGCAGGGAGCGGTGAGTACAGAGCCCAGGGAGCACTGCATTCACCACTTCCCAGTCCTCTGTACTAATGAGCGCTTACATAATATTCGCCATTTAAAATGCACTTTGGGGAGAAAAAAAAAAGTGCCTTATAGGGCAAAAAATACAGTAGTTAACTGTGACCACACAGTACACGGCCTCAAGTGACTCGGGTCCTTTCTGGAGTGTGGTCGTGCTGTCTGGCTGTACTCCGAAAGGGCTTTTCTGAAAAAATGTTGACAGCTGGCAACTGTAAAAAATAATAAAGCGTATTGCACTCCTTACCAATCCTCTGCCGCTCTTGTGTTGTGGCAGTTCCATGGTTCCCCAACAGTCTCTGGTTACTGGGCTCCAGGGATGGCGTGGTACGTAGTCACATCACTGGCTGTAGTGGTAACATGTCTGCAGTAATTGGCAGCAGCGGTCACGTGAAAAAAGCGAGATCGGCTGGGGGTGAGGAAGGATCATCAGAATGCAAGCAGCTGGGGATTGGTAGGGAGAGTATTTCTCCTTTTCTTGTTTTAGACTTTCATCTGTTTGTAAAAGAAAAGAAAAGTTGGACTGATCGGTGTCGGCAAACGATGGTGTGTCCATGGCTGGCAGTGGTCATGCCAGGTGCTAGCACTAATGCGGCATCATTAAGGCCCTATTCACATGTCCATGTCAGTGATTCATCTGTGAAGAATTCTTGTTTGGTCTCTGTGTCCGTTTTTTTGCTCGCTCTGTGTCGTCCGTGCACAGCTGAAAGTTAGAGCTCATGCTCACAAACTTGTGTGGCCCGGGCCCTTGTTGCGGCCCGCCAATGGGTCTGCAGTCCACAAGATACAGAGTGGTACGGAGCGCTTCCGTGGGATTTTAGTCCGCGCCTCCGCACTGCAAAAAAAATGGAATGTGTTTTTTTGCGGTGCAGAGGCACGAAACGAAAGGCCACAGAAGTGCTTCATAGTGTTTGCGGATTGTGGACCCATTGAGACAGTTTTGATAAATGAGGCCCTCTGTCTCCCTCCTTCTTGTTTGATTCTCTAGGAGGGAAGCTTCTTGGTTGGGATGCAGTAACTGATGGCTTTTGTTTCATTTTATTTTTTAAACTGGTTGATAGACGAAATACAGAGCGTTTACAACGGGACGGAGCGCGTCTTACAGTTATATTGTCTTCAGTGTCCTCTTGTGAGTTTTATTAATGTGATATCATAAAATCTTCTAGAATATATCTCCTCATGGTGAATACAGTCGTGTCTTGGCAGACGTCCAGTACGCTATAAGCTCTCTCATGACTTGGCCTTTGCTTATCGTAGTTTCGGGTGTAACACTTGTTCCTCCGGCCGTGGTTATGCACTAGGACTGACATCTCCAAGTGATCTGAGTACTTGGTATCATACTGACTGTCTCCATCTTTCTGTCTTTTCATATATGCTCTGACGGGGCCCATTGTGACAGCAGGCCCCTGTTGGATTGCCGGCATGGGCTGCTGTTAAGGCCTGGGCTTCTCTGCATCTTTTTGTAGCGTGACTGATTTTAAAGGGAACCTGTCACATAGAACATGGTGGTTGAGCTGCAGGCAGCATGTAATAGAGGAGCTCAGCAGACTGATATATAGTTTTATGGGAAAGGGGGGCCGGCTACTTTCACACTCGCGTTTTGGCTTTCCGTTTGTGAGATCCGTTCAGGGCTCTCACAAGCGTTCCAAAACGGGTCAGTGTTGCCCTAATGCATTCTGAATGGAAAAGGATCCGCTCAGAATGCATCAGTTCAGTCTCCATTCAGTCACCATTTCGCTCTGGAGGCGGACACCATAACGCTGCCTGCAGCCAAACCGTCCTGGCCCCTAATGTAAGTCAATGGGGACGGATCCGTTTTCTCTAACACAATCTGGCAGAACGCAAGTCGCCTGAAAGCATTTGAAGACTGATCAGGATCGAAATGCTTCCAGGTTACTATGGCAGCCAGGACGCTACTGAAGTCCTGGCTGCCATGGTAAGTACTCCGCAGCAGTGTACTTACCTGCACTGCGGCCGCCGGGCGTTCCTTCATGACGGCACCGGTCACCGCGGCGCATAGATCACTGTGCCGCCCGGACCTGTGACGTCATGAAGGAGCGCCCGGGGGCCGCAGCGCAGGTAAGTACACTGCTGCGGAGTACTTACCATGACATCCAGGACTTCAGTAGCGTCCTGGCTGCCATGGTAACAGATCGGAGCTCCAGCTTACACTGGGGCCTCGATCGTAACTGCTGCTGCGCATGCGCAGAGCTAAACATCGGATCCGGCGATGTGCCGAAACCGACGTTTTGCTTAATTCCGGATTAATGCACTTCAATGGGCATTCATTCCGGATCCGGCGTTGCGGCATGTCTTACGGATTTTTGGACGTTACGGCATGTCTTCCGCAGCATGCTACGGATTTGTCAACGTCCAAAAAACGTTCACATACTGAACGGAAGACATCCTGATGCATCCTGAACGGATTTCTCTCCATTCACAATGCATTGGGATAATCCTGATCAGTCTTTTTCCGTCTTAGGGCCCCCGAGGACGGAACTCTAGGATAGAAAAGAAAAACGGTAGTGTGAAAGAGCCCTAAGGCGGTCACTTTTGCAAAAGTGACAACAGGAAGTGCAGCCATATCGGTAACAGATAGTGACAACCAATATGACTGCACTTCCTATGGTCACTGCAGGGCAACCGAAAAATCCCAAAACCTCAATATAGGCAAGAAAAAAAATGAACAGACTTGTTCCTGCTCTAACTATTGGTGGACACGGGCTGGCTATCGGTCACAATAAGTCACCTAGTGTATGATGTAAAGCCGCTATAATATGTAGCAGCAATATTTAGACACTAAATTCTATTGGAAACGTGTCCAGTTTTGCATGAACCAACAGAGAAATGGAGCATATCACCATGGGACTGCCCCTTTAGGCTGCATTCACACGGGCGAGTTTTCCGCGCGGGTGCAATGCGTGATGTGAACGCATTGCACCCGCACTGAATCCTGACCCATTCATTTCAATGGGGCTGTGTACATGAGCGTTTTTTTTCACGCATCACTTATGCGTTGCGTGAAAATCTCAGCATGTTCTATATTCTGCGTTTTTCACGCAGCCCTAGCCCCATAGAAGTGAATGGGGTTGCGTTAAAAACGCATTGTATCCGCAAGCAAGTGCGGGTGCGTTGCGTTTTTCACTGATGGTTGCTAGGAGATGTTGTTTGTAAACCTTCAGTTTTTTATCACGCGCGTGAAAAACGCATCAAAACGCATTGCACCCGCGCGGAAAAAACTGAACAACTGAACACAATCGCAGGCAAAACTGAATGGCTTTGCCTGTGAAATCGCACAGTTTTCACTGAACGCATCCGCAACGCATCCGGACCTAATCCGGACACGCTCGTGTGAACCCAGCCTTAAGAGCCCTCTGACGCTGCACCAGTGATCCCAGTGGATGGTATGTACTCCTGCCTTCCTATGTACAGAGAACCCGTTCCGTTAGGCCCCTTTCACACGGGCAGTAGATATGCCGCATAATGAAAATACCGCACATGGGGCAATGTATTCCCCCCAGACTATGCTAACATAGGAGACCATCTATCAGATGGGTGGTCATCCCCAAGGCCACCTGCGCAGGGCTGCGGGTGAACACATATTAGGGCAGCACAAATTTCCGGGCGGATTTCTGTATGTTTCTGCAATTTTTAAATGTGGATTTGATGCGGCTTTACAGCAGAGCTCATCCTTCCTTCGAAAAGGGTGAAATCCGCAGCTAAAACCGCAAACATAATTGACGTGCTGCGGATTTGGAAATCCCCAATGCTGGTCAGTTACCGCGTTATCTCATACACTTTGCTGGTATTGTAATACTCTTCGGTTTTTCCACACGGGAATCGGCGCAGAAAAAAACACGTGTATTCCGCAACATCTGCAGGGTGCCCTAAAGGGGCTGTCGGGGTTCAGAGCTGAACCTGGACATGCCAATATTTTTACCCAGGCAGCCCCCTGACTGATTTCATGCTCTGATGCTCCCCCTTTCCCTGTGCTGGATTGTGCAGGGCAAGGGCTTTTTTATTTACCATAACACTAGGCAGAGGCTTCCGCCCAGCAGTGTATTCGGTGATGTCGTCAGCTAGGGCAACGCTAAAGCCCGCCCATCAGAGCCAGTGACGTCACCGAATGCACCGCTGGGCGGAAGCCTCCGCCTAGCAATCCTTATGGGACTCCATTAAATGCCTGAGTCACGCAGGGCAAAAGAGATGCTAACATCAGGGTGAAAATGGGGATAACCCCTTTAAGCTACCTGCACACGTTGCAGATTACATGCGGGTTATTCAGTACGATTCATGTGCAGAAAAACCGTAGCATAATACCGTACCGACAAAATGAATGACATTAGACAAATCTCATGTACACTTTGCTTTATTGTTCTGTGCCGAAATTGACCTGCTGTGGGGATTTTGAAATCCAAGTAAATTACATGTAAAGCATGTAAATATTTTCTGTTTTTTTTTTGGGGCAAATTTCCCCCTTTTCAATGCAATAGTGAGCTTTGCATAAATGCTTTAAATTTGAACCAAAAACTGCAAGTAACACATGCGGTTTTTGGTGTGGATTTCAGGGCTGTGGAGTCGGTAGATAAATTGTCCGACTCCGACTCCTCAGATTTTGAAACTTCCGACTCCGACTCCGACTTCTCGACTCCGACTCCTCTGTATTTAATATGCAAATACGAAGCTGTTCCACCAAGTTTTTCTAATCTCCTCTAGCACAGAGAGGTAGTTGAGCAGAAGCTGCTGCCTTATCCTTTGTGTGCTGATCTTCTGCTGAAGATAGAGCAGTGGGAGGATCCAGGAAGGGGCAGGGGAAGGGGCATATGAAAAGCGTGCTTCTTCACGGTCACTTAACGTCTTTGTTTAGCGGTAACGTGATGCACTGCATGCATTGGCCTTTATTCTTACAGTAGAGAAGTAATTAATTATAACTTTATCTGAATTGGGACATTTAAACTTGCTTTTTTTTTATTCCAATTTTTTTTTATTCCAATTTAAATCTAGTAGGAGTCGGAGTCGGTCCATTTTTTGCCGACTCCGACTCCAGGTACCCAAAATTGCCTCCAACTCCGACTCTTCGACTCCGACTCCACAGCCCTGGTGGATTTGGTGCCGTAACGCACGCCACAGACATGTGTGCAGAATTTCTGCAAGACAGCCCCACCTTTGTACAGGTAGCCCTATAGACTTTTCACATGACCGTTTTTACAGCGGAATACACTGGGTTTTACCGTGCCAAAATTCTGCCAAAGAACCACCAGCGTCCACGTCGATCCTGATACAGCCCTGATTATTGCTGCAGAAATGTTTCTTCCATCACAAGTAGCAGATACTTGACAGAGTAGACGGAGTATAACTGATACCTTAGCACCTACTCAAACAAATGGGTCATAAAAGACACTTTTTTTGAAAAAAAATTCTGTTCTGCTGGTGGATTAAAAGTAAGAAAAGCTCAAGGCAGATGTGAACAAGCGCTTACCATCAAGAGAGAATGGTTATTCGTCTTAGTTTCCTGATGTTACTGATTCGGGAAAATGTAATAGAAAGCTGACCGCAAATGCGTCGGTTCAAAACCTGACTTTACAAACAGTGGATATTTCTCCAGTGCACCTGAGAATGTAAAAATGATGCTGCATGCATGTGGTCATAGCCGTCATCCCTGATCTATTTCCTGGACCAATTGCCAGTCTGTGATCAGAATCCACATGGTAGGTCATCCATATCGTATTGTTGGTAGTCCTACCCTCTGCACCCCACCGATCAGCTGTGTGAAGGGGTCACGACACTGCAGCCTGTTTTACATTTTCCTCCATCAACCTACCTATGTAGGGATACGGTGAAGAGGCTGCAGTCCGCAATGCACGGGCACCGACCGCGGGGCAGCACATTCACTTCAATGGGTCCGTGATCTGCCCGTTCCGCAAAAAGATAGGACATGTTCTATCTTTGTGCAGGACGTAGTGTTCTGTTCTGTGATACGGACACGGGCGCACACGTTCGTGTGAAAAAGGCCTAATACTGATGGCTTATCCGAAGGATAGGTTCTCAGTATGGGGATCTCAGAAAACATAGTTAAAGGCTTTGTCCCATCATGACAACCTATCCCCCATCCACAGGATAGAAGAAAAGTATCTGATCATCTCTGGGACCCATGCCGATCAAGAGAACGGGGGCCTGTGATCCAAATTTGAATGGAGCAGCAGACACAGTGCATTCAACTCTATGGGGCTGTCTGAAATGGCCAAGTACAAGAGCACAGCCATCTCCACAAGCCCCATGGAGCAGAATCGTGCATGCTTAACCATCGCACCTTTTAAGTAGGGGGGACACGAGCATCTCTTCTCCTAATCAGCAGTTGTCCCAGTGGTCAGACCCCAATCGGACACTTGTCCCCTAACCTGTAGATTACGATTAAAGATGGATTGCAGTGGTTTCAGCAAAGTGTACTTTTGTCTGGATGTTGTTCTGGGCTGGATTTCATGTGGACTGGGGGATAGGTTTGGTAGTGGGATCTACCAGTCCACACCCTTCCACTACATGTATTGTCCTTTGCCGGAGGTGATCGAAGGTGAGGCCTGCTGGTGTAATCAAAGAGGGATAAAACAACCCTCTGTGTATGATTTGGGGGGGGGGGGGGGGGGAGAAAGGCTGAGGAAGAGACAGGGGAGGCCGAGATGCTCTGTGTGGTCTCAGCCAGGAGGGCTGAGGGGCCACGAGGCTTTGTAAAGCCTGAAGTTTGAGGGGGCCCAGCGACGCCTACGGAAAGAGGAGAAGGCTGTGTTTGCGACCACTGAGAGAGAGGGCGATCCTTTACAATAGAGATATGTCTGTCTGTCTGTCTATCTAATCTATCTGTGATGCTCTTGGGAGGAAGCCTAAAGTATCCTACAGTCATCAGTAACTTCAGCGAGTTATCATTATATTATTGGGGGTCAGCCTCGCAGCCCCCTGTACATGAGACTTGTCAGTATGGCCAGATTTTCAAGACTAACCTAAGATATATTTGGATCTTTTAATATAATGCAAGCAAAATCCCACAAGAATAACATTTCTTGAGTATTATTTACATGGTCAAATCTGAAAAGCAGAGATTTCTAGGGACTCGTTCTAAACCTTGGCACATTTGGCAGATACATCATTTTTTTTGCCTGTTTTTCTTGCCTGTTCATATACGTCAGCGATCAGGAGATGCAAGCAGCTGCTAAGGGTGAAGGATTGACCTAAAGAGCGTAACGTCCTCTCCTACCATTCATCATCTGCGTGGAACCTTCAATGTTCTCCTCGCCTAAAGTCTGAGGAGGTCATGAAGTGCCCCATGCTTTGGATACATAAACACCCCCCCTGCTGGATGCTGTCATTTTAAGTATAGTGCTACTTTATATAGGAGTTGAGGAGACCCACAATACTTCTCCATACAGTTATTCTTTTGCTATAAGGAGGCCAAGAGAACCTCCTGAGATGTCTTCTTCAGGAACACAGAACTCCATTAGTGGCTGTGTAGTTTACAAAGCATCAGAGCACATGCCGTATTCACACTATTAGGCTACATGCACACGACAGTTGTTTTTTTCGGTCCGCAAAACGGGGTTCCGTTGTTTCATGATCCGTGTCCGTTTTTGCTTCTGTTGTTTTTCCGTGTGTCTTCCGTTTTTTTTTTTGCGGACATGACACAAAATGACGTACATTTTTGCCAAGTGCCTGCCAAGGAATCCGCAAAAAAACGCGGATGACACACGGATGGCCATTCGCATTTTTTCACGGTCCCATTGTTTTGAATGGGTCTGCAAATCATTTTTCGCTGTCAAGAATAGGACAGGTTATATTTTTTTGATGGACTGGAATCACGGACGCGGAGGACAAACGGTGCATAAGCCGAGTTTTCCACGGACCCATTGAAAACCAATGGGTCCGCAGAAAATCACGAAAAACGGCACAACGGACACGGAATCAAACAACGGTCATGTGCATGAGGCCTTATTCACTGGGCACCAGGTGGCACTCTCTAGTCTATACCAATCACTCCAGGGGGCAGCCTGAATTAATTATGGTATAGCATATATACTCAAAAGAGCTGATCATGGCCACTGTGGCTGCAGGGTGGGATAGATTCATTATTTCCACACCGCTACCGTGGCCATACCGTGAGCGGTTTTACGCAGTGTAAACCACAGGACGCCTACGGCATACCCGTCCCACTTTCCCATTGTTGAAAGCTATGTGGTATAGAAGTCTACTGACGTCACCCTAGAGAAGACTTTCAGTCGTGCAGTTTATGGAATGCTTTCTATACAGTATCTTCCTGTACAACATAATATAGGACTCTAAGTGAAAGGCATAGCTGCTTTGCTGTGCCTATTTCCTCATTGTATTAGTTTTATTCTTTATGATGCTTTATGCTTTTTTTGTCTTTAACAGGAAAAGGAGAAGTTGATACATGAGACACGGAAGAGATTTACTGAAGAATATTTGCAATGTACGTAGAGAAAATGCCATGGCAGTATGTACTGTTCACCTCTCATTGCATTTATGTTTCTTATTATATATTATTATATAGCTCTTCTGGGGCCTTTTTTATGATTGCATTTTACTTATTTTGGTTTTTAAAAATCATTTTTTCAGTTTATTTAAAATGTTCAACCATTTCTGGGCAACAGGGGTTAAAAATCAGTATGTTTACAAGCTGACATTTTCTGTTTTCTTTGAATTCCTTCATCTTATATATCATGTGTAGCTCTTATCCCTGATCTCCTGACCTTTTGTACCATTTTTCATGGTACAACCCCTTTAACTGCAATCCGTGCTGCAGTTCACAGCTCTGTGGATAGTACATCTACATAAAGAAACCAGAAAGCCCCCATTTAAGTGTTTACTGCACCTTGTACCCCCAGTACAACTGGTATATGTGTAGAATGAACACGATGACCGCCATCCACCAGAGGTTCTGGTAGTAACACATGAGAGGCCTAGAAAAAAATAGAAAAGGCAAGTAAATTCTTTTCTAGATCCAAACGGGAAGATACAGACTGTCAACTAGCGCTATATGACAGCTGTACTGCTGTGTGTCTGGCATCAGTACCAGGATGTCACATGAGGGCTGAGGCTTGGGACAGGGTGACGAGTGACGCTGCCAGCCATGTGTCACCACCGTCTCTGCTCTTCGTAGAAAGGATTATACTGACAAGGGGAGCTCTAACTTTATAGCAACGTAGTGAAATCAGAGCGCCTGGACTAATGTATCTGCAGTTACCGCTGATCTAAGACCTCCATGGCGGCTAGGAGGGAGTGCTTGATATATGCACAACCATACAGTCTTCTGTAAGGTCATGGTGCTTATCTAGACATCTATAGAAAGCCATACGACTCACATTCATAAAGCAGCCTTTATAGGCACCTGCAAACACTATCGTATTTTTTTTTGTGTTGTTTTTTGACGCCCCCAAGAGCGCACCAAGACAGCATTTTAACATAAATTGTATTACAGAGTTAGAGCTCTGCTCTTAAAAAGGGCACAAGCGCTTACAAGAATTTGGCACATGCAGTGTATATTGAAATATCATTGCTTGAATGTCTGCAAGTTCAAGAGTGACATAAAAGGTCCAGCAAATCTGACAATATGAATGCGGTAACCTGGCAGAGCACAATGCAGCCGTTTCTATGTTTACCCGTGTATGGGTTCTCTGCTACACTGCTCTGAAACGCTTATTACAAAAATCTTCTTCAGGCCCCCTGCATACGAGCACAGGTGAATGCACATAAGATCCGCGTGAACTTTAGTGCGGAGTTCTGTACGTTTCTGCAGCAGATTTCCGACCAAAATCCGCAGTTTCTAACTGTGAGTTTTGGTGCGGATTAGATGTGGTTTTGTTGCATCTTGCCCTTCTGTGGAAATGGATGAAATGGATCTGGCAGGGTTCAGCAAAAACGCTTCCGTTACTGATAATACAACCATCTGCATCCGTTATGAACGGATCCGGTTGTATTATCCTTAACATATCCAAGACTGGATCCGTCATTGAAAGTCAATGGGGACGGATCCATTTTCTATTGTGTCAGACTGTGTCACAGGAAACGCCTTGGGCTACTTTCACACTTGCGTTATTCTTTTCCGGGATAGAGTTCCGTCAGGGCTCTATATGCCGGAAAAGAACTGATCAGGCGTATCCCAATGTTTTCTGAATGGATAGAAATCCGTTCAGTTTGCATCAGTATGCGCAGACGGGAAAACTGTGAAAAAGAGTGCAGGACGGATCCGTCCATCCGCATGACAAGCGGAGGGACTGATCTGTTCTTGCAATGCATTTGTGGACGGATCCGGATCCGTCTACAAATGCTGTCAGTTGTGTCACTAAACGGCGGATGCGGCTGGCAGCTCCTACAACGGAACTGCCTGCCGGATCACACGAACGCAAGTGTGAAAGTAGCCTTACTCCGCATCCCAGGACGGAAAGCAAACCGCAGCATGCTCGAAGTATTAGTTCATCAGGAAATGTCGCAGTTTGCTCCAAAACACTAATAAATCAGCCCCTATAAAATAGTATAAATAATAATATTACGGCCCCCATTAGTGTATTGTCAGACAGAACCAGTCTGATGTGTATAGGGAGCTCCTGACTCTCCTCCAACAGGGTGAAGTGAATATTTTCGACCGACCTTTTGCTCTCCCAGGAGATAAGCCACTGGGAGTGTCCGGGATCGGCTCCCTGTATAGGGGAGTCCGGAGAGATGGCTGATGGCTGAATGGCAGCTATTGAAGGTGTATGGCGGGGATTAGAGTTGACTTTAGGGTCTCTCTGCTGCTGGACATCGATGTTTCTGTCAGGATTACTGAAAGGTTCTGTCTGTTGTCACATGTGATATATGATCTGAGTAACTTGCCTGCTCTATAGGTTTGGTATGTTAAAGTTGTTTTATCTACAAATACTTGTGCTAAGATATCAGCAAAACTCCGTACATCATATTGGGCAGATGCTAAACAGGAATGAACGCTTCCACTGTCGGAAAAACACACACACACTGCCAAGTATATGGAAACTACAACTTCATCTTCATTCATAATTGGATAATAAAGTACAAAAATATGAAATCAGCCAACACAAGCCCAAAATGACTGTGCCATCATGTAAACCCCAACCCGCATGGTGCCCTCGGCACCCAACCCGCATGGTGCCCTCGGCACAAAGATGTATAATGATGAAAATATACATACCAAACGATGGCATCCACACCCCGACACATGTTTCACAGCCACTTGCTCTGAGAAGTTCAGCTGTGTGTTGGGGAGGGGGGGTATGTACGCTGTTCATAAGTACCCAGGACCAATCAAAAGACAAAAACCACATAAGTTATTAAATGTGCTACAGTATACCTTTGGGAAGGAGCAGGTCAGGATCCTGTTAGCTTCCGGATGCTAAAGCGCCAGCCATCATTTGCCTTCAGTGTATCTGATGCCAGTCTAGTGACCGAGCCTCCTCCCGCTTGGACTTAGACGGCAACATGTACAGCATCTGAAAAGATGCACTGGCGCATGAGCATTGCATTAGCAGCCTACTGTATATCCAAGCCCTGGCAATCCAGACTCAGCCAGAGCAGCAATCAGGCGCATGTGCAGGTATAATCTACTCAGCTACCCATGACGTTACTAAATAAAAGTATGCATGCTTTACTATATCAGATGATTTATTAAAATAAAGGATGCATAGCAGGATGACCAAACATTTAGCCCTATCTATATATACTACTCGTGTAAATAAATATGGAGGCCTATATAAAGTGCACGAATAAATGGCGAACCACAAAGTGAACACATTAAGGGAAAACACAAGAAAATGAAAACCAATAGCATAAATACAAAATACAGTATGATCGGCACTCTGTGTTTGGAACCACAACTACATAAATGTAAAATATCTAAAATATATATTTATTGTATCCAATTAAAACAAACAGCAGCAGTATAATAGTGAAGAAATATCCCCTGCTACATATTGGAACCGTATTACATCAATACACATAGGACCTCAATACTGGGGACAAAGATAACGTGCCCCTAGTTATACCACCACCCTGTACTAGTGGGACCACCACCAATCTAAAATCTGTGGACTCCTGGCCAACCCTCTTAACGTCTCTCTTCAAGTACTGTATGAAAGACCAGGGTCCTCAGGGGCAGGGCTTCATTCTGGAACCTTGGGGAGCACCTCAAGTGTACAATGTCTCCCACCCTGATATCCTTATCTGTTATTGGAGCCGATGGACATGCTCTGTCGTTCTGAGAGAACCCGTTTAATGCTAACCACAAATATGATGCACCTGTAAATTTGGTCATGTTGTTTCTGCATATTTCTGAAGCAAACCATCTTGTAGAAATCTTGTGAGAACTTGTAGTTTAGAGGGCCATACACACCCAATAGCTAGACGAACACTGGTGGTCTCTACAGCTACTTCTCCTGACTCCACCGTGAACATGCACCCTCAGCCTGACAACCAGAGATTTGCTTTCTTTTTCTTGTCCGCACTGGGAAATAAAAACCATGAATGTGATTGATGGCTACAGGCAATTTCTCCACAGTTATCAGCACAAGTTTTCATACTTGAGACTTATGACCATCAAGTTCGAGAAAAGGAATGGGAGGATATGTGGACGAAGGAAAAGGGAGCGGGAATCCAGAATCCTGCACATTTACCCAAGCATGAATGTTATTCTGTTTCCTACTCTAGCTATTGGCATAGTGTAGATTTTGAGTTCATGGCACATATTATGTACAGCAATTACTTAAACTGTTCTCCTTCCAGGCAACACCAGTAAATATGATCACCGTGATGTGGAAAGACTACAGAAGGACGATGCCTGGGTGGAAAGTTATGTGTATTGGAGGCGCAATGTGGTAGAGGATGCACTGAAGATGATTGATGAAAGCTTCCGATGGAGAAAAGAAATGAACGTTAACGGTAAGCCTCCCTAGACGGCAATTACAATGAATGGTAAGCTGGCCGTAGACTTGGGCCTTTTTTACATTGCCGGCAATATTTCCGCAGAGAATAGCCTGCCGGAGCTATCTGGTTCCTGCAGTGCCTGACGTTACTGGAATGCCTGCTGGTCCCATCGACTATAATTTGGGATCCACCCTGATAAATACTGCTGCACGGACATTTCGGTAACGTCACGCAATGCTGGATCCATCGAGCTCTTGCAGGCTGTTCTCTGCCTTAAACAGCCAGCCAATACTCCTGCCGGCACTGTGAAAGAAGCCTTACCCAAAAGCCCTTCAGTATATAATCGATGGGGGTCCAATCAACTCTAACGGTGTACTGAAAGGGCTGCGATGCTCGAGATGAAGCTACAATACCCTGGGCATCCGCCAAGTAGACGGCAGGTAAAAAATTTAGAGGCCATAGCGTCTACCTGAGCTCCAAAGCCCATTTTAAACTTTTCTTTTTAAGCCTAGGCCATCGATTTCATGAACCTTAAAACCCATTTAAGGAACTGACTCTAATCGATAGTCATGAATGTCATCATTGGGGAAGATTTATTAAAGGGGTTGTTCACCCGAGAGGAAGTTTTCTACAGACCCCCCGGCATGTCCGGACCCGCGGTCGTTATCATATTTGCCTGATCCCCACTGCTGGGTTCTGACTTTATCGCTGATTCTGCAGGTCCTTCGCCTCCCAGTGTCAAAATCCTGTTTTGACGCAGGTCACATGACCCGCTGCGGGACAGTCTTTGGGTGACACGTCATTAGCTACAGCGGTCACATAACCCAAGTCAAATAGTTTGTTGATGTGGGCCAGCGATGCAGATGGGATCAGGTAAGTATGATACCATGACACGTGCTATATCCGCATCATGATTCACAAACTTTTTGTAATTTTGGCTAGATATCAAAAGAGGTGGGAAGGGGAAGGCTGTAGGGGGAGGGGAAGTGCCAACCATTGCGTGACATATTTACTATAGTTTACTCCAGAGATTTGAGTGAATTATAGATTGTTGCATTGACAACCCTCTGCTGCCTCGCTACTCAACCATCGGCTTCGCATCCCGACCTGCATCCCGGGCCCGTTCTCTTTCTGTTACTATGGCCTCCTGGTCTGTTCCTTGTGCTCACTCCTGGCCCCTTTAAGGGCCAGTGTGCATGTCTAAATTCTTAATACACCGACTATCCAGACCATTCCATGATTATAATCATAATAATTTTATTGAATTCATATTAAAAATCAATACACAATAAACAAAGGACAATGACAATACATAAATGTGCATCAGAGACTGGAGAAAAACCTCCCTAAAAAATATACAATGGTCAGTTTGAATGCAATAAAAAACGGAGATCCAAATAAGCACTATGCTGCCATGGACCATGAGCTAATAAATGAGGTAGTATCAATAAAAAAGTGCCAAAGCATAACCCCAGGCAGCAAAGTGCATTCCCTCCAAATTACAACATGACATATACAGACCAGAGTACACTAGCTCATGGTCCATGGCACCCCAGTGGCACCCCTGTGGATCAGCTGCCAGCTACACTGGAACTACTCTGAGGTAGCGACTTGGTTGGTTCCCTGCAGTGAAGTCTAGATCCCTGTGTAGTGGTTAGCGCAGTTGTTTTTGTCCAGCCAATTTTTGGCATGTTTGCCGGGTTGCGTGGGTAAGCATTATAGTTAATGGGCCGGCGGATATCAGTTAGCATCTGGACATCTCTGGCAGGCTTCACCCTGCCGCAACAGCCTGCGGAGATGTCTAACGCAAATGTGAAACAAGCCTAAGAGTCCCCATAAAACTTCAGTCCTTTTCTTTATTTTCTTTATTTTTTCCTTTCCTCTGTTATATCTCATGGAAAAGTTTGAGTAAACTGACAACTGTTCTTTTTTGTCTTAGAGCATTTTCTAGAAATACTGAGTAGCAGATGCAATACTCTGGGGAACACTTATAAACAAATGAAAAGAACTGATTATAATCTAGTCATAACTGTTTGGAAACCTCACTGATTGTGCAACTGCTGAATTTCCCGTGTATAGAAAATTTCCTTAATGGTTTATTCTCATCTGGTAACTTACAGCATAATCACAGATATACCATAAATGTCCAGTAGAACCAACACCTATCAGACATTTATAGCCAATCCTGTGAATATGTCCAGATGGGACAACCCCTTTAATCAGTGATCACTGGGACCTGATATGGAAAATATATAAAATACTCTGGACTATTGGACGGCTGTAGAAAGGTAAATGAAGCCGATGGAAATCACTGCTCAAACACTGAAAGCGGCCTCAGACCGTCCTATAGCTTCTTTCCGCACATGAGAACCTGCAGTATAGTCCGACCTATACAGGATTTATGCCGTGGCTGTGTTTGTATATTCTATATTGATTTTTAATTGTCTGTTTCATAGCACTACCAGAGGCCCATAGCCCCTGGATTGTTGCACTTTATCACACCTGATTTATGGGGAATGCAAAGTCGGATTTCATTTCCAGTGATCCAACGTGCGGCGTGCCCATAATAGAAATTCAATATTTTAGCAGACAGTAAAGAGACAATGGCTGCGTTATAACATTAAAGTCTTCTGATTTGTGCCTCCTGTGCTCCGCTATTCACAGGAGAAAGCCCAATTCCCTGTTGACATTAATCATTAAACACACATTTTTCATTCAAAAGACAAGCTGCAATTTACAAGCCGGGATTTTACCTTTCTTTTGTTATATTAGTCATTTTCATAACCTCTAGATATCCTTGCCTAGAAAAGTTCCCCTACAGCAGATTAGGAAAGGTGCTTTAAACCATACTTGCTGTCAAGAATTTACATTTGGGTTTTATGTGTGTCTGTGTGTATAGATTATTTTTTATATATATAATGATCAAGACAAGCATAAGGATCTCGGCGAGAGCAAGGACCAATATTGCAGTGGTTAGTATCTAACAAAAGGAGGAGGAATTAGTAAATCAGCGATGGGTTCATGGGCATTTAAGGCTCATTGATACCTGTGGTCCGATCCCCAACTGTAGCTCAGATTTCTGAAAAACTTAAAGGGGTTCTCCACTACTTAGATATCGATGACCTATCCTCAGGATCAGATAGGTGGGGGTCCGATACCCTCACTAATCAGATGTTTCGAGCAGGTGCCAGCGCCGGAAACGATGCAGTGCAAAAAAACAAAGTTCGACCAGCACCTCCAAACATTATGGGAAAAAGGACTTCAGGTGCACACAACCATGGCTGCAATGTAAAAGAACGACAAGACACGGGCAAATGCTATATATGTGAATACTATACTTACTATATGAAAATTAGAAGCTCTTTGGGCGCCTTTTTAATCAAAATTGTGTCAGGCCCATCTACTAGCGACAAGGTAGCTTCCAGCAGATGGGACCTACACTGACAGAATCCAAGGGACTCTTTATTTCCCTGAAATTTTGTAGGCCAAAAGCCCAGGAGAGGCAAGTCTGGTAATGTAGGTCCCATCTGTTGGAAGCCACCTTGTCATTGATAGATGGGCCCAACACAATTGTATCCACAAATGTGCACAAAGAGCTTCACATTTTCAGTAAGCAGCATAGCAGTAATGCCGTTTACACTTATTCACGTCTCTAGTGTTAGTGCTGCTACTTGTAGTTTGCGGAAACTATACAGTGGACAGAAGACTACATCCACTGTGTAGTTTCCCTTGTCAGCGTACTACAGCGTACCTTCTATTTAGTTGAATGGAGCTGAGCTGCAGTACCCCGGCACAGTCACTAAACCATAGACGGAGCCTTCTGCTTTTGGCTCCATTCACTTAACAGTGCTGGACTGCCGAAAACAGCCGATCAGTGGAGGTGTCGGACCCTCACCGATCGGATCCTGAGGATGGGTCATCAATGTCCAAGTACAGTAAAACACCCTTAAGGCTGAACACCTTCAGGGGTGATGTGGTGTCCATAACTCAACAGATTAGTGTTGTTTTGGTCGCGCAAGGGGGGGGGCCCAAATAATTTTAAGTTTTAATGTTTTGACTTGTTAATTGTTATAACTCCCAGTGAGCTCCAGCAAACTCCTTCTGCTGTTGACGGATCCAGTCTCGCAGACGCTTCTTTTTTCCTTTTTTTTTTTTTATTACCAGTGCCTCCCCTGCGCAGTACCCCTCTCTCATTGGTCATCCTGGGTGTTTAAACTGTCTGCCCCTGTGGGGAGATGATGAAGGAGCAATGTCATGTGCAATGAAGACTGCATCTTGCTGTAAAGCGCCCAGACATGCAGTATCAGCCCCTAAAGGGAGTGCAGTTATCACGAATCATGTACAAATGAAATTGGTTGTTTTAGTGTTCTATATAAAAAGGGTTAAGTGGTTGGGTATGTGTACGGCTTAGATTTTGCAGAGGTTAGTCGTGCAAGCCATAAATTGGCCTATGAATGTTGTATATACTGTACTCTAGCAGACCCGGATTATTACAGTTTGCCAATAAGCTCCTGTGCTAATAAATTAATGAGATGCCAGACTCTCCAGGATGTTTTTTTTTTCACTTGGCGGTCATGTGTTTTTAATTGTTCTACTGGAATTTCTCCAAGTGAAATTAATGTGGAAGGTATGTGTAGATTAGCATTAGTGCCAGGTTTAGAAGCAGGTTCATGAGAACATGGAGGAGTGCTTTGTACACGGCTTAATATCCGTCTGCGAGCTGAGGCCATCAACTTCTCTTCTCACAGTTTTCCCATTCATTTTAAAAAGAACACATTTCAAAGGAGGCCTCCACCAAAATCGTTTTTTCTTTCAGGCAGTGGTTTGTGTTTGTAGAAATCATACTCTACAATGGCTGCAATTTATCTCATCATTGAAAAGACGTTTTAGCTGCACAGGGGCTTTTTCACACCAAGATGAGAGCTCTTATCTTGGAAAAGGCCCTGCACAGCCAAAACCTTGCCATTTTAGGCCAGTTTCCCACTAGCGTTAAGCTGTTCCGGCAGGGGAACAGCCTGCCGGATCCATACTACCATTTGCACATGTGCTGCCGGGAGTCCGCCCAGTCCCATTACTTATAATGGGGACCAGCCGCACCACGGCAAATATCCGCTCAGCATATTTGCCATGCTGTAGCCAGATCTCCGCCTCTCCCGATTATAGTGAATTGGGCCGGGTGGACTTCCCGCAGCGCATGTGTGCAAAAAGTAGTACGGATCCGGCAGGCTGTTCTCCTGCCGGAACAGCTTAACGCCAGTGTGAAACTGGACTTAATGATGAGATAAATGTTGGAATATTATGGGAATCTTCAGCCTTGGGCCTTTTCTGTTCTGAATATTTAGGGCATATGGAAATCACAGAGAAGAGCCTATTGTTTGGGATGCCTTCTGTTATCCAGTGTTGAAGAGCCACTGAGACAAAGTGACTGTGGTGGCACCAAGCTTCATTTTAATGATCGCCATACAGTACCATATTTTCCCTTGGTGATAAAAGTTGATTATGGGGGGTTTCCAAAGTTAGACCTGTGGTAAGCAGCCAGTCACTGGCTTCAGTTTTAAATAGGATGGTCTTGATGAGAGAACCCCCTATAAAGCGAACCCTCTCGACAAGGCAGCATAAAGTGGTGGCAGATATGCCAATTTTAGCAGAACGTCACTCATGAGCCAAAAGTACCGTAAGTGGTTTTTGAGAATCAGTATTGTAATGATCACAGCCTGAGCCTAGAAAAGAGTCAGAGCTGCCTGAGAAGAGTCATAATTATTCATGAGGATCCTCTCTCCTTGTCCTTTAACCGTCCCCCTTCATCCCCCCTGTATTGATGTTTAGCAGTTTGCTCCTTTGTTTTTTCTGTAGGAGAGAACAGGCAAGCATCAATTGGTTGGCGGGGTGAGCAGGACCTCATAAATAACTGACTATTGTTAGACTTACGTTTTCCATGCCCAGGCTGGGTTATAATGCTGCTTCTCGGCAACTGCTTCCTATCAGTGAGGGCAGCGTAAAGTTTCTGACAGGTTCTCTTTAAGTTTACCATTCCTCACAAATGTTAGGAGTCCAGTACTGAGTTAGAAAAAAAAAAGTATGGCATCCAACAAAAGACTCAATACACTAAGAAATATTCTTTATCTGGATTTTCTTAAAGACTGTCTCCACAGCTGTCCTAGCACAGCAAGATTTCTCCAGACGGTGACTCTGGTTAGTGGGTCACTGATTTTGTTCCAGTTCTGAGGTATATCTATGACCGTAGACCTTAATCATAAGTTTAAGAGAGTCAAGTAGCTGGTCATTAGACTCTAGTGTAGGTCCTGACAATATTATTCTATTACTATTGGTCTTTGTCATGGCCTTCTCTATTGACGTGGACATCAAATCAGAAGAGAAGCCAAGGAATAAATGGGCGCTGCTGGATGTAGGACAGAGGCTTGTTTCCAGCTTGGTGTCATTTTATCCAAAGGCTACATGTTTTGGTGCTGAACTAGTGCCTTCATCAGTCTCAAACTGGATACAAGCCTCTGTCCTTCAAGAAACTCCAGAAACTTCCCCTTGACTACTGTAAGCCGCTGTACAGAGTTGTGCCTGTTATATACACACATCTGGTCCAGGAGAACAGTTTGATATTACCCTGCCTTATAATTTTTCTGTCATGTGGAGATCTCTGCCCTGTGGAGCATTATCTTCTCTATAGACCTGATCTGTAAGTGTTTATCACAAGGATTGTACTTGAAAGCTACCGTAATTCTCTCTTGGATGTCCACCTTAGTGCTGTACCCCAGTGTAGAGAAATCCAGAATTTTTTTTTTTTTCTCTGAAGTTTCTCATGATTTTTATTTTTTCCCCCTCCAGATCTGAGTGAGTCTGTTCTGCCCAGATGGTGTTTTGATGTTGGAGCCGTCTACCTACATGGGTATGATAAAGAAGGCAACAAACTTTGTAAGTTTAAAGATGTCAAATGTAAAAGCAAATTACTTCCTGATCAATGTCCCAACATTATGAAGGTGGGCCATATGTGCTTATTAAGTGGCCATCATCCTAATCCTCGCTTGGCCGATGGTTATGGGCATGTTGAATTCAAAAATGTCCAATGCGTCTGTTCCCTGAGTTCTGCTATCAGGGACAAGTCAAGAGGCCCCAATACATATTAGCTAATGAGCTGGTCACCCCCCCCCCCCCCCCCCCAAATTCAGCAGGTTTGGCTGGCATAAATCTGATTTCTATGGCCAGTCTTTAACCCCGTTTTAAATACATGGTCCTGGCCCTAAATATAAAGGGGTTTGAGCCTGGAAAATCCCTTGAAGCCTTGTCCGTGAAGTGAAGGCTGGGTCATGTAGCTTATTAAACCAAATATAAAATGCCGGGGGTCATCCTCTCGTCTCCTAATGGGCTCATTCATGTGTTTGCTTTATCTAATAATAATAAGTATAATGAATAAATTAGGACAGGTGAGATGGGTGAAAAGTTGGGACACGAGGTAAAGCTTTGTGTTTCATCCAAGGTCCTACATCATTACTGCCATGGAACTTAATGAGGTTTTCCAGTAATAAGTATTTTATGTGCCTCCAGCAGGCCACCTGAAGCAGAGGATTCATACTGACCCGCTCCACGCCGTTCTGGTCCTTTGTGCTGTCTCCATCTTCCTCCATGTTCCTGCGCTGCGTACATCCGGCTAGCCATGGGCACCGTCCCGAGCATCGCTCCAACCAATGACTGGTTTCAGCGGTGACATGCTGCCTGTGACCACATCACTGTTGAAGCCAGTCACTGGCTGGAGCAGCGCATATGACCGTGCCCGTGGCTAGATGGATGTAAACGGCGGAGGACTCCGGCGGGTAAATATAAATCTTCTGTTTCAGGGGGCAGAATGTGGGCACTTAATAAAAACTTTAATTTGTAATCTCATGATGTTACGGGCTAATGTTCCACTTAACGCAGACCTAAATCTGTGTGATATTTCATTACTGCCTTGTTTTAGCCTGGCGTGTACAATAATCTTGTGACTAATTCTGAGTCCAGACCTTATTCTCCAAGATGACTGGTTTCTTTGTTTCCTGGTCATATGAAACTTGCTGGAGTACTTCTCAGTGTTACTGGTTGCACAATGAATAATATCTACTTTGTGTTTGATTTGTAAATAGCTTTTATGTTTTTATGTTATTTAGATTTCGTAAAGATTTTGTGCTTTATAAGCAACCCATAGACCTAGGTTACACTGTCATAAAGCTGCCAACTAGACTATAGCATCCTGTTATTATATAGCTCCAGATGACATATCAGTCTCTTCTCTGTCACTCAAAGGGGGTTTCCAAGATTTTAGTACCGATGACTTATCCTCTGCATAGGTCATCAGTATCTGATCGGTGAGGGTCCAACACCCGGGACCCCTGCCGATCAGCTGTTTGAGAGGGCAGCGGCGCTCGCAGTAGTGCCACAGCCTTCTCGCAGCTTTCCCTAGGTCGAGTGACGACACATTCATCGGTAACATGACCTAGGCGCAGCTGAGCCCCATTGAAATCAATGCGGCTGAGCGCGATATCAAGCACAACCGGTATACAATGTACAGCGCTGTGCTTGGTAAGCTGCGAGAAGGCCGCAGCACTCACAGGAGCGCCGGTGGCTTCTCAAACAGCTGATCAGCGGAGGGCCCAAGTGTCGGACCCTCACCGATCAGATACTGATGACCAATCAGGCGATAGCCCATCAGTAAAAAAAATAAAATATCCCAGAAAATCCTTTAAAAGGGAACCGGTCATTTAAGACATGCAGTCTGATCTCCGGACAGCATGTTATAGAGCAGAAGGAGCTGAGCAGATTGATATATTGTTTTCTAAGAAAAAACTCGGGATGGTGGGTTTCTTTAGATAACAGCCAGACAAAAATACCATAATTTTAAAAATAATGTGCACTAATTTTTGGATGTTTACTGATTTTTGATTTGATTTAGTTTGGCTCCGAGTAAAGCTCCATGTGCGAGATAACAAAACAAATGAGGATAAGAAGAAATGCATTGCGTTTTGGTTGGAGCGTTATGCCAAAAGGGAGCCAGGAAAACTACTGACTGTCGTCTTTGACATGGCTGAGTGCGGAATTACTAACATAGTAAGTTACCTACATTAACTATATGTGATATAACTGAATTTTACAGATGCTGCTGGTTTACTTATGTATGGTCATTGTATGATTGGGTGGAAATCCTCTCTAAATCATACCTCTAGTCAACAACTTGAACACTTCTTAGGGCTTATTCACACGTCCATATTAAAAATCATCTGTGAGGTCCATAAAGGACACAAACCTAGTATCGGCTGGAAACATTTGGGTACAATGGTCTCCATGTCTGTGTTCCTTGAGACATGGCCCAAGACAGGAGATGCTCAAAAAACTGTGGTGTTAATAGCACCATTAGTATGTATGTCTGTGCAATCTGTTGCATACACGGATAACACACGGCAGAGGTTTGTGTGAATGGGCCCTTAGGTTGTGCATCTTGTCTAAATCCAAGTTTTTTACAGTTGACTGCTCTATGCGGTTTATTGCCTTCGTTATTGCCACGTACAGGTTGCGCTCTATTTTTTTCAGTACAGGGCAGAGCAGGAGGAGACATACATAACGCAGCAGTTACACATCCCCTCCTGAGAGATCTAGCTAAAATAACATCAATGTCTTACCCAAATAGAAAATTAACAACTGTTTGTGTGTCTGTAGTAAGAGCGTTCTATCTAATAAAGTCCTGTGATCTCAGCAGCATCTGCATTGATTCAAGTAAGCGGTTTCTTGAGTATGAGGGGTGATGGAGAAGAGTGATGTAAGCTGGCAGGCTTCTAGAAGGTGATCGGTGACTGGGCTGTAGCTCCACTGTACCTTTCACACTAGCGTTTTTCTTTTCCGGCAATGAGTTCCGTCATCAGGGCTCAATACTGGAAAAAAAAACGCTTCAGTTTTATCCTAATGCATTCTGAATGGATAGAAATCCGTTACATCAGGATGTCTTCAGTTCAGTCACTGTACGGCGTTTTGGACGGAGAGAATTCCGCAGCATGCTGTGGTTTTATCTTTGTCCAAAATGCCGGAACACTTGCCGTAATGCCGGCATCCTTTCCATAGGAATGTATTAGTGCCGGATCCGCCTCTTAAAAATGTAAAAAAAAATACATAACTGATCCGTCAACAAATGCTGTCCGTTTCAATACAAATTGCCGGATCCGGCAGGCAGTTCCGGCGACGGAACTGCTTGCCGGATTCCTCTGCCGCAAGTGTGAAAGTACCCTAACATAAACAATGATAATGACCTTCTGTCTGTGCTGCAGACCTGTGTTTTTGCCTAGTCTGAAAAGGCTTCATTTAGTTGCTCCACATGAGAAACTAAGAGCACTGTGAAGTTTTTTATTTTTCACTGGTGGTAGTTTAAAGCGAATAAGTAATCAGAAAATGATATCCTTTTTACAGTTTTTGTTAAAAATTATTTAAGATTTTTAGTTTTTAAAATTTTCATTGTCGCTATCTATCATGAAACTGTGCATTTTTCACTCTGATCACTGAGCTACATAATAGCCTGACGCTTCCTGTTCTGTAGGGATCGCTTCTCAGCAGCCATCTCTTATCACAGGCAGGAATACAATAAAACGTAACACCTCAGTCCAAAAGCCACAACCTTTTTATTTTTCCATCGATGCAGCCATATGAGGGCTTGTTTTATTTTTGAATGGTGCTGTTTTGGGGTGCACATACATTACTCACAAAAAGTTAGGGATATTTGACTTTCGGGTGAAATGTATGGGAAAAGGTAAAAAGTTCACGCTACAGTGATATATCATGAAAGTCGGGCATTTAAGTAGAAGCAGTGATGGTGATTTCCTCATCTCAAACTATTTATTGAAACACAAGCCAACACCAGTGCTGGGTATACCCCCACAGAAATGTCAATGTCTCAATAACTTGTCATGTGGCCTTGAGCATTAATTACAGCTTGACAACGATGTCTTATGCTGTTCACAAGTCGACTTATTGTCTGTTGAGGCATGGCATCCCACTCTTCTTAAAGGGCGGCCCTCGGGTCATTGAGGTTCTGGGGTACAGAGTTACAAGCCTATACACGGCGACTTGGCTGATTCCATAGGTTTTCAGTGGGATTTAGGTCTAGAGAAAGTGCAGACCACTCAATTTGAGTTTTCCCAGTCTCCCGCAGCCGTTCCCTAATAATCCGACCTTGTTGAGCTGGCGCATTGTCCTCCATGAAGATGAAATTAGGTCTGTGTTGTTTATGCAGAGGCACAATGACTCGATTAATGATGTTATTCAGTTATTAGTAGTATGGGCTTGTCACAGTACCATTCACAAAGTGTAGGGCAGTTCTGTATTGACTAGACACACCTGCCACTGTAACACCACCACCAAAGGCTCGCCCTCATTGTCTGATATGCCTCGACCGCTGGGACCCGGACCTATATCAAGAAGAGAGCCACAAAAGTGAAGAAGGGCGCACTGTGCATGCACAGCCGCCCTCCATAAATTTTCTATGGGCTGGCGAATATAGCCGAAATTTCCGTTGGCCCAATAGAAATGAATGGGAGATAGGGCAGCGCATGCGCGGTGCGCTCCCATTCACTTCTATTGCAGAGGCGCAGAGCAGCCCTTGGTGGTCGACAGACCCCGGGAAATCTGGGGTCCTCCAGCCACAGCTCTCCCCGCTCCGTTCTTGATATAGGTGCGGGTCCCAGCAGTGGGACCCAGACCTATCAGCCAATGGGGGCATATCCTAGCAATATGCCCCCATTGTCTGAGATGGGAATACCCCTTTAAGCTCCGTGTTAGAGAACAGCAAGTTGTGCAGAAAGTACTGAAATACTGAACAGTTGGACATGTGCATTCAAAAGTTTAGAGAAGGTCACATTAAGTTCACCTGTAAAGGTTAGAGTGCATTTTAGGTTTATCCTCAAATTTCAGCCACAAACTAAATATCCCAAACTTTTTGTGAGTAGTATAACTTACTAATTTAACTTTTATCAACTCTTTCTGGGAGGGAGATAGGAAAAAACAGCAATAAGGCTACTTTCACACTAGTGTTTTTGCTGGATCTGGCAGGGTTCAGGAAAAACGCTTCCGTTACTGATAATACAACCATCTGCATCCGTTATGAACGGATCCGGTTGTATTATCTGTAACATACCCAAGACGGATCCGAAATTAACTCCATTGAAAGTCAATAGGGGACGGAACCATCCCCATGGACTTACATTGTGGGTTATGACGGATCCTTCTTCTCCTCAACCCTGGACGGAAAGCAAACCGCAGAATGCTGCGGTGTGCTCTCCGGTATAAGAATGGAACAGAAGGTGTTTTGGAGCATTCCGTTCAGTTGCGTTTTGTCCCCATTGACAATGAATAGGGACAAAACTGAAGCGTTTTTTTTCCGGTATTGAGACCCTATGACGGATCTCAATACCAGAAAGTAGAAACGCTAGTGTGAAAGTAGCCTAATGACACTGAGTTTTGCACAATTTTGTTGCGTTCATTTTTCGGTAAAAATAACACAGTAACTTTGTTCTCTGAGTCAGAGTTCAATGCCAGCGATACAAAATACTTATATAAACCCTTTTTTTTTTTTTTTTTTTTTAATACAAAAAATGTATTTGCATCCCAGGACCCATAACTTTATTTTCTTTTTCTTTCTACGGAGCTGTGTAAAGGCTTGATTTTTGGGGGCCAACTTTGTAGTTTTCATTGGTATCATTTTGTGGTACAAAAAAATCGCTTTTAAATTTATATTTTTTTTGTGGCGAATAAGCAAAAAGCAGCAATTTTGTTTATTTATTTTACGGTGTTCACCGTATGGCATAAATTACATGATAATTGCATAGTGCAGGTCATTACAGACGTGCAGTAGCAAATATGTGAAGGAGATTTCATTTTTCAATTTTTTTCCATTGAAAAGAGTTTTTTTCCAGTTAAAAAAAAGGTGTATATATTTTTTTTCCTTTTTTTTTTTTTTTTTTTTTTACTGTTTAATAGTCCCACAACGGGACTATAATAGGCGATATTTATTCCTGTAGTGCAGTGTACTTTAATGTCAGTGCTATACTGACATTCTCCAGCAGGCTGCACTTCTCTGGGGAACGCTAGAGGCAGGCCTGGGGTCTTCAGTAGGTCCTGGCCTGCCTGTACTGACGTCTGCACCCCACATTCTCATTTGCGTGGTTCAGATGAGAGAGTAAGCCATTACAGAGTCCGCTTCCTCTGTAATGGCTTACATGCTGCAGGCACTATTGCCCACGGCATGTAAAGGGTTAAGCGGCCCGGTTTGGCTCTTTTGCCAGTTTGGGCTGTTAAAGGAGGAGTGTGGCTCTAATGTTACAGCCCTAGGACCCGTGTGGCATTTAGGCTGGGCTGCTGTAAAACAGAGCAGTCCTAAAGTGGTAAATGGGTTCTCTGAGAATTAAGAAAATGAAAATACTTAAATATTACTTTATTATAAATAATATTACTAAAATAAATACCTTTCATTAGTTATAATGGCTCATTTTGTCTGGATAGCAATCATTAGGAGAAAAAAAATGTCCACCGTCCTATTAGTACACACAAAACCTGTCCTAATCACACAGCAGGACAAGTTACTTCACAACCCTGAGGTAAACAACTGCCTCATCCTCCTCTCTTACTTGTCATAATGGTAATGGAGTTCATGGGGAGACATGAAGTACAGAGAATGGACAGAACAGACTGTGGCAATGTGGGGCTGTGATAATGGAGACTGCTACTCATCCCCACCCTCCCTCCATACTTCGTCTCCTCATGAACTCTATTCCGACAGAGACTCAGTTGAAGATCTTATCATCTGTATTCAGGATCATAATCCCTGACGAGCAGAGCAGAGAGGAGAACGAGGCAGCTCTTTAGCTCAATGTTGTGAAGTAACTTGTCCTCCCGTGTGATTAGGACAGGTTCTGTGTGTACTAATTGGACAGCGACCATTTTATTTCCCCTGATGATTGCTCCCCATTATAACTAATGAAAGGTATTTGGGAATACGCTGTGTGTGTATGTATGTATGTATGTATGTGTGTGTGTGTGTGTATATATATATATATATATATATATATATATATATATATATATATATACACTCATAAAGTAATACAGTATCTTCATAATTCCTGGAGAACCCTTTTAATGTACAGTTTAGTGTATAAAGAGTATGCAGTAATGTCTTGAGCTCCACCTAGAGGTCAAAAAAAGAACTGTAACATTTAAAAAGTTTAAGGGTCACTGAGTTTTCAAAAAAAAAAAATGCCATAGAGACATATCAGAAGTTTTGATTGGTGGCGGTCTGAGTACTGAGGCCCCCACCGATCCATAGAACGAGGAGAGAAAAACACTCCTAGTGCTGTCCCTCTCCTCTCTGCGGAGAACGTCATTGAGTCTCCAGTAGCAAGGAGAGAGAACACAACATGCATGCACTTCTCTCTCCTCGTTCTGACGATCAGCGGGGGTCTCTGACATATCATATGTTTTTGATAACTCAATGACCTTTTAATCAGCAAATAATTTACTCCTATCGTACACCTGTTTAGATTAAAAAAGAGTTTTAGGAGGCGCGTTATTAGATATTGCACGCTGGGCTGATATGTCTAACGTCTCGGTAGAGCAGCATGAAAGGACACTTTGAAGGCAGTGAAGATTCGTTCATAAAGTGTCTCTAATATAGTTCTGAAGATACTTTGCCACAAGTGTCACACAAATCAAGATTTGGAACAATTTTAAACCTTTAGTGGAGTGTATACATTTACACATCAAAACTCTGACGGAGAATGAAAAGCTTTTTGAGTCATTTTTATCTTGTAAGGAGCTATTCCCAGTGAATGAAGGAATGACCTTTTTCTGTTTTCATCTCTGCCAATAATTGCTTCAAATGATTGTACGAACGCGGATGTAGATTTAGGATCTTCACCGGTTTATACTTTATTTTTTAACTGGTTCTGGAATAAAAATAGTCTCTGTTTTTTCTAAGCTTTGGCCTGTAAAGGGGTTGTCCAAGTGTTTCCCACTGATGACCTGTCATCAGTATCTGATCGATTGGGGGTCCGACACCCAGCACCACCGCTGATCGGCTGTTTGAACTCCACGCCCTCTTTTCAGGCCAATGACCCCACGTTCATCAGTCACATGATCTAGGCGCAGCTCAGGCCCATTCAAGTGAATGGCCTGGGCTGCACTACTGCCGCTATCCAATGGGCTTCGCCGTGCTTGGTAAGCTGCGAGGAGGGTGCAGTGATTACTGGAGTGTCCCAGCCTCTTCAAACAGTGAAAACGTCATCATCACGCCTGGCCCGGTCAGAGTGCGGAGACCGCTGCAGTTGCAGGTAGAGCAGAGCCTCTAGGTGTAATGGTAACGCCCCCGTTGCTCCTAGAGGCTCATTTGCATATATTAAAAAACATCATATGAACATGGGACCAACACAGATGTCTTCAGCTGCCAAGTGCACATGTGACAGGTCAGCCAGTGTCATAGGGACAAATCTGCCGACAGATGCTCTATCACAGGAGGGCGCTGGCAGAGTAACTCCCTGTAAGCAATGAAACTCAAGTGATCATGGCTGGAAAAAGAAATATCTATATATTTTTTGTAGTATTTCTTTCCAGGAGAGTTGGTTGACATCCAGTCTGGCTGCTTTTATAGGGTTGTTACTCAATGGTGTTCCTCCTGGGTTCTCAGCTTTCCAAGTCTCCTGAATGGCATCGTAAATGTCTGATCACAGTGATATAGACTCGCATACAGTGGCATTTATCATGTAGAGAAAGTTAATACAAGGCCCTTACCAATGTATTGTGATTGTCCATATTGCTTGCTTTTCTGGCTGGATTCATTTTTCCATCACATCATACACTGCTCATTTCCATGGTTACGACCACCCTGCAATCCAGCAGCGGTGGTCGTACTTGCACACTATAAGAAAATGTACCGACCTCTCTGGTGGTCGGGACCACGGCAGTGCGCATAGACCGGCGGTTTTTCCTATAGTGTGACCACTACTGATGGCTTGCAGGGTGGTCGTAACCATGGAAACGAGCAGTGTATAATGTGATGGAAAAATGAATCCAGCCAGCAAAGGAGGCAACATGGACAATCACAATACATTAGTAAGGCTGGGTTCAGACTTGAGCGTTTTACAGCGCGTTCCTACCATGTTTCCCTATAGGCATGGTTCTCACCTGAGCGTTTTACAGCACGTACGAACGCGCTGTAAAACGCCCTACGCCCAAAGAAGTACAGGAGCTTCTTTGGGGCGTATTGTCGCGCGTCCCCCATAGGGATATATAGCGCAAACGCGCGCACGACGCGCGATTTTTCCTTTCATTTTCACGATGCAAAAATAAAAGTAAAGATAGAGCGTCGTACGCTCGAAGCGAGACGCGCAGGTGTAAACCCTGCCTTAGTGTATTAACTTCCTCTACATGATAAATGCCGTTTGCTGAAGTGACACAACCCCTTTAACTAAGAAAGAGATGAATATTTAAAACCCTCAAAAACAGAACGATACGAGGACTTCTGTTTACCGGCGATTTTTCTTATTTTAGTGGAAAATTGTAATTCTGTGTAGTAGAATCTTTTGCCATTGTGAATGATCTCCTATCAGACCCTTAGCAATGCTGATATTTGTAATCTGCAGCGGTGCACGCTCTCTCCGCGTCCGCACTATCTTCCGCATAGTAATAAGCAAATTCGTATCACTCATAATAAAAGATAAAACACGGTTCTCATTGCAAGTGGCTTCATTAGAAAAGGTTGTTCTTCAGATAATGGGCATTTGCATATGGAGTCCTCCTGGGTTTTCAGTGTGCGGAGATAAAGTGTTGTGGGGTTTTTTATGCTGCTTCTGAGTTTTGAAGTGGAAGTAATAAATGTATAAAAGGACAGTGCCTCAAGGACATTCATCCTGTGGAGTGGGTGAGATCTTGTACGTCGTGTACAGCCTTGTGTAATACGGCACTGGGGGCAGGGGGACGTCGTAACGAAAAAGGACCTTTATTACATCCTCTGATCAAGTGGCGCTGCAAACAATTAAAATATCATTATTATTATTATTAGGCCTCCGAACACAACCATGGGGCAACCCACGGGTCTGCAAAATGCGAGCACCGGCCGTGTGCCCTCCACATCGAGGTGCGGACCCGTTGCCATCAAAGGGTCTTCCTTCTGTTCTGTCTTTTGCAGCATGGACTCCGAATCCTATGGAAACACATGGAGGTCCTTCCAGGGGTTTCCGGGCCCGTGCTCTGCACCACAGAAGAAGGAACATATCCTGTCTTTCTCCACATCTTGCAGATCACTGACCCATTGAAGTCAATGGGTCCACACCACAATGCAGAGTGCACATGGCTGGTGCCCACGGTTTATGGTCCGCAACATGGGCACGGTCGCCTTATATGTATTTATATGTACTAAGAATAACATTTTAAGGCTGGAAGGCGTTTTCCCATAAAAATATTTAACATTTTTCAAACCAGCCCCCAGGTCTGAATACCTACTTGAAATTGCATGTAATTAAAAATTTAGCATAGTTTTGTCATTTATTTAATAAAATGCAATTGTATAGCGCCGCCATCTGTTCGTTCTTTTCTTTATTTCTCTGTCCTCCTCAGTAGGATTGCTGAGGTGGACGCACATGCTCAGTTCCATCCTTTAACTGCTACCAGCTGTGTCTATTGAGCTACAGCAGAAAAGATAAACCCCCTGAGAAAGCACACACCCCCTGAGCTGTGATAGGGAGAGAGCTGCAGCTGAAAGGACACACCCCTTGAGAATAAACACTCCCCTAACCTGTGACGGGGAGAGAGCGCCAGCAGAAAGGACACGCCCCATGAGCTATGAGCCTGAAATATTCTAGCAGATCAATGTATGGGGAGATATAGTCTGGATCCATGTTAGGCACAGGACTGGTTTTAGCTTTGTTAGAAAGAGATTGTCATTTACTATATGATGTCTGATTTTCATGTTTTATTTTTACATTAATCAAAGGGAACCTGTCGCTAATTATGACATGCCTGTTTTATTAAATGCTTTTACTTCCCATGAAATAACAATCTAAAGTGTTGTTCTGCCGTTCCTCTATTATTCTTCCTAGAAATGTATGAATCAATTGACTACTCGGCATTACCATTTCCCTTGTGAAAGGCTGTGTCAAGTGATACTGTCGGACAATGTCACTGATTGGACAGTCTGAGAGTGTGCAGGGTCACAGTTGTGAATTTATTCTGAAATTTCTAGGAGTAATAACAACAGAATGGTAAAACTCATAGTTCTGAGTAAAAATGTTCCAGAGTGGATAGAAAACCAAGGCACTTTCTTCCATTCAAATGGTGGTACTTGTTGGTGCAGTAATGCATTTATTCTTCAGCGTATTTAATACCGCAAGAAAAAAAATTTGCCAAAATCTCGCTCCTCCTGGACTTCACGGCAGATATCTTTGTTTAGCAAAGGGAGGAGGTGCTGGATAGGTACACTGTCAAATAATCTGTGGCTTTCTAATTCGTATTTGAGGAACCCAGTCCCTACCACTTGCCACCAGCGGACTCCAGAGTTTCGACCATAGTAAACTTACTAATGTTGGAAGTAGTGACAATCTCTGATGTTAGCGGGGACCCTGACTGTCACCTCTGTAGGGAAATAAAAAGCGCCAGAGACCAGCAGAGCCACAGGGGATTTTTTTTCTAGTTAGTAATGTTTTTCTTTTGTTATTTTATAGCATTGCATTACGTTTTAATTGAAACCCATGATATCATTTAAAGGGGGTATCCAACCCCTTTAATCACCCCCCCCCCCCCAATGCCCAGACCCCTGGCATACATTATACTTACTTGCTCCCCGGCACCCGTGTCACTCCGGATCCCTGCACGCCTGCTGCTGCATATCCTTGCAGGGATCCAGAGCAACTCGGATGCCGGGGTAAATATAATGTATACGTGGGGCCTGGGCATTGGTGGGGCCTTATAGGGTTAGATAACCTCTTTAAGGGTATGTATGGCTTTGATCAATTTTTTAAGCAAATTGACAAAAAATGTACAAATTGTGGATTTTTTTTTTCCACTACGGTGTTCTCTGAACAGAAAAATATTTTGATATTTTAATAGTTTGGACTTTTTTGAACACTGCACAATACCTTTTTTTTTTTTTTTTTTTTTTTTATTAACTTATATTTAGATGTACAGTTGGGAAAGATGGGGTCATATGAATTTTTTTTATATATTTTTATTTTACTGTGACTTTTACTCCTCTTAGGGGACTTGAACGTGTGATCCTTTTAATGCTTGTCACATAGACTGCAGTAGAATACTATTACAATATATGAGACTCTAACAGGCTGCCTGTGAAGCTGTGCCTCGAGCACGGCTTTTCAGGCATCCTGCCACGACAGGCCTGGGAACCTTCACAATGGCCCAGGATGTCAGGGCAACTCAATGGAGCCCCACAATTCATAGATGGCGCAGTCACTGTTGATGGTGGCATCTGAAGGATTAAATCACTGCGATCTGCATCATTGCTGATCACGGTCACTGCCGGCTGGGATCTGCTGTATTTTTTAGCTGGCACCCGCCATGTATGGTTCAAGCTCAGCTTGTGAACTCTCTCCACACATCACCTGTACACCAAAGCCATACATTTATGGCATTAAGGAGTTGAGAACAAATTGATGAGACGGGATGGATTTCAGACTACCTCTATCATAAGGCAGTAGCTGAGCTGCAGTCGTAGATCGTAGTTTTGCCCAGTGGGAGTGAAGGCAAGTGGATAGATGATTTGAGTCTGCCAGAGCACAAGCCGCTTATATTTATGGGGGACCCCCTCTGTAATGTCCATACGTTCTCTTGGGGATAGGGTGGTCTTCATTAAACATAACAATTTAAAGAGGATGATTTGATCAGATAATTTGCTAATAAAGTATACCCTTCCCCCATTTAACTAACTTCTACTCACTGTTACAGCAGTGGGTGTGGAACCACGGTGTCAACCAACGGATTTCACTTTGGCCTAATCCTAAGGGCCTTATTCTGGTTTCTCCTGGTATTCAGCCTTTAACCCTTCTACAGGCATCTGGACTTTATTGCAGGGGAACCAACAGGCCGCTACTTTCTGGAGCAGTCTCTATGTGATCGATAAGTAACCCACAGGGACAGAGACCCCAGTGCGGAGGGAGCATCGAGGAATCGAGGAAAATCATAGTCATGGACAGACCAAGGGCAAGACAGGCAGAGCACAAGCAATACTTTAAATGGTCAAGGCAGGCAGCGACTGGTCAATACAGAAGTCAGGCACAGGTCAGGTCAGACAGTCCAGTAAACGGGCAGACAAACGAATACAGCACACCTTCACTGGAAGCTACTGTAGCAAGCGAGACAACCCATTGCTCAGGCCCCCTCCCCTAGAGGAAGGTGGCTTAGGTATCCAAAGGTGACCAGCCGTTGGCCAGTGCGACTTAGGGTGTGCGTACCTGCCTTACGGACAAATGGAAGAGGCCTTGCCGGCAAGAGGCAGGCTTAGTCCTGGTCAGACACAGAAGGCTCCAGTGTCTGTGCTTGGCACAAGGGAGTGAAAGAAGACCAATGGGTTCAGGCTGCCAGGGAACAAGAGGACAGGCGAAGCGGTGCCTGAGCCTGCCTGGGAGAGCGGGATGACAGCAGGCATGGGCCACCAACATCAGACTTCTGCAGTGCATAGCCGTCCTTGAACTGAGGATTCGACTCCCTGACCATTTGGTGGAGAATAGGCTCAAAATCTCTAAATTGGTCCTGCAATTAAAAGAAACCTGTCACTATGAAATGCACTGCAATCTGCAGACAGCATGTTATAGAGCAGGAGGAGCTGAGCAGATTGATGATATAGTATTGTGGGAAAAGATTCAGTAAAACTTGTAATTTATACATTTAAAGGGCATCTATCAGCAGATTTGTACCTATGACACTGGCTGACCTGTTACATGTGCGCTTGGCAGCTGAAGGCATCTGTGTTGGTCCCATGTTCATATGTGTCCACATTGCTGAGAAAAATGATGTTTTAATATATGCAAATGAGCCTCTAGGAGTAACGAGGGCGTTGCCATTACTCCTAGGCTCAGCTCTCTCTGCAAATACTGCACCCTCTGCACTTTAGGAGAAGTCAGGGCCAGGTATTATGACGTTTTCACTGCCTGTCAATCAAAGCTGCAGTTGCAGGTACAGCAGAGCCTCAAGGTGTAATGGCAACGTCCCCGTTGCTCCTAGAGGCTCATTTGCATATAGTAAAACATCATTTTTCTCAGCAATGCGGACACCTATGAACATGGGACCAACACAGATGCCTTCAGCTACCAAATGCACATACAACAGGTCAGCCAGTGTCATAGGGACAAATCTGCTGACAGATGCCCTTTAAACTTCTGATATTTTTATACTTAGGAGTGATGTGGGAGGTGCCATGCAGTGATTGACAGCTAACTGCACACAGAGGAGGCTGTCAATCACTGAGTAGGACCACCCACAAAACTGCTTATCAATCTGCTCAGCTCCTCCTGCTGGAAGCACTGCATTTCATGGAGACGAGTTTCCTTTAAGGCCTTATTCACACGTCTGTAGTGTTTTGCGAATCCGCAACACACCTTGCCACCAGCCCTATAGAGATGCCTATACTTGTCTGCAATTGCGGGCAAGAATAGGACATGCTCTATATTATTGCGGAGCCGCCGGCCGTAAGATTGGCGGCGCGCTCCGCAAATGTGGATGCGGAGAGCACAGTGTGTGCTCTCCGCATCCATCACGTCCCCGTTCAAAATGAATGGGTCCGCACCCGTTCCGCAAATTTGCGGAATGGGTGCGGACGAAGATTGCAGACGTGTGATTTAGGCCTTAAACCATGTTCATGTATCCTGATTTCAGGAGTGGGTCGTATTCACATTCAGCAGTAAATAGTCCTGAGACTTGTTTTTGTCGTTTTTTTTTTTTTCTTGTAGATTTTATGGTATAAAATGTTTGTTGTATTCTATATTCCCCCTCCCCGAATTAGCATAGACTCCGCCCATTTTGTTGTCCGGTTCGTTAGGACAGTCCTGTTGTCAAGTTTCTGTCTGGCCTTTGATAGTTTTTGTTTAAAAAATGTAGTTCGGCTTAGAGGGACATATTATAAATGTTTTTTTTTGCCTCTTTGCAACTTTTAACTGAACCCGTTCTAATGAAAATATAATTTTTTCACTTTTAGGATATGGATTTTGTTCGCTTTGTAATCAACTGTTTTAAGATCTACTACCCCCGATACCTGTGTAAGTAATATGCTAATTCGTATAGATGTATTCCCCAGTATAGAGGGGATTTATTGTAAGGAGCTTTCCAACATATGACCACAAGGAGGATTGCTTGATGACCCTAGTCCATCCTGTGATAAAATGGGTTGCAGCATCCCATCATTCCTTAAAGGGAATGTGTTATCAGAAAATGATCTATTGTTAAACACTTTTTTTTTTTTTTTTTTTTTTTGAGAGAGCTTTCTAATAGGCCATAGACAATAGACCTGAAGGGACCTCATAGATATCTGAGTATTGCAGCTCAGGCCCATTCACTTGAAAGGGACTGAGCTCCACCTAGGCCAGTGATGGGCAACATGCGGCTCTCCAGCTGTTGCTAAACTACAACTCCCACCATGCCCTGCAGTAGGCTGATAGCTATAGACAGGCTTTGCATGCTGGGAGTTGTAGTTCTGCAACAGCTGGAGAGCCGCACGTTGCCCATCACTGACCTAGGCCACGTGACCAATGTATGGTGATGGCTCTACCCTAGGAAGAGGCCTAAGCACACACGGAGCACTGATCAACCAGAGTCCCAAGAGTCGGACTCTCACTAATCTGATATTGATGACCCCTTTGGGACTGTAATGTATATTACTATAAAGTGAGGGATTTTCCAACTTACGAAACACATTTCTGTGGAGAAGAGCCACTCTTTTTAGTACCTTATATTACCTTACATTAGGTCCTATAGATGTCGGCCATTGGTGTGGGGGGGGGGGGGTTCTCAATCAGGAGCTACATGTATGAACAAGAACATAATGTCATTGTCATAGTGTCTACCATTCTGATGGCACTATCCTAGTGTCAAATTGGGGCGGGGGGGGGGGGGGGCGGGTGCTGCTCAGGAGCAGAACCCACAGCGACTGCCCCTGTAACATCTTTCACAGTATTGGAAAGTAACACCCATCTAACTAGAAATAACAAAATGAAAATAAAAAATGTGCTTGTATATTGTACTTAATTCATCAGCCTTTTCCTATCTCTTTCCAGCGAAGATTGTGATATTCGAAATGCCATGGATAATGAACGGTGAGTGTGATATGTTAAACTCATTGTGGTGGTTGATAGAGATAGAAGAATGGGTTAAAGAGGTTGGGCAGTGGTAAAATATTGATGACCTATCCTACCTGCTGTTTTAAGAGGTAGCGGCAGTCGTGCAAGCGCTGCTTTCAATTCAAACTCGCCTGTGAATTGTCTGTGGCAGTCTCATTTGCAGAGGCGGCACAGTGTAATTACAATACGTTCACTTGAATGGGACGGAGCAGTTGTATTTGCTCTGCGCTGCCTCTACAAGCAAGATAAAATGCAGGTAATTTTGAAGAGGATGCGGTTCTCACATGAGTGCCGCTACACCTTCGAAGAGTTGATTGGTGGGAAGTCAGACCACCGCCGATGTGATATTGGTCACCTATCCTGAAGATAGGTCAGCAATATTTCAGCACTGCACAAGCCCTTTAATATGTGATTACTTGTGGTCTTCACAGTCTCCCATCATACATGTCCTGTCCTGATGTGGAGAGAACTGTGGAGCTAAGAGCAGCTGCGCAGTTCTCTCTATGATCAGATACAGCCCCTTATCAGACCTCTGCCCGACTATTTAGGAAACAATTAGATGGGTCTCACTGCAGAAAAAAAATCCTCATGGTATCCGCAAGGAAATTGACCTGGTGCGAATTTTAGATCTGTAGCATGTCCATTTATATTAATTATTTTTGATGCAAATTTTGCCATTTGCAATGTATAGGGTGAAATCTGCAGAAAAATCCCCCAGAAACCTCCATATGACTGCAGTCCAGAGAGAGTTTATTTTGCACAAGCATGGTGTCTGTTCATCTGAACATTAGTGACTACGAGCTGCCATACTGTCATTCCAGATAGTGTTTATGTTGATGCCTTCCGACTGGTATATGCAGATCAGACCGCACAAGTCACAGCGTTCATTTAATATTCATTCTGCCGGTGACAGCGGATTATTGTATACCTTGTCTGCCCTGCAGGTATACATGGCTGTGAATAGTTCATGCGCATGTTATTAAACCTGGTCCTGAAGGCAGGAAGCGACGGCATCATTTCCTGTAGAGCAGAATAATCGTTCTATCACCCCAGGTCCATAGATAACGGCCAAAAATGGTCCATTAGAATAAGTCATATTAATGGATGTTTTTATGGGCATAAAGCCTCCCATATCAGTTGTATATTTTATTACTGGTAAATTCTTCTTGTGAACTTGCCGACGAATCGATGTTATTACCTACCTAATTTAAATTTAAATCCATCACCAGGATATTCATAGTTAGGCCGTTGTGCGGCTTTCCGTGCATTGGGGACTGCAATTTGCGGTCCCCAATGCACGGGCACTGTCCGTGCGGGGGCCGGGACGGATCGAGACCCTTTCAACTTAAATGGGTCCGTGATCGGTCCGCACCACAAAAAAATAGAACATGTGAATGGGTCCGTGATGCGGGGAGTACACGGCCGATGACCGCATATTGCGGACCCGCTTGAGGCCTTAAACTGCGCCTTGTTGGGTTAGCTCAGCTGAATGTAATGATACCTTTCACATAGCGATCCGTTGCTTCATTCCAGAGAAAAAGGGCTTTGAATCCATATGCAAATGAGAGGTTAAGTGCACCGAGGGTGGGCCTAAACCACTCTGTGCAACATCGCTCCTCCTGCTTCCTCTGCCAGCCCCTGGCAAAAAGGGTATTTTTATGCTGAAAACAAACACTACTATGTACAAAATTTCGCATGAAGATGGTTAAAGGCTAACCCCTTTAAATGATATATTTTCCGAAATTTTTTTATAGATTGTTTGTATGGAGTTTAACATTTTTGAACTGTTCTTATGTTGTTGTTTTTTTTTTCTCTTAGCTGCTTTTAAAATTATAAAGGGCTGGATTGGTCCAGAAGCTATAAACATGCTGAAATTTGTGAACCGGAGTGAAATTCAAGAGTACATCAGTGCCGAGTACTTACTTCCACACATGGGAGGAACGGTAAGTTCTGCACTAATCCCTTGTTAGACTTGTTGTCAGAAGATTTGAAGGTTGCTAATTCCTTCAACCGCTGACATCCCAGAAGACGTTGGAGATGGAGATTCCGGAGGCTGTGCATTTTCTTACCCGTCAGGATTTACAGGCTTCCAAAAATAACTCTTGGTGGAGCCCTCGTCATCCTCACTAAATAGACATTGCTGTGTAGTGCTCACAGACCTGGTGATTGATAAGACATTCATAATTATCTTAATAATAATAGACATTCTTATTCTGCCAGTCTAAGTCTTGCACAGGCAGTTTGGAACATTTTGCATTTTTACATCACACACTCCAGTTTTGAAAAGTAGGCGACAAAGTAGTCGTGATTAGCCTTTCTAGCTGATTTAAACCAAATTTATGGAAAGTTTCAAAATTGTCGCCATCATACTCCACTAAAAGACTTGGGGGTAAAACGTGGAGAAGCATCTCAAGACAGAAGTGGAAGACTTAAAGGCTATGGACACCTTTTGTGGGCAATTTTTTATTCTGCATTCTACTCATTTTGGGTTAAATATAATTTTTTGGGGTTGGACTTTTTTTTTTTTTTTTTTAATTAGAGCAGTTCTTGTACTATAGGGGTTAACTGAGAGACTTTAAGTTTCTGAGTCCTGTCATCCAGCAGAGCTGCCTGCTCAATCTGTAGCTCTGTTCTTTGAATTGTGAACACTCATAAATATTCATAACACCTCGATTTTTGTCACACTGATAAAAATCTAGATGTCTTTAAACTTTAGGAGATCGCAGATAAGGGAGTCACATGAGCCTTCAGATGACTGGATTCAATGTAAACACAGAGCCTTCTGCGCTGTAAATACAAAGATTCAACGTTATACTGGGAAAGTGGCAGAAAATTTTTAATAAAGACCAATTGAAAAAATAACTTTAAGCCCATAAATAAGTAGAATGTAATAATCACAAAATTGCCCGCAAAGGTATCCATAACGTTTAAAGAGGCACATACATTGTGTACCACAATTGAGTGCAAATTATGGCAACATAGACTTCTGCAAGACTGACTTTAAAAATGTCCTTGATTCAGTAAATGTTTTTGAAGGGTCCAATCCATTCATATGATATTATCACGATTTCTGGGCATTCAATACCGATGGCCTATTATCAGGATAGGCCATCAGTTTCTGATCGGTGAGGATTCAGTTACCGGCATCTCCACCGATCAGCTGATTGAAGAGGACGCGGTGCTCTGAGTGCTGCAGCCTCCTTGCCGCATACTAAGCACAGCCCCATACACTGTATAACAACTGTGCTTGGTATTGCAGCCCAGGCCCATTCACTTAAATAGGTCTGAGGATTGGCCATCAGTATTGAACTCCTGGAAAATCCCTTTAATTTGTAGAATTGTTTTGCTTCTGTAGTTTTCCGCCTGTTAAAAGTAAATTGCATTGAAAGCTTATACAGCGCTATACAAGACCCCTGAACCTTAATACTTGTGTGTTTAAGGATCCCTTTAAATATAGCTATCCTCCATTACCCGATGATGATTTCCAAACTCCAATGTGTGAAAACGGACCAGCATCTTGTGAGGATGAATTAGAAGCCAAAGAAGATAGTGAGATGGATGCCAGGGACACGGTGGATTCATTATCATTCGAGGAGAGTACACCAAAGCCTAAAAAGGTACAACCAACTTGATTTAGTAGAATTCAACAAGGTCAAGAACAGCGGCCTACGTACTACAGCCAACTATAAACTGAGAATGCCTAAAGGGTTTCTCATAAATCCCAAAATATAGAGAGGGATTGTTCTAGTCAAGACCCTACTAGAGCCAAAGCAGGAAGCGGAAAACTGCAACAGGAATGAGTGGTCTTCTCCCACCTTGAGAAAATGCCAAAAATACATTTCCAGCAATATATTATTCCCTCCCTTAGGCCTCTTTCACACTTGCGTTGTGAAGATCCGGCGTGCACTTCCGTCGCCGGAATGCACGCCGGATCCGGCACAACGCAAGTGAACTGAAAGCATTTGAAGACTGATCAGTCTTCAAAATGCTTTCAGTGTTACTTATGGCAGCCAGGACGCTACTAACGTCCTGGTTGCCATAGTAGCAGTGGGGGAGCAGGCATACTTGCATTCCGTGCGCTCCCGGGCGCTCCTGAATGACGCCAGAGCGCCCCACGCGCATGGATCACGTGATCCATGCGATCACGTGATCTATGCACTGGGGCGCCCTGATGTCATCCTGGAGCGTCCCAAGAGCCGCACGGAATGTAAGCATGCCGCTCCCGCTCCCCTATCTTTACTATGGCAACCAGGACTTTAGCGTCCTGGCTGCCATAGTAACCTATTGACAAAAGCTAAACGTCGGATCCGGGGATGCGCGGAAACGACGCTTAGCTAAAGGTCGGATCCGACTAATGCCCTTCAATGGGCATTACTTCGATCCGGCGTTATGGCATGTCTTCCGGATTTTTGGACGGAGACAAATCCGCAGCATGCTGCGCTTTGTCAACGTCCAAAAAACGTTGACATATTGAACGGAAGACCTCCTGATGCATCCTGAACGGATTTCTCTCCATTCAGGATGCATGGGGATAATCCTGATCAGTAGTCCGTCCTAGAGACCCGAGGACGGATCTCTAGGACGGAAAGCTAAAACGCTGATGTGAAAGAGGCCTTAGTTGGTAATATTAATAAGTGGTGTTTAACCCCTTCACTCTCTGTGATGTAGTATTCCCTCAATGCCGTAATTGATACTGTGATGACCTAGTCTCTAGAGCTGAGCCCGTCTCATCACTTGTAGGTGGTGGCTGTGGTACTTAGCTGGCAGCTGGCTCTAACAGCGAGGATTGGAGATGTCTCCAATCCTGGTCGTTTAACCTCTTGAGTTAAATGCTGACCGCACCACCTAAGTGGTTAGACGGGATGGGGGTGTCCCACTCTCACCCTGTTGGACACCCAGTGCAATGCCGAGGGGTAGCTATTGCAGCCATGGTCCTAGCAATGGATCCTTGTTAGGCCCTGTCTTTGGCAAGGCTGAATAATACACTGCAATAGAGAAGTATTCCAGTGTATTATATGAGAGATTACAGGATCGCATCTCCCCTACTGAGTGTTTTTGCAAAAAAATACTTGTTTGCTTATAAAAAAAAATACATAATTGGTATCACCACATCCGTAGCAACCCTTACCATAGAATTATCGCATTTTTTTTCATCCTGTACGGTGAACATCATTTAAAAAATTGCTGTTTCTTCTTCATTCAATTTCCCTAATAATGAAGTTAATAATTACTAGGGCTGCACGATATGGGAATTTTGTGCGATTGCGATTAGGGCCCTAAAAATTGCGATAACGATATGCGATGCGATATTTTAAGGGAATTGTGCTAGAGGTCTATCTGCTTGGATTTTCGAGGTAAAAGCGCACACAGATGACTGATAATGTGAAATGTAGTTCTGCTGAACTCAACTGAAATGCGCAGTGTTTTTCAAAATAAAATACATATTTGCATTACTGCAAAAGTACAAAATACAAAACTTGCCATTTTCCTAATAGCGCTGCACAGAACAGATAAATAGAATAGATATAAGAACATGTGTTCATTAAAATAACGACTTTCCTCCAGCCCCTCCTCCCTCCCCGCACTGTAACTGATGTATCGCCGGCCGCGCTGTGCAGCCTCCAGCCCCTCCTCCTCCCGCACTGTAACTGATATATCGCTGGCCGCTGCTAGCAGCATAGCGGCCAGAGATAGTGTGAGTGTCAGGTAGAAAGTCAACCATCGCTTTATAAGACGCACTGCCATTCCCCCCCACACTTTTGGGGGGGAAAAAGTGTGTCTTATAAAGCGAAAAATACGGTAATATAATTGCAGCATTTTTGGGTCAGCAGATTGCGATACGGCGATTAATTGCGATAACGATTGCTTTCGCGATATATTGTGCAGGCCTAATAATTACCAAAAGTCCTGTGTATCCCAAAATGGCACCAATGAAAACTACAGCCCGTGCCTCAAAAAAGAAGCCTTGACACTTTTGTACTGCAGCAAACAATTATTTTAGCAATGTAGTATCTGCTGATTCATTTTACCATTAATCGAGTACTCTAATAAGAAAAACCTTCTTAAAATAACAATTGCTTTATAAAAACAATATTTTTACTTCTTGCCGTGGTATAGCAAATAATTGCACACACATAAGGCTTCTTTTACAGCTGCAATATACATTCTGTCAGAAGAACAGCCGGAATGTACTGTATTGGGTATAGCTGGACGCTGCTGCAGCGATTGACTGTAATGGGGTCCGGCCTTGTTACAGCATTCAAGCTGGGTTTTGGCCCCCAAAAAAACCCCATTTTGGACGATACCCAGCATGTATGCCGGAACATGGCCAGATGGCCTTTGACCGCATTATAGTCAATGAGAGCATATAACTGGTTGTATCCGACTATACCCAATACGGTATACTCCAGCAGGCTATTCTTCTGCTATGCCATCCATTACCAGCCCAATTGCCATGTCTCCCACTCCCCCAGTGCCATCAGATTAGCCCCTCCATGCCATGTCCCCCACCCAGCGCCATCAGCTCTTCCATACCATCCATGTCCACTTTCCCAGCGCCATAAACCCCTCTATGCCATTGCCATCCTTGTTCCCCAGCGCCATCAGCACACCGCTAACTTTATACTTGCCTTTCCTGGCAGTCCGCTGACATGGAGTCCTCAGGAGACGGACCGCGTCTTCTTCCCAGCATGCACTGGGAGGGACCTGACGTCGCACACAGCGTCAGCCAGGCCCGCTGCCTATGTGTGCACGCAAAGCCCTGGTCAGTGCAGCGCGGTGCCGAGTCGGGAAGCCACGGAGCGGTGAGTGAGAGGCTTCACTTTACTCACGCTCCGTGGTCATGTGGCAGGGAAATTGCATCAAGGATTTCTTTTCATCGATTACATTGATGAATCGTTTCAGTCCTACCACCAACCCAAAAAATAATGTTGATAATTGCTGTTGCTTATTTATTTTTTATTTTATTTTTTTAAACCAGTCGCGTCCTCCCCCCTAAAAATTGTGAACATTACGCAATTAGATATAACCCAGAATGCTGCCTTTAAAAAAAAAAAATGCAACTTGTCTTGCTGGAAACAAGGCAAAAAAAAACACATGGCTTTTGAAATGTGAAGATTTAAAAACTGATTTCCGTCCTAACCCTCTAATACAGGCTACGTCAACCTCCTCCGCATGCATCGCTTCTTGGGGAGGAGAATATTTCTGTACATATAGAATGCCGCAATATTTTTACCTGTCAGATGCATATGAAATGCAGCAGCAAACACCTTGATATCCCTTTATATGAAAGTACTGTAGGGGGTTTATGCAGCTCGGTGCTCCTATTACGGCCCCATCCATGGAAGATGTGTGAGTCAGCCGTCATTGCTGAATTAGACTATATTGTATCCTCGCTTCATCAAATTAAAAACAGGAAAAATAGTAATAAAACACCTATTTATGTGTCTCCAGCTGGACACTGGGCTAGAGCTTAGATAAGTAGGCATGGCTTTGCTTGCCTCATGTCTAAAACAGAAGTAGGGGAGGTTTCTTCTGCATCATGCTCACTTTTTGAATTTCAATATGAGATAGAACAAGGAAGAACTTCATGTCATGGTAAATGTCTCTAGTATTTTTTTTTTTTTACTTTAGTAGTCCTTAAAGGAGTTGTCGGAGATATATTTTTATAAAATAATCAGAAATCCTATCAGATTATTAAAAAAGGATACATACCTTCATGAACCCCCTCCATTCCAGCGCGGCTGCTTCCCTCCTCCTCACCGATGCAGCCATGATGCAGTTTTTTGGCTGTGGCAATGAATTGTTAAATACCGCATGTGGCCGCTACATGGAAGACGGAGCAGCGGCACGGGAACAGAGGAGGTTTGGGAAGGTTAAAATACAATTTTTTTTGTATTCATCTATTGATCTGTTTTATTAAAAATGACATGTATATCTTGGACAACCCCTTTAAGAGATGCTGCTTTTGACGAATGGGTTAAAAGGGTTTTCCGCAACTTGTGAACTGATGACCTGTCCTCAGTATAGGTTCGTCCGTACCAGATTGGTGGGGGTCCAGCTCCTGTTTCTTGCAGCCTCTACAGTGGACCGAGGCAGAAAGCTCCGTTCACTGTGCAGTTTTCGGTAGTGGCGTTCTGCAGCTCAGCTCCCATTCACTGGATGTAGGCTTCTGCTTCTGGTTCTGACCACTGTATAGTTTCCGGCGTCGGGTTCTGCTAGAAACAGCTGATTGGTAGGGGTGCCAGGAACTGGACCCCCACCAATCTGATACTGATTATCCTGGGGATAGGTCATCAACATCTAAGTCCCGGAAAACACCGTTGAGGGCATAAATGTTTTGTCTGGTCGTTACACAGTCCCTTTTCCTATAATATTACATTAGCCAGATTATACACTTGCTGTATGTAACCACTATACCTAATGTTAAGATCTCTGACGGTACAATTGTTTGAAAGGTCATAGGTTAAGATGAATATTGATGTCATTTGCTTTTGACAACCCCCGAATAAAGGAAAGATCCCCAGTAATAAGTTATCAGTTACCGTTGACAGCTCCCAGGTTTGCAGGAGAAGCATTAAACAGTGGCCATTGACATTAGTGGGCTGTCAGCAAATTGTACCGACCCTCTGGTTCTGTGATGGCTAACCTCCGGCACCCCAGCTGTGGTAAAACCAGGGCTGTGGAGTCGGTAGATAAATTGTCCGACTCCGACTCCGACTCCTCAGATTTTGAAACTTCCGACTCCGACTCCTCTGTATTTAATATGCAAATACGAAGCTGTTCCACCAAGTTCTTCTAATCTCCTCTAGCACAGAGAGGTAGTTGAGCAGAAGCTGCTGCCTTCTCCTTTGTGTGCTGATCTTCTGCTGAAGATAGAGCAGTGGGAGGATCCAGGAAGGGGCAGGGGAAGGGGCATTTATTTTAAAACATGATTTTCCTAGTAGAATCCCATAGTCATGTTTAAAATTTAAGCTAACAATCTGAGTTTACATGTTTTATAGCCTTAGCTGAATGATAGCAGTTTTTCAAATAGTTTACAGCTTCAGTCTTGAACTATTGACTATCCATTCCCTTCACTTATACAAGTGTCTCCAGTCCTTAATCAGTTATCAGTGAGAGGCTAGGATAACCATGGGTTCCCTGTAACAGCAGACCACAAGACAATGGAAAGTGTAAGTATTGCCGCTCCTTAAAGGGACACTGACAGGCTGATTTTCCAGCTAAAGATATATATACTGGTATTCATCAGAGAATTAGGAATAAAACTATACTAATGTTACCCCCAGTTAAGCTGTACTTGTGTTTAAAAAACATTTTAATCTGTATGCAAATTCACTATCTTTGTGCCCAATGGGGCAGCGCCTCCTGCGGCTTTGTGCCCAGCCGCGCCCGAAGTACAGCTTCCCAGCGCTGTTCCCTCGTTATTATTCACTGCACTGGCCTTTTTTTCAGGCTAGCCGAACGCTGAATTCCTGCGCAGGCGCACGTGAGAGTGCTGGCAGCAGCCTCATCTGGCTATGCTGAGGCTGTGCCAGCTTTCTCTCTTCCTCCTCGCTACCTAGTCCTGTCTAGTGCTGCCAGTACTCTACATGTGCGCCTGCCCCCTTGGGCACAAAGGTAGAGAATTTGCATATTGATTAAAACGTTTTTAAACACAAGTAATCCTCAACTGGGGTAACAGTCGCCTAGTTGTATTCCTAATCCTCTGATGAATACCAGCAGATATATCTTTAGCCGGTAAATCAGCCTGTCAGTGTCCCTTTAACTGCATAGTAAAGCATATGAAAAGCATGCTTCTTCACGGTCACTTAACGTCTTTGTTTAGCGGTAACGTGACGCACTGCATGCATTGGCCTTTATTCTTACAGTAGAGAAGTAATTAATTATAACTTTATCTGAATTGGGACATTTAAACTTGCTTTTTTTTAATTCCAATTTTTTTTTATTCCAATTTAAATCTAGTAGGAGTCGGAGTCGGTCCATTTTTTGCCGACTCCGACTCCGACTCCAGGTACCCAAAATTGCCTCCGACTCCTCGACTCCGACTCCGACTCCACAGCCCTGGGTAAAACTACAACTCCCAAGATGCACACATGCTGGGCTGTTCTCAGAACTCTACGGAAATGAATGGATTATGCTGGGAGTCGTAGTTTTGCCACAGCTGGAGTGCCGGAGGTTAGCCATCACTCTAGTTCCTCCAAGTTGATGGTTGAATCAGGTCTCCGCATGGGGGGCGTGACTGCTGTAAAGAGGGCAACTGAAAGTGGTCATCCATACTCGTAGTGCTCGAAAAGAAACCTAATGAAATGCATCTGCATTGTGAAGTCTTATTAGGTTGATCATGTTCTATATGATTTAGCTGCTAGCAGTTAGAGTGCCAATATCAGGCGTCACCCTGCTTCTCACCGAGCCTTGGTGGCATATGAACTTTTTATGCAGCTATATTCCCTTCGCTTCCCCTTTCCTCATGCCCGTCCTTAAAAATGTCTCACTTCTGCCATTGTAATTATGGACCAGGAAGCCCCGTATGGACCTTGCTTTTAATAGGACACATGGGAGAACCCACAATTGCTAATTGAAATGGCAAAATTATCATAATTATTATTTGTTGTTTTATTATTATGTATTCCTTGCATGCTAATCTTATGCTGGGAGACATGGCCGCATTTCCAGCATCATGGCATTAAAAATGGATGGTTTCCAGTTCAGGCGGCTGATGGCAGCTGTCAGTATCTTGCACTACCTCTAACACTGGGTTCAGACCTGAGCGTTTTGAAGCCTAGCGTTTTTGGTGCGTTCAAGACTGGCGTGTAGGCGCGTTTTTTTCAAGCGTTTTGGTAAATAGTGTAGGCGCGTTTGACGCGCGTTTCTGTGATTGACTGCATAGTTGGCCAATGACCAAACAGCCCTCCCTATATAGTTTGGCCAATCTGAGGTGTGAATTGTGAAAAACGCGCGTCCATAGGCGCGTTTTACGCAGCACAAACGCCCGAACAACACGCCTATCGCGTTTCCCATTGAAGTCTATTAGCACCAAACGCTCGAAAAAAGCCCGAATTAACGCGAACAAACTTGCCTATGCGTCGGACGTTTATAGGCGCCTATGAACGCGCATAAAAACGCGCAAGTGTGAACCACCCTCATTGGAATGCATGGTTCCTTTACTGTTGTGCGTTTTTATGTGCGTTCAAAAGCGGCGTTTTACGCGAAAGTGTGAACTGAGGGTAAGAGAGTGTTCAGCTCCTTGTAAGTGGCGGATCCCTTTATTGTTGCATAAGAGAAGTCTGTAAAGAGAAAGAGCTGAAGTTAAACACTTCATTTTCTCGAAACATTGACGGCGATTGTATTGTTATAAAAGAGGGAGAATAATTCTCAGTTCATTAAAATGTGCCTTTTGTTTATTGATAAAGCTTTCTGCTCTGCTTTACATAAGTGAACTAATACGTCTTTCATTCTCTTACTAAAGGGCATCTGTCCGCAGATTGAAACTGGCTGACCTGTTATATGTGCGCTTGGCAGCTGAAGTTTTAATATATGCAACTGAGCCTCTAGGAGCGACAGGGGCGTTGCCATTACACCCAGAGGCTCTGCTCTCTCTGCAACTGCCACGTCCTCTGCACTTTTATTTACAAGGACAAGCAGTGTAAACCTGATCATACCTGGCCCTGTCAATCAAAGTGCAGAGGGTGCGGTAGTTACAGGTAGAGCAGAGCCTCTAGGTGTAACAGCGACCCCCCCGTTGCTCCTAGAGGCTCATTGGCAAATATTAAAACCTCATTTTTCTCAGCAATGCGGGCACATATGAACATGGGACCAACACAGATGCCTTCAGCTGCCAAGCGCACATGTAACAGGTCAGCCAGTGTCATAGGGCCCTTTAAAGACTAATTATTGCCAATTGTGCCTCTGGCGTCCTCGGCCAAATGCAGAAACGCAAAGCGCGCATGTGCAGTATAACCGGGGGTTTTCATTTATGTGCTAACACGGTAATACGGATCAGCATTTGTTGGACTAACTGTTTAATTAATATTAATATCGCACGTGGTGATCAAATGGTTTCAAATGATTCAACTGACTCCGGATAATGTAATTGCATTCTTGCGAAGAGGAGGGGGAGGTTCTCTATACGCAGTGTGTGAAGACTGCTGGTACAGGGAGGAGAGAGAGGAATAAGAAGGCCGCACCTGCTTCATTTCATCTTTACTGCAGCCTGCTACGTCTAACCCTGGCCCTGCGCTGTCTCTGCTCTGTATCTGCCTCTTGGCGTCTATCCGTTAGCCAGCCCTGGAGCGCGGGACGTAGCTCTACTCTGAATCAAACTGTAAGTCTCCAGCAAATTGCTTTTTTTTTTTTTCCTAAACTTTTTCTAAAACAAATTGCTGATTTGTATGTATTTCATATATTTTTTTTTTTGTGCAGTTGCAGGATGTCGGTCTTGTCCGCGGTGCCTCCGATGGTCTGGAAGAAGAGGAACTGCACAGTGGGACGTGTCACAAGGCCAGCGTGTGAGGAGAAGCTGAGATGGTAATGACCCAAGCTGCCAATATATTCACAGGCACACGTCTGGGAGGAGGTTTTCCAGATTTGCTGATTTAACTGTACAAGAATTATGACTTGACACATCGCCGATCTCTGCAGCAGAATATGGGGAAGACATTATTTCATGTTGGTAAAGTAGATGCAAGGTTATTTGAAATGCATTGAATACATTTCCTTGCTCAAACGTGTCCCCTGACCACCCAGTAATCTGACAGAGATCATCTTTGAGACTCTTAAAAAGCCATCTATAATATCCCCCCAACCTCCCCACAGTCGTTCACTATCGTTGTCGAACATGGCAGGGAGATAGTACACTTGTGGCTGTAGTTTTGCTCTTGGCAGGTCATAAATGGTGAAATCCAACACGGTCAGGTCTTTGTGTCCCCAATCATCTATGGTCTACTACTGAATGAATGTGAATGGGCGGCTTAAAGGGGTTGTCTCCCTTCAGATGGCATTCATCATGTAGAAAAGTGTAGATACAAGGCACTTACTAATGTATTGTGATTGTCCATATTGCTTCTTTTGCTGGCTGGGTTCATTTTTACATCACATTACACACTGCTTATTTCCACCATTTCCACTGCCGCAATCCAGCAGCGGTGGTCCTGCTTGCACACTATAGGAAAAAGCGCCAACCTCTCTGGTGGCCAGGACTGTGGGAGCGCACGTAGGCTGGAGGTTTTTCCTATAGTGTGCAAGCACAACCACTGCTGGTGGATTGCAGGGGGGGTTGTAACCATGGAAACCAGCAGTTTAAAAAACTGGTGGAAAAATGAATACAACCAGCAAAGGAGACAGTATGGTCAATCACTGTACATGTGCGGTTGTTAGATAATGACATGTATGTGTGGAGCGGTGCCCAGGGATCTTCCTGCACTTACTATTATCCCTGGACGCCGCTCTACACATACGGTATATATCATTATCTAACAATTGTTGGACCAGTGAAAGGTCCTCTTTAATTCCAAGCCGGACTGGAGAGGCTGTCCTTCTCCGGCTTCAGGGACAGGCGCCCTCTAGCTGGGCCACCTTGCGCTGCATCCCGGCCAGTTGCTCCTGAAGCAGCCCCCCCTCCCTGCTCAGTGGTTTTCTCATGCTCGGATCGTCTGTTTAGACTCTCTTGACTGGTTTTCACCATGTGTACAAATCCCTGTGGTTGTTTTCCATCCTATATGCAGAATTTCCTGTTCTGTTATCCAACCAAACCCATGATGCACTTCTCCTTTCTCTGCCATTGCCCTTAACAAAACCCAACTAGTTTATGGCTCCTCCCACCCAGCTAGTTGCATAGACATCACATCATAGGAAGTAAGAATGGACATGGTCATGTGACCACAGCCCAAATCGGGAGATAGAGCCTACAAGCCCTTGACACATTACCTTTAAGACTATGTAGCTGATAGACAGTCATGTATAGTAAGACCCAGAGCAGCATGCAGCTGACAGTATGGGACATACAGTGTTGTTTTTGCAGTTTCTTATTCTTAATAACCGTCTGCACTGGACCATGGTCCTGTCCTGCTAAGTCGTGGAGTCCATTCGCTTTCTAAGCCTGTGTCAAGATACACTACGATAATAATTGTAAAGCACTGCTAGATATGTATGACATTTTAGTAAAAGAATAAGAAAATACACATACAGTTACTTGTGAGCCAATACCTTTAAAGCCTAAGTGGAAGCTGATTTTGCTGCGGAAGGCCGTAACAGTCAGCTAATATTGACAAAGGAGACAGTCTAAATGTCACCATTTTCAGCCAATTACATTGGTTCTCCAGATAAGAGCTATGTTAGATGCAGACCACAGCCTTCACCAATAATCTTTTCATTAGGGGGAGCCCTCTCTTTAGGTTCAACATAACCTCAAAACCAAAACCACTTTAAAGAGGTATTCTGGTTTTACCAAATTAAGCTTATTCATGTTAAAGCAGACCTTTTCTTACATAGATAGCTGTCAGTCACTGATAGGTGTTACCAGTGATGGTATTCTTTGTGTAAGTGTGTATACAGAGATAGCTGTCAGTCACTGATAGCTGTACATTGTGAGGTGTTATCAGTGATTGATGGTATTCTCTGTGTAAGTGTGTATACAGAGATAGCTGTCAGTCACTGATGCCTGTACATGGGGAGGTGTTATCAGTGATTGATAGCATTCTCTGTGTAAGTGTGTATACAGAGATAGCTGTCAGTCACTAATAGCTGTACACTGGGAGGTGTTATCAGTGATTGATGGTATTCTCTGTGTAAGTGGGTATACAGAGATAGCTGTCAGTCACTGATGCCTGTACATGGGGAGGTGTTATCAGTGATAGCATTCTCTGTGTAAGTGTGTATACAGAGATAGCTGTCAGCCACTGATAGCTGTACACGGGGTAGGGTTGTTTCGGGTATCGAACTTTCGATACCCAATCGATACTTTTCTCTGGTATCGAGCTCGATACCAGGACTAGTATTTTATTGATACTGGACTGCGCTACTGCACAGCCCAGTATCAGAGAACGTAGCTGCGCTGCTCTCAGCGCGGCCATGTTCTCCTCGGCAGCACGGGGATAAGGAGGCAGTCTCTCCCTCCCCCTGTGCTGCCACTGCCAATCAGGAGAGACGGGAGGAGGAGAAGGAGGGGCGGGCGCACTGGCCACCAATGAGGAGTGACTTTTACTATACAGATGCAGGCAGTAGAAGCTCATTGCCGGCACCTGCCTGTGACCGGGCGCCGCGATCCGCGGCAGTTAACCCCATAGGTGCGGCACCCAAAAGGTTAACTGCCGCTAATAACTGCAGCGTTACCACTCAGCAGTTATCCCTGTGGCCTATGATACACCTAGCAGCACGGCATTCCAGACTTGAAAAAGGGGGACTTACACCCCGAAACGCGTAAAAACCGTCATTGAATACATCTGCTTCAAGGTCGTCATTGTGCGCCAATAGGTACCCATCCTGGGGTGTAGATCATCTACATACCCAACACACCCATTCACTTCTCATCAGTCCCCTGGGGGTTTGGCAACCACCCAACTGGCCTGAGCGGATACCGGCAGCACCGACCTCTTCAGTTGCCCTCACAAGCGTTGTGCCTATCCAATCACACAACGAAAAAGGTGAGCGCAACTACACTATTTTTAACATATTTCAATCAAAATTTCTGAAACACACTACCCCGTGAGCGCCTTTCTCCCCCTATTGTTGCCACTTATGATGTCTCAGGTGAGGCAGTTTTAGATCCGTGTTTCTGGTGAAGCCCTTTAAAGCTCTGTTCACACTAGTGCCATGGCTTATATTTGCAATGGAACCAGGGCCACTATGGATATAGACCACCCGGATGGACCCCATTGACTTTATGAAGTCACTTTGGTTTCTTCCGGGGTGGCAGGAATGGTGCTGCAGACTGCACTACTGTACTGATCTATTATGTATATAGCATCTAACATGGTTTACGGTAGATGGTATACTGACACAGTGTGGCGGTGAGTCTCGCCTTTACTTCATTGCAGCACAACCCTATGTATATAAACTCTGAGCACTATCGTAAAAAACAAGGCAAATACTGCATGCTTTTACTGGTTTTCCAGTGTTGTGACCTTCTGCCAAACCATTACTGACCCATGTGAAGATAGTAGTAGATAGCATGTTTGTGTGTCCAGTCTATGGTACCTGTCCCGGTTATATTATACTCATCTGGCAACTCTTCATCCCCTTGATCAGTCCCTATTAAAGAACAGCAGCCAACGAACAAGCGGCCATTCTCGGCAGATATATCTGGGTTGCCGTGAGGGCTCATCTGGTCTTGGCCATCTTGTTTACAGGCCGTATCTCAGCCCAGTGATCTTTCAAGACGTTTAATTGCATTTAGAGCCCTAATTTTAGTGTGCGGTTTGTGAAGTGGCTTTTGGAAATATAATGTGTCATGCTTACTCATGTCTTAAATTGCATTTTTCTACTTGAACGGTTTACTAAGAGCCCCAGTAATAATTGCAGCATCTTCTTCTGCTATTGTGACATCAAAGCCTCCAAATATACCGGCAACTACTTTCTAGTCTTATTTAGTCTCATTCCGAGTGCGCCAAACTTCATAATACATCAATTGGGTTCTTAGACTGCTGCTGTCCCTCATAATTAATGGCTCAGAGACGGCTTTGGAGAAGCGAAGAGCATTTCTTCCCTCCTATTCATTGTCTCTCCATTACATTACAAAAGATAGCGCTACAAAATACCTGTTACAATCTAAAGCCATATGACGAATGACGGCAGTAACCTTCACAATCAAAAACATCACTTCCAATTTTTTTTTTCTTTGCAGGTGGAAGGATTGAGAGCGGCAGTCTCATCAAGGCTCAATATTCCAGTAGTTTTTATCAGTATTATATGACGGTATTATTGGTGCAGATTGTTCTGCAGGTGATTCTGCAGGTGCTTCGGAAATCACATTAATGACAAGTGAACTTTTGCTGATTTCTTTTCTTTCCTTTTTGAGGACAAAAATCATCTAGCAATTTATGCAGCATAACTGACAGGTTCATACAGTATGCACGGGGGAGACCGATAGATCTGCTCAGTGTTTATGAGCTGGGATCCCACCATTATCTGGATGGGCTCTCAACAGTGTCCCTCTGTAGGGCCGAGCAGTAGGCACTCTTCTGTCGCCTCGTAGGGGTCGTCCATAATATAACAAGCAGGACAGCACACACTGTAGTTGATGCAATGCAGACAGTTTTATTGACGGGGTTGTGTCAAGTAAGCAAGTTGTCCCCCATCAACAGGATAGGGGATAACTAAACGATTGCTGGGGGTCCTACCACTGGAACCCCCGTCGATCCCTTTCCCCCGATCTGATGGAGCGTCAGTTTGGGCATGAACACTGCTGCTCCATTCTCTCTGCTGGAGCCAAATACAGTGCTCGGCTGTCTCCGCTCTTCCAATAAAGAATAAATGGCAACCGTGTGCAGGCTTTTGGCACTATCCCTTTAACAAAAGGGCTTCTTAAAGGGATTCTGTCACGGGGACATTCACTGTTACACCAGGCACATTGCTTTGTAGGTCTAGCTCAGTTGAATTTAATGATACCTTTCACTTCTCCATCTGCTGCTTCATTCTGGAGAAAAAGTACTTTAATCCATATGCACATGAGTGGTTCAGCGCAAGGGTGGGTACAAGCCCCTCTGTGCCCCTTTGCTCCTCCTGGAGCCGTCTCCATTGTAGTGGTGGTGCAGAGGAATTACAGCTCTTCGTCCCATTCAAGTGAATTTGAGAGGAAACTGTCATTAAACCGCAGCGCTCTACAAGTGAGAAGGTAGCACTCAGAAGAGCATCCCCTTCAAACAACTGATCTCAGCAGGGGTGCGGGAAATCGGACCCCCACCAATCTGATATTCATGACTTATCCCGAGGATAGGTTATGGATATCTGCATCTCCATTCAACCCCTTTAAGCTCATGGCATTTCCAAGCTGGGATCCTCAAACATAGCACGAAAAAAGAAAAAAACATTTTTTGCACAATTCGCCCTCAATTTGCGTAATACTGACACTCCCGTAATATGAAGAAAAAGGCAGCACGGATGAATCCCCTCGATCTGGGGTCATGAGAGACTTCGGTAACAAATTTCCAATAGGTCCAGCACCTTGGAATTTAAAATAAAACGTAACTTTTATTTACATAAATAAAATAAAAAATAAAAACTCCATGGTGTCCCCGAGGACATTTATGTAAATAAGTTACATTTTAATTTAAATTTCAAGGCGCTGGACCTATTAAAAATTTGTTACTGAAATTCTCAAACAGAATCTTCTGATATTAATCTTCTTCTGAACATTGCTTGCTCTTTGACACTTTAGCGTAGAATGGACAGCCGGCTATCCTGCCAGTTATCAGGTAACTAAGAAGAATGAGTATTAATTAAAGAGAAATCTTATATAATTACCCATTTCTACCTCTTTTTGGACTAATTACTACTTAATTGTCTGCAACGTTATGATTAATTGTATTGTTACCCTTTTCTGTATTGTGCATCAAATAAAATTGTATCTAAAATACTACGTACATTACTTTTGTCTTGTGTTTTTATTTCTTTTTGTGACTTGACCCTAAAAAATGTAGCTGCTAAAATATTTGTTGAGATCTTTGCACTTGTCTGTAAGGCTGAGCAGAACTTAGTATTGTAGGTAGAGTTAAAGATCGTTGGGTTTCTGACACCTGGTACCCCTACTACGCAGCTGGTTAAAGAGGCCACGACACTACAGTGAGAATTGATGACTTATCCTTAAGGATTGGTCATCACTCCTGGAAAACCCCTCTAAAAACCAGTCCGACCACAGGAAGCTAAGAGTTATACATTGGCTATTTTAATCAATGTGCTTTCTGTACAATAAAGTAGGACAGGTCCTCAAGAGAAGGAGACACTCTTCGGAATTGCTCTGCAGTCTGACAGAGAAATCATGATCCTGGAGAGAGGATCCCTCCTCTTAATTTTAATTACCTCTGGACCCCCCTCTCTATGAGGCAGAATGAATGGCTTCCAGTCTGTTAGACCTCTGGATGGCCATCATGTAATGCTCCATTGAAGTAGGAGACCAGGCTTCCCCACAAGAACATCTGTTGGCTGTCGATGCCAGGAACCAGACCCACATACCAGAAGATGGTGTCTATGATGTGACAACTTCTTTATCAGCTGATGACAAAATCTAAAAGTGCAGAGACCGAAGCAGTCGCAGAGAGAGCAGAGCCTCTAAGTGTAATGGGAACGCCCCTATTGCTCCTACAGGCTCATTTTCATATATGGAACCATCATTTTTCTCAGCAATGTGCGCACATACGGACATGGGACCAACATAGATGCCTTCAGCTGCGAAGCACATATACAACAGGTCCTGACAGATGCCTTTTCAATATATTGGGGAGATTAATCAAAACTGGGTCAAATGAAAATGTAGTTACCTATGGCAATCAGATTCCACCTCTCATTTTTCAGAAATGTTTTTAAAAGTATGGAAACGATCTGATGGCGATGGGCACCTCCTCCACTTTTTATGAATTAGATTTTTATGAATTTCCCTTGTTGAGTTCCAGTTTACTGCTCAGATTTGCTCGAAGGTTTGTCCCTGGTGACAAAGTGGCGCCTAGAGGCAACCTATGGTGCAGAGCTCCGGTATTTTCAGCAGTCTCGTAAAATAAAGGGGCGGTGGTTTGCAGGCTTGACCCATCACCCTAATGAAACAGGAAACATAGGACCCTCTTCAGGGGATAGGGGATAACTTCTTGTTACCAGAGTACCTATTTTAGGATTTTCGCCATTCTGGTGAGAAGATTACTCTAAGAATATTTGCTGTAGTGTGACCTCTATGATCTGTGGCCACAGGAGAGAGAAGCCATTATCCCCTCTATCCTACATATACACTTAGGGAACGAATTGTGATACCTGTTTTACATTTGGGCTCTGATTACATCAAGGACGTATATGATAACAGATGGCATCCGTCATCCCCATAGTAAAATAAAAAATCCACAAATGTTTAGTATGTGCATTTTTTACGCTAGATACTGCTATATCAAATAGTACAGTCTGCTACGCTATTCCATTTTTTTTTTTTTTTTTTTGCAGTATCCATGGATCCACACAGATCTGCATAAGAGCTGTATACACAAGACAATAGGAGACTTTTAATGAAGCGTTTGAAAAGTTATAAGTTATATTAAAAAAATAAATGGTTGCAAAAGTGCAGCACTCTTTACCTAGCATGAGGTCCTTCACCAAAGCGTAACTGGATAAAAACATTGGGGGGAATTTATTATTTGCGTTGTTTCCTGTCTCAGTTTTAACTTCTTTGGTTTGTGAATGTTACGGAAGATAAACGATGCTTAAAAGTGATCAAATCAGCAAATTTAGCCTTAATCCCAACCCGCAGGATGGTGACGGAGGCCAAAAGTCACAGAATTTTGCCAAACTCTTGTGCCAGATTTCATAAGTGTCCCCCCCCCATTATGTTTTAAAGGGTTGTGCCAAGTTTTTAACTACAGGATAGTGGATAACTAGCTGATCAATGAGCGGGGTGGGGTCCTAATTTTGGGACTCCCAACAATCACAGGAACAGGGGTCCCATTCTGCAGATCAGACATGCGCACTGCCACTCCATTCATTCTCTATGGGAGCATTGGAGTTAGCCCAGCGCTGTACTTGGCTATCCCTGATGCGCCTATAGAAAATGAATGGAGCGGTAGTGCGCGTACACAACCTGCCACTCCATCAGATCGGGGGAATGACACCCCCATTCTTGTGATCGGTGGTGGTCAGCTAGGGGATAACTTAAAAACTTGGCGCAACCCCCTTTAAGTAAACTTCATGAAGGCCATGATCACAGACCATCTGACGTATACTGGTCTGATATAGGCCTTCGTCTGGTGAGTGTAATGCTTTCCTGGAACACATCACAGGCGCAATGTGAACATAGTCTTAAAGGGGTTGTCTCACTTCTTCGGCAAATGGCATTTATCATGTACAGGAGATTAATACAAGGCACTTACTAACATATTGTGATTGTCCATATTGCCTCCTTTGCCTACTAGATTAATTTTTCAATCACATTATACGCTATTTGTTTCTATGGTTGTGACCACCCTGTCATTCAGCATCAGTGGTCGTGCTTGCACAATATAGGAAAAAGCGCAATCCGCTCTGGTGGCCTGGACCGCAGAAGTGCGCATAATCCAGCACTTTTTTCTGTAGTGTAAAGCACGACCACCGCTGATGGATTGCAGGGTGGTCGTAACCATGGAAACGAGCAGTGTATAATGGGATGGAAAAACGAATGTAACCAGGAAAGGAGACAATATGGACAATCACAATACATTAGTAAGTGCTTTGTATTAACTTTCTCTACATGATAAATAGCATTTGCTGAAGTGACATAACCCCTTTAATTAAGTTTATTTAAAAACTGCATTTATAACAGGCTGAACTGGATGGACAGATGTCTTTTTTTCAGCCTTATAAACTATGTTACTATATGTTGGTGAAGGTCCTCATGCTAGTGAAAGAGCTCGGCAAACTTTTTTTTTTTTTTTTTCAATTTAAAATGTAAGGAAAAATCGACCATTTCACATACACAGCTCCTTGGTAGATCTGCATTTATAGATTTGCAGATTTTTAGTTTTGATGAACCCCCCCCCCCCCCCCTAAAACTCTAACATATTCATGAAAATGCCTTGGGGTACATCATCCGTTTCTTGCAGCTTCAGCTGTAGGACAAGGCTGGCTTTGTGTTATGTCGTGTTATATCATATCTCGGAGGAGACAGCGATTTTTACAAACCCTAAATTGCTGTGCCTTTTCTATCCCAGGAAGCAATCTCTGTCCGTGTCTGTAATGGGCCGAGAAGATAAAAGGGCCAAAGCACAATGACAGATCGAGACAAAAGCAGAGATTTCACCGCCGCTCTTTTCTATTGCAGTTACACAGCGCAGAAGATCATTTCAAACATGACGACAGCGAAAAGACGGATGCCAAGCCAAAAAACAACAGGAGGACATCAACCGTTTTTAGAGGGTCTTTACTACACATTAGGTATGTCAGAAGATCACTGGCTTCCGAGGTTCACTTCTCTGTCATTTGTGAGAAGCCTGATGTCAGCATTAAAATGCGGATATCAAGCATGTTCTGCCTTCAGATGTGTTTGTCACGACGGCTGGCGTTTTGCTGATTTGTCTCGTTTGCGCACCAAAGTCCCATCCTTCTGATGATGTTTTCATCTGCCTCCTTCTAAAGGAAAACTCCCAAAGGGCCGGAGCTGTTTCATTTTCTGTCCTTGCAAATGATTCTTTGGAAAGTTCTGTCATAAAGTCTTACGCAACATCTGTCTCTTCTCATTAAAAAAGTTTTCTTTCTTTTTTTTTTTTTTCTTTTTTGTTTACATGGCATTAATGGCTCGCTTCTTGATAGTCCTGCAGAAGAGCTGCATTTTGGATCCAAGGAAAGCGGAGAAAGGAAATGTGTTATCGTCCTCAATAATGTCACCAAAAATACGGTGGCCTTTAAGGTAAATTACTGTATTCCCAGCACCATAAGACGTACCTGACCATAACACGCACCTAAGTTTTAGAGGAGAAAATATTTTTTATCAGACCTCAAATCAGACCCCCAATCTTCATCAGATCTCATATCAGACCCCCATTGCTCATGAAACCTCAGATCAGACCTAAAGTAAACAAATAAACTTACCTCTCCTGCTCTGGACGGTGCTCTCTTCCTGCGCTCACCGCTCCCTGATCTTCTGCCGTCGCCTCCCTGCAGTGTAACCTGACGTCGCACAGCGCCAGATAGTAGTGCGCGCTTACACTATGCGACATCGGCTCGTAGCACAGCGTGCAGTGTCAGCAGAAGAAGAACAGGGAGAGGTGAGTACAGCCAGCACAAGGAGCGCTGTATTCACCGATCCCTATATGCTTGTGTGGCAGAAACATGATGGATTAAAGGGAATCTGTCACTAGCTTTTACCCTTGTCAGCTAAACATATGCTGACATTAAGGGTCTCCATAGCAGTCCTAATGTGTTTTTATTTTAGATATCCAAGGCTTTATTTTCTCAAAAAACAGGTTTTACCCACCTGTCAATCATCAGAATAAGGAGCCCAGGGGGAGGTCTGGCCATGCAGGGTGTTCGTCCGCACCCTCCCCCGTCAGTGCCGCACGCCGCCTCTCCAAACCTCTGCGCCGCCTCCTAAAGCGCAGTGCCGCCTCTCCCCCTCCTTCCCCCTCCTTCCCCGTCAAGAACCGCGCGTGCGCTGGGGCACTGCGCGATGCGCCCGTACGGACTCCGGCAACCGGCTTCAGGGAGCGAGCGCGCATGCGCCCGGCACTCGCTCCCTCCCTGGTATGACCGCACCCTGGCGCCAGCCTCTCAGAGCCCGCGAAGAGCTGTGCCCTGTGCGCACGCGCGGGATCTTGACGGGGAGGGAGGGAGAGGGAGAGGCGGCACTGCGCTTTAGGAGGCGGCGCAGAGGTTTGGAGAGGCGGCGTGCGGCACTGACGGGGGAGGGTGCGGACGAACACCCTGCATGGCCAGACCTCCCCCTGGGCTCCTTATTCTGATGATTGACAGGTGGGTAAAACCTGTTTTTTGAGAAAATAAAGCCTTGGATATCTAAAATAAAAACACATTAGGACTGCTATGGAGACCCTTAATGTCAGCATATGTTTAGCTGACAAGGGTAAAAGCTAGTGACAGATTCCCTTTAAGGATTTTTATATTCTATTTGTTGCTTGCAGTTTATGTTAAATCACATTTTATTCCTTTTCACATAATGTACAAGTGAAGAAAATAAAAAACGGTCCAAATTTATAGTGTACCAAGTACAGCCACATAGCTGCTTGTAGGTTATAATAATTTGCTCCTTTTAGAAATTGGCACTAGCAGAGCTTATAATGGAGCAGCTCTAGTACCTGTAAGATCTCTGTGGCTGACCAGTTTACAGCCATCGCCCATTGTGGTAAATGGCGGATGTCAAATCGACTCCTGGAGATTCATGTTTGACTTGGGATAATCCTTTTAACCATACTTTCCTTTCTTAGGTGAGGACAACAGCCCCTGATAAATTTCGGGTCAAACCAAGCAACAGCAGTTGTGAACCTGGCTCCACGGTGGACATTGTGATCTCTCTTCATGCAGGTACGGCATTGTATCCAAAACCTTAACGTGTTACATCGAGAAAATATGAGGAGTTTGCATTTTTTATAGAGAGAAATGTTCTATATCAAACATGTCCAACAAGCTCAGCGGGAATGGGGATATTTCCATCTTCCAACTTTACATAAATCATTTTGCATTTAAGGAATTTTCGTAGAAGCTTTTAGAGGGAATTTTAGATGTCTGTTCCTCATCTCTTAAGTTTGATAATGTGTGGAAAGCTCAAGACCTTGTCATGCCAGACAGAACCCGTGATTGATTGCACTACACTTACAGAGAGCCGCTCTTTGGGTAGTCACGGATCCCAGAAAATGTGCTGCACAGCCATAATGAATTCAGGGTGGAACACGAAATGTATTCGCCGTGTAATCTCCGCCTGTTAATCTTTTCCTAAATTGCTTTCTTCCCTTTTGTTCCTTCTTTATTTCTTTTGCATTGCAAAGCATCCACCGCATCGCTTCAAGACCGCTTCTTAGTAATGGCTGGCGAGATGGAGCAAACATCGGGAACTGGAGCACAAGAGCTGGCACAGTTCTGGAAGGAAGTGCCCAGGAATAAGGTCATGGAGCACAGGTACCCTGCCCAGATGTCTGTGATGCCTCAGCCGAGGTTGCAGCTACTGTATTTTGTCTGCTACAGAAACAATGTTTCACCGGGAACTGCCGATTATGCTTTCTCCACCGCAGAGCACACTGTTTTACAGGGACTGTCCAGCCACGTAACTTTTTTTACAAAGAGCTTACACTCTAAAAAACCAATAGAAGTAGTAATTACCTTAGCTGTGCTCTGCTGCTCCTGTGCCAACACTTCTCGAGTGCCCCCCAGTCTCTGTCTTTCTGTGATGACGTATCAACATGACATTTGACCACTTGAGGGCAATCCCTGGTCGCAGCGCTGACCTCGGTGTCGTCAATGTCTCAACAGAGGATGGCTGGGGACGCCGCAGGAGCAGGGGTTTGGCATGGTATTACTTATTTAGTTATTTTATAGCATTTATTTCTCTAAAATATGGCAGGTCCAACATGGCACATATTTTAACCTTTGCTGGATTCATCGCAGACATTTCTGTCTGCCACGCCAATGTAAACACAGAGTCTCTGTCCCATTGGAGACATACTCGTGTCAACTGCCCTTATGGACCCCGTGAATCAGTTCCAGTGTTACAAAGCATCGATTTCCATCCATATTAAGCATGCAGTCATCATGTCCTGACTTGGCCCTTGTATATTGTAGTTACGAAGCCCTTTGATATATTATTTCCACTGAATGGCTGCCACCAGTAGGACACTGGCGGCTGTAGAGCTAAGATGGCTGTCACTTTCGATCCCCTCATACACATGCCTGATCAGCTCGGCCAAGCAAAAGTGTTTACATGTAGGGGGAGGGGGAAGCAAGACACTGCCAGGCTCCAACAAACTGATGGGGCAGTTGTCGGGGGAGAGTCACGAGGTTGCCCTACACATTAGGCTCCATTCACACCACTGTATTCTTATTTTTGAACCGCGTCCAATACACTTTTTTTTTTGTGGATCAACAAATGTAGACCCATTCATTTTAGCCCCGCAAAAAAAGGTAGAACATGCCCTTTTCTTGTCCAATAGGGAGGAAAGTGCGGGACCGCAACATGCTGGATGCACACGGCCGCTCTCCCTGTTTTGCAGATCTGCAATTTGCGGACCGCAGAACGAACAATGTCGCGTGAAATTAATGGGGTCTTCGATTGTCAACCAGTCCTGCCAAAATTGGTTTGGCCAACATAGATCTAAACTGTAAGCTGCCACAGTTGGCCAAAGCAACCATTACGTTTCCAGATCTCATTTTCTTCCAGGCACCATTTTAAAACATAACGGAGCAATTTGATTGGTTGATTTTCTTTTTCACTTGTTTTGTTGCATCTTGCCAACCAAGTTCATTTTTAAGTTTCAATAAGGTAGATTCTACTTTGGAAACATAGGCCCCTGCCATACCCCTTCTACTCCATCGCACTCTTAAGTGTCGAGAGTGGAGCAAAAATGCACATGCAGCAAAATATTGTCATACGGGTGTTTAAAAAGTCGCAAAAAGGGAGTTGTGCAACGTTTTTATGCCAAAAACAGTTTTTCAGGGTGAAACTGTGCTAATTCTATACTGCAGTTTTTTTATTCATAATTAACCTATAATCACCGGGTATATTCACATGAAATGCTCGTAGTCCTTAGGGCACGTTCACAACTGATGTATACGCTGTGGAATTGCCACTGTGGAGTTTTGTGTGGCAGATCCACAACGTTTTACAGTAACAGCAAAGTGAAATAGACTATAAAGGGGTTCTCTCACTTCAGTAAATGGTATTATATCATAGAGAAAGTTAATACAAGGCATTTACTAACATATTGTTATTGTCCATATTGCCTCCTTTGCTGGCTGGATTGATTTTTCCATCACATTATACACTGCGTGTTTCCATGGTTACAATCCAGCACCAGTGGCCGTGCTTGTACACTATAGGAAAAAGTGCAGGCCTTTCTGGTGGCCAGGACCATGGGAGCGCACATAGTCTGGTGCTTTTTCCTATAGCGTGCAAGCACGACCACCGCGGCTGGATTGCAGGGTGGTCATAACCATGGAAACGAGCAGTGTATAATCTGATGGGGAAATATGAATCCAGCCAGCAAAAGAGGCAATATGGACAATCACAATACATTAGTAAGTGCCTTGTGTTAACTTTCTCTACATGATAGATTCTATTTGCTGAAATGAGACAATCCCTTTAAGACTGGGTTCACAAGTGAAGAATCCGTTGCCGGAATGCTGCACCTTTTCTACTGCTTCTGTTTTAAAGGGGTTATCCAATATCATAAACGGCTCCCCCCCATGTACCGGGGCCCCTCACAGGGAATATACTTACCCGGATCCCCGCCCCCTGTGCCGCTCCTGGCCCCCTCACCGCCGCTACTGCTTTTCCCTGTACACAGGTGAAAACATCTGGTGTCCGGGGGGGGGGGGGGGATCCGGGGCAAATCGGCACCAAATCCACTGCCGCATGTAACGTATGCGGACTTTGCCACAGATCCAGTTGCGGTGTTTGCTGCCGAAATTGTGCCCCATATGTGCATACCCTTATAATGTGTGTTTCTCAAGAAATTGCATTGTTTTGGTAAAATGGTATGGAAGGAAATGTAGTGGAAGAAAAAAAAAGTAACGCAACTTGTATTATCTGTAATTACTTTGACATTTAAATCTTTTGAATATTGTGGGTTCAAAAGGTTTCGTCTGCAGAAAGCACAGGGACCTCTGAAGTTTAATGAAGCACCAAGTCTGCAGCTGAATTGTCATTAATTAAGTCCTTGCGCAAAATAAGCTCCCGTTTCCTTATAATGAATAGAGCGGTAGCATGGAGTAGTTGTTTATTCCATAGAATCAAGTGTTTTCTGCTAATTAATTTCTCTTCTGAAGTTCACAGTCTGAAGTACTGTTTGTGTTGCATCGCGCCGCTGCTTCCATTGACGTGGAAGTTGTACGTGTATACTCTGAATTTCACGAGCACTGCCCTTATAGGGGGAGATTAGAAGCCCAGTTGCGTCTGACTTCTGCCCCTTCTACTTTCCTCATAATTTCCTTATTTCACCCTGATTCCGACATATCTATGTCGGAGTTGGACACTTCAGCTCGTCCACACATGGCAGCTAATGGCCATGTGATTTTGCAGGTAAAATAAAAGGGGTTGTCCCACGAAAAATGTTCAACGGTTTTCAAACCAGCACCTGGATCTGAATATTTTTGTAATTGCATTGAATTAAAAATTTAGCATAGCCACTGAGTTATTCTCTGAAATCTATCTGTATAGCGCCACCTGCTGTTTGCTCTTTTTCCGATTTCTCTGTCCTGCTCACTGAGGTGGAAGCACATGCTCACTCCCATCCGTCAGTTGCCAATAGCTGCAGTAGAACGGACACACCCCTGAGAGTGTGCACACCCCCTAAGCTGCCACCTTGAAATAAATCGAGCAGAGCCATGAATGGGGAGATATCTGGATCCATATGAGGTACAGGGCTGGTTCTAGCTTTGGTAGAAAGAGGTTGTACTTTATGGTACCTGTGCAGCCACTAGCCACCATGGATTGGGGGAGCAGTTGGCGGTTGTAAACCCAATTACCAATTATCAGTCTGAGCCCTGCATTTATGTGCAAAGATATTTTGTGTCAGTGGTACCCATTATAGGGTATAGCAGCCCATACCTTGAAGCATTAATGGTGACTAGGTAAGATATTGATTGGATCAGATCCACTTGAATTCCACACTCTTAAGTCCGTGTGGGAGCATGATTTCTCATCGTGGGCACTGCTCATTTCACAAGATGGCACAGCATTATATTGATTTATAATGTTGTGTGTGTCTGCTAGACCTAAATCTACTGAATGATGCTGACATTCTGTTTTAAGTTAGTTTTTCAAAGTTCGGGTTCAGGTCATCCAAGCATTCCGCTACCACGGACCATAACGGCATTTGGAACACGGGGTGAAGGACCTGGGGTGACGTCACCATCATGTGATCAGTGCAGGGGGCGTGGCTCAGTACTGGATTGGATAAGAGGTAGTAGGCTAAAGGGTTTGCCGGAACTATATTGATGACCTGTTCTCAGGATAGATCATTAATAGCCAAGCGGTGGGGTTCTGAAACCAATCAGCTGTTTGTAGAGGCCGCGGCCCTCCTCACTGCTAACCAAGCACAATGCTGCTATCCTTGTTATTGCAGCCCAAGCCCATTCACTTGAAGGGGACAGAGCGGCACCTTGTCCATGTATCCAATGACCCTGACGTCACTGGTCTAGGAAGATGCCACAACACCACCGTGCCCGTGGCTCTTTAAACAGCTGATCATGGAGGTTGCTGGGAGTCGGTCCCCCGCCGATCAGATATTGATGACCTTTCCTGAGGATAGATCATCGCTATATGAATTCCGCAAAACCCCTATTAGGTTAGCAGAGAATTGTCTGCAATGGATCAGTCTTTAGCAAACTCTCCGCTGAAAGAAATATGAGGCTGGGTTTCCGCATTCAGCATTGGATGCAGTTTTTGAAGCCTCGTCCTCATTCATACGGGCGGATCTGTGGCATGTACAGCCGAAAATCCGCTGCAGGCAAAAAATAAGATTTTTCAATGTACTTTTACTGGGAAAACTAGAACTTAAAATAATATTAAAACTAGACACTAAGATTAAGAGGTAGTATTATAGAAAAAGCGTGTTATATTAATCAACTTTGACGATGCAATCACTACCCTCAACAAGAATTGTTTTTGTTGTTCGTCCCTCACCGATTCGTTAAACTTTTTTATCAGAGCAATTCCTCCTTCCTTGTCTGCGGTATCATTGACCACCTTAAGAGCGTTCACACGGCTTCTTAGAGAATCACTGCAGTATTATGTCACGTCGTGGATCCCAAACAATTCAAAGAACGTCCTTGTTTTATTAGTAGCTAAATGGCTCAGGTCTTTTCCTTCAAAAACTAGGTTTTTACCCTCTAATCGTTTCACTTTTTCTTTGCAGGTTTGGTCTCTACATTTTTTTTGTCATATTTTCCTTAACAGCCTGAGTAATACGTTTGTCCAAAAAAGCCAATCCTACGTTTGTTTCTGACAGATACCAAGGGTGTCTCTTACAACTGTGAGAGGGCTTTTTTTGACGTCTGCATCTGGGTAAGGGCTCAGAAGCTGGAGCATATCCAAATCATTCTTTGGAGCCCATCGACTTACAGTTGCCTCGTGCCATAAGCGAACAAATATGAGGCTGACAAAACGTGCAACCCGTTTCATTCCTTTCAATTCTCGTTGAGGAATGTTCAGCTGTTTAGTGAAGAGGACAATTTTAAGTGCATATATTGCCTTTGCCATCCACCTTGCTTGATGCAGAGCCCCTGGGATCCTGAAACTGAAGTCGTTTTTAGGCCAACCTCCTAGGTACAGGAGTGAGAGTTGTAATAAAAGTGATCAATTTGTGCAACCCCTAAATATTATCCAATCTTCTTGATATTTGGCATATATATCTTTTACATCACTGAGACTCAGGGCGTAAGCAAAGTCATAGAAAAATCACATCTTTGGAAAAATGAAACGCCCTAATACACACCCTACAGGTGTAGAGGTTATTTTGTACAGTTGTGTGGTCGTCACAGCAAAAAAAAAGAAGATGACATGACTCCTAAGTCTGAATATACGCTTAGGTATGTAAATGTTTTCATCCAACGTTTGAAAATGGATAGTTTTAAAATGGTGAGGGATTTAAAGGGGCTGTGCAGATGTTCCTTAGGATAGGTCATCAATATCAAATCAGTGGGGGGAGGGGTGACAACCGGCCAGTGGCATGCTGAGGAGGTGGGGGCTTATGGGGGGGTACACCCCGAGTGCCGATGTCAGAGGGGTGCCAGAGCCTAGAAGCAATGAGTGTGCTTCCATCAATACCAATGGAAGCGCTCATTGCTGGAGGGCAGGGAGCCGGGTCCTGTCACTCACCGCTCAGCTCGCCACGCTCCTCCCCTCCTTCAGGCCGGCGACGCTCTGAATGGTAAAGCAAAAAGAATTCTCCCCGCTCCACTATTTACCCTGCAGGCACAGATTGCGCTCCTGGCCTGTGTGGGAGGAGCATGCAGGCCAGAAATCTGCATAAACTCCGCCCACAAAGTGCTGCAGAGCAATCTGTGACTGTGAGATTCAGGAATGGGGCAAGGTGAGTAGTTACTGTGTGTAACGGAACACCTGGCACCCCGGCTGGTCACCTTCCGCTGACGCTTGCTCCTAGTGCTTCCCGAGGGCTCCAAGCACTCCACCGGACACCATAACCACCACAGACCCCATCAACCGCCTTCAGCTTGGTTGGGGTCTCGTCGCCCTCCACCCACTCTGGACCCAAGACCAGGCTTCAGCTTCCAGTTGGTGGACCTCTCCTGACTCTCTTACAAGAGTGTATACTCAGGGGAGTATTGTGATATAGCAATCCCCAAGAGTGTAGTTATCCCATCCCCCAACCATGAGCCAAGACTTCATGAAGGGGTAAAGCAGAACTTCTTTATTGGATGGCCACAGCTTGGCCTTTTATGCAAGTCCTCCAGCAAGGGCTACTCCCCCGGGGACCTGATAGAGGACACAAAATACAGTGACCAATCATCCTACAGCCAGATATATCACAACCCCACATGCATTGTCCATTGTGCTTGCTGATTGCGTCCCAGGCAATGTCTATTGTGATTGTTAATTGCGTCACAGGCAATGTCCATTGTGATTGTTAATTGCGTCACAGGCAATGTCCATTGTGATTGTTAATTGCGTCACAGGCAATGTACATTGTGCTTACTAACTGTCACTGGGGCAATAGTCACAGGGCAAGAGGCTGGCAAGCAGGCCTCTCCAACTCCCAGTGACAAAGGTGCTTTCGTCACACTGTGGTTTTGTTTTGTTTGCTTGTTTGTTTTTTAACAGAGGGCACTTCTACCATGGAGGGGGCACAGAGGGAACTTCTACCATGGAGGGGGCACAGAGGGAACTTCTACCATGGAGGGGGCACAGAGGGAACTTCTACCATGGAGGGGGCACAGAGGGAACTTCTACAATGGAGGGGGCACAGAGGGAACTTCTACCATGGAGGGGGCACAGAGGGAACTTCTACCATGGAGGGGGCACAGAGGGAACTTCTACCATGGAGGGGGCACAGAGGGAACTTCTACCATGGAGGGGGCACAGAGGGCACTTCTACCATGGAGGGGGCACAGAGGGCACTTCTACCATGGAGGGGGCACAGAGGGCACTTCTACCATGGAGGGGGCACAGAGGGCACTTCTACCATGGAGGGGGCACAGAGGGCACTTCTACCATGGAGGGGGCACAGAGGGCACTTCTACCATGGAGGGGGCACAGAGGGCACTTCTACCATGGAGGGGGCACAGAGGGCACTTCTACCATGGAGGGGGCACAGAGGGCACTTCTACCATGGAGGGGCACAGAGGGCACTTCTACCATGGAGGGGGCACAGAGGGCACTTCTACCATGGAGGGGGCACAGAGGGCACTTCTACCATGGAGGGGGCACAGAGGGCACTTCTACCATGGAGGGCACAGAGGGCACTTCTACCATGGAGGGCACAGAGGCACTTCTACCATGGAGGGGGCACAGAGGGCACTTCTACCATGGAGGGGGCACAGAGGGCACTTCTACCATGGAGGGGGCACAGAGGGCACTTCTACCATGGAGGGGCACAGAGGGCACTTCTACCATGGAGGGGGCACAGAGGGCACTTCTACCATGGAGGGGGCACAGAGGGCACTTCTACCATGGAGGGGGCACAGAGGGCACTTCTACCATGAGGGGGCACAGAGGGCACTTCTACCATGGAGGGGGCACAGAGGGCACTTCTACCATGGAGGGGGCACAGAGGGCACTTCTACCATGGAGGGGGCACAGAGGGCATTACTACTACAAAGGGGGCACAGAGGGCATTACTACTACAAAGGGGGCACAGAGGGCAATACTACTACAAAGGGGGCACAGAGGGCAATACTACTACGGAGGGGCACAATGGGATTTACTACTGTGAAGGGGCACAATGAGCATTACTACTGTGAAGGGGGCACCGTGGGCATTACTACTGTGAAGGGGGCACCGTGGGCATTACTACTGTGAAGGGGGCAAAAGTCCCCGTGTGACTGCTGAGGAACTGAAAAAAGATTTTTCAGATGCGGGTACTGAAGTTTCAGCTCAGACAATAAGGCGCACACTGCGTAATGGGGGGATGGGCACAACTGTTATGGGGCATTGAGTGGGCATTATTACTGTGAAGGGGACACAGTGGGCATTACTATGGTGAAAGGGTATAGATGGCATTACTACTGTGAGTGGACACAGTGTGGGCATAACTACCGTGAGGGGGCACATATCTGGAGATAATTACTGTGAAGGTTGTACAATGAGAGCAATACTACTGTGAGGGGGTACATTTTTCTTTTTTTTTTTTTAGTATTTGGGGGGTGGGGCGTAGGCACCCCACTGCACCTGGCACCCCCACTGATCAGCTGTTTGATGGAGCGCCGCCGCCTCTTCATTACACTGCCCGTTGTCTTGGAAGCTAGTGTAATTATATATTCGCTCCAGTCACTTGAATGGAGTGAGTACTTGTAATTACACTACGCCACCGCTACAGGGGAGACGACTCGTAGTGTAATGAAGAGGTTGCAGCGCTCGCATAGAGCGCCGTCCCCTCTTCATAAAGCTGAGGATAGGTCACCAATATAAAACCCCTTTAACCCAGAATCTATAAGGATTTGCATCTATTTCGAACTATGCGGTCAGAGGATTAAGTTAGGTTTACATGTGTCGTATTTTATTTTACGGCAAACTGCAGTGGTTTTCTGAGACAGTTTTTGCCGGCACTACATGTTTAGGTGGAGCACATGTTATCAGTGGGGTTCACCTGTTCATGCTGCAGGCATGTTCCTCAGACATTGCAAAACCGCCGTAATCTGTACTAAAAGAGCGTCCATTTTGTCTGGATTTTTTTTTACTGAACGGTCAAAGACGATACTTGTACACATACACACAAATTGAGAATAGCAGCCGCTAGCGACCTTCTTCACAGATTTCTTGCAACATGATGAGATATATTCACACTGCACAGAGGAAAACGTCTGGTAATACAGTGAAAACAGCGAAAAAGATGAGTTACATCTCCATGACCTGTGTTGGTGACCGCCACTGACTTCCAGCTTAGTTTTCGGAGGCTTTCGCCTGCTGCAGCCGTGAGCTTCGCCTCTGAGGTTGTGTTCATATGGAAGCTTCTCCTGGTAACACAATAGCATTCTGTTCACATTGTCCTCTTTCTGCCAGCAATGCCGAAAGTACCTTTCTGTTCTAATCAAGATCATGAAATGTATTGTGGATGTCTGAAGCATGCTAATCACTTGTGCTCGTCATATCCAGAATACATTTCTGACCCTCGTCTGGGCATTAGTTAAAGCATTACTTAAAATTTGGAGTTCTAGGGGTTGTGCCCCCACAAAATTTCATTGTAATATAACTCAGCATGAAAAAACAGTTACTTTTGTAATTTTATTTTCTGTTAAAAATGCTCCATTAGTGAGATATTTTCTTTAGTGGCGCCCCCTGGTGTTTAATCTGTGTAGTGATGTGCACATCCAGTTGCCAAGATAGTTACACATGTGCCTTTCCATCTTTCAACTGCCAACAGCCATATTTACTGTTAGAAACTGTGAACGTTATGGGGAGAGAGCTGCAGCAGAAAGTACATACCCCCTGAGCTGTGATAGAGAGAGAATTGTAGCAGAAAGGACATGCCCTGTTAGCTGTGATAGAGAGAGATGTATCAGCAAGCGCAAACCTCATGAGCTGTGATAGAGAGCTGTAGCAGAAAGGAAATGCCCTCTGAGCTGTGATGGACAGTTGCAGAAGAAAGGACATGCCCCTGGGCTGTGATACAGAGAGCTGCAACAGACATGATACGCTCCCTGAACTGTAGCTGAAAGGATTCAGCCCCTGAGCTGTGATGGAGAACTGTAGCATAAATGACGCGTCCCATGAACTGTGATAGCACTGTAGCAGAAGGGACCCGCCTCCTGTGCTGTAATAGAGCTGCTGCAGAAAGGGCACGCCACCTGAGCTGTCAGCCTGAAAAAATACTAGCAGACCAATTGGAGCAGTAAAGGGGGATAGCTCTGAATCCATGTGCAGTACAGGGATGGCTCTAGCTTTCTTAGAATGCGATTAGATTATCATGTACTATCTGATATCCGATTTTTTTCTTTTTTCAAATCAATCATGACATGACCCCTTTAAATTTAAAAGTGATGGATGCGTGCAGCCACCAGACGGAGCAAATGGGGTCCTGAAGAAGGATTTATTGAGTCTTCAGAAAGCTCCCCCTAGTGGTGGCTGCAGGCGCACAGAATTTTAGCTCCATAAAAATGTAAAAATGTATTGTGAAATTAGACATTACACAACTCTGGAGCAAAACATGATATTCAAAGCTGAAGTTAAAGTTTCAAGGGGTTATCCAATGAAAAACATCAGCTATCTACTGGGACCACCACTGATCACTAGAACGGGGGTCTCGAGCCCCGCATCATTCTCATTACAGCCTCAGGGACAGGCGCCCTCTAGCTGAGCCACCGTGCTCTGCATCCCGTCCAGTCACTCCTGAAGCAGCCCCCTCTCTCTGCTTTCAGTGGTTTTCTCATGCTCGGATCGTCTGTTTAATGTTTATTTGGTGTGCGTTGGCAGAGGGGTAGTCTTATACAGTGAGTATAGCCCAAACCCCAAATTTTAACAGGAAAAGTAGGGGGTCGTCTTATATGCACAGTCGTCTTATACACTAGAAAAAACAGTACTTGAAGTGTTGATGAATGTTTATAGAAGATACATTATGTCCTACATTAAAAGGACACCTCTATCAGAAAGAGTTAACTCAATATTCATAGAAATAATATTCATTTTTTTTACATTTTGGACTGTCTTGTTTTTTCATTTCGGCAGTACTATACCGTAGAACAGGGGTCAGCAACCTTCGGCACTCCAGCTGCTGTGATACTACAACTCCCAGCATGCAACATGCTCGTTTTTTATTGTAACTCCCATAGAAGTGAATGAAGCATTCCGGGAATCGTGGTGTCTGAACAACTGGAGTGCCGGAGGCTGCTGATTCCTGCCGTAGAAGATTAAATACACAGCAGTGTCCTACGATAGGACCTCCTGTATACAGTCTATACTGTCAGTTTACTGCTGCTGTGAGTGGGAAGATGCTATCTGAAGGGTAATCCTCATGATAATAGCAGGTGTAGAATTGATAAGCCTAGAAGAAGACTTCCACAGAAATGTGTGATGCTCTGATTGAGTCACCACAGGGAACCTTTCTCCTGTCGCGGTGATGATTTGACTCCCCTCCAATTAAAGGGGTCATCTCATCAAGACAACCCCAGTCCATGGGCCCCATGAGATCATATGGACATCTTAGAGAGGGTTCTAAATCTCTAAGCAGCTCATGTTCTGGAGGACCTGGAACTTCCACCGATCTGAGTGACCTGCATGTATTAGAGCACCCCACCCATGACGGACCATCTCTGGGGTGGTTCAGTCATTAGACAGCCATGAAGACCGTCTTTCCACGAGGTGACTTGATGAGACTTCACATTTAGAGCAGATATAGCAGTTATCGGTATTGTCCCCTATCATTAAAGAGAAGCTAGAGAAGATGTCGTCCATCAGGAGACATGTGAAATGGTCAGCAGTGCTGGCAGACTGATCCGTGTTGTCAGTGGCTCCTCTAGACTTGCTTAGTGCGCAGAACATATTCCAGCTGATCTTGTGGTTAGTGACAAAGTAATTTCATGATGATTACGACACTTCCTGACATTTTACAGTAATATTACAAGATTGTAAGTGCTGCCGGCAATAGAAAAGTACTGTATGATGTCCGCCCGGTCCCTTCCCTGCCTTTATTTAGAAGTCTTGATGGGAAGTCATCTCGGCATACAGCGACGCTCCCCTCCACCCGCTGTCCAGCATCTCACATAGAGGTGAAACTGTATGGACGGGAGTATATGGGGACAGATCCATTATACTATTAACCACTACACCCTTCTCAATGCTGACTCGCTGGAAACTTATCTCTTCCGCCAAGTGTATAACGTATTCCAGTACTGCCTGCAACTGACATGTCTACAGATGCTCGCTGCATTCCCTGACCACTTGCCTTTGGATTGCAAGATCATATGAACAGGGCTCTTTCCTGTATATCTTATAAACTATGGGGGGAATTTATCATTCCTCCCCTTGCCAGAAAAAAGTTACAAACACTGTGTTTATGACTTTTTTTAACACCACTTGCACAAAATCTTTTGCACAATGGGTGTTTCTCGCCACTTTCGTGGCCCCAGCATATTTGTCTACTTTTAGGCCAGCTTTCTGGCGTGTAAGAAGTCTGAAATCTACGGCAGCTAGGGGCTGACCTAGGCTTCAGTTTAGGTGTGTGGACTGTCTGAGGATACGTATAATGTATGACGGGGCCTGAGCCTCATCATAAATTAGGCGCAGCCTCTGGCAGAGCATGGAGATATAGACCAGCGTAACGTGCAGGTCTATGATAAATTACCCCAATGTTTAATTGGTCTGTACCACAGTCTTCTGTAAGGCCCCATTCCGTAACGTATTCCAGTACTGCCTGCCTTATAAGTCTCCTCACGCTGATTAAGGCGCTCTCACCCCAAGAAGAGATGGCACCCACCAAATACTGACTTGGGCCTCTCACCAAGTATTCTCTGCTCTGCACTGATGAGGGGCAATCACCCAGAAACAGCTGTCTGCAGATGAGGTGTTGGCTTATTTAATATCAGAGTCATGTCTCAAGTCCTGTTTAAAGAGTCGAACATTGCCTTATAACAGTGATTGCCAACCTCCGGCACTCCAGCTATGGTAAAACCACGACTCCCAGCATGCTTCATTCATTTCTGTGGAGTTTTGAGAACAGGCAAGCAAGTGTACATCTTGGGAGTTGTAGTTTTACCACAGCTGGAGTCCCGGAGGTTAGTCATCACAGACTTATAGGATAGCTGCCTTACATCTGGAGGTATTACAGGTACAGCTGGTTAGGAGCTCATTTACATCCTCTTCTTTTCACAGATGGCACATTGGCCCTTTTCTCTGGGGGCCATGACCACATCGTTTTTATTTATTTTTATCTGAGGCTGCATTCATGTCTCTTTTAGAGATGATCCGGCTGTCGGATGGACAAAAACTGCTGCATGCAACGTTTATGCCCGTTATATAATTTATGCCCGAAAGCAGACTGATCAGCGCCGGTTTCCATTATAGTTATTAGGGATGTGGCAGTGATCTGTTGACTCCAGTAATGCCGGATCCGTTGAACTGGTGAACATGGCCTTACGGTTCCATGTGTCTGATCCGCAAATCTTGGTGCTGGTTCCAATCTTGTCCATGTTTGCAGATGAGAATAGTCCTTTCAGTTGATGGAAGTGATAAAACAAAAAATAATATGCACATAGAAGATATTTGTCTTTTGCAGACTGACAATTGGTTGTGACTTTACCCAATAGTGTGCTGTGTAAATATTAGTAAATTACATTTGTATAAATTATTGTACGTATTGTGATTTTGGGACTAAGACCCGTTGTTAATTCCAGTTTCGAGATCTGGCAGAGGATCTCAAAACCGGAATTAAACGGATCTGTGCCATTTAATACATCCGGATGCATCCATTAAATCTAAACTGAACAAACCGGATCCGGTATGAAAATCATTGTTTGTCAATGGGCGCCGGATCTGTGTTTTTTAGCTAACAAAGAGACCGGATACAGCACCATTGACTTGCATTGATTTTCATATGAAATCCGGTTTGTTCCGTTTTGCAGACCGGACACACAACTGCAGCTTGCATTGGTTTTGTGTCCGGTCAAAAAACCCAACAAAACAGAATGCGTTCTGATCAGTTTTGTCCTTATTGGCAATGAATGAGGACAAAACTAATCCGTTTTGGCCCGGTTTTGAGATCCTATGCCGGATCTCAAAACCGGAAAGTCACACCCCAAGTGTGAAACAGGCCTAATAATTGACACAATCCTATCTTCCGGTAAATGGTTATGTTCCTCGTGTGACTATCATCCTGTCCCTCTTACCAGATTAAGATGCCACGTTGTGGAAGCCAACAAACCTGCCACGCTAGGACTAAAGGAGAACGCAATGAACAGGCCATTATTAAGCAATGAAGATCTGCATTTTAAGGTGAAGTATCATGAATGGTATTATACTTGTGTCGATATTTCTCTGGTCTCTGTAGAAGAGGTGGTCATCTAACGGTGGAAGCTACAGGAATGGCCTGTAGTCAAGGACGTATGCAAGCTCATTCCTCATTATGCTTTCGGATGTAAGCATCACCCCTTCTTCCCTGGCCACGCCTGCAAACCTGAAACGGTGGGAAGTCATTCTGTCAGCTGGTGACATCAATTTAACTTCTGAGCAGTTCCAAACTGGGGCTATAAAGGGCCTAGACAATGGCCGCATCTAGGCCAGGTGACAGATAGCTCCCCAAGGCCACTTAAGAAGACCCCAGAATCATAAGTGACACATGGAAGGGGGGCGGCCTTGTCACAGACTTTGCGTTGGGGTCCGGACATTACAGTTTACACCTGGATCTTGCAGATATTACACTCACTGTGCACATGGAGTAGTGTGAGCCGGACAGGAATTCTAGCACAGTATGAGCCCGATGAGTTCTCCATACTTTGGTGGTCAACCACGCACATAACATAATTACAGAGCAGTTCCCCTTAAGGGCTCTTTCACACTTGCGTTTTTGTTTTCCGGCATAGAGTTCCGTCGTCGGGGCTCTTTGCCGGAAAAATCCTGATCAGGATTATCCCAATGCATTCTGAATGGAGAGAAATCCGTTCAGGATGCATCAGGATGTCTTCAGTTCAGGACCGGAACGTTTTTTGGCCGGAGAAAATACCGCAGCATGCTGCGCTTTTTACTCCGGCCAAAAATCCTGAACACTTGCCGCAAGGCCGGACCCGGAATTAATGCCCATTGGAAGGCATTAATCCGGATCCAGCCTTAAGCTAAACGCCGTTTAGGCGCTTCGGCGGATCCGACGTTTAGCTTTTTCTGAATGGTTACCATGGCAGCCAGGACGCTAAAGTCCTGGTTGCCATGGTAAAGTGTAGTGGGGAGCGGTGGAGCAGTATACTTACAGTCCGTGCGGCTCCCGGGGCGCTCCAGAGTGACGTCAGGGCACGTGATCCATGCGCATTGGGGGCTCTGACGTCATTCTGGAGCGTCCTGGGAGCCGCACGGACTGTAAGTATACCGCTCCCCACTACTACTATGGCAACCAGGACTTTAATAGCGTCCTGGCTGCCATGGTAACCTCAAAGCATTTCGAAGACTGATCAGGATCCTGATCAGTCTTCTAATGCTTTCAGGCGACTTGCGTTCTGACGGGTCCAGCGGGACGGAAGTGCCCGCCGGATCCTCAGAACGCAAGTGTGAAAGAGGCCTTAGATGTGCACCTGTAATGCAGCGTATTTGTCTCCTCTGTGGTCATGTGCTCTGTCTCCATTTCTGCATTGCATGGACAGTGGGCACCACGAACCACGTGAAATCCATGCTGCAGCCGCGATCACTGACCAAAGGTGGCTGATAATATATATGAAGATGACAGTACTGTCTGCAAAGTTACATTGTTCCAGTATAAGCAGAGATATGTACACTCTAAAGTGCACCTGTCGCCCCTCCTGAAATGTCTGATTTACGAAGTACTTGAATAACCCATAAAATAACCATTCTGGAGCATCTTTACAAATCTGTATTGTGCCAGAGGATCCTCCGGTGGGCCCAGGCTCTGATGCCACAGTGGGCCCCAAAGATCCAGGAGAAAAAAAAACATTGAGTTACCCATTACAGTTTATTTCTTTGATCCAAAACCCATTAAACTCTATTGATGGTATAGAAGTTGGGCCTCAAGAATAATTTTCTCTGGTGGGCCCCAGGAACCCCAGTCCCACATTGAAAGTATGGATACAGATCCTATCGGGGGGGAATGGTAGCTCCCAATTCATACATTTTCAGGAGGAATAACGGAGGAGTTACTCAAGGCAGGCTATAATAACCATTTCAGAGTGCAGAAGGAATGAGTATGTCATGTTATGATAGTATAGCACAGCATTAAAGGCGACATGTCTGTCTTAGTAACCACTTGAAATCCCCATGTACTAACCATTTTGGAGCATCTGTTCTTATGACTGTATGTTGTGTCATTCCTTTATTATTCCTGCTAGAAGTTATGAATGAATTACTCGCAGTGTGCAATGAAGGTCCAGAGTTGTGTTACCAGTTGGGGTGTGTCCCTGCACACTACCCAATCAATAAGACTTTGCAGGGACACACCCCCTGGTAACTTCCAGGTGGACATTCATTGCACACTTCTAGAAGATATAATAAAGGAACGCAATATGATAGAGCTATAAGAATAGATGCTCCAGAATTGCTATTACATGGGGAATGCAAGTAGTTACTAAAACAGACGTCAGGAGAGGTGACAGCTCCTCTTTAATAATTAGCGGTTGAAACATATGATTTTTGCACACATTCAGCTGATATTTGGCAAATTAACTAAAACTGAAAATTGTACTCTTATTAACCAGCACTGATCGTGAACTCGATTGTGTTTTTTCTCTTAGCTTTTGTCTGATATTAATTTCTGCTCACCGGCGCGTGAGCTATTTTCTCTGTGTCATCATTCTCCTTGCACCACGTGCACAATCAGTCCCTAATGGATCTTCTCTTCTGTGTTCTTCTTCCTCCAGATAAATCAGCTTCTAGAAACGAACCGGAAACTGGAAGAACAGATTGGACACTGCGTCTGGTACCAGCACTTAATAGCACTCCTATTGTCTGTTTTAGTTGCCATTGTCTCGGCCGTCGTTTACATGCTGAAGGACACGAGCAGATAATCCATTCAGCCCGGGACAATATGTGATTTGTCTGCCACATAATTATTTAATATGCTATTCCTGCAAGAGGTCTCTTCTGACAGAACCAAAGCTGCCTTTAGTGTTCGGCATATAACAGATCTAACCTACGAAATGACTAACACTTACCAAGAGCGCGGAGAGAAGGACGGAGAGCACTTCCAATACATCTGTATCCCGATTCTCAGGTTATATTGGTGCTTCTAGTAGGAATCATTGATATTATTCATTGTATAGAAGTAGCTTATTACCTTCTCATCAACTAGAGCTGTGGACTGAAGCCAAGGTTGACACGTGGCATCTTCTGGATGTGATTCTCACCCCCATTTCTTCCCTTCCTTTATCCTGCTTCCCCTTGAGCTTCTCCCTCTCACCAATTCCCAGAAGCCCCCTGCCCAAGAACTTGAGCTGTGTGATCTTGTGTACTCAGCAGTCTGGAGCTTATCAATAAGTGGAAGATAACTAAATCCGACCATACACATTAATGTTGATGAACCTGCCAAAACCAGCCAACCATCTAATGTGTATGGAGGTCTCCCTCAACGGCAGATATCAGGGGGAATGAAGGTTCGGGCATTTTGGTTTTCAACATTCTTGATCCTTTGTACTCAAGGGAGCGGTGTCTGGCAGCAGCTTATTCCCCGCTCCCTATAGAGGGCACTTGCATGCTCGTTTGAGCAGAGTGTGCACCGGTGGCATCTGGGATCTGATTCCGCAGAAAGGCAAAGGCTTTCACGCTGCTTTGTATTTAAAATTATATATATATATGGTGGTTCTGTGGCATACACTGATAATGGCATAATGGTTCTAGAGCAGGGACCCCCAACCTACGGCCCTCTAGCTGTTGCAAAACTACTCCCCAACATGCCCTGATAGCTGTAGGCTGTCCAAGCATGGTTGGGGTTATAATTATGCAACAGGTTGAGGTCCGCAGGTTGGGCATCCCTGTTCTAGAGGCACCGAGTGGTCAGTCAGGCATTAAGATGCCATACACATATAGTACAGGGCGTGTGGAGAAACAGTACTCGAAGGCCTGCTCCCAGTTTCGCTGCCCTGGCATTGGTTCTCCGTAACTGAACCAATATGCCAGGTAATAGTCTAGGGTTGGAGAGTGTGGCTTGAAAGGGGGCATACAGATGAATACAGATGATAAGAACTTTAGCTGAATCTCTGAGGAGACATGAAGTACAGAGAGGACAGACAGGGCAGACTATGGTAATGGAGACTGCATACAAGTGCTGCTGCTGCTCATTAGCCACACCTCACCCTCCTCTCATGTCTCTTCATCTTCTCCATTCCCACAGCGACTCACCTGTATTCAGGATCATAATCCCTGACAAGCAGAGCAGAGAGGAGGATGAGGCAGCACTATGGCTCATTGTGAAGTAACTTGTCCTCCTGTGTGATTAGGACAGGTTTTGTGTGTACTGATAGGACGGCAGCCATTTTATTTCTCCTAATAACTGCTCCCTAGACAAAACCAGACATTATAAGTAATGAAAGGTATTTGTGAATATATTTATTATAAAATAATATTTAAGTATTTTCATTTTTTTTAATTCCTGGAGAACCCCTTTAAGCACTTGGGCAGGATGGAGCTACTCTTAAAGGGAATGTGTCCTCTCCCTCAAACACAGTTAGGCCTCATGCACACCACCATATGTATTTTGCGGTCCGCAAAAAATACGGATGACGTCCGTGTGCATTCCGTATTTTACGGAACAGTTGGCCCCTAATAGAACAGTACTAGCCTTGTCCGTAATGTGAACAATAATAGGACATGTTCTTTTTTTTTTTTTTTTACGGAACGGAAATACGGAAACGGAATGCACACGGAGTACCTTCCTTTTTTTTTACGGAGCCATTCAAATGAACGGTTCCGCATACAGTCCGCAAAAAAAACCCAGAATGGGCACGGAAATAAAATACATTTGTGTGCATGAGGCCTTAAGTGCAGTACAGCTTGACTTTGTATGCTGACCCCCACCCCTCCTCTGGAATGCATTGACACAATTGTTGTGCTAGCGCTCATAATGGAAAGGAGCTCTCAATGTATTCCAGCGGCACTTTACGGTTGGGAGCAGAGTATCTTTATAAAAATTATCGATCCAGATACAGCGCAAGCAGTACTGTTCATGTATTACTGCACTTAAAGGGGATCTAATCCAGTTTCAGGAGGTAAACCCCCAGAATCTGCCTGAAATAAAGAACAAGTAAGTACTTACCTGACAGACCCCACGCCACTGCTGCGTGCCTACCAGCCATGTTCAATTTATCCAACAATGACCTCTGCAGCCAATCACTGGCCTTGTCGGGGGCACCCCTGAGGCCAGTGATTGGTTGCAGGTGTCATGTGTTGCCGACGTGACGTCACAGCTGCAACAACTTTGATTTGATTAGCATTTATTATGAAGAAGTTCTCTTGCCCCCCATGTAACGTACAGGTTCACACAGACATCTGCTATCGCCCTGGGTCCTTTGCGTTTTATCAGTTGTGAAAGCAGACCCCAGTGCCAAGAATGCCTTGGGACTCCTGATGATTACATTTTGCATAAAGGGTTCACCTTTGTACTAGTTTCGTGTTTATATAGCAGTGATCTAAGTGCTTTGCATTACATTTTTTGCAGTGATTCTGAGAAACCATGTGCAGCCAGAGCTGCCATCCCAGTTCTGCTAGTAGAAAGAGATGACAAGCTTGTCATCGGACAGACCCCTTACAGCTAAGGAATGGTGTGAGCTACATTCTTCTCCATCAAATCATTGTATAGTTTATATATGAAATTGTGTGGAGTAAAGTCTACACTGCCCAGAATGCCATAAACAAGGATGCACCGGAGCTGCCACCAGTCTGCAGAATTATGAATGCAGCTCTGAACTACAGTACAGGCTGTAACCTAGGATCTGTACAAGATAAGTAATGTACTTATAAAATTATTCCGTATGATAGCTGTAGAAAGGCGATCATGGGTGGGCCTATGTCTGAGCGGTAAAGACCATTTCATCTTGGCTGGCACCAACAGCTGGGAATCTACCGTAGATCAAATACATCTTTTTACATCTTATTTAGGGGGTTGACTTCCTCAAGGAAACGGTTTAAGGGGCTTTGAGTATTTTCTATAAATTTTTTTGGGGATGGATTTCTCGGTCACTAACTTTTCAAAAAACTTTTGATATGTCATAGAGACGCATCACAAGATTAGATGGCTGGTGGGCTGAGCGCTGAGACCCCCACTGATCCTTAGAACAAGGGGAGAGAAGCACCCGCATGTCTTGCTTCTCTCCTCCCTGCTGAGGACTGAATTGAGATAGACCCATAGACTTCGAGAGAGAGAGAGTGCGATATATGCGCACTTCTCTCTCCTCATTCTAGGAATCGGTGGGGGGTTTCAGCGCGCTGTATGACCCATCAAATTTTTTTTTATTTTTTATGTTTTGTGACCCTTTATGCACACACTGGGCTTAATTAGCGTATGTAATAAAACAATAGATGTCGGGCACTGCGAGTATTATCCCGTAGCTGTCGATCGCATCATAGGCTGAATGACCAGATTACTTTGTGGTGTACAGAGTAGAGTTAAATGTGAATTTATTTAACCCTTGCAGTATTGTGAATGGCTTGCTTTATGGCTATGGGCCATAAGAGAATGGCAAAATCCATCTGCTTCAGACCCATACCACTCATGCATTGTTCATTTCATTTTTATTTACTAATGTTCTTAGTTAGAAATCATCAATTAATATTTATTAAAAGCATTATAAATCAGTGTTTTATTACTGTGAAAGTCTGTACTGCGCAACCTGTGCGAGGAAATTCCTAATGTTATTTCACAATGTCAATGTGCGATCGTAGAGGTCCAACCCCCGCCGATGAGCTAAGGGGCCACCTACAGTACTGAGCACAATGACAGGCGTCAGTACTGCAACTCAGGAATGGACTGCTGCAGTAAATACCATTATAACGTCATACATAATATAATAACCATGGTCTCCACTGGGTACATAGAGTATAATAAAGTGCCTACTGCAATAACCTAACCCTACAGCAAAAATGTAAGACTCAATAATGCCAGTACTAACCCATATCACTGCGTCCACCCTGCGTGCTTCAGCCTCTGTCTTCACCTAGCACACACATATAGATGTCACTGCAGCAAAACCATTGGCTTCTGATGATTGCTGGTGGGACATCACTGGCCACACAGTGTTGTCATACCTGAGTCCAGCCCATTGCGGGAAAACCTTGAAAAGCACCCTCACGGTCCAAGATTTCAAAATAATCGTTTGAAAAAAGCGATTCCAAAACGTATTGGTATTAAGTTTAGTGGGCGTTTTTTGGAGAATTTTATTTGTACTTTTAGAATTAAGCACATGTGTAAGGTGGTGTCTAAGCTCTAGATATGGATGACCGATCCTTAGGGTAGGTCATCAATATCAGATAAGGTGGGGTCCGACACCCAGGACCTCCTCCTATCAGCTGTTTCTTAGCAGCTGCCAGAGTCTGCGTAGCCGGAAGCAAACAGCTCCATCTACTGTGTAAGGCCTCCTGCACACGACCATATCCGTTTCCCCAAGATTTTCGTGGTACCCACATGTAAAAAAAAAAAAAAGCCTATAAACAAAATGCAGATCGGACACGGAACAAAAATTACGGTCGTGTGCATGAGGCCTAATGGTCATACCCGATTGCTGCAACTCAGCCCCCATTCTAGTGAATGGGAGCTGAGCCACAGTAACCTGGAAGCAGACGGGGATGCCCGATGTCAGACCTCCACCAATCTGATATTGATGAAAGGTCATCAGTACTTAGAGTCTGGGAAACCACTCTAATTGCAGAATTGTAATTGCAGCTCTGGAGTAGGATAACTTATGCAATGCGTTTGCAAGGTTACTCCACTTCTGTGGAAGATTATATGTGAACTGGAAAGTAACTTTGAAAGGTGAAGATCCAGATACGCCATAATTCTGATTTAATAATTTTCTACTAATCAGTTTGTACATTTGTAAAGCAGTGACTCTTTTGTATACTTTTTATAGTCAAGCCAATTGTCCATTCTATTCGACCTTACCATAGATTATTAGATATCCAGCATTAGAAATGCATCGCTACCTACTTTCAGAAACAGCGCCACTACTGTCCTTCAGGTGTGTCTCGTATTGCAGCTCAGCTCCAGAGAAGTAAAGGGGTATTCCGGTTACAATAAGTTATCCCCTACCCACAGGATAAGGCATAACTATTAGAATGGTGAGGTTTCTACAGCTGGGACCCCTACTAATCACAACAATGGGGGCCCTTTGCCCCCTGCATTTTTTATGGGAATTCTGGAGATAGTCGAGTACAGCGCTTGGCTTCCTACGGAATTCCCATAGGAAAGAATGGAGCGTCCGCACGCATGCCCAACCAGCCACTCTGTTCGTTACAGGGGGAACAGGGACCTCGTTGTCGTGATTGGTAGGGGTCCCAGCATTAGGACCCTCACCGATCTAATAGTTATGTCTTATCCTGTGGGTAGGGGATAACTTAATGTAACCGGAATACCCCTTTAAATGAGGTGCAGCTGCATCGCCACAGACGCCCTGCTATGGAGTTGTTTTTTCTAATTTTGCAGTTTTGACTCTGTTTTTTGTTGCCATTTTTCACCCTTGAAGTATGGTTTTTGAGTTTTTTTCTAATGTTTTCTTTTCCCCATACAACTCTCCAGAGAAGGTACTATTATGGGGGTACATACTTTCCTTTAATGAAAAATGGCAGTAAAACACCAGGTGCTAAAACACATTATATGGACGGGACAAAAACGCCTCAGAAATCGCTACAAAAAACGCTGAACAAGTCAGGCATTTTGAGGCCTTTTTTTTTGGAGCCAAACATATACTGTGTGTGGAGGTATAATGGGGACAAGAAAGGTAGGCATTCATAGTTTTAAGAAAGGATACCAGGGGGCCACCTAAGCCCCCCTCACGGACGCCAGCCAAGTACATAATGATCTCATGCTCTCAGCATTAATTAATGTAGCAGAATCAGATGCCCTCCTGAATTCACCTGTATTACCGTCCTCAGGACGATGATACAGTTTCATACTGTGGCACGGGTGGCAGTTTTCATAAATCTCCTAGATTTGATCCCAGATTCTGTTTGTTTCCTCTTTCCTTGGAGCAGTGCATTATGGGATCCCAGACATTACTGTTAACTACACAGAACTAAGCAGGTATGTGCCATCGCTCTTTGCCATTGACGCTTCTGAACACTGGCAACTGACAACACTAGACACCCGTTGTCACCTGCCTCCTGCTATTCCTGTCGCTAGGCAACAAGCTAGACATGTTCATCCACTGCCGAGCAAAACAATTGTAATAACAGAGGCTGAATAATTCTGACGAGAAATTCCGTTTTGTTTTGTTTTTTAGCTCGTATCATCTTTGTGTAGTTCTGAGAGTTGTTGGAAGTTGCCTTTACATATCACCCCTCCCCTGCTGAGAACATGAAGGCTATACAGCAATGGTCCCCTACCTGCTACTCTTCAGGTGTTGCAAAACTGCGACTCACATCATGCAATCCCAACTCCCACAGAGTCGTGTACGTTGGCATACGGTCTATTCCTGTGGATACTTTGGGTGGTACCACACCATGCCCTGCCAGTTACCATAGAAGAGATTTAACTCACATTTTTCGTCATCCCTCAACCCCACGCATTTCAATAGGGGCCCTATTAGTGCCCTGCACAGTGCAGATCCATGATACGGCTATGTGCATGAGGACTTACCCCTGTAGGTGGATACACTGGGGTGTTAACTAGCTATTATTGATGCTGATCGGGCATGTTCCAGTACATTTCATCTCCTTTCACAGCTGCCTGGAAGTCGCCATTCACACCTCACTCATTGGGGATGCATTTACACGACTGTATGTATTTTGCGGTCTGCAAAATATACGGATCTGTTCTTTGTTTTTTTTGTTTTGTTTTTTTGCAGACCCTTTGTAAAAATGCCTATTCTTGTCCACAAAACAGACGAGAATACGACGTGCTTTATCTTTTTTGGGGGACCGCAGAACGGAAATACAGATGGGGACAGTATACGGTGTGCTGTCCACATTTTTTGTGCCTCATTGAAATTAAGGAGTCCCCATCTGGTCCACAGCAAAAATACACCCACTTATTGTATCGAAAACTGGAATTTTATCACAGTTTTCATATTTAATAGACTTTTTTTTCCCTCCATATTATTTTAGAACCATTCAGGTTGTTACCGAAATCAACAAGTTAATTAAACCCTTGCTGTTTTTCTATAAGGAGACAATTAAAATGAAGGATGCGCAGCAAGGACTTGATAGCAAGCAATGAGCGATTGCCAGGCCTATTCAATTCCGGCAGTATTGATTCTAACGCTGAGTCCTGCTCCTGGGAAACGACTTGATAAAAGAACATCCAAAGGCAGTGTCCTCACTCAGTGGTCCCTAGCTCGTGTACGGTCTGGATTTCTAGAGGACGGGACTGATGGCAATGCGTTCACCAGCACAATCTGTACATAATGGATACTAGTTTATCACCAAAATGAAGAAAGTCTATTTTTTTTCCTTAATGCCAATAATGTATGTTATTGCAGGATTTCCTATGTCCATGCCTTAATCTATTTATATGACGATGTGTATAAAACCCGTTTAGAGCCTTTTCCCACAATGATTAATAATTATAATTCAGAATATGTAATAAAATGAGATGGAAAGCAAAGGCGTCTGTGGTCTTGTCGGTACATAATAAAGCGGAAGCGGCGAGAAAAATTATAATTACAGATGAGCGGATTTCATATTTTGAAATTCGTTCACGCTTCGTTTGTTGGTAAAAGGTGAATTGCGTTACGGATTCCTTTACCACAGACCATAACGCAGTTCTATAACGGAATGCCTTTGGAGACATTCTGTTATTCATTCAGTCATAGAATTGCGTTATGGTCCGTGGTAACGCAATTCATCTTATACCAACAAACGAAGTGTGAATGAATTTCATAAGCGGAAATTCGCTCTCATCTCTAATTATAACGAAGGAAACCAATCCCAGTCAACTAGATTTATCACAGTGGGGCAGATTTATTAATCCTGTATTAATCATATTTAGACAGTGGAAACTTAGGGGGTCATTTATCAAACTAGTGTAAAGTAGGACTGGCTTAGTTGTCCATAGCAACCAATCAGATTCCTTCTTTCATTTTCCAAAGGAGCTGTCAAAAAAGGAACGTGGAATCTGATTGGTTGCTATGGGCTACTAAGCCAGCTCTACTTTACACCAGTTTGATAAATTACCCTATTAGTCTAGACCAGGATTGCCCAACCTGTGGCCCTCCAGCTGTTACAAAATTACAACTCCCAGCATGCCTCGAGCGATTAGAGCATGCTGGGATTTGTAGTTTTGCAACAGCTGAAGGGCCACAGGTTGAGCATCCCAGGTCTAGACAGTGTAACGGTGCATCAAATGTATTAAAGGGGTTTTCTAACTTTTTTATGCTGATTACCCCTAATGCTGGGGTTCAGTTACCTTATCCTGTGGATTGGGAATAAGTTGTTGTAATGAGATAACCCTATTAAGGACTTTTATCACAGTCTATGATGAAATCTCCATTTATGTCCTAATCTAAGTCATCGTTGAGATCTTACTGGAGGTGCATCAGACTGGAGGCCTCGCTGATGGCCATGCGTAGACCTTAGGCACACTGCTGTTGCCGCTCTATTGTGTGCGAAGCAATAATAGGGTTGCCATAGAGGTGCATGAAGCCTTTTTACATGAATACTACAGCGAAAAATTGTACCGTGCACCGCCACATGAGGTATGAACTTCTGGGGTAGAAAACCCTGACATAGGGCATTGTACAACTGAAGCTCTGTACAAGGTTGGTCTGGGAACGTAAATCAGCCCTGGCCGAAGAATAAATCTTTGGTAAGTACTGTATATCCACTTGCTATCTACAAGCAAATAAACTGATCAGCCATAAGATTAAAACTGTTAAAGAACGTGGATTATCTAATGACAGTGGCATCTGTCAAGAGGTTTTATGTAGTACACAGCAAGTGAACAGTAGGGTCTTGAATTTGATGTGTGGGAAACAGGAAAATTAACGAGCGCAAGGATGTGAATTACGATGGTCAAGTCAGAGGTTTCTACTGTTTATCAGATAACATATACTGACACACTACTGTCATCAAAAAAGCAGTTGGCACTCAAGGATTCCATTTGCAGTTCTCCTACGTATGCTATTGTGATATCACTAGGGTTTTTTAGTCAAGTAAAGGGTGTATTAGACACCCCAGCTATTACATGCAGCAATGTCCTCCGCAGCATGGGGAGGAGTGATCACTATACCATCGCTCATCCCCTTGTAGGATAGCCATGTTCTGGCCGCAGATCATGATTACACAGCCTACTGAAAGATCTGAATTGCCTAATGAACATTTGTTCGTTCATTAGGCAATGGGAGGCAGTATTAGACTGCCAGATGATTGCTAACGAGTGTTCAGAAGAACGCTCTTTAGCGATTATCGTGCAGAAAATCTGTCTAATATACCCTTTAGGCTCCTACGACATTGTAAGCGGGTAAGCTGCAGTGCTAATACTAGAGGGTTTCAGTAAGCCCTATATCTTACCAGGGATGTAAAACTCCTGGCCCTCCCTGGTGATGGACCATGTGATTGGACCATGTGATGTGACGTCACCGCAGGTCCTTTAGCTGGCAGCTAATGCTTGAAGAAGAGAGAAAAGATCGGCAACTACGCGATCAAGTGGATAAGGTGAGTTTATATTTTTTTATTTTTAACCCCTTAATGCACATTTCTCGCCCATTTTCCTTGGGGGACACAGGAAATCATGGGTATAGCTCAGCTCCCTAGGAGGCGTGACATTAAGTGAAAGCTGTAAGCCCCTCCTCCAGCAGCTATACCCTCAGCCTGGAGAGAGAGACTTCCAGTTTTTGCTTAGTGTCCAAGGAGGCAAGACACTCCCTGTGCTGCAGGGCTGCTTCTCCTTTTAAGATTTTTATCCTTGATTTTTTATTTTATTTTTTCTTTCTTCTAGATGATCAGGGATAACAGAGGCGCACTAGACCTCTCTGTTCTCCCGGGGTTGAGCTGCGCCAGTGCCGACAAACTGCACTGCTGCCTCCCCCACAGAAGGCAAGGTGGATCTGGGTAGCACTAGCTCCCCTACATCCCGCCAGCGCAAGGGTCGCCCACACGCAAAGTCCCTCTTCCAGCGTCCTGCCACTACGGTGCCAGTAGCTGAAGGGGTGACCCTGCTGGAACGGACCGAAGGTGAAGATGGCTGATGGTGAGAGAGTGGCTTCTCCAGCCCTACGTCCCCCCCCTTCCCCCTCACCCCGGTCTCCTACGTGACTTGACTACCTGCCTGCCATGTCCCCCTTACTAATCAGGCAACATCTGCTCCCCTCCCTTCTCCTCCTGGCAGAAGGTGTATCTCACTGGGGACCTCAGGTTGGCCCTGCGATTACAGAGCTTGCAGGGCCTAGAAACCTGCACCTTGCTGTCCTGACCCCCCAGGACTGGCCGCCATTTTCCCTGGCACGGTTGGCCCCCCACGCCGCCCCGGGTCACTACTTGCTGGGCACTGTTTCAGGGGTATTGGGCACAGGGCTCTGCGGCCGGGTCAATCTGGTTAATCTCATAGGCTGCATGTTTGGTCCTCTCCTCGCCGCAAATCTCGGCTGGTGGTTTTGCGGGGTGAGCACCCGTGGCCGGTATGTGGGGGCCTCGATAGCTTCCATCCGGCCGGGTGCAGCGAATCTAGGCCCGGCTTTGTGGCTCTACTGGGCCGCGACATCGCCCCCCCCCCCCTTTCAGGCCTCTCTGGAGGCCGTGACTTCGGGCTGGCATCTTCACAGTAGTCTCTTCCGGCCCGTGCGGCCGTCCTGTATCTCCGGTCCTCCAGGCCCGGCCGACTGCCGGTACCTCCTGTCGGCCGATCACCAATACTTTAGGCCCCGGCTTTGCGGCCTACTAGGCCGCACCATCCTAGCCCTAGTGGGGGGGGGCGGGACCTCCTTCGGGCGCAAATTTTTTCCCCTCTGGAGGTCCCTCCTCCCCCAAGGAATCGCAACTCCGCCCCCAGGCCGGATCCCGGTTAACTCTTCCGGTACCGGCCATCTTCTGAGGCTGGTTCCACACATAAAAATGTATTATAAAAAATACATGTCAATATATGCCCCCAGGCCGAATTCTGGTTAACTCTTCCGGTACCAGCCATCTTCTGAGGCTGGTTCCACACATAAAAATGTATTATAAAATATACATGTCATTATCGGATGGCTGCGCTGATGCTGCAGCCTGTTCGCATTGGTACTGGCCGTCTATGGCTGTTCCGGCTGCGCCAGGCGTATGTCCCCGGTACATGAACCAAGGTTGTGTCCTGCCTCCGTGTGCCGTGTGCATGACCCCCTTCCATAGGTGGAACACTGCACTTCCCTGGCCGCGTGCTGGCCATGTGCATGACCCCCTTCCATAGGCGGAACACTGCACTTTCCTGGCTGCGTGCTGGCCATGTGCATGACCCCCTTCCATAGGCGGAATACTGCACTCCCTGACTGCGTGCTGCCATGTGCATGACCCCCCCCCCCCCCTCCATAGGCGGAATACTGCACTCCCACCGGATACGGTACTGGCCATGGGCAGGTCCCCCCTTCCATAGGCGGACGCTGCACTCTTACGCAGGAAATACTGCACTCTCACCTGGATGTGGTGCTGGCCATGTGCACGTCCCCCTTGCTAGGCGGAATTCTGCACTCTCACCTGGATACGGTACTGGCCATGTGCACCTCCCCTTCCTAGGTGGAACTCTGCACCCTCATTTCATGCGGCGCTGGTCTTGTGCATGACCCCCTTCCGAGGCGGTATGCTGCACTTTTACTGGATACGGTGCTGGCCATGTGCGTGACCCCTTTTTTAGGCGGTACACTGCACTCTCCCTGGGTACGTTACTTACCATGTACATGACCCCCTTCCATAGGTGGAGTTATGCACTCTCTGATTACGACTTCCACTTCCATAGGCGGCAATTGCACTCTCACTAGATTCACTGCCGGCATAGTGCGCTCTCACTAGATTCACTGCCGGCCATGTGCAACCCCCCCTTCCATAGGCGGCAATTGCACTCTCGCTGGAGTGCAATTGCCACGCACATGCCGCCTTTTTCCTTAGGCCGCATATGCGCTCTCACTGACTTTAGGCTGGCCCGGAGCATACCCCCCCTCCCCTTTTTTTTTTCTTGGGCGGGATGCTGCTCTCTCGCCGGCTGCTAGCTGGCCATATACATGACCTCCTCCTCTGGCGGAGTACTTGCATTCTCACTGGAGGAGGTGTTGCCATGTGCGTGCCTGCCTCTCCTCTCGTACGGCTTCCCCTGTACATGGCCCCCGTTTGTCTCGGGGGCGTTTCGCACTTCATGCAAGTGCTGGCTGGTGCATCCCCTCTTCAAGGGGGCATTGCGCTTCGCGTTTCAGGTGCCAGTCACGGGCTTACACCCTGCCTTAGTGGCACGCTCTCACCACTGCGAGGCTGCCCTCCCGGGGCTCTGTCGTGACCTCCTCCACCTTGACGATGGCCTGAGGTGGATGCTGACGTATGCTTCCACCCTTCTCTGTGGAGGCATCGTTCCACCTGATCGCACTTGGCTGCTGCCTCGCCACCTGAACCGGCCTAGGCGATACGCTTTTACTGTTTCGGGAAGCTGTGTACTTCCACCTGTTGCATACCCTCCATATCGTTGGCCCTCCGCATGTGGACCGTTCGTAGGCGTGGTGTGTGCTCTATTGCAGGTATCATGGTACACCGGCGGTCATGGACGTGAGGGCTATCCGCAGCACCCTCGCCTCCCAGGGCAGCTCTTGCGCAACTGTGGTTCCCACACCTGCTACCACTCCCTCCTCTTTGGATGTGGTGTGCCGTGAGTCCTTCCTCTGGGCGCCCTCTGCACTGGGTGCCATTCTGCTGCCCGGTTCGGGTCGTTGTCTTCCTCTGGCGGGTCACCCAGCTTCCCTGGATGCTTCGGTTTGGCCAGGTCTGGGGACCCCCACCTTGAGTTCTCAGGGTATCGCCTTCTGCGAGGAAGTGAGCCAGGCGACACGCAGCGTATCGGGTGTTCTGCCCTTGTGCTGCCCTGCTCTGCTTACCCTGTCACCCTCTCTCCCCTTCGGTTGGAGGGATTACGCCAGTGTCCGCCTTGATTGCTCATTCTTGCCGGCTCCGTTTGACTCCCGCTCGGAGCTTATCCCTTCTATGGGCTTCTGCCCGGCCAGGCTTTCTAGGCTGTTCCTTTCAGTTCTCTCCTCGGGGTGCGTATGTTTGTGGCCTGGGATGGCTCCGGAGTTCTGTGGCGGCCTCGGACTGTCTCCCTCGTTCACGCTGGCGCTCACTTACCGTGTTTATTGCGTCTGTCCTCCCACTTAGGTGACAGTTCGCGTTTTCCGTTGTAGGCGGAGGTCCTCCTGTGCCTTGTCTTCTCGGTCGGTTGACCCCCAGCTTTGCTCCGGGTCCTTACAATTGGTATCTGTAGTGCTTCCGCCACTTACCTCTCTATTCCTTATTTTGGTCCTTCACTGGTAGGCCGTGACTTCTAACTCCCTGTACTGGTAATCCGTTCGCTCGGATCTGGGGTAGTTTTTTTCTGTCCTCAATATTACCTCATCCGTCTCGAGGATCGTTGTTTTCGGCCTTACCTGCCGTTGGCTTCGCAGCTACTATGACATGGGCTTCATCCTGTGTTGTCCTGTCCTCTGGTGGACTCTGGACGGGCCCCTTCGCTTCTTCCGTCCGCTCTTCTGCTCCCCCATCCCTGGTGACCACGGGATGCCGCTGCTCTTGGTCCGGTGGGTACAGCTCTCCTGGACTCTTCCGCCTGTGCTACTGGTCCGCGCCTACTCACTCTCGCTTCCGGCCGTGCTTCATCCGTGCTCGGTTCTCAGATTTGGAGATCTTGCCTGCGATTCTGGGTTAGGCTGGGGCTCCCCCACTCCGCCTTCTCTCCCCAGGGTAATCTTATTTCTCCAGTCTGGCCGGGACATGGAACTGGGACTCTGTCCCCTGGAGGGTCAGTGTCGGCGCTATCCTTCCCTTTTCAGCGTCCCCTTAGTCCCTCTGTACCGTCCCCCGGTACCGCTCTGGAAGCTCATTGCTCAGCGCTCCAGTCCTCCCCCTTTGAGTCGCTGCGGAAGCTCTCCCTGCGCCTTCTGTCCTGCACAATCATTTTCCTTGTGGCCATTACCTCCCTCCGGGGGGTGTCCGAGTTGGCAGCGCTTTTCTGTTCTGAACCTTCCCTGGTGTTTCCCAGGATATGGTAGTTTTTCGACCTGTTCCCTCGTTTCACCCTACGGTGGTCTCTGCCTTTAATATGCACAAGGTCATCGTCCTCCGTCCCGGTGTCCTTCCCTCCCCCGGGGAGGGATCTTCCTCGTATGGATGTTGTCAGGGCTCTGTGCCGTTACCTGAGTGTCACCAGCTCCTTCCAACGCACTGGCCCCCTGTTTGTGGAGGGTTCGCGCAAATGTTGGCGGCCTCCCAGGTTGCTATCGCCCGCTTTTGTCAATTGACTGTTCTTGAGGCTTTTCTCGCCAAGGGCAGGGTTCCGCCCCTGGCTTTTTCTGCTCACTCGACTGGAGCAGTCGGTGCTTCCGGGGCCCAGTGACATTGGGTTTCGGCTGCACAGTTATGCAAGGCGGCGGCCTGGTCTTCCTTGCACACCTTAACCGTTTTTTAACAAGGTGCATACGCATGCGGCGGCTGCCGCTGCTTTGGGCTGTCTGGCTTTTGCAGGCGGCAGCTGCCGGGGGCCTATGGGTGTTCGCCGAGAATTGTGGTCCCTCCCTTCTGGGACTGCTCTGGAGCGTCCCATGATTTCCTGTGTCCCCCAAGGAAAATGGGCGAGAAAACTAGACTTTTGTATAACTTACCAGTAAAGTCTCTTTCTCGCTCTTCCTTGGGGGACACAGCACCCGCCCTTCATCTCTTTCTTCAGTTATGGGTGGGTCTTTATTCTGTCCGATTGGTGGTTATCTTTCACTACTTGGACACGCTGGAAGTCAGTCTCTCCAGGCTGAGGGTATAGCTGCTGGAGGAGGGGCTTACAGCTTTCACTTAGTGTCACGCCTCCTAGGGAGCTTAGCTATACCCATGGTTTCCTGTGTCCCCCAAGGAAGAGCGAGAAAGAGACTTTACTGGTAAGTTATACAAAAGTCTCGTTTTTACTAAGCATTCTGTAGTGAGAATGCTATTATTTTACCTTATAACCATGTTATAAGGGAATATAATAAAGATTGGGTCCCGTCTCTTAGCAACCTTGCTGAGACCTGTACCTTTAGGGTATTTTTCGCCAGACCCAAGGACAGCCCTTGGGTCTCCATAATAAATTACAAAAAATCAAAGTTAAAACCGTTAAAAAGACAAAAGTTCCTGGGACTGTTTCTAGACTCGGGCACACAGAGAGTGTACCTCCCAGAGGTAAAGATTGCAAAAGTGTGGGGTCAGATCAGCTCTCCCTCTTCCACCTCCCTAACCCTACGGAAGGGAATGTCAGTTCTGGGGTCTCTAGTCAACTTCGAGCAGAGGTTCTGTCGGCATTCAAAAAATTCAGACGAGCTCTAGATGTCTGGATAAAGATCTCTCAGACAACCATAAGAAGTTTGTCCTGGTGGCTGGACAGAAACAATTTAGTCCAGGGAGTCCCGTGGTCTTATCCAGACCCAATTGTCTTGACCACAGACGCGAGCCCCTGGGGATGGGGAGCCCATGTCCTGGGGTTCAATTTTCAGGGTCCATGGTCCGCGTATCAAAAGACATTCTCATCCAACAGGAAGGAACTGGTGGCAGCGAAACTTGCGGTAGAAGCTTCAAGAACCCTTCTTGGGACAGGCCATCTGAGAATCCTTCCAGACAATCGAGCAGCAATCGCATACTTGAATCCCCAGGAGGGAACGAGATCATCTACCCTGGGATGGGAGGCAAGGAAATAGCTGGAAACACTAGAAGGGCAGGTCAGCCATGTTTCAGCCCTACACATAATAGGCAAGGAGAATGTTCAGGCGGACTTCCTAAGCTGGTACCCATTAAAACAAGGGGAATGGTCCCTGAACAAAACAATATTCAACCAAATCACAGAAGCCTGGGGGGTTCCGGTGATAGACCTGTTCTCGTCCAGTCAGAACAAAAAAGTGAACCAGTTTTGCTCTCTGAATCACAGGGAATCCGTTTATGGAGTGGATGCCATGCTCCTGGATTGGAACTTTTCCCTCGCATATGCTTTTTCTCTAAGCGAGGACAATTCTAATTGCCCCGTTCTGGCCAAGGAGGGCATGGTTTACCCTTTTATGTACAATGTCGATATCAGATCCATGGATTTTACCGGAAATTACGGATCTGTTATCTCAGGGTCTGGTTCAACATCCAGCAGTAGTTGGTCTCCATCTGACTGCGTGGAATTTGAGAGGAGATTACTAATCAGGAAGGGATTCTCTAGGGAGCTGGTTTCTACATTGTTAAAAAACAGAAAGCCTGTAACCATTTCTATATATGCCAGGACTTTGAAAAAATTCATAGAGTTTGGTAAACTAGACCCGAATAATCTTCCTTTTGGTTATGCCCATTTGTCAGATTTTAGAATTTCTACAAAAATGGCTGTCCTTGGGTCTGGCGAAAAACACCCTTAAGGTACAGGTCTCAGCCTTGTCAGTTTTATTGGAACAAAATCTTGCTGCAGACCCCTGGGTATTAGATTCTTTAAGGCGGTAGACAGGATGACCCCTATTAAAACCCCTAGGATGCCCTCTTGGGATCTTAACTTAGTGCTTAACTCACTGACACATCCGCCATTTGAACCGATGGAGTCTGCTACTATCAAAATGCTTACGTTCAAAAGGGTTCTGTTAACTGCCCTTACCACAGTTAGGAGAATCAGTGAGTTGCAGGCTATCTCCATAAATCCCCCATATACCAAAATTCTGGAGGATAGGATCATCATTCAGCCTGATCCAGCCTTTCTACCTAAGGTGCCATCCAAATGGCATACATCTCAGGAAATGATCCTTCCTTCTTTCTGCGACCATCCTAAAGAGGCGGAGTGCCATACTTTGGACGTTCGCAGATGCCTTTTGCAATACCTCAAAAACACTGAGGAGTGGAGAAAGTCTTCTGCTTTGTTTGTCCTATTCTCGGGACCAAATAAAGGGAAGAAGGCTACTAAAAATACCCTATTCAGATGGCTCAGATCGGCTATTGCTCAGTCTTATTTGGAGGCCTTTCTCTCTACACCCGTTTCGGTGAAAGCTCACTCTACACGTTCTATTTCCACTTCTTGGGCTGAAAGGTCTGGTGTGTCTATTGAACAGATTTGCAAAGCAGCCACGTGGTCTTCTCCTTGTACCTTCTTCCGTCACTACCGCTTGGACTTGCACTCTTCCTCTGATCTTTCCTTTGGAAGGAAGGTACTGCAGGCGGTGGTCCCTCCCTAGGAAGGGCTGTATTCCTCTATAATTCTCTCTATGGTGCTGTCGTGGGGGAGGGGAAAAATTATGATTACACTTACCGGTAATCGGATTTTCGTGATCCCACAACAGCACCCTTCCTTATTCCCACCCTCTGGTTCTTGGTAAAGGTATATGAAGAAAGATAAATAAATAAATAAATATATATATATATATATATATATATATATATGGGCTTGGTTGGTGATGGAAATTAAGTTTGTTATTTTGGTTTGGAATTACTAATCTTGCTCTGAAAACCACTGAAGGGGTAGAGAGGCTCCACCTTTTTATTTCTGTAGGTTTCCTGTCCTTGGGGGTGGATCCCTCTCTCTATGGTGCTGTCGTGGGGTCAGGAAAATCCGATTACCAGTAAGTGTAATCATCATTATCTCTTCTATGGACCTTCTGGAAACTGGCAGAAATTACAGATGGTCAGTCTGGGCCTTGCTTTGTAGTAACGTGTGCTTTGAGGCCTTATGGTGCATTTTTATGCACCATTTTGATATCGTTTTTGAAGGCAAAACTAGCTGTCTGGATAGTGACTTGCTGTCTGGATAGTGACTGCAGAAATGGTGGAGTGAGAGGATTAGGATGCTGAAGTGGAAGAAGGCAGATGGAGGAGTTGTGACCATATGAGCTGATGACCCTGGGTCTTGACGAGCCGGTTACAAGGAACATTTTAAACTATTGCTCCAAGGCTAGTTCTATTAATAACTGGTCTGGACATGCTGTGCCTCGTAGCAGCACCTTAGGGACTCGGAAGCTCCGTAAAAACACATTGGGGGTCATTCATCAAAGACCTTTTTTTTTTGTAATTCTTTAATAGCCCCTGCCTTGCTTTAATAGCCCCAGGATGCAGCTAATTTATGACAAGGTGTAGGACAGGTCATAAATTAGGCGCATGTCCGGCATTCCATGTGACTTGAGTGAAATCTACTCCAGGCCCTGACTGAAGTAGTTTCCATGCATAAATGTTAATACATTTTTCAGGGCTGGTGGCTGAGCCCTGGCTTAGACTCCGACACGCCCCTGTAAAAAGCCGGTGGGACAAATAATTGTTGTACTGGAGTTTAAAGAGTGACGAAAAGGGGTCTTGTAACTATTTTTATGGCTAAAACTTTTTTTGCCATAAAAAATTGAAAATCTTTGTAAATGACCGCCAATGTGTTTAAAAAAATACGTACCAAATACCCGAAGGAGAACTGAACCATAAGACAGACTCCTTTAATAAAGAGCATCTATTTTACCATCAGAACAGTCTTCTAAACCCATGTACAGACAGTGTGCCAATGATGGTGCTTGTGGATCTGATTGACCAAGAGGTGCCACGTGGTTCTGGCTGTGACACCGGGGCTGTGGCCCTGTGATATCTTTTAGGCAATGAGAACTGACTTTAGGGGGGGATGGGCTAATTTAACATCTAACTAATCTCATCACTAAATATACTCTTTATAACAGTTTCTACAAACTGAATGATTAGTTTTGCGTGGCTTCTGGGACATTTACTCTGCATGTGACCCTTATAAATGTTTTATCTGCAGTTTCTGTGACTTCTAGAATAATAGAAGATCAAAAAGTAATTTAGTTATGACATCTATGAATAATCTTTTATCTAATCATCCATAATATGGCACCTTTTGTCTCATTCCAGTGATTTAATGAGAGACTTTCGGCTATGGTTTAATAAATCATTAAAACAAGAATCTAATTGACTTTGCTTTTTGAATCAAAAAAGGCTTTTAACCAATTTACTGTACGGGAAATACATGGGATTATTTAAAGATATGTGGTTTTAGTGTTTTAGTAGCTGTGTTTAGAGGAGTATGGGTCTTAAGGTTCTGACTCCTTATTCTGCAGCTCAGCGTGCCTGCCGGAAGATGGACCCCCACCAATCATATATTGATGGTTTGTCATATGGATACGCCATCAATAGTAATATTATAGTTCCAGGAATGCCAGATTTTGATGCAATATTCATATTAGGATGCATAGTAAAAACAAAGTTGGAACAAATTTGCTATCTAGTTATCATGTAGTTGGAAAAAAAAACCTGCGGCTGTTGCCAGTTATCTCCAATAGCTCCAGCTAAAACAATAAGAATTCCTACTGCAACTATTCTTCAAAAGGCTTTAAAATACCTGAGGAAAAATTACTTAACTGCGTGCATTCTCTTATACATTCAAAATGGCTAATTCGACTGCTGGCACTTGTTTATTTCTGAATAATAAAATGTGAGAATTTGCATAGGCTGTTGTATAGCATAGCCGCAATCCAGGAATACACTGGAGGACAACTGCAGATCTTGTTAGCCTTGTATATTATGTTTTCTGTTACTGAATCATCTCCAGACTGCTTCTCATTGTAACGAAGCAGATGTGGATCCGCTGTGTCTACCGAAACAGATTTGGCTTGGGACTACTCTTAAGGATGTTATATAACTGGTCCCCCTGGGCCTAACCCCCTACACAGGGATCCGGACTACTCTGCGGGGGAACCAGCACACTGCTACCTCCTGGAGTAGTCTCTGTTCAGTAGACTGCAGCCCCATGGGGGTCTAGAGACACCAAAGGAGCACCAAGGGATCAGGCAAAACTGTAGTCATGTACAACACAGAGTCAAGACAAACAGAATTCATTCAGTCCAATTAACTGCCTAGTGTCAGGAGCACGCAGCGTAGGGTCAAATCTTGAGGAGTTTAGTGAGAATTCAGTACATGGACAGACAAATGAGAAGCAGGACACTAGAGTACTAGAACCTATTGCTTAGGCACCTTCCCAGAAGAGAAGTTGCCTTAAGTACCCCAGGGTGACTAGACGGGCACAGTGGGAGGCAGAAGTGGCATGGAGCAGCACTATTCCGGAGGCTAGGATCACTGGGTAGGCGAAGAGGGGCGCTGGTGAGACTGAACCTTGGGTTACCAGGAGCACCGGACCGGGTGAGCAAGACGGTGGCTATGCCCACTGGGAGGAGTTGAGCAGTGGTGACCACGGACCTCCACCATAACACCTGTTATGGTGCATCATTAAGCCATGGGCTAGAGTTTATATTCTACCTGTGATGCAGTCTGCAGCCTCTGCTGTGCTTTAAAGGGGTGGAAAATGCGGATAGCACGTTTATGTAAAAACAGTGACAAAGGCCTTAATCACAAAACTGTTATAAGGGAGCTTCCCTGGGCCGGGCACCTGGGCAGTGTGTTATTCTGAGATACCACGTTATTCATAGATTCTTTTTATGAACTCTCCCAAGCAGTTCTTTGGCACATAACTACTGCATGAATTCCTTCCCATTTCCCACTGGGCACACATAGAATATATCCTTTGATTTTTGCTTCACTTTAAACTCCTTTGTCACTTGGGCTACACAGAGACAGACAGCATTGCAAATGTCTGCAAGCTGTCTTTCCAGACTGAGAAGAAAGTAATTATCTATTCAAAAATTATGTAAAATGTATCAGGATCCTAATATATATTCTGTTTCCACAAGTTGGTAAGAAAACCCAAATTTGTAAAATAAAGAGCTAAATTATTCTTATGGAATAATTAACTTAAAATCTCCTATTTTTTCCAGCTAGAGAAGTCATTGGGGGTCATTTACTAAAGGCAGAATTTCACACACCAGTCACAGCCATAAACCCCCCCTGCAGGAGGAAGATACGACCAATTTATTAAGAGGCACACACTTAATAAATTTATTGCATTTCCTCTAGCCAGGAGCTTGACTAGATTTCTGTTGTACTAGTTTTCTGGTGTTGTTGAATGGGACCTCCAAGGCCCATCTCTGCCAATACCCCGTCTACTTTTTGGGAAAGTACTAGATAGACGTAGATAGAGCTCTAATAGATAACCCCCATTTTGTGACTGCTAGCCAAGGACAGAATGCTCCCATAGAACTACTATAGTAAGTCCAAGGTTATTTTTTTTTTAATGTTTCCAAGGTGTACGCACTTCTGCCTCCAACCTCTAGATTTCTTGTTGTAATCATAAATGTATTTGTGTTGCCAATTTCTTTTTATTAGATTCATAAAAGGACAATGTACATTAAAAGACAGCAGTACTTGAGATGAAAGGTCCTTTGACATCTTTTGCATATATGTTACATACAAAAATTTGCGCGTTTCATATATTGAGTGAAACATAAAACCATACGGAAGAGTGGCCTGTATTGGCCAGCAATAAACTTGCTCTACATCCACTGGGTGAGTGAGAAGTCAAATAGTAAGCACATTTCAACTCTGTCCCACTGCAGAGTGGGAGGAAGCATTGTTATAACAAAGTTAGCAGAGAGAAGTATAACAAAAGCCGTGCAGATGAATGTAACAAAGGCAGCAAAGAGGTCCAGGGGTCATCACCAGCGTCTCTATCGGAGAGTCACATCGCGGAGCTCCCCGAGCAGTCAGTCAGTGTCGCAAACGCTCTGCGACGCCGCCCACCCATATTTAGGGTTTAGACAAGTGGTCAGAGGTTAGTGTGGACATGAAATATCTCCATGGTTTCCAGATTCTGTGTAACTTAGGGTAATTGCTGTAGCTGGCCAGCTAAGACATGTCCTAGGATGCTAATATGGCTTATATATGTATACAGCTAGACCTGCCAAACACCTTAAAGAGGACATTTAACCTATTTAAAAACTAACTATATCTGTGGGCAGAGCGGCGCCCAGGGGTCCCCCTGCACTTACTAGTATGTCTGGGCGTGGCTCTGTTCGCCCTGTATAGGCTCCGGTGTCCGAGCTCCCTCTGTTGTATGGGGCGGGGACTTTGTATCAGGTGTGTCCCTTGCTGCAGAGCTGGCCAATCACAGCGCACAGCTCATATAAAGCTATGCAATAAAATGGGGTTGACTAAAGCCTTGTTCAAAGGGACTGTATGCCAACTGGCACTCGGTCTTTCATTATCAACCACGAGGAAATATCGGGGGTATTGGTGGAGGCAGGCAGCCGCAAGAATATTGGGCTGTAACCACTAGCCAGGCAGTGGATGGTTTGATCCTGTACCCCCAATACGTCCCACCTATTTGCTTGGTCAAGTATGACCATTAGGTCAAAATATTTTTCCCTCTTTCTTCCCCCCTTTGTATTTTTAATAACAGAAATAAAATTAAGTATTTATTATTTTCATTTTTAGCGTCCCCAGATTGATATTTGATTTATAAACAGAGTCACGCATTCCTGCTTTTGGCCATTTAGCCTGTTTTTGTAAATATCCAGCAATTCTACCCAAAAATTCTACCTTCACAAGATTGATTATTGATCACTACCACAACAAATTCTTGCATCAAGGAAGAAGCTTTACCCAAAGCTGTTTGAGAAAAGGTGGTTACTGGATTGTGAAAGGAAACAAAATTATAGCAAAGTATATAAGTAAATGCCCATAGACCTACCAAAGAGCAAAGAATGGCAGATTTACCGGCAGATCGTGTAAACCATTCACCACCATTTCTTTATAGAGGAATGGATTGTTTTGGCCCATTCATCACCAAACAGAACTGCAAGGAGTACAAGAGATATGGACTAATATTTACATGTCTGAGTTCCATGGCGAATTACCTGAAAATGTTAGAAGATATGTCAACTGACGCATTCATTAATGCCTTAAGATGTTTCCTAGCCATTAGAGGTACCGTCAGAGAGCTTAGTTCTGACCAAGGATCTAATTTTGTCGGAGCGAAGAATGAATTGAAGAAAGCTCTAAAAGAGATTGATGAAGAAAAAGTATTTGTTAGAAAAACAGTGTGATTTTCAAATGAATGCTCCAAGTGCAAGCCATACAGGAGGAGTTTGAGAAAGATAAATCAGAACTGTAAGAAATGTGTTAAGTTCAGTGTTGAAAAAGAACACTGGAAGAATGGATGATGCTTCACTTAGGACCCTGTTTTATGAAGAAATGTCTATTGTTAACAGTCGTCCACTTACAGTTGATAACATCAACGACCCAACAAGTTTGGACCCTTTAACTCCCAACCATCTACTTCACCTTAAGTCTGATTACATACAGCCACCGCATGGCAAGTTCACCAAAGCGGAATTTTATGCCAAAAGGAGATGGCGAGGAGTTCAATATCTATCAGAACAGTAGATGGAGGAAAGAGTACTTAGCCTTTTCTGATGCTAAGAAGTAAATGGCAAACACCCAGAAGAAATGTCCAAGTTGGTGACATAGTGTTAGTAAAAGAAGATTTACTTAGAAGTCAATGGAAATTGGCCAAAGTTCTAGAAGTTCAAAAGGATGAAGACAGACTAGTAAGAAGAGTGTTGTTACAAATAGGAGACTCAAAACTTGACAAAAAGGGAAAACGTCTCACTGCTCCACTCAAGTTGGAATGTCCTATACAGAAGTTAGTTGTTCTACTTGAAAGTGATAAAAGACACTTGAGAGTTGAGAACCTGATGGGAAATTCCCCAAATTAATGTTTAAGTCCTACTACAGAGAATATAGAATTATTGGTTATTTTGGTGGGAGTGTAGCTGGCCAGCTAAGACCTGTCCTAGGTTGCTAATACGGCTTCTATGAATATACAGCTAGACCTGCCAATAACCTTAATACAGTTCCTATGTTTACATGTTAAAGACAAAAGCAGAGTTATATACTGTGACTTCATGTTTTTGGATGTCATGTGACAGTTATATATTGTGTTCTCAGAAGCAGAAAAGATGATATTCCTTTAAGATTCATTATATGACTGAAAGGTAAGCTCAATGACACAGCACAATTATTAACAGAAAGCATAGAGTTAAGCTGTTGTTATTAAGCAGGAGTCTTGGCCAATCACAGCCAATCTTACACTGAGCAGGAGTCTTGGCTAATCATAGCCAGCCTCACACTCAGCCTGTCTTGGAAATTCCCTAGCAGGAGCTGCTAGAATTCATTACACCAGAGGAGAGAAGCTGAACAGACATTCAGTCCACTAAGAGTTCAGTTTTATGGAAGCAAAGAGGCCAAAATAGGTATTTAATACAGTTATAGATGTTCCTATTGTTAATAGTGTGATTAGAGCTATATACCAGTTCCAGCAAATAGCAATCTTCAAATAGCAGTCTTCAAATAGCAGTCTTCAAATAGCAATAATAGCAATCTTCAAATAGCAATCTAGAAATTGCAAATTGTGACCAAATTGCCTAAAAGCATTCAGTCTATGAACTTCTCATACCAGATCATAAATAGCAAGTAAAACTATTGGTAAAGCCTCAGATATACCTCTCAGAGAGATCATAAAGTGCTTCAATAACTTAAAGTGAGAGAACAGATACTGAAGAGAGAAATATATCCTCCATTTTATGTTGAATGACAAGATTGAACAGTTGAACTGCAATTTTGTGATACTTCATTCAACACTTGTTTTGCACATGGACTTGTCTGCTGCGGAAGTGGCAGTATTATATATGAAGAAAAGTTGAAGTTAATAAAGAAGTTATCTTAAGCATTTGGTGTGCTCTTTAAACCTACTGCTTCCATAGAACGGCGCTAGAGGAATTACAGAGTAATAGACAGTCTGGTTAGACTAAAAGGTCAGAGATATCAAAACTCTTCTAATGCCACAGCTCAAAAGGCACTTCATAGTGCTGCGCCTGCCACACTTGCTGCCAAACTAACTCTTTTAAATAAATTGAACTGATTTTTGGCAACAAAATCTGTGGTGTGTAAAGGCAGTCTAGGAAAGTCTGTCACTAGTATATTTTTCTCATAGGACAGCAAAAATAATAATGTTGACAAAGGCTATAATATAACTTGTAACTTTTCTCAATTCAATGTAATGCCAATCTGTTAGTGTACCTGAAATGAAGACTTGAAGGGTCCAGTAACTTTACATTATACCACCTTACACTATAATCCCAGGAGTGGAACCAGTGTGATGTTACCTTGTGAAGACCTCTTCATGGTGTTGCCCACGTGATCTCCTGACTAATTTCTTTTTAAATTCGAGACAAAAGTAGGAATCATCGCTGAAGAGGACAGACCTCCATTCCAGTCTTCATTGCCGTCTTGCTGTTCAACATCATAGCCTTTGATAGCAGTGGCATGAGGGCGATCCTTACCAGAGCTGTGCTGTGTCATAAGAGAGAGCGAAGGGGCTGGCACCAAAGGCTGTAAGACTGTGCGGCTGAATCTGTCAGCACGGCTCTGGTAAGGATCACGCATGCGCGATCCCTTACTGGAGCCGATGCTGTGAGATGAAAGCGAGGGGGGGTGTGAACCAACGGCTCTGATGTTTCGTTTACAGAGCGAGGCCACTCCCTCAAGCAGGAAGCAGCCTGTAAACAAGACGTCACCGCCGGAGCAGGGTGGATGACGTCAGAGATAACAACAAACTAATCTGCAGACGATAAACCGGGCATCTTTAATAATGTAAGTGAATTACAAAGTTGTTTAATATATAAATATAATGCACATTAGCCTAAATTTATATAAGTCGGATAACCCCTTTAACAGAGTGTATTTCTAGGAAATATTTCTATGTCTTATTAGCTGTTGTGCGGTGCAGTTATATGTTCTAAAGCCTTTTTGGCCATTCAGAGGTTCAGTTATATATTATAAAGCCTTTATTGGCGTGTATTAGTTGCAAAAAAAGGGCTTATTAGCCGTTAAGTGGTGAAGTGACAAAATGAAAGCCCTTTTTGGCGTGTATTAGTGGCAAAAAAAAGTATTTGCCATCCAGTGGTGCAGTTATGTTTTAAAGCCATTTTTAGCATGTACTAGTAAAAAAGGGCTTATTAGCTGGTGTGTGGTGAAGTGAGAAAATTACAGCCCTTTTTGTCGTATATTAATGGCAAATAAAAATATTATTTGCCGTTCAGTGGTGCAGTTATATGTTCTAAAGCCTTTTTTGACGTGTATTAGTGGCAAAAAAAAGTATTATTTGCCGTTGTGTGGTGAAGTGAATTACAGCCTTTTTTGGGGTGTATTAATTTCCATTTTTTTTTTTACTTATTTGATCTAACAGTATGTCAGACAGAGAAGTGACAGACCCTGCACAGGGGAGGGGCAGAGGCCTAAATGTTTCTGGCGCAGGCACAGGTCACAGCAGAGTAAGGGGGCATGGCAGAAGGGGTCACTTCCAGAGGCCTGAGCTCCCAGTGTCAGCTAGCGGTCGTGTCTTAAACAGCAACCCAGCGGTTCTTGAATGGTTGACTAGGTCATCCACTTCGTCCCAAGTGACAACAGACACCCCCAGCCAAGAGTCGGTGGGTTTGTTAGACACAATCCTAAGTTGGCATGGCCCAGAAGCAGGCCCTTTGCCCTCACCTGTCCTCAACCTGCCTTTGTCCTTTTCTGTTCCCTCAGTCAGAGAAGTATTATATGCTGTGGGCTTAGCTCCACTATACAGCGAGGACGAGCTACTAGAGGACAGTCAGCAGCTACTGCCCAGCCAAAATCTGGAGGAAACATCCGCTGCTTTCTTCGGTAGGTGGGCAAGTAGTGATGAGGAAAGTGTCGTGGGAGCTGGTGTTGGGAGCGGTCAGGCTCCTGACTCAGAAATCGTTGAAGAGGGGGAGCAGTCAGTCAGTGCAGAGTGTTGAGGGTAAAATCACCTACTCAGCGGTGTGGCAGTTTTTTATTAAGCCACCGGAGGAGGTGAACATGCCCTGCATTAAACATATGCAGCGTCACTATAAAGTGGCCTGGGAAAACCATGGCTCCAATGTGGTGGTCTAGTCTGCAGCAGCAACTGCTGCATCACCCAGTGGCACGCACCCGATTTCAGGCAGTCAAGGCTCCACCACCCCAGCCGAAGGGAGCTGTCTGTCTTTCCCATCATCTACCGGTCCTGATGCTCTTGCTCCTCGCCCTCCTACTCCTCGTCAATCATTCAGTCAGCAATCGATCACCGAAGCGATTGCCAAGAGACAACAGTATGCATGCACTTATCCAACGGCACAGAAGATGAACGTGCTCCTGGCCAAGTTGCTGATGCTGCAGTCCATCCCTTTCCAAGTGGTGGACTTTGGACCTTTCAAAGAAATGATGGCTTGTGCCGAGCCAAGGTGGAGAGTTCCAAGCCATCATTTTTTTGCCAAAAAGGCAGTACCAGCCCTGCACAAATATGTAGAACAAAAGGTGAGCCAGTCCTTGAGCCTGTCGGTGTCTGCCAAAGTGCATGGCAGCGCCGACGTGTGGAGCTGTAACTACGGTGAAGGATGTCAATATATGTCCTTTATGGCCCACTGGGTAAATGTGGTTCCTGCACAGCCACACCAGCAACTTGGCCAGGTGACGCCGCTTCCGCCTCCACGTTCTCACTCTGTTGGTCCTGCGACAATGTCCATCTCTGCCTCCTCATCCTCCACCGTGTCCTCAGTCTCCACTGCAGGGACAATTCACTGTACTCCTCCAGCATACCACATGTGCAGGGCACGGCGGTGTTCTACACCTTGTTTGCCTGGGTGAAAGGAGTCACACAGGGGAGGAACTGCTCCATGTCCTTCATCAAGAAATCGAATCCTGTCTTTCTCCGCGACAACTCAAAATCGGAACCCTGGTGACCGACAACAGGAAGAACATGGTGTCGGTGCTGTGTCAAGGAGGGAAGAGCCATGCACCCTGCATGGCCCACGTGTTCAATCCGGTTATCACCCATCAGTAAAACATCCTAAAGATGGCCAGGAAACTTTGCATGCACTTCAGCCACTCGTTCACCTCCAAGCACAACCTCCTTAAGCTGCAGCGGCAGAATGGAGTCCCCCAGCATAGGCTGATATGCGACCTCTCCACCCGTTGGCATTCCACCCTCCGTATGTTGGACCAACTATACGAATAGAGAAAGGCCATAAACTATTTCTTGATGATCCAAGCAGACAGGAGTACTCCCTGGTCTAACTTCGATGTCAGCCAGTGGCAGCTCATGCGTGACACCTGCCGTTTGCTCAAGCCCTTTGTGGATGCCACGTTATTTGTCAGTCGCAAGGACTACGGGATGAACAACGTCATTCCACTGCTTCATATCCTGGAACAGATGGCTGGTCAGGGGACTGGAGACTTGGCGCCTACATCCCACAGCCACATGAGCCCTGTGGGGGCTGAACTGGAGGAGGAGGACATTGGAGGACAAGCACCATGGCAGTATGCAGTGGAGATGGAGGCAGGGAGTGCATACGAGTCACTTGTGCAAATGGCCTGCTGCATGCTCACTTGCTTGGGTAGTGACAGCCAAATTGTCACCTTTCGGCAGAGGGATGACTTCTGGCTCTCCACCTTGTTACACCAGCGCTACCGTTCCAAAACAGGGGCCTTTTTTTACACCCGCTGAGAGGAAGGACAAACTGAACTACTATAGAGACATCCTATGTAGTCTATCCTCTCGCAGGTCTGACCGGCGGGGCCCTCTGTGCTCTCGTTCCACTGCCATGGCTGCTGTGTGGGGGTAGGAGCAGTACCAGCTCCTGTGGCCGCAACTCATGGAGTTTGCCTTGGAAAAGCTGTCCTGCCCGGACAGTAGTGTGGCACCAGAGTGGGTGTTTAGTGTGGCGGGGGCCATAGTTACCCCAAGGAGAACTCACCTGTCCACCCAAAATGTGGAGAGACTGACCTTTGTCAAGATGAAGCAGGCGTGGATCAGCCGGGATTTCTACACACCAATGCCTGATGCATCAGATTAGATCATCCATGCTGCCTCACCCAAACCTTCACAAAAGAGACCGGTTTCTTCTGGCTTCCTGTCTCAGCTACTATTCTGATGCTGCCAAGTGCTCCTTCTTACACCCACCATTGTCAGCGGGTACCGTTATTGACTCCTGATGCTGCTGCCACCTCACCACTCTGGTCTCCTCATGCTGCTGCTGCCACCTCCACGCTTTGTCATTGGGCCACTCTGTGATCTCCTCATGCTGCTGCCACACTATGTCACCTTGCCAGTCTGTGGCCTCCTCATGCTGCTGCCACCTGCACACTATGTCACATGGCAACTCAGTGGTTTCCTCATGCTGCTGCTAAATCAACGCTATGTCACTGGGCCACTCTGTGACCTCCTCATGCTGCTGCCACCTCCACACTATGTTACCTTGCACTCTGTGGCTTCCTCATGCTGCTGCTAACTCAACACTATGTCACTGGGCCACTGTGTGGCTTCCTCATGCTGCTGCCACCTCAACACTCTGTAAATGGGCCACTCTGTGGTCTCCTCAAGCTGCTTCTGCTGCCATCTGCCCACTATGTCACTGGGCCACTCTGTGGTCTCCTGATGCTGCTGCTATCTCAACACTATGTCATTGGGCCACTCCCACCCTCCCCACTCCATGACTGGGCCACTATTTTGCCTTTTTGTCCTGGTTGACATCATCATTTATTTGACCCTTCTTCTGATCTGTCAGAAGGAAGGAAAAATGAGACGCACAACGGATCCTGTCTGTGTAGGCCTGTATGGTCCCATCAGAATTGGCTTATGATTTGGTAGCCAAAAGCAGGGGATGGTACAGAACACAGAAGATATGCAAATATTCCATTCACGTGTCATCTCTGTTTTGTATCTACTCCTGTTTTTTTTTTTTACTTTAGCAATACTGATGGATTACTGACCAAATGCTGACCAAGTGAAAGCGGATGCTCAACAGACAGGATCAGTTTTTTGTGGGTTATTGTCCTGATGGATCAGAGGAAGGGCAAATTAATCAGTGATGACCACACAAACTTACTGCTGACATCCTCTCCACTCTGTCAGGGAGGCACTACTTGTAGAAACTAGTGTTAATCACGAATTTTCGAATTGCGAATTTTAATCGCGAATATCAGCACTTCGAGAATTTGCGAATATTAAGAATATGGCAAAATATATTCGCAATTGCGAATATTCGCTTTATGCGAATTTTTATATGCAAATTTTCGCAAGCAAGAAAATAATGTCATTATTTTCTTGATTGCGAAAATTCGCATAAAAATTTGCATAAATTAGCATAAAATTCGCATAGGCTGGTATTTAAAAGGTGTCTTTTAAATGCCAGTTTATGCGAATTTTATACTAATTTATTTTATGCGAATTTTCGAATATATGGCGAATATTCGCCCAAATATTCGTGAAATATCGCGAATTCGAATATTGCCCCTGCCGCTCATCACTAGTAGAAACGTTTATTAGAACAGGTTCTGTAGGCATCTATGTGGAATTAGCTGACGGCGGTGTTAAAGGAGTGCGCTCTTTCACGCTACAGTAGGATCTTGGGCCTCTGAATGGTTCTTTATTCCTGGCGCTAACATCAACCTGTAAGGCTGAGTTCACACTTAAGTTATTTGGTCAGTTTTGGCCCAGTAACTGCCCAAATAAGTGAAGTGTGCAGTGATTCTAAGAGTGACGCCTGTCATGTGCATGTCAGACTGACTCACAGTATTATTTCACTACCACAGCAGACTCCCTATGCGTGTTACTGCAAGGCACAGCATTCTACACCACTATACAGGCTCTCTGCAGCCAGGAAATAGCTGTTTTTTAACGCGATTCGCCGCAAATAAACTCGGATCAAAACAAATCTTTTCGAAAAATTCGGCGAATCGGCTGAAACGAATTTTTGAGAAATTCACTCCTCTCTAATACAGTTCGTCCTTGTTCCCCCAACAACCAGGACATGCAACGTTCAACAGTGATGATATCTCGGCCTAGACACATAGCGATCTGCCGGAGTGATAAACCAAGGTCTCTCAGTACAAGATTTCTGTCCCTCTCAGTTTGTGACAAGTGCCGATAACTGGTACATCAATGAACAATCTTCCCCCATGACTTTTGTTTAAAAACCTCTTTCAATCAGACTTTTATGCCTCTCCCACATACCACAGATTGGAGCTAGGTGTTTGAAAATTTGATAATTTCCAGATCTTATTAACACCTGCTATTTCCTTGATTTGCATAACCCTATGGCTTTTCCTTCATAGTGTTTCAATTTCAATGTTGAGAAGTGTAGCAATGTCATTGCTTACAAGTGTACAATTCTCTTTATAATGGAGATATTACCACCTTCACATCTGAACATCTGAAACCAATTCTTCTGTTATTGCTCTAGTGCAGGCATGCTTAACCTGCGGCCCTCCAGTTGTTGTAAAACTACAACTCCCATGATGTCTTTCTGTAGAATGATAGCTGTACGCTGCCAGGGAATGATGGGGGTTGTAGTTTTGCAACAGCTGGAGGACCGCAGGTTGAACATGCCTGCTCTAGTGCATCTAACTATGAAATAATAATAAATAATAATAAATAATAATAATGAAATAATAACTCAACTTTGCAAATGGCTTTCAATATATCTAAAGTATGTGTTTCTATGGTTTCAGACAACAAACACCCCCTGTGTAGTCTGATCCTGCAGTCACGCCCCCAATCTGTGTCCTACTTCTTGCCAGCTTAACAAAGACGTTACCATGAAGTAGGTGGCAGACAGAATGACCACAAGATAGACCACACAAAGTTTGTTTTTGTAGTCTGTTACCATGGAGATCCATAGCTCTGCACGTGAGCTGTACACATAAAACAGTAGGAGATATTTTAAGACCATCAGCAGCACAGTTGCCTCAATTTAATACTGTAAAAAAAAAGTTGGTCGCCAAGATACAAAAAACGCAGCATATAGTGTAACTGGGCGACAGCCTCGTTACACAGGATTATTTTTAGCTTTAATGTTATTGTTTAGAGCTATAGAGGAATATATACATTTATACCGTACAGATCACAGTCATATATAATGTAAAAGACTGATTTATTACCTCTACACTTATGTATGAGTGAGTGGAGATAGTCAGAACATCAACTGTCCTACAATAAAGACATGGCTTGTTACTATGGTAACAGATGTATAAGGGCATGGTGATGTCACCTTCAGTAGATGAAAACCCGGAGGTTCCTCGGCCAGGCCTCAACACGATGTCATATACAGAGAGCTGATCACTAAACACAGGCACAGCAGATGGACCATATGGAGGATAAATTGATGCCTGCAATCAGATTTTTCATCTCATAGTTTACTTCTGAAAAGGAAGACATATGTTCATTTTATAACAGTGTGGCAGTGGAGCTGCCAGAGGGCCATTAAAATGGTGTATCTCACCCAGAAGAAGCCCAGGATACAATATACAAGGAAACAGTGCTTCTTGATTTTGTTAGCGTCCTCGATCCCAGGTCTTATGATTAGTTGATATCTCTGCCAGACTTTTTATGGTAGGCCTTTGTGGCCACACATGTAATGTGTTCCTCCTGGGTTAGCTTGTGACTAGCCATAGTCAGTACCTGGTTCTGCCACCATGTTTTATGTATTGTCTTATTTTTATGGTGTATAATTTATATTGTCAATAAAATATTTTTTGTAATTTATCATACGTGTCCCTTTATGGTTTTTCGGATTTATAGAGTTTAAAAGGGCAGTTTAAAAGGGCCAGAAGCCTATTGTGGAAAAGCTGTGTTTGCAAGGAAGTTCTGTGTTGGAGCTTAGAGGGCCGAAACCCAATTTAAAGAGACTGCGATTAGGGTTGAGCGAACACCTGGAAGTTCGGCCGCAAAGTTCGGGTTCGGGACCCGAACTTGACCACGAACCCCAATGAAGTCAATGGGGACCCAAACTTTGGGGCAATAAAATGGCTCTAAAAAAGGCATAGAAAGGGCTAGAGGGCTGCAAAAGGAAGCAAAATAGAGGTAAGAGCAGGACAATTGCCCTGCAAACAAATGTGGATAGGGAAATGAATTAAAATAATATAGAATTAAAAAAATAATGATCTTGAACTAGGAGGCGGAGGTCAAACTGGAGTAGCAAGTTGAGGAGGCGTGGACGTGGTGGTGTAGGTGGAAGCGGGGGTGGAGGAGGAGGTAGCCAACAATATTTTTGTATTTTTTGTATTTATTTATTTATTTTTTAAATAAATTTGGGAAGACCCCAAAACATTAGGAAATCTAAAAAAACAAAGAGAAAGTGTGCTGGAGTATAACAATGGCTGGGTGCGGACAGTATACTTGTCTATTCTGCACAAGGTATGGACAAGTCCTGTGGGACCCATGCCTGGTTTATTTTAATGAACATGAGTTTGTCCACATTGACTGTGGACAGGCGGCTGCGCATGTCTGTGATCACCCACCCGCAGGGCAGGCCAGCACCTCCAAGGCGTAAAGGGCAAGCCCAGGCCATGTGCCCAATTTGGAGACCCAGAAGTTCAATGGGGCAGACCCATCAGTCAGTGCGTGTAGATGTGTGCACATGTACTGTTCCGCCATATCAGCTGGTGGTGCTGGTTGTTGTGGCGTGCTAACCCTCCCTTCTGAGGTGCTGGCAGTTCCCTCAGCTGCATTGGTGACTTCTTCCTCCGCCTTCGCCTTGTACTTACACTGAGCCCCTGGTGTCAGGTGGAAATGCCATCAGCAGAGTGTCTACCGCTACGCCCTGGTGTCCTGGTACTTAAGCACTCAGGACGTACTGGTACGTCCTGACTACTTCCGATCACCGCTGCTCAGCCGGCGGTGATCGGAACAAGGTACCCGCTGAAATCACTCAGCAGGTACCTTGGCCCAATGCCTAGGGGGGTCCCCCCCCCCATATCGGCGATTGCTACAAACCGCAGGTCAATTCAGAGACTGAAAAAATGCCCCAAGTGTTACATTTTATAACCCCCCCTGCAGCCCGCAATCATATCAGGCGGTGCGGGAGGCGGGCGGTGCGACTACACATATTAGGTATCGCCACGTCCGTAAAAACCTGCTCTATAAAAATATCACAGGGCGCAGAAGGAAAGGAGTATGGTTTTTGGAAGGCAGATTTTGCTGGATTGTTTTTTTTGACACCATGTCCTATTTGAAGCCCCCCTGATGCACCCCTAGAGTATAAACTCCAAAAAAGTGACTCCATCTAAGAAACTACACCCCTCAAGGTATTCAAAACTGATTTTACAAACTTTGTTAACCTCTTGAGTTTCAAAACAGCCTGCTGTCGTTTCCCCCTGGCTGTGCTAAAGTTGGTTGTGCAGGTGTTATGCTGACCAGATGAGGAGGTGTTAGAGGAGGAAGCGGAGTAGGCAAAGAGAAACGTCCTGCGATCCTCGGTGGCGGAAGGAAATGCGCCAAACTGCTCTCCGCCTCAGGCTCAGCCATCACTGCATTTACCCAGTGTGCAGTTAGGGAGATGTAACGTCCCTGCCCATGCTTACTGGTCCGCGTATCGGTGGTTATGTGTACCCTGCCACAGATGGCGTTGCGTCGTGCACACCTAATTTTGTCTGCCACTTGGTTTTGCAGGGCGGAGATGGCTTGCCTGGATAAGTAGTGGCGGCTGGGAGCCACATACTGTGGGACAGCCACCGCCATAAGTTTTTCAAAAGTCTCTGTCTCCACCAGACGGAATGATAGCATTTCAAAGGCCAGGAATTTTGAAATGCTGGCATTCAGGGCCAGGGATCGCAGGTGGGTAGGGGGGTACTTCCTCTTTCTCTCCAGTGTTTGGGAGATGGACAACCAATAGACAACAGTCTAGGCCTCAAAAGCTAAGGAAGAGGGATGGTCACCTCCTAGTAATCCCTAAGCCTTTCCCTAATTCCTGCCAGTATAAGCAGATCCTGATGGTGGAAATGCTCATACTCCGGATACCTTATGCCCTGCTAAAACTGACAAGCCCTAGGTAGCAGGAGATGAGACGGCTTATTCCTTCCTTGATGAAGGAACCTGCGTCTCCCTGAGGTCTATAAATGGCACACACCAGAGAATAACAAACAACAGAGGCAACAAGTACTTAGCTTAGCGATGTATGGAAAAGCAGGAGATTCAAGACAACCAAGCAGAAACTATCAACCGGATGGTCAGCAGTGTGAGACGGACCTAAACAGAGCCTCATCACTGATAACCAGCGCCATCTGAGGAGAGGTGAGATCCTGCCAAACAACAACATACATAGAGGAAAGCGGAGAGACATGTCAGATAGCCTCCCTTGCAGCAAGTCTATCCGATCTTCTCACCTCTCTCACAGAAGGGGGACCGTGACACATCCTCTGTTTGCGGGGTGGCAGGTGCCACTGTCACTCCAGAGGGGGGAGGAAGAGACAGAGACTGTAGCAGAAGAGGGACCAGGAGAAGCCTGAGATCTTTTGTGGTTTTTGAGGTGTTTACTCCACTGCAGCTCGTGCTTTTCATTTAAATGACTGGTCATGCAGGTGGTGTTCAGGTTTAGTCCCTGGGTGCGGTGGGCAGTAGCAGGCGTACTGGCTAGGGGACGGCCAGTCTGCTTTTGCACACTGCTCCCTCTTTTGCTGTGCGGCTGGTGCTGTGTGACCACTACCAGGAATATCCTGGACCCTTCTAGTGTTTCCAGGCTGCCTTCAACAAGGGCCAGTACACCATCCAAGGGTCTCTCAGCTGAAGTTGACGGCATGGAGATTGAACGCAAAAATCTGAAAGAGAAGGGTCTCTCTGACCCTGTAATCTCTACCTTACTAAAGAGTAGGAAAATTATAACCTCCAAGATCTATCTCAGAACATGGAAAGCTTTCCTTTTGTTTTCTAGTAACTGGATCCAGCAAAGTCCCTTACTCAACATACCTGTCATTTTAGATTTTCTGCAGGCAGGTTTGAACAAGGGGCTTAAGCCGTCCACCCTTAAAGATCAGATCTCCGCTTTAGCAGTTTTTCTAGACACAAATCTATCTTATCATTCTCTAATCAGGCCATTCATCAAGGTAGCAATCAGAAATTCCCCCAGATTACACTCTGCCATCCCACCTTGGGACTTGAACTTAGTCCTTATGGCACTGATGGACTATCCGTTTGAGCCTATTGAAGATATTTCTCACAAACTCCTGACCTTAAAGACTACCTTTCTCCTGGCCATAACAACGTCAAGAAGGGTGGGGAAAATACAAGCCTTCTCTTGCTGTCCTCCTTATCTTAGGATCCTAAACAACAGGATAATCTTAAGACATTATCCATCCTTTCTCCCGAAGGTAGTATCCAGATTTCACTGTAAACAGGAAATCATTTTACCATCATTCTGCCCATCACCTTCAACAGACCTGGAGAGACGCTTTCATAACCTGGATGTGAGATGTTGTGTGCTTGCCTACTTAAAAATCTGTAGAGAAGATAGAAAATCGGATCACCTCCTTCTTCAGTTTCAGGAGCTTAACAAAGGTCAGGCAGCCAGTAAAGCCACCATTGCAAGGTGAATAAAGCAGGCAATTTGTCTTTGTTATGCTCAAAAGAACCTAGCTCCTCCGAAGGGACTCAGGGCCCATTCAACACAGGCTATGTCGACCTCTTGGGCAGAAAATGCGGCCACCTCAATTGAACAAATTTGTAAGGCAGCTGTGTGGGCAAATCCAATGACTTTCTTCAACTATTATAAATTAAATGTCATGCATAATCAGGATTTATCCTTGCGGTGCAGAATTCTTTCTGCCGTAATCTCACCCTATTAAAACTCCTCTGTTATTCTTCCTCTCTGTGCCGTTGGGGAGGCGCCAGGGAAAAGGGAAATGACTCTTACCGGTAATTGGATTTTCCAATAGCCTCCCCAATGGCACTGGGGTTTTTTCCACCCTTAATTTCCTTGGATTTATAATTTCATATTCATTCTTGTATTCCAGTTGGATTAATATAATTTTGTTCTTGCATCACTACCGTGTACTTTATTTAATGATTAGGTAAGGAAAGGGGGCCCTTTTAAAGTTTGAGCTTCCGTGTTGTTTCCTGTCCTGGGGGCGGTGAGCACCCTCCTGTTAGTGCCGTTGGGGAGGCTGTTGGAAAATCCAATTACCGGTAAGGGTAATTCACCCTTTCCCACTGTCTGCAGCAGCCAGGCTGGTAATTAAGAGAATTAGCAGCCAGCTGAGGAGCTCAGGTAAATGTGGGCTAAGCTCCTCAATCAGGGCTCCCTCTCTAGAAAAGGAGCAGGCTGCGTCAAGGCCTGTGGGAATCAAGACCCTCTAACCCTGGGTAGGGTAAGCACTGTGTTGTGTTTTAGGGAGCTGGTAGACCCAGATCCCGATAGAGAGGGAGAAATGAGTATTTGTGTTTATAATTTGTTTGGACTGCTATAAAAGTGACAATAAAGCTGGTCGTGGCCAGTTTGCACCCAAATCAGCAGTGTTGGAGTGTATTTTTGAGGTGTGCCAACCGTCTAAGGTGAGAAGACAGCGATCCTGGAGAGCTAAATGACCCCGAGTTGTCACAACAGGTATAATATACTAGACATTGCTTACCAGGTGGCACATATTTTGCCCAAATTCAACCAAAGTAACATTATACATTATGTGCATTTCACTAGGTATATCAGACATATTCCTCCTCCTTTTCCCACCTTGTGGCTTGAGTACAGATAAGGAAATATTTTAGGCCAAAAAAACAGAATGCGTCTTTAAGAAATATGCCACATTTTACAACTCTCCTTTTCCACTCGCCTTTTATTTGTCATTTACTGTATTTTTGGACTATAAGACACATTGGACTATAAGACACACCTAGGATTTATCAGAGGAAAATAAGAAAAAAATATTTTCCACCAGACCTCAAAGCAGACCCCCAAATCAGACCCCCATTCTTCATTAGAACTCAAATCAAACCCTCATCAGACCCCCATTCTCCATCAGCCTCAGATCAGATTCCCCCAGCTTCCATCAGCCTCAGATCAGACCCTTCAGCCTCCATCAACCTCAGATCAGATCCCCTAGCCTCAATCAGCCTCAGATCAGATGCCCATCAGAGTCCCCAGCCTCCATTAGCCTCAGATCGGTCCCCCATCAGACCCTCAGACCCCCATCAGACTCATATCAGACCCCTAATCAGCCTTTGATCAGACCCCATCAGCCTCAGATCAGACCCCGTAGTCTCATATCAGCTCCCCTTCAGACCCACAGCCTCAATTAGCCTCAGATCAGCCCCCCATCAGATTCAGATCAGACCCTATCAACCTCAGATCAAACCCCCCAGCCTGTACCAGCCTCATATAAGCTCCCCATTAAACCCCCCAGCCCCCATCAGCCTCAGATCAGCCCCCATCCAACCTCAGATCAGACGTTAAAAAATAAATAAATAAACGTATCTTGCTTGCTCTGGATGGCGCTGCACATCCAGTACTCACCTCTTGCCACACCGTTTCATGCTGCACCCGCATGCTGATGACCCCTTCTATAAATGAAGAGGTCATGGCTTTCGTACTATAAGACGCACTGCCACTTTCTCCCCACTTTTGTTCGTCTTATAGTCCGAAAAATGCGGTAGTGGATTCTCTTAAATAGTCCTTCAATCCCTAAGAAAACTAGTGATTGTGCTATTACAATAGATTATGTTGTGCTACTTTCAAATATTCGGCCGGGTGTTCAGGTAGGCTGTTCCTGCAGAGAATGGTAGGAATCAGCCAGACAAAAACCCCTTAATGAAGACTTCAGACAGGACAAAAAAAATTACTGTCTTCTCCTCCCATGTGCGCCTCCAAATAAATACATTTGTCCTCCTCCCAGGCCCGTAGCAGCCACTTCCTCTGCTTCCATGGTAGCTACTCCCCTGCTGGCAGGTCTGTTCTCTACACGGGCTGATTATCAGGTCATTTACACTAAAGGTGGTCTTACACTGCCTGATCTTTGGACAGTGCAGATCAATGAGAACTTATTTGTAAGTGCTTATTTGCCCCAGGCCGATTACACAGGGAGATGTGCTGCCGATAATTGGGCATCTTTCATCTTGATGAAAGGTGTCCATCAGCTAATTAACAATTGTTTGCTCGTTCGTTGTTTGATTGGCTAGTCGATTATACACGATTAAATACAAGTCAATTTTTGGGTACGAGTGTTCGTATGAACCCTTGTTCCTAATAATTGGCCCAAAATTGTGCCATGTAACGAAGCCTTTCAATCGTTTCTGAAAAATTAGCTTCTGTAAAGGTGCTACTGAGCAGCCGACGAATGAGTAAACACTAGCTTATCAGTTAAGCATCGCTGCCTGGGACACCAAAATCCTTGTTTATGGGCTGCAAGTCAAATAAGGATCTACAGAAGTAATCATTCATCCCCATACAAAGGAGGCAGGCTCAGACTGGCCCACAGGGGTACAAGTGAATCCCCCGGTGGGTTCCTGAGCAAGGTGGGCCCCTAGTCTCCCACCACCTGCACAAGTGGCACATAACACAGTAGACTTACTGCACTACATACATATATTCAATGTACAGTACCTCAACCAGCCTATGTTCATGTAAAAAACTTGATAGATTAACTACTATACTTCTAGGTATAGAGGAAAGCTAGCCAGTGTCCTCTTTTCCCCAGGACCTACCTTCTCAAAGCTGCTGCAGGTATCCCAATATTCAGTCATTTGGTAGAATCTTGCTGCTGTGTGAGCAGGTAATATTTGAATGTATCCATATGGTGGGCCTCCAAAATGAATTTTACTGGTGGGCCCTAGGCACCCCAGTCTGACACTGAAAGGAGGTGATTGTTGCTTTCACTTCCTCTGATAAGCAGGCAATTATTGGGCTGTATTTCCTCATAACTCTGCATTGTGTGTTATTCCTTATTGAAATTTACTTGTCTAAAGGAAGATATATGTTAGATACATAGCAATTTTTTGTGTATAGGATGTCATAGTTGCCAACTGTCCCTGATTTTCAGAGACAGCCCTGGCAAATTAACGCTGTCCTGCGTTGAAAATGGACGGGTGTTTCGAGGTGGGTTTTGGGCATTCTTGGGGACAGGAGTTACATACCGACTAAAATGTTGGTAAGTATGGGATGCGCCATAGGACGTGTCATTACACAGTCTGATACTGTCACAGCCAGTCCTTAATTGACATCATCAGACTGCATAGGGACATGTTCTATTGAGAAGGAGAATGATAATGAAGTTGCCAGGAGAGCTGACAAGTTCTCATTAATTTCCCTCATTCAATTTAAAATCTTTAAAAAAAAATGCTGTATATATTTATAGTATACAAATAATATATAGTTATATACTGTATACTGCGAAACCTGCAATGTGGTCTTCTGGAGTGGTGGTCTTCTCAAAGAAGGTGACCAGCATGCATGGAGGAACTGAAAATCAGAATAGATTTCTTCCTGCTCTCAGACTTGTCAAAGAGGCGGTCTTTTGGAGTGGATTCACTGTAACTATAGTTTGTTACACGTATTACAAATATTGACAATGTTTATGACTGAATAACAATGTGGTTTTTACAGAAGGCGAGCTCCTGTACCGACTTCCAGTGGGTAATGGATCTGAGATCTGGGAATATTATCTGTTATGCTCGGTCTTAGCCTCAGTAAAACCGTAATACCAGCGTAACACAATACCGGGGAAGACATTGAGTTGTTATGGAAACTGAAGCACTGGAATAAAGTTGCTTACAGTAGTTTAATCATCTTTTTGTGGATTTGGAAAGCAGTAGCTGTACACAATAAAAATCAGATTAGACAATGTGTAATCAGGCGATCATTCACAGATGGTACATTAAGCAATGGGTCGAAGTAAATGTGGCCAATGGTAGCTATTGATGAAAAGTGTATATTAGTGTGTGTGTATATATATACTGGTATACTGCGCGTGTGTGTGTATATATATATATATATATATATATATATACTGTGTGTGTGTGTATATACTGTGTGTGTGTGTGTGTATAATATATATGTAAAAAAAAGAAGGTAGCAGCACTCCAAAAGAAAACAGCGGGTGCAAATCCTGTTGCCCTTAGATATGGGCCAATAATTGTAGAATGAAGGTAAGGCAGCACTCTGTTCAAGTGTAGAAATGAATCCCTTTATTCACCTCTTGCAACGTTTTAATCGCTCATTGCGATAACCAACCACGTCACCTCCAACATTACAAAATAGTTAATTATAGTAATAGTAATGTTCATATTCAGACTGTTGTGTGCCAGATCAGTCCCTCTTTAACTCTCCTGTGTCAGACCACTCCCTCTCCAGCTCCACTATGCCAGGCGAGTCATTTCCTGATGTCCTGAGCAGGACCAGTCCTTCTCCAGCTCATCTGTACCAGACCAATCATCACCAGCTCATCTGTACCAGACCAGTCATCACCAGCTCATCTGTACAAGACCAGTCATCACCAGCTCATCTGTACCAGACCAGTCACCACCAGATCTGTCTCAGACCAGTGCATCTCCAGCTATCTTGTGTCAGACTAGTCCTTTTCCAGGTTTCCTGAGCCAGACCAGTCCCTCTACAGTTCTCCTGTCCCAGACCAGTACCGCTACTGCTCTGCTCCTCTGTGTCAGACCATTCTCTCTCCAGCTCTATTGTGCCAGACCAGTCCCTCTCCAACTCTATTGCGCCAGACCAGTCCCTCTCCAGCTCTATTGTGCCAAACAAGTTCCTCTCTAGTTCTCCTGTGCCAGACCAGTCCCTCTTCAGCGTCAGAAGTGCCTCTTCAGTGCCAGACCAGTCCCTTTCCAGCTCATCTGTGTCAAACCAGTCCATCTCCAGCTCTCCTTTGTTAGACCAGTCCATCTTCTGTTCTTTAGTGTCAGGCTAGTCCCTCTCCATCTCTCCTTTGCCAAACCAGTCCATCTACAGTTCTGCTCCTCTGTGTCAGACCAGTCGCTCTCCAGCTCTCCTGTGCTGGGCCAGTTCCTCTCCAGTTCTGCTGTGTCAAACATCAGTCACTCTCTAACTTAGGCTACTTTCACATTAGCATTTTTTGGATCTGTCATGGATCTGCAAAAACGCTTCCGTTACAATAATACAACCGCATGCATCCATCATGAACAGATCCGGTTGCATTATGTCTTCTATAGCCAAGACGGATCCGTCATGAACACCATTGAAAGTGAATAGGGGACGGATCCATTTTCTATTGTGTCAGAGAAAACGGTTCCGTCCCCATTGACTTACATTGTGTGTCTTGCTCCGCACCATATCACAGACAGAAAAACTCTGCTTGCAGAGTTCTTCTGTCCGCGATGGGGGCGCAACCAAACGGAACGAAATGCACAATCTACAGGAGGAGAGAAGGAGTAAGAAAAAGGAGAGAACTAGATAACCTAATGTCTGCATGGCGGAGCACTGGAGTCAGTAAGGCAAATTGCTACCAAAAGCTTTTAAGACTTTACTTCAGTGAGTGTCACTGTTAAAACACCCTTCACACCTGGACATGACTTGGGCAGTCGTATCTCTAAAACCCTGTATCCCTCAGCGGATATTAGAGCAATTATAAATGACAATGTGATACAAGATACATTTAGCAGGAGTTCTGTCAATATTACCTTATAATCACCAGTGGTGCTTAAAAGTTTGTGGACCAGTCAGAATTTTCTATATTTCTGCATAAATTTGACCTAAAACCACATCATATCTTCATACAAGTCCTAAAAGTAGATAATGATGACCAAACCAAACAAATGAGTCAAAACTATTAAGGCTGTATTACACTGGCCAATATTTCGGCCAATAATCGCTAATGAGCATTCCCATGAATGCTTGTTAGCGATCATCTTGCAGTGTATTACTGCCACCAATTGCCCGATGAATGAGCTTCCTTAAAAATCAGCGCTTGCTGACGGCAGATCTTGTTGTTTAATAGTGATCTGCCGCCAGCAAACCACTAGACAGTATATGGACGGGCGATGGCATAGCGATAGCTTCTCCCCATGCTGCTGAGGAGATTGTTGCATTAATAGCAGCGGTCTTCTCCACTAACTAGTATTGATGATCTGCCTGTTTAATACATTTAATTTTTTTTGTGCATTTATTTGCTGAATTTTACCTCTACCCTTCTTTTGTTTTCACTTCAGATTTTAATGTGTCTGCACTCTGCCTTCGTATGCAAGAGGAACTAAATAGCTTTGTAACAGAAGGCATCTGTGCTATACACTAGTTGGTCAATAAGGGCAGGAAGGAACGAATTGCTTCTCTCTGATCTCTATTCCAGTATAACAAATCATTTAGGCCTCTTTCACACGGGCGTCATGTTTGACACCCGGATAAGAGGCGAGTGCGTTGCGGGAAAATGCACGATTTTTCCACGTGTGTGCAAACTGTTGTAATGCGTTTTGCACGTGCGTGAGAAAAATCGGCATGTTTGGTACCCACACCCGAAGCCGCACTTTATCACTGAAGTCCAGTTTCGGGTTGAGTATTCTGTATATTTTCCCTTATAACATGGTTATAAAGGAAAATAATAGCATTCTAAATACAGAATGCTAAGTAAAAAGGGCAAGAGGATTAAAAAAAATAATAATTAACTCACCTCCTCCAATTGATCGCGTAGCTGCCGGTCTCCTGTTCTGTCTTCAGCTGGGGAGGGGGGTAAAGGACCTTCCGTTACATCACTGGGTCACATGGTCCAATCATGAAAGCAGGTTATTGTAACCCAGTGATGTCACCGAAGGTCCTTTACCCCCCAGCTGAAGACAGAACAGGAGACTGGCAGCTACGCTATCAATTGGAGGAGGTGACATTTTTAACCCTCTATTGCCCTTTTTACTTAGCATTCTGTATTTAGAATGCTATTATTTTCCTTTATAACCATGTTATAAGGGAAAATAATAAAGATCGGGTCCCCATCCCGATCGTCTCCTAGCAACCATGCGGGAAAATCGCACCGCATCCGCACTGGCTTGCAGATGCTTGCGATTTTCCTGCAGCCCCATTCACTTCTATTGGCCTGCATTGCGTGAAAAACACAGAAAGTAGAGCATGCTGCGATTTTCACGCAATGCTAAAGTGATGCGGGAAAATCACAGCTCATGTACACAACCCCATAGAAATGAATGGGCCCGGATTCAGTGCGGGTGCAATGCGTTCACATCACGCATTGCACCCGTGTGAAAGGGGCCTTACTTGTGTGATACATTTTGGAAATGAGCACATAAATGTAGAGTAACTTCTGTTGTAAGATCCCGCCAACAACTGCATTTTGTAGATCCTTTCTGATTAGTTTTTTTGTCTGCCCAGTTATTCCGGGAGAAAAAAGTTTTGGACTGTGGATCTCACTAGCCATGCCAGTCAGTATGGGAGAATAAAATGGTCTTTGCTGTGTTTCATTTTGTAGTTGCCATTCACATTGTGAGTCTCTGGGCCTCGATTCCTGCTCACTGTCACTGAAGTTTATGATGTTCTCGAAGCTGTCATGTGTTTCCCTGTTCTTGTCTATCATTGTTCCTGGACTGAAGATAAAAAGAAAAAAATGAATTTCTATTAACTGAGCACTTAACACTTTTTCAAAAGCTCGCTGTGAGTTTCAGTCTCAACCACCCTTTGAAATGTTCAATAGACAGCTACAAGAGAGCTGAATCACGGGATATTATAGCGGGAGATATTACTGTTAAAGGGGAACTCCAATTTAGTTTAAGGGGTTATCAGATTTCAGAAACAACCCCCCCCCCCATGCGCTGGGCCCCTCACAGGTAATATACTTATCCCGCTCCCCGATCCCTGTGCCGTTCCTGATTCCCGCACTACCGCTGCTGCTTCTTCCTGCACACCGATGAAAACATCCTGTATTGGGGGGGAGCAGCCAACGGCAGGCGGGGATGGGGACCAGCCTCCCTATCATCACGGCTACAAGCTACATACACACCATGGCAGCCACACAATGCTACAAGATGATTGTTTATGTGGCCTATGCAGTGACCTTGAGAGGGCAAGTCCCTGGGAAAAGAGGATACAGGCTAGTCATCTCAGGTATCTGATGCGTCTATAATGATAAACTGGATAGCTTGTTAAATAATCTACCCAGTTTTTAACATGGATGTTTAGACCGGTTGTACAATGCCTATCTGTATGTACTGCAGTCAGCCTACTGTGACATGTGCCACTTGAGCAGGGGGTAGGAGACTGTGGGTCCACCTTGCTCTGGGCCCCATTGGTGGATTCACCTGTACCCCTGTAGGCCAGTCCGAACCTGGCCACGAGCAGGACACACTTTGACATTTATATCCCCCTAATAGGATAGGGGACAACCCCTTTATCAGTCTGGGTTGATTATACAATAAATTCAGCACAACATTGTGGCTGCCTTTACCCCCAACAGGATCCCAATGTGGTCTGTCAAATTCCATTGGGGCAAGATCTTCAGTAAATCCAACATAACGTTGTGGTCTGTGCTAGTCATGATAGACCCTAGTGGGGTCTGATGGGCACTGTTGGGATGGGTCCTACGTTTTTTTTTTACTTTTTTCTTGTCTGGGTTAAACAGATGGTCATATTCTTTCTTCAACCGAAGTAATGATATACCTATATTTACTTGTATGGCCAGTGTTAACAATAAGTCTAATCGAACCAAGGTGCTACCACAGCACTCAAGATTGTATCTTCGATCATTAGGCTTCTGGAAATATCTACAGCACATATCTCCAAATGTTCCAATGGCGTCTCATTCAGTCAATGCTGCCGTAATGATTTGTTAGTTCCCACGCATCTCTGAGCCAACAGAAGCTGAAGCGGAATGGCACTCACATTTTTCTATTGGTAGGAACCTCAACCCACTGACTCCCACCAGTTAACATGAGTTACATGGATCTTTAAGCCTTCTTTGTATATCCTTAGTTTCTTGTTTCTCCGTGGAAGTTATTCTGCTCGAATGCTTGTGCTAAGACAATTGCAATGTTTATACAATGATGCTTAATTCACTTAATGAGCTGAGCAATTTATTTTTAGTTTAAAGTGTTTATTACTTTCTAAATGCAATAGTATCCAAGGCAGTGAGCACAGCAGAGCTACATTAGACAGAAGATAACATAAACTGAGATTTATGATGTAACCCCGGCAAGTGATTATGTAGAAATACTTTCCATAAATCAACAGTACAGGCAAATATAAGAAGCTTTGTAATAGCAGCAAACCTTTGAAAATTCTGTAAGTTTGAGATTCAGCAAATTTTTTAAAAAATTCGGCTCAGACACAAATCAATTCTACTTGAAGGGGAAAAACTTTGCCGCAAGTGTTGTTTCTACACCACATTTGCCACCATCCCATGGCAAGGGTGGGGAGAAGGCAGGGCCTGCTGAATTGATCTTTATTCACACCAGTGTTCTGGGGTAAATGAAGACCAAAATCTGGTATATGAAGACCAAATTTCTGTTTTACCGCACAAACTGCCAGAGGATGTGCATAGGTTATGATGATGGATGGGCCCGACACACGTTTGATCAAAAATGTGCGCAAAGAGCTTCTATTTTTTCATTTATAGTATGTATCATACCACTTTAATTTTGAATGATCCCCATTTCTTAGTTCTATTGTTTGCATGTGAAATGTTGTGCAGCCATGTTTTTATTATCTAGAGGCATGTGCCTTGTCATAAATTAGGTGTATCATCCAGCAGCTCAGGGGATATGATAGACCAGTGTGAAATCCAACCAGCATAGTTTGCTGTCTTGGTAAAGCTATGTACAAAAATAAAATGCATTTGCCTATAACAGGTTGTATCAATATATGGCTTCATTTGACTAATCTGGATATCCACTTATAACCATTCCTGCCCTTTTATAACTCAGTGTGTCTTTTTTGGTAGGACAATGGATATAACATTGAATTAGAATGCTCAGAGCAGCAGAAGACGAGTATTTTGATCATGTGGGAGGCAGTGACCAATGGCACATAGAGCATAGAATATCATGTATAGCCAATCAGATCAAGAGAATGGTGGCACCAACAGGTGATCATCTTGTATAAAGCAGTAAACTTTCTGCCCATCATTGGGATCTGTCCTTATGGGCGGGGTCATCAGTGACACAAAACAAGGGCATTAATGGTTAAAAGCCCAAATGAGGTTTATTTTCATTAGGGAATCCAAGTTCGATATTCACTTGGGTGTATCCATGGCACAAAAATAATACATAAACAAAATACCTGCCATCTGGGTGCTAACTAAACAGAAGGTTACCTCACCTAGGTACTTCAGATCATACAAGGGGACCAGGCTTTTTTACAGCTACCACGGGTCATGCAGTCTCTAAGCTTTGATTAGTAATGAGCTTATGAGGTTTCTATTTTCACCCAACAGTAATGAGCTCAGCAGTTATACCTGGGTTCATCTCAGGCTAGGCGAAAATGTTGTACTGGAGTGGGAGGGAATGGTAGGTTCCTCTACCAACCTACCCACCATTCCATAAAAATCCAGGTCCATAAAACACGTTGAAAAAAACGTGCCACAGCAAACTACAAGTGATAATGGTAGTAATAGGACAAGCCTGCATGTACCCATGGCCATTATGGAAAGAAGAGTATGGTGGAAACCAAGACTGAAGTAATGCAACCCTAACAGAAAGAAATGCCTAATTCCATGAATTATTTATTATATGAATGAAGTTCATATGTCCAACTTTTAACATTAAAATTGATCCAGAGGGTTTTACTTCTCTGCAATGATGAGTCATTATTGTGCAATCAGAGTTATTACATAAATGATGCCCAATTGAAGCACTGCAAACCATAGTCCTTCACCTGCAACTACTCAGATGTTCATTATTTAGTTATGTTGTATTTTTTCACGTTAATTGACTTAGCAGAGGCACATTAACCTACATACTACTGTAACTATAAATTATGAACTGCTGGCGAGAATCCACTCCTAGTTCTTTGTTACCACGTGGATTTTATTTTGAGAGCTATTATGTAATTTTTCGGGGTATTTTTATCACCTCCTCATTTTTAATGAAGACATTTGTTTTTGTCTTACTTGGGGATTCTCACAATTCCCCAGACTGTTTATTATTCAATCAAGAGAACCATGCTGCTTTCCTTTCATTGCTCATGAATAAAATACTGCATAAATGGAGCAAACACTGGAGTCAACACAAGGCTATTCATTATATTTATACCGTCAGACATTTTCTCCTATTGAGACTGTCTCCTAATTGGTGCTATTCCAAAATGTTGTGTCTATCCATTATTTTTCATTATTTAATCTTGCGCTCTGCAAAAAGAAAACCTTTTTCCTTTAGTGTAGTAACATGTCTATCTGGCGAGAGACCAACAAGCGCTTTTACTGGCATTTGTTGATCACAGAGTTACAATATTCTACTGTGGACAAGACTTGATTAAATGGTTGGCAAAAGAGGTGACTGCCCAGGTGGGGCCTCCACCACCCTAGGTCTTGATCTGATGCTGCCAAAATATTATGCATTGTGTTCAAAAGATGAACCCTGTGCTGCAAACAATATCAAAAATGCATTCCCAGATCACTCTCTCACTGTTGGAGACAAGATGGCACCCACACTACATATACATACATATAAAACATACCCAGTGCTTTCCCCATGCACTTCAACCAATACTGATCTGCTCTTGGCTGTGGTACCATTATTTACTGCCATGAATGCTAGGATACTATCAGACAAGGGATGGACTGGCCCACCAGATTACCAAAGGATCTTTTGTGGACCTAGGCTCTAATACCATAATGTGCCTCAATGGTCCATGAGAAAAAGCCATTTGGCTGCGTTTGGGGTCAGTCACTTGATATTTGAGTCTATTTCTTTGATTCAAAACCCATTAGAATTTACTGATAATATTGGGGTTGGCTCTCAAGAATAATTTTCTCCCCAAAGAACCCCAGTCCAACACTGTGGCAGACTATGGTATGGTATGGAGGGTAGGTGAAGAGCTCTAACTTGAAGGGACTGACTGATATTAAGAAGTTTTGAAGTCCAATCAGTATTTTATGATCTTCAAAGACTTAACCTCTTATTAAAGGATTTGTCCCATTAACAACAATTATCCTCTATCCACAGTATAGGGAATAACTGTCTGATTGTCGAGCTTCTGACTGCTGGGGCTCCCTCCAATTAAATAAATGGTGGCCTGTGCTCCCTGTTTTAATGGAGCAGCAGACAAACATGTGTGTCCACCATGCTATTTAGCTCTATGCTAAAGTGCTGTTCAGCAGCTCCATAGAACCGAACAGAGCTAAATCCCTACTCCATTCAAAAGGGGGAGCATGGCCTGCGTTCTCGTAATTGGGAGCCCAATCCCACTGATTAGACACTTATCTCCTGTTGATATGTTGTCTTAACCCCTTCCGAATCTCCGCCATACATGTGAGGTGAAAGTCTGGTCTTTAAAGCTGGCACCTGCTAACTCTTCATAAAAATTGCATAAAAGTTAATATTAGCGGGTAAAAGTGTGACTGAAGCAAAAAGTTATATGGGCCACATCTAAAAAATTTTATTCAACACGTGTATAGTTCATACATACCACTTAGGCCTGAAGTTACATGCACTTATCTTCATAAAATCACCAGAATTGGAAAGACCAAATATCTGGTTTTAAGCTGGACATTTTTAAAAAAATTAGCAACCTATAAAATAAAGTGATCCCTCAAGATACATTGGCCCCAGGATACAATATTTTCAACATACAATTGTCTTTTCTGACCCATCGTAAGTTGGAACTAGACTCAACATACAATGTCTCCGACTCAGACCCAACCATTCAAGGCCACCTCTCTGGTAAATTAGCTGTGTTATTGCTCCTGTAGTTATCAGCTACTCCTGACTGCTATATATAAGGACTTGTTTTATCTGTCTTAGTTGTCTGCTTATTTTTCTTAAATCCTCATTTTCTCCTATCTTGGATGACATTTTGGGACTTGTGAACCGATTACTCAACTTACAATGGTTTCAATATACAGTGGTCATCCTGGGACCATTAATATTGTATCTTGAGGGATCACTGTACTGAGATTACGGTCCTTGAAAAAGAAGTGCTCCCATATTATAGACACAACACTTAAACCTCTTGTAGTTAATCAGAAAATGAGAGCACCATACCACTGGTTCTGATGAACTGTGGGAGATCCAGGTGTTACATCCATATTATAGGCCAAAAAAAAAAACTGTATTACACCTGTCTAGGTATTTCTCTCTAGCGATAATCGTTATCACTAGTACTGCTGCATGCAATGAGTATCACTAGAGAATCAATCTGTATATTTTACTCTACAGATTAGGTTATGGATAGGCAAGTGAAGAAAACCTACACAAAAAAATAGAGCCTGTAAGACTAAATCTTTATTATGGTATATAGATCAATAAAATCACATGGTATTAGGAGAGATGGTGGAAAAGACGCCATCCATGACCTACACAGAACATATGGGACTATATAAAACTGTGACTGATAGCAAAGACACTGGCACCAAGTAAATGGCACCATAACAAAATAAGTACATGTAATCCATAACTCAAACACTTGTATACCAGCAGCAGATAACAAAAAGTGGAGATATTTGTAACTCACCCATGAAGTACGTGTGGTCAGGCATGGCAATACCCCTACGTGCGTTTCGGTGTGCCTTGTACTGCTAAAAGCCTAGATAAGGCAGGATAACAACATTATACACAGAGGACTCGTGTCCTCTGTCAGGAGTGTACATAGAAATCATGGGACACCGTAATACTTCAAATTTGTACCTACCCCTCACTCACAAATAGTACAATACAAAAATTAGACAAAAAAGTCAAGAAATCAGCAGTAACTTAATAGTCACTCACTTTGATGTCCTTCTCAGTCTTAAGCATCGGACTCCCAACCATGTACTTATCTCTGACTTCAGCAGTTAGTCATGGGACTACTCCTGACAGTCCTAGCTGGAGCAGGGATCTACCCAGGCAATGGGGATAGACCACAGCTGGCATGGAACCACACTGCACCTCAGCCTCCTTTCAGGTCATGGTGGAATTATTTAAGTGGCGCAAGTGACGGGAACCAATAACACTTGAGGAAGAGGTTCTGCCACAGTGCCAGGGAAGTTTGCCAGAAATGTGAGAAGGCTCAGTTGGTCAATAAGCAGAACGTCTCTCTGAATATTGGTCAGTTGACTTTTTGGGCCACAGCGTATACACATACACAAGACAAGAGAGATGGGTCCAAGTGGGAGTATGTAATTTATCTAACTGATTTTGCTGAAATAGGGTGGATCTTCACGCCCCGGGCCCTTCTGTCCCATGGACCCCATAGCTGTGCGGTGTGCTATGCCACTGTCCACTGCCACTTCCTGGTCTCTGTGGGATATATCAACATGAAGGTGTATAGATAGCACTGGAAGGAAGTGTGTCAGCAATATGGCTGCCCCAGGAATGTTTATAAAAATAATAAGAATCCCATTATTTATCTTATACTGGTTTACTGTATATTTACTGCAACTAAATTGAAATACATAAAGGATGTTACATTCAGTGTGTGTATAAATGGGGGACCACTTAGGAGGAGTACATCTAAGTAAGACCTAGTATCTATGTACTGGCATTTGCCGGATAAACATAGGCAGTGCATTTGTTCTCATGTCTGCCATGATAATGAGTATGACCCAGTAAACAGTACAGAGCAGTCTACAGCTTTCACTCGTGATTTCAGCTGAACGTGCAGAAGTTAAATGAAACGGTGGCTTATATTGACCTTTGAAATGATTTGTATGAATCTGACAGTATCCCATCCTCTCTGATGTTATTTTGTCCTTGGGTAATTTTTAATACTGCACACACTGCACAGTCTCACAGACTTAATGAAGCAATTAACCTTTTCTATGTTTCATTTCTAATGCTGCACTATTTGCTGTTGTCTCTGCCCCCAGCATTTAAATAAGGAAAAAAATAACACGAAAATATTGTCTCCTTTTTGTAGGTTTAATTACATCAGAGCCCGGACTACACTGGGTGCTGATCTTTTTCAGATTTTTAAGATGTCACTGAAATTGCCAAAAGGAAAGCAACAATTACAAGCAGCTTTTCATATTGTTATTTTATAGATTGGTTATAACCTACATATTTTTTCGCCCAAGCAAAGCAGTGGATATTCTTGTCACTAAAGGCTTCTATAATGCATTAAGAGGTGAAGAACGGGATCGGATGTGGAAAAAGCCAACCTAATCCATGGACACTTAGGGCTCATGGAAACGAACGCGTGCCACCCATTCCGTGCATTGGGACCGCAAATTGCGGTCCCTAATGCACGGCACCATCTGCGTGGCTACTGTAGACGGATGCAGACCAATGCAACTTGAATGGGTCCATGGTCCGTCCGCACTGCAAAAAAATAGCTGTTTGCTTGCCATAATACGGGCACCGGCCATAATACGGGCACCGGCCAACAAAGGTCGTGTGTATGAGCCCTTAGTGGGAGATTTATCAAGACAAATGGTGGTCTTGATCTCCTCTGCACTGTCAGAGGATGCACCACATTTATGACTAGATGCATGTCTCATCATAAATTAGGTCCATGCGCCTAAACAGAAATCTATGACATCTCTGAGCTGCTATAGATTTGTGGCTTCATTTGCAGCAGAAAACTGGTGTAAATGAAGCTAAATTTGTCTTAGCTGTTGGCAACACCCCTGTCCTTCTCTTGCCACATCCCTTCTGAAAAAGTGGTGAGGGCGGCGTAAAATAAAAAGTCTAATTTTAAAAAATCACAAACACAAAGCTTGCGACTAGTGATGAGTAAAGAGAGCTTCGTCTCCACACAGTATTAAAATGTACGGGCTCCCATGAGCGGAAGTCATTTATTAGCAAAATTGCGCAAGTCGTCATTGAATATCTTCGTTAGTTGATTTTAAAGTGGAAAACCACTTTAAAACTTGGAACCGAACCGGACTTGCGACTTTTTTGCACAAGGGAGATGATAAATCTCTCTCCCTAATGTTTCCTGTATGTCTGATATTCTGCAGCACATTACACAGAATACATCTTGGGTCTCAGTTAATATCTAAGTCTATTTTAGGGTCTGAAGTTAACCCTTTCCTGACGTAGCAAAATCATCTGCAAAAAATGATATTTTACTGTGCAAGCCTTCTACAAGATCATTGATAAATATATTGAAGAGATTAGGACCCAATATTGACCCTGTGGTACCCTACTGGTGACGGGTATATACTTTTTTATCACTTTTTATTCAATATTTTTGGGAGGTAAAGTGATGAAAAAATGGCAAATCAGCCATTTTTTTATGTTACACCATTCACCATATGGGATACGTTCTTGTTTAATATTTTAATAGTAACGAGTGTTCTTGCACACGGTGATGCCCATGATGTTATTTTTAATTATTATTATTTTTATTTTGGGAAAAGGGGGGTGATTTGATTTTTATATATTTTTTTTACTTTTTTTTCAGTCCCCAAGTGTACCACAACATGCAATCATCAGACTGCAATTTGTATAGAATAATGGAATTTTCTCCTTTATCCTATACAAAAATTGCTATATCACAATTCAGTACTGCCAGCTGCTGGCCTACGTTTTAATATACAAGTAATGAGCCTGGAAGCCAAGTACAGGGTCAGGGTCATTACTTACATGGATTTTTGGCATTTCTGCCCACAAAGTGCACGCTTCTGAGTTTCAGTCCTCTCAGATGCTGTTGTTATATTTAACCACAGCATCTGGGGGGTTAAATGCCCGCAATCGACATTACCACTGATCGTGGACATTAGATGTGGGTGTCTGCTGTACATCTGTAAAGAATAAATCAAGGCAACTGGACTTGCTGTAGATTTCTTGAAAACGTTTCACCTGTTTTTCCAATGAGCTTTCTCAATTGAGAATTGAGAAAGCGCGTTGGAAGAACGAGTGAAACATTTTCAAGAAATCTACAGCAAGTCCAGTTGCCTTGATTTATTCTTTACAGATATACCCTGACCTGGATAAATGAGAACCTTCACAGACGTCTGCTGTATAGTGCTTGCTCCTCTCCGAAACTGGCGCCATCTTTACCCGCCTGCCGACCGCCTAACGCAGGGCTGCGTCCAGGCGGCAGGCATGTTCCTCCTTGACACGGCGGCGCGTCATCTTACGAGAGGCAGATCGCGGCTCGGCAGTTATACTGCAGCCTGCCAACGATGATCAATTGCTGGCAGACTGTAGATGCAAAATAAAAAGCATCAAAGATGTATATCAGACGCTGTTTTGTTAACAGCGTCTGATATACCTGCTACTTGGTCCTCTGGTGGTCCCATTTGCTGGGATCGACCACCAGAGGACCAGGTAGCTATGTAAAGTAGCACCAAGCACCACACTACCCCCCCCCCCTGTCACTTACTAACCTCTTGTTAACCCCTGATCACCCCATATAGACTCCCTGATCACCCCCCTGTCACTGATCCCCCCCCCTGTAAGGCTCCATTCACATGTCCATATGTGTTTTGCGGATCCTCGGACACCGGCAATGTGCTTTCCGCATTTTGCAGATCCGCACATTGCCAGAACTATATAGAAAATGCCTTTTCTTGTCCGCAATTGCGGACAAGAATAGGACATGTTCTATATTTTTGTGGAACGGAAGTGCAGACCCGGAAGCGCGGATCCGCAATTCCGGATCCGAGCGGGACAAAGTCTGTCCGCATAGAAATGAATGGATCCGCAATTCCATTCCGCAAACAGAATTGCGGACGTGTAAATGGGGCATAAGGGTCCCTTATCACCGCCAGTTAGTTAGCTACTTGTTAGGTAGTTAGCGCCCAGCCCACCACACCGCAGTCACTGATTTTGGCAGAGATTTTTTCATCCACATTGATCGATGCGAATGAAAAAATCTGTGCCGTTCATTTTTTTATTTTTTCAAGCCCAGAGGCTGAACGGAAAAAAAAAATCTCATTACCCGTATGCTCAGTATAAGGAGAATAGCAGAAACTCCTAATGCTGGCCATACAGGTAATGATTGCGGAGACCCTCAAATGCCAGTGCAGTACAAACACCTCACATGTGACCCCATTTTAGAAAGAAGACACCCCAAGGTATTCTGTGAGGGGTATGGTGAGTTCATGTAAAATTTTATTTTGTGTCACAAGTTAGTGGAATATGAGACTTTGTAAAAAAAAAAAAAAAAAAAAACAATTTCCGCTAACTTGTGCCCAAAATTTTTTTATTCTGTTTACTCGCCATGCCCCTCACGGAATACCTTGGGGTGTCTTCTTTCCAAAATGGGGTCACATGTGGGGTATTTATACTGCCCTGGCATTTTAGGGGCCCCAAAGCGTAAGAAGAAAAATGCAGAAAAATGCCCTTTGAAATCCTAAAGGTACTCATGGGAATTTGGGCCCCTTTGCGCATCTTGGCTGAAAAAAAGTGGCACACATGTGGTATCGCCGTACTCGGGAGAAGTAGGGCAATGTGTTTTGGGGTGTATTTTTACATATACCCATGCTGGGTGAGAGAAATATCACTGTAAATTGACAACTTATATAAAAAAATTTAAAAAGTTGTCATTTACAGAGATAATTCTCACACACAGTATGGGTATATGTAAAAATACACCCCAAAACACATTGCCCTACTTCTCCTGAGTACGGCGATACCACATGAGTGACACTTTTTTGCAGCCAAGATGCACAAAGGGGCCCTAATTCCAATGAGTACCTTTAGGATTTCACTGGGCATTTTTACGCATTTGGATTCTCACGCTTTAGGGCCCCTAAAATGCCAGGGCAGTATAAATACCCCACAAGTGACCCCATTTTGGAAAGAAGACACCCCAAGGTATTCCGTGAGGGGCATGTTGAGTTCACAGAAAAAAAAAATTTTGGCACAAGTTAGCGGAAATTGATATATATATATTTTTTTTGGGTTATTTACAAAGTCTCATTTTCCACTAACTTGTGACAAAAAATTTTTTTTTACATGAACTCACCATACCCCTCACGGAATACCTTGGCGTGTCTTCTTTCTAAAATGGGGTCACTTGTGGGGTATTTATACTGCCCTGGCATTTTAGGGGTCTCTAAAGCGTGAGAAGAAGTCTGGAATCTAAATGTGTAAAAATGCCCTGTGAAATCCTAAAGGTACTCGTTGGAATTTGGGCAAATCTTTGCGCACCCAGGCTGCAAAAAAGTGTCACACATGTGGTATCGCCGTACTCAGGAGAAGTAGGGCAATGTGTTTTGGGGTGTATTTTTATATATACCCATACTTTGTGTGAGAAATATCTCTGTAAACGACAACTTTTAAAAAAATTTATACAAAGTTGTCAGTTTACAGAGATATTTCTCTCACCCAACATGGGTATATGTAAAAATACACCCCAAAACACATTGCCCTACTTCTCCTGAGTACGGCAATACCACATGAGTGACACTTTTTTGCAGCCTGGGTGCGCAAAGGGGCCCAAATTCCAATGAGTACCTTTAGGTTTTACAGGGATGCTCACGATTTAGCCCCGCCCAAAATGCCAGAACAGTAAACACACCCCACAAATGACCCCATTTCGGAAAGTAGACACCCCAAGGTATTCACTGAGGGGCATAGTGAGTCTGTGGGAGATTTTTTTTTTGCCAGAAGTTAGCAGAAATGGAAACTTTATTATTATTTTTTTTTCCTCAGAAAGTGTCATTTTCCGCTAACTTGTGAAAAAAAATGAAATTATATATGAACTCACCATGCCCTTCCGCGAATACTTTGGGGTGTCTTCTTTCTAAAATGGTGTCATTTGGGGGGTATTTACACTATCCTGGAATTCTAGCACCTGAAGAAACATGACAGGTGCTCAGAAAGTCAGAGCTGCTTCAAAATGCGGAAATTCACTTTTTTGCACCATAGTTTGTAAACGCTATAACTTTAAACCCAAACCAATAAATATACACTTATTGGATTTTTTTTTATCAAAGACATGTAGAACAATAAATTTATAGAAAAATTTATATAGAAATGTAGTTTTTTTAAAAAAAACATTTACAACAGAAAGTGAAAAATGTAATTTCTTTGCAAAAATTTTGGTCATTTTTGATTAATAGCAAAAAATTTAAAAATGTCAGCAGCAATGAAATACCACCAAATGAAAGCTCTATTAGTGAGAAGAAAAGGAGGCAAAATTCATTTGGGTGGTAAGTTGTATGACGGAGCAATAAACGGTGAAAGTAGTGTAGTGCAGAATTGTAAAAAGTGGCCTGGTCATTAAGGGTGTTTAAGCTAGGGGGGCTGAGGTGGTTAAAGACCCGACATCCGCTGTACATGGGCCTGAATTCATTTGGGGGTCTTGCCTGTGATCTGAATTCATTTTTGGGTCTGGTATGAGTATGAGTGTTAAGCCGCTTTCCCACAGTGTCTGGTCAGTGTTTTCTATCAGAGATTGGCCTCATGCACACGACCGTTTTTTTATGCTGTCCGCAAAAAGGGGTTCCGTTGTTCAGTGATCCGTGTCCGTTTTTGCCTTCCGTTGTGTTTCCGTGTGTCTTCTGTTTTTTTTAGCGGACATGACCCAAAAGATTTTACCAAAAGACAGGCTGACAATTTTTGCCAAGTGCCTACCAAGGGAGCCGCAAAAAAAATGGACGCGGAATGCGGATGACACACGGATGGCCATCTGCATTTTTTCACGGTCCCATTGACTTGAATGGGTCCGTGAACCGTTTTTCACGGACAAGAATAGGACAGGTTATATTTTTTTGACGGACTGGAATCACGGACCACGGACGGTGCATTTGCCAAGTTTTCCACGGATGCATTGAAAACCAATGGGTCCGCAGAAAATCACGAAAAAAGGAGCAACGGACACGGAATCAAACAACGGTCGTGTGCATGAGGCCATTGTGAGCCAAAGCCAGGAGTGGAGGCTACACAGAGACAAGGAGTTCAGTTGTATTGTATATTCATATATTCAGTCCCAAATAGTTCAAAGAACCATCAGGTTAACAGAAAGAAAGTACAAAGTACATAGGGGACCACCCACTGTCCCAACGTTTCCCTCGTGAAAGGTTCATCAGGGGACTATTATTACAAGGGAGAACTCTATAAATAAATGGAACATCAAACAAATATGTATATATATAAAGAAAAAAATAAGAAATAGGGGACACCTCCTTTATACAATGAACGTACAGAACAAAGATCAAGGATCTCTCTTAAATGATCATGGAAAGATATACTTCAAGAATCTCCTTGAAATTGGAGATCAGTCCAAATAATCCATATAGCAATATATACCAAGAGAGACCTAAATAAAGACTCAGGCATTGCAGTGAATGTCATTCCCAACTATGGTAGCAGTCTCCATTGGATTTGTGAAATCGTAATATTAAGTAGAAATTAAGTTCTGGTCATGGATATGAGATAATATCCATAAGATGGAAAATAAGCACAAAAGTTGAGGAGCGCCCCTTCATTAATCTCTGCAGTAAAAAATGATAAATAGAAAACATCCCCAAATTCCAAAAGGGGAGCACGGTTAAGGGTTTATAAATTGGCTGATAAAAATCAAGCTGGATAGCCTACCAAGGGGTCAGATATAGACAGATGGATGTGATAGAAACAGTAGCAGAAGAGGACACTGCCTGTATATCCGCATGTAACATAGTAACATAGTACATAAGGCCAAAAAAAGACATTTGTCCATCCAGTTCGGCCTTTCATCCTGCTAGTTGATCCAGAGGAAGGCAAAGAAAACCTGTGAGGTAGAAGCCAATTTTTCCCACTTAAGGGGAATAAAAAATTCCTTCCTTACTCCAATCAGGCAATCAGAATAACTCCTTGGATCAACGACCCCTCTCTAGTAGCTATAACCTGTATTTTTATTACACTCCATAAATACATCCAGGCCCCTCTTGAATTCCTTTATTGTACTCACCATCACCACCTCCTCAGGCAGAGAGTTCCATAGTCTCACTGCTCTTACCGTAAAGAATCCTCTCCTATGTTTGTGTACAAACCTTCTTTCCTCCAGACGCAGAGGATGTCCCCTCGTCACAGTCCTCGGGATAAATAGATGATGGGACAGATCTCTGTACTGACCCCTGATATATTTATACATAGGTGTTAGATCTCCCCTCAGTCGTCTTTTTTCTAAAGTGAATAACCCTAATTTTGATAATCTTTCAGCGTACTGTAGTGGCCCCCATTCCAGTTATTACTTTAGTTGCCCTCCTCTGAACCCTCTCCAGCTCTGCTATGTCTGTCTTGTTCACAGGAGCCCAGAGCTGTACACTGTACTCCATGTGTGGTCTTACTAGCGATTTGTAAAGTGGTAGGACTATGTTCTCATCACGGGCATCTATGCCCCTTTTGATGCAACCCATTATCTTATTGGCCTTGGCAGTAGCTGCCTGACACTGTTTTTTGCAGCTTAATTTGCTGTTTATTAAAATTCCTAGATCCTTTTCCATGTCAGTGTTACCGAGTGTTTTACCATTTAGTATGTACGGGTGACTTGCATTATTCCTTCCCATGTGCATAACTTTTAGGTGTTAAACCTCATCTGCCACTTAGCCCAAGCCTCCAATCTATCCAGATCCCTCTGTAGCAGTATATTGTCCTCTTAAGTGTTAATTACTTTACATAGTTTAGTGGCATCTGCAAAAATGTATATTTTACTATGCAAGCCTTCTACAAGATCATTAATAAATATATTGAAAAGAATAGGGCCTAATACTGACCTCTGAGGTACCCCACAATTGACAGTGACCCAATCTGAGTGTGTACCGTTAATAACCACCCTCTGTTTTCTGTCACTCAGCCAGTTACTTACCCACATACAGACATTTTCTCCCAGTCTGAGCATCCTCATTTTATATACTAACCTTTTATGCGGTACAGTGTCAAATGCTTTGGAGAAGTCCAGATATATGACATCCATTGATTCGCCGCTGTCAAGTCTAGAACTTACCTCCTCATAGAAACTGATTACATTCGTTTGACATGACCGATCCCTCATAAAGCCATGCTGATATGGCGTTATTTGCTTATTTCTGTTGAGATCCTCTAAGATAGCATCTCTCAGAAAACCTTTAAACTGTTTACCCACAACAGATGTTAAACTTACAAGCCTATAGTTTCCGGGCTCTGTTTTTGGACCCTTTTTTAATATCTGTGATGCAGATAAAAGTACAGTACATGACATGATATATGTATCAAGTACAACGTGCCGCCTCCCTGGGCCGATTGTGTTCCAGGTTTATAGGATGCTGAGTGGTCTCTGTGTGTCACGGTACTCTTACCTGGATACCGTTGCTCCCCAGGGTTAAACTCCGAAGCAATAAAGGGTAGTATAAAGGTGGAGGTGGATAAATAGTCGAGTCCAGACTTTTTAAAGTTCAACAGCTTTACTTGAATGAACTTGCATCCGTACAAGAAGTGGGGTTTCTCTTGGTTCCAGCAGGTTTTGGCATAAACTGGCAGGCAAACTTAAATATTCTGCTTCATTTCTCTGTCGTGGTAAACTCTGCTTTAGTCTGGTCGCTGGACTTTAAGGCTGCGCAGCAGGGGCTGATTAAGTGCATGATAGGCCCAGGGCTCGGGCAACTCCCTCCATTTTAAGTTTACGGGTTTTTTTTCTGTATGAAGAGGCTGCGGTGCTCCGTGAGCGCTACAGTCTCTTCCTAGGCCATATGACATCACATTCATCGGTCACATGGCCTTGCTGCAGCTCTGTCCCATCCGAGTGATTGGGGCTGAGCTGCAATACCAAGCATCAAATGGACAGCACTGTGCTTAGTAAAGAGAAAAGAGGCTGCGGCGCTCACTGTGACATCACAGTCTCCTCAAACAGCTGATTGGCGGGGGGCCAGGAGTCTAACCCCCACCATCTCATAACTCTCTGAGTACAGATGTCATAGATGTTACCTGCAGTCCTATGTAACCCCCCCCCTTAATAACACAGTGAACTATAGTAATTTCCCCCACACTGTCCCCATATAGTTATTTCCCCCACACTGCTCCATATAGTAATTTCCCTCACACTGCCCCCATATAGTAATTTCCCTCACACTGCCCCCATATAGTAATTTCCCCCACACTGCCCCCATATAGTAATTTCCCCCACACTGCCCCTATATAGTAATTTCCCCCACACTGCCCCATATTGTAATTTCCCCCACACTGCCCCATATTGTAATTTCCCCCACACTGCCCCCATATAGTAATTTCCCCCACACTGCCCCATATTGTAATTTCCCCACACTACCCCCATATAGTAATTTCCCCCACACTGCCCCTATATAGTAATTTTCCCCACACTGCCCCATATAGTAATTTCCCCACACTGCCCCTATATAGTAATTCCCCACACTGCTCCATATAGTAATTTCCCACACTGCCCCCATATAGTAATTTCCCCACACTGCCCCCATATAGTAATTTCCCCACACTGCCCCCATATAGTAATTTCCCCACACTGCCCCATATAGTAATTTCCCCACACTGCCCCCATACAGTAATTTCCCACACACTGCCCCATATAGTAATTTCCCCACACAGTAATTTCCCCACACTGCCCCCATATAGTAATTTCCCCACACTGCCCCATATAGTAATTTCCCCACACTGCCCCCATATAGTAATTTTCCTCACACTGCCCCATACAGTAATTTCCCCCACACTGCCCCATATAGTAATTTCCCCACACTGCCCCATATAGTAATTTCCCCCACACTGCCCCATACAGTAATTTCCCCCACACTGCCCCATATAGTAATTTCCCCCACACTGCCCCATACAGTAATTTCCCCTACACTGCCCCCATACAGTATTTTCCCCCACACTGCCCCCATATAGTAATTTCCCTCACAGTGCCCCTATATAGTAATTTCCCTCACAGTGCCCCTATATAGTAATTTCCCTCACAGTGCCCCCATATAGTAATTTCCCTCACACTGCCCCCATATAGTAATTTCCCCCACAGTGCCCCCATATAGTAATTTCCCCCCCACACTGCTCCATATAGTAATTTTCCTCACACTACCTATATAGTAATTTCCCCACACTGCCCCCATATAGAAATTTCCCCCACACTGCCCCCATATTGTAATTTTCCCCACACTGCCCCCATATAGTAATCCCCCCCCCACACTGCCCTCATATAGTAATTTCCCCCCACACTGCTCCATATAGTATTCACGGGATCAAATCCAGTGCTGAGCCACGCCCCCTGCACTGATCACATGACGGTGACGTCACCCTTCAGCTGTTCAACAGTTCGGGTTTGTGGAAGCCGCCCCTTATGGATTCCATATGCCGGGATAGTCCGCCGTAGTGGAATCCATAACGGGATGCGGCGATTACCACAACCCGAACGCCGAACTTTTTTTTAAAGTTCGCTCATCTCTAGTGATGACGTCATGACGCACGTTGCGCTGGGCTTTTACCACCACATAGGCCTCAGGCGGGGGGCAGGGAACTATGTGCTACTGTGCCCTGCCGCAGTATGTGGGATTTCTGTTCCTTGGGCCCCCCAGCGATGCCGGGCCCGGGGCGGCCGACCCAGACGTCCCAATTATAATGCGCCACTGCTGCTCAGGTACCTTTGGAGTGGGGAGCCTTTGGCGGTTGACCTCTTCGCAACACTCTGTTGGTTAATCTGTAAGGAGTCAGGGTGATTCTCCTCTCCTTCCAACTCTAGACTAGACTAAGACTAACTGAAAACTTCCTGCAGCCCCTCGCTTGGTAGGAAATGGGACTGACCCACTTCTGCCCAAAAGGGGGAGAATGGAATGGTAAGTTACATTCTATCTAAAGACCTCGCTCCCATATAGGCTGCCACCTGCTGGTGAACCAGGCATATAACATGTAATACAACAAATGACAGTTACATAGCAGAACAATTAATGCACAATGTAGGAGGACCTGGAATAAATACACGCATGACATTATGGTTAGCCCATTAGAGACAGTAGCAGGGTGTACCACTCTGGGGTATTACACAAGCAGCAAGCATGGCGCGTGCGTGTGAACGCTGAAACAGAATGGCCCCCTGGTATTTGGGGGGTTGCAGAGACGCAGAGCACAAAACAATATGGGGTAAGAATCTAGCACTATTAAATGAGGCCGCAGGATGGGTGAGATTTGTGAAGACGGTGGCTGGGAATGAATTAGGCAGAAAGATGTCTCAGTGGCAAACTCTAAAGACACAAATTGTAGCTGGAAAAAGTTATGCTTGACTGCTTCAGATGGAGAAAGCTTCAGAAGACATCACCGGGGAGTCATTGGATATAATTGTTTACTATGCTTTTGACTATGTCTGATACGTGTTTTATTCATAACTCCAGTCTGTAGACCACATGTATGTCATCTAACAATATACGATTACTGTATTCAGTCTCAGTATACTGATAATATTCACTTACAGTATGGCAGTATTATATGTTGACTGCATGGTGGCGTTATCCTGTCCTGTTATTGTGGTGTTTCCCAATTTTGGTATGGTGGTATTATTTAGTTATGGTTTGGTGGTATTATCCAGTTAGGCTACATGCACACGACAGTTGTTTTTCTCGGCTTCCGTTTCAGTTTTTTTTGCGGATAGGATAGGAATCCATTCATATCAATGGGTCAGCAAAAAAATGCTGACAGTTCATCCGTTTGTGTTCCGCGTCTGTTGTCCATGTTTCCCTTCAGCAAAAAAACGTAGTGCATGGCCTACTTTTTTCTCATAGGCATTTATTACAAGGGATCTGTAAAAACAAAGGAATCCTCCAAAAAAAACTGATGGACCATCAGTTTTTTTTGTGAATCCCGATTTGCGGACAGCAAAAAACAACTGTCGTGTGCGAGTAGCCTTACCGTGTGATGGTATTGATCAGTAACAGTATGGTGGTGTTTTCCAGTCAATGTACGGTGGTATTATTCAGTTATGGCATGTTGGTATACTGCAGTCATTGTATGGTGGTATTATTCAGTTACTGTATGGTGGTATTATCTATTTATGATACGGTAGTATTACCAAGTTATGGTAGGTGGTATTATACAGTCACTGTATGGTGGTATTATCCATTTATGGTATAGTGGTATTATGTATTTATGTTTGGTGTATTATTCAGTCACGTTATAATGGTATTATTTATTTTCTGTGATTATAATTTTTAGGGGACTGGCAATCTGTGAGTACATATTCCATACAGCTTCTGGTACAGCACAGTGTACACTGTATGGCACAATAGAGCACATGACTTTGGGGAGCACAGTCCACACCACCGCACACCAGGACCTGGCTGACAGCTAGGCAGTGCTGCTTTGTATAACGTTACTACAAGCGGCATTTACATCCATCGATCCTGCCACCAAGTTATTTTTACCACTTCACAACTGATGTTCAACGATAAATGCCCCCATCCATAGTTAACACTGACTAATTATTATTGCAATTGCTCTCAAATTAGTAAACCATGATGATAATTAGCAAGCTTTAATGGACCATTATTCAGGCATAACGCCAGGAATTCTTTATGTGAGTCTGAGTTTGTTCACACAAAGTTTTTTCTATGTGGATTTTGGCGTAGCTATCCTTGCCCAAAAACTGTCATTCATCTCCCCTGAATTTAGTGAAGAAATTGCTTGTCTGCTCACTTGGCACTTTTTTCCGCTTCTGCTTTAAGAAACTGTGCCATTCAAAAATGAAGTGACGTCCATTCTTGATGCGCATTGTATCCAGAGTTACTATTGAACTGAGCAGGATTAAAAACCACATTAAAAAATGCTTGAAAAACTGCATCTGGATAAAATCTGCATCCTAAAAAACCATGAGGACCTCTGAAGCGGATTCCACATCAGTTTTTTTTTCAGCAGAGAAAAACCTCCATGTGAACAGATCCTAACATATCCAGGTTTCCTATGTCTTCCCCTGGCAGCAACATTTATTTTTTTTTTTTTGGGGGGGTGGGGGTTTGGTACAAATTGACATGGTATTTGCCAACTTTTGTCCTCATCAAATATCCTATTCCAACTACTTTTATTTGGATTTTCCACAAATTCAATATTTAAAGGCCAGATGATATACTTGAACTGTACCCCCTGTAGGATTCTGAAAATACATAATAATTCAAAATAATCATTATACGGGCACTAATAATACTGATACTATTATCAATATGATTACAAAATATATTATATCAAGTGACTATAAAATAGAGAGGACATTTCCATAATTGGGTCTAAAATAGAATTTAATTAGTTCCCTTGAGTAATCACTTCTTCCTAGAAGATTCAAGAAATGCCAGCATGTAAGGAGCTACGATGAACAAACTCCCTCCTTGGGAGAACACTTGTATTACTGGAGTACACTATAGCACAGGTCATTTTAGAAGGGCACATCTTTCTGAGCCTTACAATAGAGATGTAGTGTGCTACCTTTCTGGAAGAAATTCCTACAGAAACGCTTCTACTGAAAGCCCCTACGTAGGTATATGGAACGCACAAACAAATAAATATTTTAAGAGGCTGGTAAAAAAACAAAAATGGGATTATTAGAAAGATACTGTAAGGCCTCATGCACACGACCGTATGTATTTTGCGGTCCGCAAATTTCTGATCTGCAAAATACGGATACCGTCTGTGCTGCAGCCGCATTTTCTGCAGACCCATTGACTGCGGTGATCCGCAATCTGCATTTTGCGGCCAAATATAGGAAATGTTCTATCTTTTTTCGGTGTGGATGCGGAAAGCATTCCTCAAAAATATAGAATGTGTCCGGGTAATGCGGACCACTGACCCTTTGAAGGCAATTAGTTAGCAGAAAAAATAAAAAATGTAGACAGCACAGGGAGCGAATCTGTATTTTGCAGATCCACAATTTGCGGAGAGCATAACGGATACAGTCGTATGCATGAGGTCTAAAGAGGATAAAAGGCCAATGCCAAGTTTGTTTCCTAGGCCGGATTCACATCACATTTTTGTTATACATTTAACGTACACAAAGAAACATAAACATTAATGTATACCTTCTTAGCTGGACTTTGCAGGATGGAAAAGCGTGATATATTATGCTTTTCCATCCTACAGACTCCTGCAAAAAAACGCATAACGTATACTTTTTTTTTACAATTACAATGTCTGGGGCATCTGTTAACGTATACGGTTTATGTGTACGTTAAACGTATGCCAAAAACAGGATGTGAACCCAACCTTGAACCCTGAAGACATTAAACATTTCCATATGTCACTTTAGTTGTTTTCAGAGAGTTAGTAAGACCCAAGGTCCAAGCTATACACACCCATGTGTACTCAGATGATACGATATCCCTGCCCCTGCAAATCAATTTCAGAAAGGAAACGGAGACTGGCTGTTCATCTAGTCAGTAGTGCCAAACTACTGGACTGCCTAAGAAAGACTACTTCGGCGGTGGGGTTATCAGGACTATCAATATTGATGACCTGCCCTCAGGATAAGTCATCAATAATGCAACATGCCACCCCCCAGGGCCGATCGTATCCCAGGTCTATAGGAATGCAGAGTGGTGAGGTCCGGCCTTAAGGCCCCTTTCACACGAGCGTGTCCGGATTAGGTCTGGATGCTTTGCGGATGCGTTCAGTGAAAACTGTGCGATTTCGCAGGCAAAGCCATTCAGTTTTGCCTGCGATTGTGTTCAGTTGTTACGTTTTTTCTGTGCGGGTGCAATGCGTTTTGATGCGTTTTATACGCGTGTTATAAAAAACTGAAGGTTTACAAACAACATCTCCTAGCAACCATCTGTGAAAAATGCATCTCACCTGCACTTGCTTGCGGATGCAATGTGTTTTTCACGCAGCCCCGCTCACTTCTATGGGGACAGAACTGCGTGAAAAACGCAGAATATAGAACATGCTGAGATTTTCACGCAACGCAGAAGTGATGCGTGAAGAACAACGCTCATTTACACAGACCCATTGAAATGAATGGGTCAGGATTCAATGCGGGTGCAATGCGTGACGTGAACGCGCGGAAAACTCGCTCGTGTGAATGGGGCCTAATAGTCTCTGTGTGTCACAATGCTCCTACCTGGATATTGTTGCTCCCAAGGGTTAGGCTCCAAAGCAATAATGGAGAGATTATTATGGAGGTGGAGAATAAGTCGAATACAGACTTCATAAAGTTTAACAGCTTTACTTGAATAAACTTGCATCAGTACAAAAAGTGATCTTTCTCTTGGCTCCAGCAGATTTTAGGATGAACTGGCAGGCTAACTGGGATATTCTGCTTTATCCTTCTTTGCTGTACTAAACTCAGCTTTAGGCTACATACACACGACCGTATGTGTTTTGCGGTCCGCAAATTGCAGATCCTCAAAAAAAACGGATGACGTTCCATATGCAGTACCCCAGCATGGCCACTACACCATGTACGCTCCGTACACAGTATAGTTTCTGCTGCCATCTGCTGTCTGATCAGTGGGAGTGCTGGGTGATGACCTAGGTCTTCAATATTTGTAGCCTAGACAATCCCTTTAACTTCTTCTCCTACTACATGTGTTACACACAGAGAAGTATTGGGGTACTGAGTAAAGGGAATATGTTACATATATTATAATATCACACTTCTGATTTCTCTCATACATTCATAAACGAAGCCATGAGCCCTCCTTACATCTTGCGTATTATGGTACAAATGGTCCCCAATGGACCACACTGACATATTAAGGGTCTGTTTAGGATTCTGTCAAGGTTTGCATAATTTTTAAAGCAAAGATAAATGGGCAGATTTACTAATCCTATAGATCAATGTTCCTCAACTCCAGTCCTCAGGGCCCACCTGCTGGTCATGCTTTGAGAATATCCCATAGAATGAATACCTGTAGTAGGTCCTGATTCATTAACGCTAATTATATTACCTGTTCAGTATTGAGAAAATCCTGGAAATGTGCCCGGTGTGGTAAGGTGCAGGGTGCCGTCGTGGATGGCAGGTATGTGTCACCGAGGTTCATAGCCTCGGTGAGGTAAGAGCCCGTTTTTGTTGATGTCAGCAGCAGCTAGTGCTACTGACAGAGTTTAAATAGCATGGCTGCAAAGCCGATCCGGGCCGGCTCTTACCGGGAGCAGCTAAAGTGTTTGGTGGGTGGCTGCTCCCCACGACCCAGTCCTGGTTTTGGGCTGGGTTTAAAAGCTCAGCCAGCTCAGCAGCTGGAGGTGGTGATTATCCTGGAGCTGCTAACAGGGCTGAGGAGTTCTCTGTCCTGGAGGAAAGAGCTCAGCAAGGAGGTGTTTTGTTCCTGGCTACCTGAAGCTGGATTCTCCTGCGGCTGGGCCGACAGCGTGGTGCGAACCTGCACCTACTCCTCCCAGGTGACTGAACCTGTGTTGGCCTGTTTTTGTTTTGCCACGTTATTTCCGTTGTGTGTGAACTGTCACCAAAGAGACTGTTTTTTCATTTATGGTGTGCAAGTGTGAATAAAACACTGTTTGTTGCACAATCTGGACTCCTTGTTTTGCCTCTAAACTGCACCCGCACCGCTGTCTACCAGAGCGACTCCCACATTTGGTGTCGGATGCGGGCATGCGCAGTGAGGCTGGCGTGAACGCCGAAGTTTTGTTTTTCTAAAGTGCATGGAATATATTAAGCCAGCAAAGCTGCAAGCAGGAGTTTCTGGCAACATGGAGGCTGCTGTGAAGGCTCTCATAGAGGCTAACGTGCAGCAGCGGGAGACCAACCAACTACTGCTACAACATGTGATGGCGTTACAGGCGGCAGGAGCGTCCCACCACGTCCATGATGCCCGGAAAGCGGTCCGTGCGGCGATCCCAAAAATGACCCCGCAGACGACGTTGAGACGTACCTGGCGGTTTTTGAGAAGGTCGCCGTGAGGGAAAAGCTACCCCGTGACCAGTGGGCCGAGGTGGTTGCTCCGCTCCTGGCATCCGGACCCCAGCAAGTTTTTTTGATTTGGCAGACGACCAGGCTGCTGACTATTCCACGGTGAAGGGGGAGATCCTGGCCAGACTGGGGGTAAACGTGTTGGTCCGGGCTCAGCGGGTCCACCAGTGGGACTTCAAAGTGGCTGAACCCGCCAGGCCGCAGTACTATGAGTTGCTGCACATGTTGCAAAAATGGCTGCAGCCTGAGGTTCTAAGTCCGACTGCTATGCTGGACCGGCTGCTGGCTGACATGTTTTGGAGGGCCTTGCCTTACCCCCTTCAACACTGGATTGGCCAGGTATCCCCACCAATGCCCTTGAGATGGTCGACCTGGTGGAGCGATATGAGGCCACCAGAAACCTGCAGGGGGTTCTTTTGGGAGGGGGCCAGTCAAACCCCGGAAATCTCCACCCCAGTCCCGGCGGCCGGCCAAACCCGCCCGGGATGTACCTCTTGCAGATCCGTCCCCAGTGGTCTGTTGGCAGTGTCGGGAGCCTGGACACATAAGGGCCAACTGTCCACAGTGGGGGGAACCCATGGAGACTAATTATGGGTACCGGGCTTCCATGTATGCCCGGAGACTGTGTGCGACCGGCATCCCCGGGACAATAGACAATCGTCATCTGTGCCAGGTGCAAGTCGGGAATAACCTGGCAGTGGCGCTGTTGGACTCAGGGAGCCTGGTAACCCTGGTAAGTGCTGCCCTGGTACAGCCCACCCAGTATACGGGCCGGACAGTGGGTGTGGTGTGCATACACGGAGACTTAAAGGACTATCCCACTGCTGTAATGTCTCTGTCCACGGCGGTCGGCACCTGGACTTGTGAAGTGGCGATCTCCACAAAGCTGCCCTATGAACTAATAATTGGGAGAGACTTCCCTGGTTTTCCGTCACTGTGGCCTGAGATGAAAGTGACTAATAGCCCTGAGACAGGGGTAACCCTAGCAGAGTGGCCTGATACCCCTGGAAGGCCAGAACCCTGGGAGCCCGAGTCTGAAGGGCCAGCGGTAGGGGTGACCACTGCTGCAGCGGTAGTGGGGGAGACAACCCCACTGAGTGTAATGGTGGGAGACACGGAGGACTTGCCACCGGGACCTGAGTTGGCAGACCTCAATGTCTCCGGGGAAAATTTTGGGACCGCACAACACCGGGACCAAACCCTAACCAGGGCCTGGGAGAATGTGCTGGAAATTGATGGTAAACCCCAGAAACCAGGGGCTGAATTAATGTTCCCACGATTTATTGTTCTGCAGGATATGTTGTATCGGGTGAACCAAATCCGAGGTGAACCTGTTGAACAGTTGGTGGTGCCCACAGCGTATCGCAAGCTTGTCATGAAGCTTGCCCACCAACATGTTCTTGGGGGACACCTGGGGTGGCAGAAAACCCAGGACCACATACTGCAGCGGTTTTATTGGCCCAGTGTGTTCAAGGAAGTAGAAAATTATTGTAAGTCCTGTCCAACCTGTCAGGTAACTAGCCCCCAGCCACATTTCCGTAGTCCTCTGGTACCTCTGCCAATTATTGAAGTACCGTTTGAGCGAATTGCTATGGATTTAATTGGGCCTGTACCAAAGTCTGCTAGGGGCCACCAACACATTCTGGTAGTTCTCGACTATGCCACTCGGTATCCGGAGGCGGTGCCTCTGCGACATACCTCAGCTAAGCTCATTGCCAAAGAGTTAATGGAGATGTTTTCCCGTGTGGGCCTGCCAAAAGAGGTTCTGACAGACCAAGGGACCCCTTTTATGTCCAAAGTAATGAAGGAACTGTGTAAATTGTTGCGTATAAAGCAGTTACGGACGTCCGTTTACCATCCGCAAACAGACGGTCTTGTTGAGAGGTTTAACCAAACTCTAAAAAATATGTTAAAAAGGGTGGTGTCTAGAGATGGGAAGGACTGGGACCTGCTTCTGCCCTATCTCATGTTCGCAGTGCGAGAGGTACCCCAGGCCTCTACTGGGTTCTCGCCTTCGAACTGCTTTATGGCAGACACCCTCGGGGCCTGTTGGATATCGCCAAGGAAGCATGGGAACAACAGCCTGTCCCCACAAAAGTGTCATTGAGTATGTCGCCCAGATGCAGGAACGGATGGAAAGGGTGTTGCCCTTGGTCCGGGAGCATATGGAGGCAGCGCAACAAGCCCAGAGTAGGGTGTACAACCGTCAGGCTCGGGTACGGGACTTCAATCCGGGAGATCGGGTTTTGGTTCTGGTACCCACCCTTGACAGCAAATTCCTAGCTAGGTGGCAGGGCCCCTATGAGGTGATCGAGAAGGTAGGGGAAGTGAATTACAAGGTACACCAGCCAGGGCGGCGCAAGCCGGAGCAGGTGTACCACGTGAATTTACTTAAGCCGTGGAAAGATAGGGACGCGGCCGACGGCCACAGCCCCGGGCCAGGGCTTCTAGGTGAAAAGGGTCCAGCCCCACAGTTCGAGGCCTGTGAAGCCGTAACCACGGTAAAAATTGCAGAAAGCCTGTCTTCCAAACAAGTTCAGGAAGTCAGGGAGTTCCTCAGTCGGAACACGGATGTGTTCTCGGACCTCCCTGGCCGCACGTCTCTCATCCGACATGACATCGTCACTGAGCCTCAGGCCAAGGTCCGGTTAAAACCATACCGGTACCCGAGGCTCGGCGGCGGGCCATCGCGGAGGAAGTGCAGTTAATGTTGAAGCTCGATGTCATTGAGGAGTCGAAAAGTGAGTGGGCCAGTCCCATAGTCCTAATACCCAAGCCGGATGGGACGTTGCGGTTCTGCAACGACTTTCGCAAGTTAAATGAAGTATCCAAGTTTGACACGTATCCCATGCCCCGAGTAGACGAGCTTGTTGAAAATTTAGGACAAGCCCGTTATTTTTCTGTGCTGGACCTCACTAAAGGGTACTGGCAGGTACCCTTAACGGAGGCGGCTAAGCAAAAAACCGCGTTTGTTACCCCGCAGGGCCTGTATCACTACAAGGTGTTACCCTTTGGCCTGCATGGCGCCCCCGCCACTTTCCAGAGATTAATGGACATAGTGCTGCGACCACATCGTCGGTACGCCTCGGCCTACTTAGATGATGTAGTCATCCACAGCACCGACTGGGAAAGCCATTTACCCAAGGTGCAGGCGGTAGTGGATGCCCTGAGGAAAGCTGGACTAACCGCCAATCCAAAAAGTGTGCGATTGGGTTGGAAGAGACCAAATATCTGGGATATGTAATTGGGCGGGGAGTCATCAAACCTCAGGTAACTAAGGTAGAGGCCATTCGTAGATGGCCCCGACCGGTCACCACCAGGCAGGTAAAGTCGTTCCTGGGGATTGTAGGATACTACATGAGGTTTGTGCCCCACTTTGCCACAATAGCAGCGCCATTGACAGACCTGTTGAAGGGGCGAAAGTCTGGGAGGGTTAGCTGGAGTGAGAAGGCGGAGGAGGCTTTCTCCGCGTTGAAGTCGGCCCTGTGTGGGTCCCGGGTTTTGGTGACACCCGACTTCAACAAGGAGTTTGTCGTACAGACCGACGCCTCGGAGGTAGGCCTCGGTGCGGTACTGTCGCAGGAGGTCAACGGGGAAGAACATCCCGTTGTCTTCCTGAGCCGTAAGCTCAGTCCCGCCGAGTCCAGATATAGTATAGTGGAGAGGGAGTGCCTGGCTATCAAGTGGGCACTCGAATCTCTCCGCTACTACCTGTTAGGGAGGAGGTTCCGTCTGGTGACCGACCATTCCCCTCAAATGGATGAGTCAGGCCAAGGAGAGGAATGCTCGGGTCACCAGGTGGTTCCTATCCCTTCAAAATTTCAAGTTCTCCGTGGAACATAGGGCAGGTCGCTTGCAGGGAAATGCAGATGCCCTTTCCCGCGTCCACTGCCTCACATGTGTCCACCCCCTCAGGGTTGAACAAAGGGGGGGGTGTGTGGTAAGGTGCAGGGTGCCGTCGTGGATGGCAGGTATGTGTCACCGAGGTTCATAGCCTCGGTGAGGTAAGAGCCCGTTTTTGTTGATGTCAGCAGCAGCTAGTGCTACTGACAGAGTTTAAATAGCATGGCTGCAAAGCCGATCCGGGCCGGCTCTTACCGGGAGCAGCTAAAGTGTAGTAAAGTGTAGGGTGGGTGGCTGCTCCCCACGACCCAGTCCTGGTTTTGGGCTGGGTTTAAAAGCTCAGCCAGCTCAGCAGCTGGAGGTGGTGATTATCCTGGAGCTGCTAACAGGGCTGAGGAGTTCTCTGTCCTGGAGGAAAGAGCTCAGCAAGGAGGTGTTTTGTTCCTGGCTACCTGAAGCTGGATTCTCCTGCGGCTGGGCCGACAGCGTGGTGCGAACCTGCACCTACACCTCCCAGGTGACTGAACCTGTGTTGGCCTGTTTTTGTTTTGCCACGTTATTTCCGTTGTGTGTGAACTGTCACCAAAGAGACTGTTTTTTCATTTATGGTGTGCAAGTGTGAATAAAACACTGTTTGTTGCACAATCTGGACTCCTTGTTTTGCCTCTAAACTGCACCCGCACCGCTGTCTACCAGAGCGACTCCCCACACCGGAAAGGGTGCCCCAAGGACTGGAGATGAGGAACGCTGCCATAGATGGTGTCAAGACCTGCACCAGATCAGGGGCTCAGGCTGAATTAGGGTGACCACGTGTCCCAGATCACCCGGGACAGTCCCGCATTTGGAGAGTCTGTCCCGGGTCCCAGTCACCCTCATTCCGGGACAATGCAGTGTCCCGGAATGACCGACTCGGCCGTCAACCGCTGACAGACAGGGAGGGAGAGGTGTGTCCCTTCCCCTTCCTCGCTCTGATAGGCTGCAGGCACTAGGCCAGCAGCCTATCAGAGGCCAGCGCAGGCAGCGCGATGATGTCAACGCGCCGCCTGCTTGAGCCCTGAGCCATACAGCGTGGGACAGGAGGACACAGCCTGCATCACATGACCAAGGATGTAAGTTTAAGTGTTTTTTTTTTTTTTTTGATTGAACTGTACTGGTGGCTGCTAGTACTGGGCCTGGCACATGATGATGGGGGGCTAAAATGGCTACTTTGACATGATAGTGGGGTCCCTATGGCTACTGGCACATTATAGGGGGCCTTTGGCTACTGGCAGTCTGGCACTTATAGGGGGGCCTATGGCTACTGGCACATGTTGATGGGGGCTCAGGCTACTGGCACATGATAGGGGCGCCTATGACTACTGGCACATGTTGATGGGGGGGGGGCTCAGGCTACTTGCACATGTTGATGGGGGGGTTTAGGCTACTGGCACATGATAAGGGGGCCTATGGCTACTGGCACATGATGGGGGGGCTCTGGCTACTGGCACATGATAGGGGGGTCTATGGCTACTGGCATATGATGGGGGGGGCTCAGGCTACTGGTACATGATAGGAGGGGCTCTGGGTACTGTCACATGATAGGGGGGGCTCTGTCTACTGGCAAATATTAGGGGGACTCTGGCTACTGGCACATTATTGGGGGACATCTATGGGGGCACTTATTACTGGCACATTGGGGGAACTTTCTACTGGCACTTTATTGGTGGGCACTATAGGGGCATCTACTGAGGCCACAAAGAATGGTTATTTTATATGGGGGCTCTGTATAGGGGCATTTTATACTTGGACACATTATGGTGGGTACTATGGGGAAGGGGGGAGAGGAATACTATGGGGTCATCTACGGGGACACTAAGAAGGTGTATTTTATACTTACAAATTATGGGGGACACTGAGGCCATCTACTGGGGCACTATATATGGGGCATTTTATACTGGTACATTATGGGGGGCACTAGGAGGGAGTGGGGAGAGAAGCACTATGGGGGCATTTACTGGGGGCACTATATAGGGGTATTTTATACTGGCACATTATGGGGGCACTAGCTCAACTGGGGGCATTACAATGGGGTATTTTTTGCACTGTTACATTATACGTAGAAATATTTCTACTGGGGGGGGCATTATGGTGGGCTTTATTACTCCCCCATGGTATGAGCCCCCTAGTAGAAGCACAAGCCTCTCTCTGCTCTGTTATCCCTCTGCCCCTTCTCCAAATCCTTATTATGAAATATTTCTCATTAGGATAAACACATCAACTCCGTCGAGCCACCGGCCAAAGTGTGTGGAAGTGTCCAAGATCCCCAAGGGTCAAGCCAATTGTAAGTTTTCATATGAAATAAGTTTGTTTTCTATTTCTTAAGAGATGTCTAAGTAGACAGTTATTGTGTGCAGAAATACAGAAAAATGCCCAGGCAGATATGTTTTTGCCAGTCTCAAGTATACGTTTGACGAAATGCACTTGTGAAAGTAAGTGTCCCTGAATTGCAGTTAGGAAATGTGGTCACCCTAGGCTGAATCATAAATGTGGTGCGGGAATGGAGACCTTTTTCTGACTCTATACCAGCTACAGTATTGCTTGGTTTACTTTGAGGCAGGATTTTATTCCACAATTGTGACACAGCTTTGGCACAAAATGTTGCATCTTAGACCTCGCTCCCTTTCCTGTTGAGCGACACCCCCTAATAGCTCTGAACCTAGGTGTCAAATTATGTCACTTTTTGCTACAATTCATGCCATAATCTAGTACATGTGGGCCATGGAGTCACACATTTTCTGTTCTCTTCCAGGACAATTTCTTTCTTCTTGAAGTGTCGTCCTTCAAACGTTCCCTTAAAGAGGGGCTGTCACTTCTCTTGACATTTCTCTGCTAGTAAATTGTGGTATTCTTCTGGAAGTGACAATTCTGGAGCATCTATCTTCATAATTCTCAGTTGTGTCATCCCTCTATTATTACTACTACAAATTTGAATAGACTTTAAGATAACTATGAATTGAATTGACATCTGAGTATAAGGCCTCATGCACACGACCGTTGTTGTGGTCCGCGTCCGAGCCGCATATTTTGCGGCTCAGGCGCGGACCCATTCACTTCAATGGGGCCACAAAAGATGCGGACAGCACTCCGTGTGCTGTCCGCATCCGTTGCTCAGTTCCGTGCGCCCGCAAAAAAAATAGAGCATGTCCTATTCTTGTCCATTTTGCGAACAAGAATAGACATTTCTACAATGGGCCGCGCTCCCTTCCGCAAATTGCTCGGATCCGCGGTTTGCAGACAGCGGTCATGTGCATGAGGCCTTACTATTCATCTAGTCAGGGTGTGTCCCTGCACAGTCTGCCATTGCCAACACTAATGACTAAACACCAATTTTCCTCTGCCAAATCTATATTCAAAACTCCACCACGTTTCCCCATTAACTTTAATGTAAAAAAAAAACTCCCCATTGTGCACACTATATATTTTTTCACTAGTTGACTTAAAAAATGCTTCAGAAATGGTGTTATTTCTTAGAAGCTGATTTGATTGTGAATTTCATAGAAGCCAACGGGGAAGCAGGAAAACCTCAACCAAATCCTCTTCTAATACTCCTGTAAATCTCCTCTAAAACCGCCACCAAATTACAAATGTGCCACCAAATACAACCTGTTTTCAGCTATTGATCTGCTTCTGATTTTTCTGCTATGGATTTTAGCTGTGTGAACATACCCTCACACTCAGTTCACACTTTTGCGTAAAACGCCGCGTTCGAACGCGCAAAAAAATGCACAACAGTACAGGAACCATGCATTCCAATGGAGGTGGTTCACACTTGCGCGTTTTAATGCGCGTTCGTAGGCGCCTAAAAACGTCCGACGCATAGGCAAGTATGTTCGCGTTAATTCGGGCGTTTTTCGAGCGTTTGGTTCCAATAGACTTCAATGGGAAACGCCATAGGCGTGTTGTTCGGGCGTTTGTGCAGCGTAAAACGCGCCTATGGACGCTAGTTTGCCACATGCTGAAAAAGGCCAAAGCAACATGTGCAAAGCACCCAGAGTTTAGCTGGAGAGCAGCCATGGAGGAGGCCTGTGATTCAGAAAACATTATCAGGCTGGTGCAGGCCAAACGGTGCCTATATGACACCCAAGACCCCTATTATAAAAACCGCAGGGTCCGACTACAAGCCTGGGAGGACATTTGCAAGTCCATCTGGCCAGAGTGGCCGCAGTTTACCAAGAGTGTCCGACAAGGCAAAGGTATGTGTGATTTACTTTCTGACCTCAAAATCTAGTGTGCACTGGTGTTCCAAATATTATATGTAATAGCTCTGGCCATCTCTGGCAGCACGGCTTGAGGTGATGTCCAACTGCACCTACACAAATGGTGGGCTGTCTTGTACTTGCTGGAGCCTTGCAGGCATGCATGTAGCTGTATTTGGTCATCACCTACAGTGCCGCACCATCACCAAACTTATTATAGTATATGGCCACTCATTTTGCATAGTTAGCCTTGTCTCATAGGCACATAACAATTTGGATCCAGTACCCTATGGCCTGTAGTAATTGCCTGCTGCTGTGTGTCACCTGTTTTATAGGTGTAAATATGCTAGCAAACGGCACAAACTGTGGCGGCTTTCAGAATGGTTATTTTCTCCTCCTACATGTTATGTCTCCCTTCTAGTGAGGTCTGAGTAGGAGTCGTATGTGGGATGTGTCAGTTGTTATGTGGCCAGTTGGTAGTTGCCCCTGCGCACATTATGGGTCAGTGCAATGGGCCAGTACTATCAATCAAGTGGAAATGGTTCAGCTGATTAGTGTTTGTGTGCGCTGTGTATGAAAGCTAATGTTGGGCAATGTAGAGAAGTTGCTCTATTTGTGGCCTTGTTATGCGGAATAGTAACTTGCTACTGAGGTGACGTATGTAAAACAATATGACTGATAGTGGCCTATGTATTTACGGACACATTTCTGTGGTGTATACGTCAGGGCAGTCGAATCTCGGCCCTCCAGCCGTTTCATACATGCTACTGTGATCATGCTCTACCATAGCTTCACACGCAGTTAGCATGGTATTTGTTGTGAGTTATATTCAGCTGGAGGGCCGCGATTTTCTAGAGAAAATATTTTCGTACATTCGCATTTATAGGCACATGAATGGCCACTTTAATTGCTCCCTCATTAGGAATGAATCTAATGGTGGAGTCTTTACCCCCAAATGGTGTGACCTAATTTCGGCCACTATTTGCTTATTACCACACGTAATTGGAATATAGCCTCCTAAAGGCCACTCTCCATGGCCCATCATATCTGAAAAAACTTGATGAGACAAAATGGCTCAAACAGAATTTTTAATTGCGAAAATTATCAGCAAACGATAAAGAAAATGTAACTTATGATGCTAATTAACAGAAAATAAGTAACGCAAATATATTTAAATAGCGTCTAACTGCCATGGTAACGCCCCATGTGGCGACATAAAATAAGCAGTAAACTGCTCCCGCACTGCTGCACCTTGTCTGTGGCCACGCACAACGCTAGGACGATGACTGTGCAGGGAATGGGTGAGGGAATCTTCAAAATTATACCCGTCTCTTGCCCGGACGAAATTATGCAGTACGCAGGCTGCTTTAACGGCCGATATGGCAGTCTCCAATTTGAGGTGAATGGGTGTGTGGAGAAATCGCCATTTGTTGGCGAGTATGCCAAAAGCGCACTCCACAACCCTGCGCGCTCTAGTCAGCCGATAATTGAAGACTCGCCTGGCTAGAGAGAGTCCCCTGCTGGAATACGGCCTCATCAGGTTTTCGCCCAGTGCAAAGGCCTCGTCGCCCACAAAGACAAAGGGCATCGCTGGTGAAGTGGTGCCAGGCAGTGCGGTGTGCTCAGGGAGATCCAGAGCCTTGTCCTGTAGCATTTTGCCAAAATCGGAATGGGCAAAGACCGCAGAGTCGGACCTACTGCCATATGAGCCCACGTCAATGTACCGGAAGCTATAGTTGGCATCACACATCGCAAATAAGACGAAAGAAAAATATTTTTATAATTATAATATTGGCTCCCACTTCGAACCGGCTTCTTTATGCGGATATGTTTGCCATCTATAGCTCCGGCACAGTTGGGGAATTGGCAGGTTTGCTGGAAGACATCCGCTATTTCCTTCCACTGCTCCTTATGCGGTTGGGCCATCACTGCTGCATGGAGCGCATCCCATATTGCCACGCAGGTCTCACGGATGATCACACTTGCAGTGGATTTCCCAACCAAAAAAGCATAATGTAGACTGGCCAAAGACTGGCCTGTACCTAGGTACCTGAAAAGAGAAAAACAAATAATTAGAATGAACGTTATTTTTTATAATTTTAGTCAACACCATTAAAAAAAAATGGAAAAGTATCAAGGACGCTTTCATACGACATCGCCGCCTAGAGAGGGAGCAGAGGAGCGGATCATCACCCACACGCTCTTGTTATGTGCATGCGGAGCAAATGGCCTTCTTGATTCCCTTCACTGAAATGACGAGGTAAGACACTGTAGTACACATTGGGGAGAGGATGTGGCTTTACATAATGTCACATATATTCACATTGATATGGCGAAGATACTTAACTATATATTTCTCGTTAACAGCACAGAGAGTAGCTGGGAACAGAGTCAGGCTGCAGATGAGGTGGAAGATGACTCTGGCCACACTCGGGACAGCGAGCCAGGACCATCTTCTGCGGCAACCAGTCCACCAGGGACAGAGGGCCCTCTGACGCTTACAAGCCCCACACAGCCAGGCCCATCTGTGCCAGAAGCCACTCGCCAGCTAAGGGCCAAAAGGAGGAGAGGTGAACGGCAGGAGGACCGACTGATAGCCAGCCTAGATGCCCTGGCACATCCGGTACCAAAAATGTCCAGTAACGGGTATTTCCTTCTCAGTCTGGAGGACAGAATGCAAAATGTGCCCAGACCGCAACTCAGCACAGTCCAAGAGATGCTGACCCGAACGCTGGACACTTTTGCGTTACCGTTCCAGGAAACCCAGCCGGGACCCCAGCAGGCCACACAACTGGCCTCACAACTGGCCACACAACTGGCCACACAACTGGCCACACAACTGGCCACACAGCTTGAACCTGTAATGGCCCAACATGAGGCCCCGCAGCTGTCCCCACACCAGGCCACAAAGATCGCACAACAAGTGGCAACTGAAATGGCAACAGAAGTGGCCACTGAAATGACCACCAAAGTGGCTACAAAAATTGCTTCAATGCATGGCCCGATGCAGGCTCCTAGGCAGCCTCCTCTCCCGGCTCCTAGGCAGCCTCCTATCCCCGCTCCTAGGCAGCCTCCTATCCCCGCTCCTAGGCAGCCTCCTATCCCCGCTCCTAGGCAGCCTCCTAGGCAGCATCCAATTCCGGATCATAGGCAGCATCCAATTCCGGATCCAATGCAGCCTACTATACAGGCCCCTAGGCAGGACCCCCATTATGGGCAACAATATGGCCACCCACATGGTCCACAATTTAGCCAACATGGGCCAACAAATCCAACAACATATGGGCAAATATATCCACAGCAGTATGCTCCACAGGGATCCCAATATGCTGAACAATATTCTCACCCTGCGGAACCTGTGCAACAATATAGCCAATACTATGGCCAACATTACGACCAACATGGCCCCCAAGAAGGTCCACATTATGGCCGCCAGTATGGCCTGACCACATCCACAAGCACCACCACCAGCACACAGGCCAATGCCGAGCTTCAAACGCGGCAAAACAATCAAACAAGGCGGGATCCGGACCCAGAAACAACCGGGCAAGATTATGAGGACCTGTGAGAAATGGTACTGCGAATGAAACTGCCGGTAGTTGAAGTGGCAACTACGTTAGTTATATTCTATTAAAAGGATTAACATATTTTGTTTGCATATTGCACAAATGTTATGTGCAGTTTTGTGTACTCCGTATAAACATGCTGGGGAATGTACTGAGTTTCTTTATTGCACCAAACATAAAAAAATTACTAACTATATGTTTGGAGTCTTTTTTCCATGGGAAGGGTTACACCTTGCAAAGGTGGCTACATGATGCATGTGCTGAATATTTATGGTAACAAGCATACCGCAGAAACAACACGACTACTAAAATGCAAAAACACTCATATACAGTCGCTACACAATAGACATGTTTGTGAAGGGCACGATGTATATAAAACTTACCGCAAAGTTATGACCAGTCTTTCCACAGGTGGAATGCTGTCCCGCATGAAGGTGTCCTGGTGCATCAAACGACTCTCCAACAGCCCCAGGAGCTCGTCAAAGCTGGAGACGATACAAATTCAGAAACATAAACATTACTGCATTACTACACTCTCTGTAAAACAAAAAAAAAAAAAATTCACGTATACATACTAACCTGGGGATGGACATTCTCATGTAGCCAAAAAACTGGTCCTCATGGTCACGCAGGTTCTGGTAGAGAGCCAAGAACTGGCCCCTCTCCTGCCGCTGGGCAATGACCGGATGGACCCAGAACCGTCGCCTGCTGTCCCTCCTTCTCCTCAAACGCTCAAGTTGGATTGCAGTCACAACCACTGCAACATGTCGCCTCCTGTAGCAGTCCATTTTGGCCAAAACACACACTAGATCAGCCACCATGGAATTTCACACCTCAAAAGCACTCTGATTGGCCAAACTATATATAGCGAGGGCTGTTTGGTCATTGGCCCACTATGCAGTCAATCACATAAACGCGCGTTAAACGCGCCTACACTATTTACCAAAACGCTTGAAAAGAAAGCGCCTAAACGCCTGTCTTGAACGCGCATAAAACGCTAGGCTTCTAAACGCTCAGGTCTGAACCCAGTGTGATACTTCCAGCCAGGGGCATAGCTAAAGGCTTGTGGGCCCTGGTGCAAGAGTACAGTTTGGGCCCCCTTCCCTCAGTGCTTTGTGGCCGGGGGCAGGGAAGCACATAGCCTTCATGCAGCCTGAGGCAAAAATTGAAACAGCACACTCCCCCCATATCAAATTCTCGACTTAACCCCTTCCCTCCAGCCAGAGGTGTAACCTGACCAGCAGGGGCGTAACGATCGCGGTCGCAGAGTGTGCAACACCACTAGGGGCTGTGGGGGCACTACTGGGAACATTACTGAGGGCAGTGGGGGCAGTGAGAGACATTACTGGGGACATTACTTTGTGATCAGGGACCAGGGTTGTGACAATTGCAGACACAGAGGGTGTGACCGGGCATGGCGTGGGGGAGCGGCCCCGATCCAATGTTTGACATGGGGCCCATAGCACTCTAGTTACACCACTCCTGACCAGCATGCACTTTCTATAATATCAGTGTCTTCTTATGCAGCACAAGGGTCTTTGGGCCCCTCAGGCTCCTGGGCCCGGTAGAGGCTGCTACCTCTGTACCCACTATAGCTAGGCCCAGCTTCCAGCACTGATTGTGCAACGTGCCACCTCCCAGGGCCGATCACGTCCCAGGTTTATAGGAATGCTGAGTGGTGTGGTGCGGCCCCAATAGCTTTCTCTGTGTGTCATGATGCTTCTACCTGGTTACCGTCGATCCCCAGGGTTAGGCTCCGAAGCAATAAAGGGGAGAGTAATGGTGGAGGAGGAGCATAAATCAAGTCGAGACCTATATAAAGTTCGACAGCTTTACTTGAATCAACTTGCATCCAGACAATATTCAGTCTTTTTCTTGGTTCCAGCAGGTTTTAGGGTAAACTGGCAGGCAAACTTGAATATTTTGCTTTTTCTATCTGCTGTGCTAAACTCGGCTTTAGTCTGGTCGCTGGACTTTAGGGCTGTTCTGGTACCTGTGGAGTAGTGGCCTTTGGCTGTTGACCTCTTCGCAACACTCTGTTGGTTAATCTGTAAAAGGAGTCAGGGTGATTCTCCTCTCCTTCCAACTCTAGACTAGACTAAGACTAACTGAAAACTTCCTGCAGCCCCTCGCTTGGTAGGAAACGGGACTGACCCACTTCTGCCCAAAAGGGGGAGAATGGAATGGTAAGTTCGATTCTATCTAAAGACCTCTCTGCCATATACGCTGCCACCTGCTGGTGAACCAGGCATATACCATGTAATACAACAAATAACAGTTACATAGCAGAACAATAAATGCAGTGTAAGAGGACCTGGGATGAATACACAGGAGACATTATGGTTAGCCCATTAGAGACAATTGCAGGGTGTAGGAATGGTAGTGCCACTCTGCGGTATTACAATTGAACAGTATAAAAGTATGCAGGGACACTCTCCCAACTGGTAATACCTAATTCTCCATTTATATACAATTATTTACTAAAACCAACATGTCAGGAGAGGTGGCAGGTCTTTTTTAAACATGTAGACACTGTATATGTACTTCCGCCAAGATTACAAACTAGAGGTAGAGTACAAGCTAGCAGTTTCAGCTATGGGCTTATGACTAATACTATACAGCAGGGCTGGCCAACCTGCGGCTCTCCAGCTGTTGTAAAACTACAACTCCCACCATGCCCTCCTGTAGGCTGATAGCTGTAGGCAGACTGGGCATGCTGGGAGTTGTAGTTTTGCAACAGCTGGAGAGCCGCAGGTTGGCCAGCCCTGCTATACAGTATATTTAGTTATTATTTTTTTCATCTGAACCCATTACCTAGTATACCTACCTGCTTCATGCTTATGGGCCAATGTGAAAAGGCTGCAATATTGTAGTCTGTAGTGAATTAGAATATTCTTCACTATTTAATTTATTTTCTCTTATGCAAAAAATAGACAATGTAATATTCGCGTAATGCGAATATTCTAAAACACGAATATATAGCACTATAGAATATAGTGCTATGTATTCGTTTTTTCAGAATATTTGTCATTTTTTTTCATCTGAAGTCATGATTCCTCCCTGCTTAAGTTGCTTTTGGGCCAATGACTGTTCACATTAAATTGGAAAAAAATGAAATAACGAATATATAGCACTATTATATTCGTTTTTTAGAATATTCATAATTTTTTTTTCTATCTGAAGTCATGATTCCTCCGTGCTTAAGTTGCTTTTGGGTGATGACTGTTCACATAAAATTTTTCGCAATCAGTAGAATAATCTCGAATACGAATATTTGTGAATATATGACGAATATTCTAACGAATATTCTCAAAATATGAATTTTAGTATTTCCCCTGCCACTCATCACTAGTTATGTCTGTGACTGTTTCTAAAACTTTTTAACAAGACCTGATGTTACTTGTTATTCCATAACAGCTGTTATTGCTGCTGTTCTGAAAATCCGATCACAGATCATTTGGTCTGGAGCCAAGATTTTAATAAGGAAATTTTTGCTATTGAATAAATTACAGCTTTTAGAAAATTAGATTGGAACGGGTTCAAGTTGCTGATCAGTAGCCAGCTTGACTGTCTGAACACATAAGCAGCAAGAGTAACAAGAGATAAATGTTTGTGCTAGCTCCACAAAAGGTAGAGAAAATGAGGCGCACTAGTGTATCACATAATCAGCTACGTAGGGAGCTTTATGACGATATGCTTTTCATCTAGCACAATGATCCTAATTGTTATTAAGCAGAACTCCTCCTTCCGCCTCTCGGCTGTACATTACATGTCTTCTGTCGGTTTGTTGAGCTGCATTATGTTATCTTTTTATTTGTCTACAAAATAACGTGCCTGAAACAGAAACATTGTAACCCGAAGACATCAATGTAACTCGTTATCCTGGAAATGTCTTCCTTCCTCTTAGATATTAAACGGGTTGTCCCATCTTACCATTTCCACTGTTTGTGTAGCTCCCATTCACTACAATGAGAGTTACGGATACAGCGGAGCATAGGTCCACCTAGTTGCTCCCAGAGACCAGGCAGATGGAGCCAGTAATTAGTCCCATCTCACCATGGAAACAGGAAGATGAGACAAGAGGGACGTAGCTATAGGGGTGGAGAGGTAGCAGTCGCTACCAGGCACAGGAGCCTGAGGGGGCCCAAAGACCCTTGTGCCACATAAGAAGACACCAGTATAATAGAAAGTGCATGCTGGTCAAGCTACACCTCTGGCTGTAGGGAAGGGGTTAGGTCAAGTGTGTAATTTCAATTATTGATTTAGCAGCAAGAAGGCTATGTGTTTCCTTGGCCACAAAGCACTAAGGGAAGGGGGACACAAGCTGTAGTCTTGCACCAGGGCACATGAGACTTTAGCTATGCCCTTGGAGACAACCCCTTTAAAGATAACCTTTAGTTGATACATGATATCATATCTGCCGCCCCCTGATCTATCCCGCATTATAACAATGTTGATCTTTCTTCCAGAGGTGTAGCTAGGAATTCAGCAGGGGGGTAGAGGGGCAAAGAACATATATGATGCCTAAGTGAGCCCCAAATCAGGTATAAGCGGCTGAGATTTAATACCGAACTAGACATCACAATAAACCATGGCCGGCGTTAGAGGGGGCAAACAGGTCCCCGATCCTCTAAGGGGCCCCCTGCTTCAGAAGTGCACAAATAGTCCCACAACATGGACAGTGACATACCAGAGGGGGATCAATGGCAAACATTCCCACAAAAAATATGTATAATAATCAGGGGCCATTTTTAAGCGTCTTAAAGAGGAACTCTCAAAAATGTGTCCTGCTGGAGCCTAGAAAATTTTTATTTTTGGTTACGCGAGTACAGGCCCCCAAAATTAGGCATTCATCTGACAGAAAAGAACTTGTGATTACAATATGTGGCTGGAGGTACATTAGGCAGTCACTGTCTAAAAAGTTTACTGTAGGCCAGTACAGGCCCCAAAAATTAGGCATTCACCTGAAATAAAAGAACTTGTGATTATGTGGCTGGTGGTACATTAGGCAGTCACCGGCTAAATTTTACTGTAGGCCACTGGAGCACAGGCCCCAAAAATTAGGCATTCACCTGACAGAAAAGAACTTGCAATTATGGGGCTGGAGGTACATTAGACGGTCGCCGGCTAAAAATCTTGCTGTAGTGCAGTACAGGCCCCAAAAATTAGGCATTCACCTGACAGAAAAGAACCTGTGATACTGTGGCTGGAGGTACATTAGGCGGTCACCGACTAAAAATTTTACTGTAGGCCAGTACAGGCCCCAAAAATTAGGCATTCACCTGACAGAAAAGAACTTGTGATTATGTGGCTGGAGGTACATTAGGCGGGCACCAGTTAAAAATTCTATTGTAGGTCACTGGAGTACAGGCCCCCAAAATTAGGCATTCCTCCGAGATCCATGCCTCATTCATTTTTAGAAATGTGAGGTAGTCCACACTGTCGTGAGCTAGGTGAGTGTGCTTATTGGTCACGATCCCCCCTGCTGCGCTGAACGTCGTTTCGGACAGAACACTCGGCGAGGGGAAAGCCAAGAGCTCCATGGCAAATTGTGCCAGCTCTGGCCACAGGTCAAGCCTGCACACCCAGTAGTCCAGGGGTTCCTCGCTTCTCAGAGCGTCCACATTGGCCGGTAACCCGATGTAGTCAGACACCTGTCGGTCTAGGCGTTCCCTAGGCTGGATCCAGGGGGAGGCTGTCGATGGGTTGGCTGCAAGAATGATCTCATATCCGAAGTGACCAACACATCTTTAAACCGCCCTCTTCTTACAGGCACGGTAGGATTGGCACCCGCACCTGTTTCGCTGTGGGTGGAAATTTCTCTGACAGCGCCCACAACAGCAGAATGCAGCGTCTCTCGCAGCAAGACCTGCAAATGCTGCATTCTGCCAGTCCTCTGTGATGCTGGTAACATGCCCGCCATTTTGTGTTTGTACTGGGGGTCTAAGTACGTTGCCACCCAGTACTGGTCCTTGCCCTTTATGCTTTTTATCCGGGGGTCCCTCTTCAAACACTGGAGCATGAAGGCCCCCATTTGCACTAAATTGGAAGCGGTGGAGCGTCCTGGCTCCTGCTCATCGCCCAGGAGAATGACGTCCTCGGTCTCCTCCCCCAGCCACGGACAACACCAGGGATCCCCGAAAAGATTATAGTCCCCCTCAAAGCCTGCTCTTCTTGCTCCTCCTCCTCCTTCCCCCAGCCACCATACTCTGACTCCTCTTTAGACTCCTGCTGACTTGCCTCAGATGGAGTAGCCCCCCCCCTGGGAATTCATTCAGCATTTCGACTTTCTCATCTTCCAGCTCCTGCTCCTCGACGGCTTGATCAATGACACGACACGACTATGGTTGAGCAAACCCGAACTTTAGGGTTTTTGGTACCCGGACCCAGTTCGAGTTCGAGTTCGGTGTTCGGCAATTTAATGCCGCTTGTTAAAAGGCTGCAGGGCAGCCAATCAACAAGCGTTTAACTAGTGTGCCCTTAGAAGCCATCACAGCCATGCCTACTGTGGGGAGTCGCTCTGGTAGACAGGGGTGCGGGTGCAGTATAGAGGCAACAGGGAGTCCAGAAGGTGCGGAAAACAGTGTTTTATTCACACTTGCATCAAAATAACAGAAGAAAGTCACTTGGTGTTAAGTCACACACATCAGCAAATGAAGGGGAAAACAAAAAGTCCGAACACAGGTTCCATTCACCTGGCAGGTTTGATGTGCGGGTTCGCACCTGGCTGTCAGCCCAGCCGCAGGACAATCCTCCTTCAGGGTTCCAGGACGGCTGCACGCCTCCTTGCTGGGCACGTCCTTCCAGCCCAGAGAGCTCCACAGGACTAGCAGCAGCTTCCAAGACAATCACTCTCCCAGCTGCTAGTGCTGGCTGAGTTTTTAAACCCAGCCCAAAACCAGGACTGGGTCGTGGGGAGCAGCCACCGACCCTACACTTTAGCTGCTCCCGGTAAGAGCCGGCCCGGATCGGCTTTGCAGCCATGCTATCTAGCAAATGTGTCAGTAGCACTACCTGCTACTGACACCAACAAACGGCTTTTACCTCACCGAGGCTATGAACCTCGGTGACACGTACCTGCCATCTAGGACAGCACCCTGCACCTTACCACACTACTAATGGCATGGCTGTGATTGGCCAAGTGCAGCATGTGACCCAGCCTCTATTTAAGCTGGAGTCACGTAGCGCCGCACGTCACTATGCTCTTACTAGTATAGGGATAGGATGCTGCTGCTGTGAGGGAGAGATTAGGAAACAATTCTGGTCTGGTGTACTTGGTGTTAAATCTGCAAACTACAGCAATTATTTTTGTGGGTGCTCTGTTACATTTTTTTACCCATGAGCCCAGTAACACAGAAAAATAAGTTTTATCCGTCTGTTAGTTAGATGGGTGTCGGCAGCCATTTTGTGCAAGTGTAGTGCACTTGCACCTGCATACGTGTTTGGGACAATAACTTAATCCTGTTCTTTTAGTTCAGTGGGCAACATATACCCATTTTTTAGGTGCACCTGCACTGCATATGTGCCAGGGGAAGGGAAAATAATATAGTTAATCCATCTGTGACTTCAGGTCCCGGGGGGGGGGGGGGGGGGGACATATTCCCACCTTTTTCTGTAAACTACCCCTGTGCTGAATATCTGACAGGGAAAATCTATTCATTAAATCCATCTGTCAGATTTTAGGGGGAGAAATTCCCTATTTTTGGCAGTCAAGTACCCCTGCGGCCTGCAGTGCATACCCGGCAGTAAAAATAATTCAATTACATTAGTCTGTCACATATTTCTGTGACCTAAAGCATTTTTTTTCCTCTTTCTGACACCGTCTCTGCATATCTGACATTCAAATAAAACCAGAAAAAAATGCTGTTTCATTGTCGGTTGACAAATTCCCATTTTTTGTCATAGAAAGTAAATTTTTTGGCCTGCACGGCATTTCTGACAGTTCAATAAAACCGTTAAATACTGCATTTACATTTTTGGTAGAAAAAAGCACACTTTTTGCGCTAGATAGTACATTTGCGGCCTGCGCTGCATTTTTGACAGTGAAAGAAATACACTTAAATCCATCTGTTTAATTGTGTGTGAAAAAAACACCTTTTTTGGGCCATAAAGTAACTTTGCGGCCTGCACTGCATAGCAGACATGGCAGTAATTTTCAAAAATTTGTCTGTTCCATTGTTGGGTGACATTAACCCATTTTTTGCTGTTTTATACCCCTGCTCTACATAGGAGACAGGGTAATAGTTTTCTAAAATTTGTCTGTTCCATTGTTGGGTGACATTAATCCATTTTTGGCTGTATACAAACCCCTGCTCTGCATAGGTGACAGGGAAATAAATATCTACAATTGGTCTATTAAATTTGTGGTTGACATTGAACCTTTTTTGCAGTATACAAAACCCTTCTCTGCATAGGTGACAGGGACCTACATTTCTAAAAATCATCTGTTCCATTGGTGGGTGACATTTTGCCATTTTTGCTGTATACAAACCCCTGCTCTGCATAGGTGACAGGGACCCATATTTCTAAAAATCGTCTGTTACATTCTTGAGTGTGGGGATCGGCGGAGCGGATGATGTGTTTAATCCTAGTGAGAAAGATTTCAGAATAAGGATTTGGAGAAGGATCAGAGGGATAGCAGAGCAGGGAGAGGCTGGTGCTGTTACTGGGGGGTCATAACATGGGGGAGTAATAAAGCCCACCATAATACCCCCCCCACCCCCAGTAATAATAATTCTCCTTATAATAGACAGTGCACAAAATACCCCCTTGTAATGCCCCAGCTGACCTAATGCCCCCATAGTGCCCCCATAATATAACAGTATGAAATACCCCTATATAGTTCCCCTAGTAAATGCCCCCATAGTGCTCCTCTCCTGCCTTCCTCCTACTGCCCCCATAATATAATACACTGCTTCATTTGCAGAGCACATCTCCCCCCACCCATACCACATTTCTCCCCTTCCATGGCAGCACTGTTGATGAGGGTATATAGGGGATATCCCAAATTCTCCCCCTCCATGACATGGCAGCACAGCTCTGTATTATTATTAATATAAAGGCCCTCTCTGTACTATTATAATAGTAATATTATAAAATAATAATACTAATACAGTGGGGACTATTAACATAAGAATAGTACAAAGGGACCATTATAATAATAATAGTACAGAGGCGGCCTTATAACAATAATAATAGCCCCCCTTAAGTGCCAGTAGTCCCCCCTTATGTGCCAGTAGCTCCCCCTTATGTGCCAGTAGCCCCCCTTATGTGCCAGCAAGCTCCCCTTATGTGCCAGCAGTCGCCCCTTATGTGCCAGTAGCCCCCTTATGTGCCAGTAGTCCCCCCTTATGTGCCAGTAGTCCCCCCTTATGTGCCAGTAGTCCCCCCTTATGTGCCAGTAGTCCCCCCTTATGTGCCAGTAGTCCCCCTTATGTGCCAGTAGCCCCACCACTTATGTGCCAGTAGCCCCCTTTATGTGCCAGCAAGCCCCCCTTAGGTGCCAGTAGCCCCCTTATGTGCCAGCAAGCCCCCCTTATGTGCCAGCAGTCGCCCCTTATGTGCCAGTAGCCCCCTTATGTGCCTTATGTGCCTTTGAGCCTACTGTGCTGGCGTCATGAACACAGGGGCCCAGCCGCCAAAGCACCCTAAACAGCACCACCACCATCAAGGGCACCTCAACTTCCATCTGGCTGGTGTTCTCTGTAACCGAGAGTGCTCCGGAAGATTTTGTGCTGTCTTCCCCATCACTGCACTGCCGACCCAGGGGGGCATCTGCTAACCGTGAGTAACCAAAATGAACTATTACCTCCATCGGCCCACCGTAGTCTCACGTGTTCTCCCCTGTGGCCTGGTTGTTGCACTATGTTCTGCTCTGAATGGTGTGATTAGGAACTAAGCTGTAAATCCACTGTGTACCGAAGACTTCACCCCTGAGTGAGCAGAGCAAGATCATTAGAGAGCCTCCCTTTCTTGCTGGCGGCCTCCCTGTTCTGGATTGCGCTATTTTGGCACATGAGCTGTACAAACTTATTTTCTTCCAGACACTATGGACGACAAAAAAAATGCCCATTTTTTACTAGCTGACTTTGGATGGTTGGTAGTGGGGCATGGTACGTTCAAGAATTTGGCACATATGCATTGGGGCTGGGCTCTTGGATCTTTTGAGACCCTAGCAAAACCCCTGGGAGCACTTTAAGATTATGATATTGTCCATAAATTCATCGGTCAGGTAATTAAGGGTACTTTCACACTAGCGTTTTGGATTCCGTTTGTGAGATCCGTTTCAGGGCTCTCACAAACAGTCCAAAACGGATCAGTTCAGCCCCAATGCATTCTGAATGGATAAGGATCCGTTCAGAATGCATCAGTTCGGCTCCATTCTGCCTCTATTCCGTTTTGGAGGTGGACACCAAAACGCAGCATGCAGCATTTTGGTGTCCGTCTGAAGAGACGGAGCCTAACGGATCCGTTTTTTTTATTTTACAATGTAAGTCAATGGGGACGGATCTGTTTTCAATGACACAATATGGTGCATTTGAAAACGGATCCGTTCCCCATTGACTTTCAATGTAATTCAAAACGGATCCGTTTTGGACTTTGTCATTTTTTTTTAAACCTAATGCAAACGGATCCGTTCTGAACGGATACAAACGTTTGCATTATAGGTGCGGATCCGTCTGTGCAAATAAACAGACGGATCCGCACCAATGCAAGTGTGAAAGTAGCCTTAGTATACCCGTTTTTTTTTAAAGTGAATGCAAAAGGTCACTGAGATTCAGGACACTTGAAGGCTAGGCCTAGGACATCAGGAAACAAAATACGCCCTACACTATGCATCATAAATCCATCTCAGCTTTGTGTTCAAAGACTAAATGAGAACAATTCATTTTTGACATGGCATCATATATGAGCAATAGTCTGTTCATGATACATGGCAGCTTCGGATACATGGCAGCTTCTTCTTGAGAAATCACCACCACTGTATTGTACTACTGAGCAAGTAACACGAGTCCAAGTCTTGTCCTCCTTACAATGTTACCAAAGTAATTTGACATGCTCCCAATGACATGTTATCAAAATATTATTATTTTCCCGTACGCTGAGAGGCAATATATTTGTTTTTTAAAAAGTTCTTAACACTTTTTTTTAGTCCCCTAGTTTAGCATAGTCAAAACTACTGAGGAAACTGTCAGTAGTTCTGACCATGCTAAACTGTTGACAGCCCTAGGTAGAGGCTGAAGACAGTAGGACAAACATACTTTGTGGAGATTTCCTCAGGAGGAGTAGTGTGAATATAAAGTTTTACCCTGCTAGATTCTGCTCCTGCCTAGGTCAGGTCTTCACTCCAAAGTTCTCTCTGCACAGCTTTACAGCTTCTCACCTCTGCTTAGAGAGACAGCTGGAATGGTCTCCTGGTTGGATGCTACAGATGTCACTCAGAGAAAAGGGGGTGTGAGGATCTTCCATGTGAGAGCACTTAACATGAAGCCTTACCCCCCTGGGCACTTGCAGGAGCAGAATCTGGAAGAACAAAGCTTCATAATCTCACTTCCCCTGATGAGAAAAGCTCCACAAAAGATATGTATGTACTGCTCTTTCCAGTCCCTTCCTAGTGCTGTCAGACTTCCTTTAAACCCTCTATATCGTGTCCCAGGTTTAGTAGGAATGCAGAGTGGTGTAGTGCGGCCTAAATGTCTCTCTATGTGTGTCACGGTGCTCCTAACTGGATACCGCTGGACCCCAGGCTTTGGCTCCGAAGCAATAAAAAGGGGGAATAATTGAGGGATGGAGGAAAAATAACTTGAGTGCAGACCTTGAGATGAAGTTCAATGGCAGCTTTACTTGAATAAATGTTTCTTCAAACAGTTTTCAGGCTTTGTCATGGTTCCAGCAGGCTTTAGCATTAACTGGCAGGCTTGCTCAATAACTCTGCTTGCTTTCTCTCTGCTGTACTGACAGGCTACCTTGGTAACTTTGATTCATTCTTTATGCTGCACTCCACTCTTTAGTCTGACTTAGTTTCAGCCAAGGAATAGGTTAGTGTCCTGTCAGCTCCAACATAGAGTCTGAACCGGAATCATCTAGAACTGCCCAACCTCCTTCTGGTAGCAAGCATGACTCGCCCACTTCTGCCCAAAAGGGGGAGAATGGAATTGTTTGCTGCCACCTGCTGGTGAACCAGGCATATTACATGTATAACAGTAGCATAACAATATTATAGATGCACAATGTGGAGAGGAACTAGAACAAAATACACAAGATGACATACAGGTTAGACCATTAGAGATAGTATCTGGGTGCAGGAGTAGTAAGACCACTCTGGGGTGTTACAATTTGATCTCTTGTATCTACACTGCAGGGTGGGCAGTGTGTAATAGGAGCAGTAAGATAGAAGGTCCAACTTTCACTTACCCCTGACCTGCTATAATAACCACATGGCCTCCAGATCAATCTCTGGTTATCATTGAAATCATCTGGTGTCGGGGGGAGCAGCCAATGGCAGGCAGGGATGGCGACTAGCATCTCTAGCATCACCCCGTCCCCGCCTGCCATTGGCTGCTCCCCCCGACACCGGATGTTTTCATCCGTGTACAGGGAGAAGCAGCAGTGGCGGTGCGGGAACCAGGAGCGATGCAGGGAGATGGGGAGCGAGGTAAGTATATTCCCTCTGAGGGGCCCGACATATGGGAAACGGGGGGCGGGGGTGGGGGCTGTTTGTGAAATTGGATAAACCCTTTAAGGGAGGAATCATTTTTAATTTATACTAATATGCAGCACGAATAGAAGATTTTACTTAGCATTCTATGAATTAAGCAATTTATTTTCGATCCTCTAAAGGTCCTGTAAAAAGTTATTGCCGCCTTTATAAAGCTATCCTGCAGAGAGAGAAGACTCTTCTACCGAGCCCTGGCCAGGAATGCAGTGCAGTCCCTGATCATTCTGTAGTCAGACCTCTAAATGAATGCCGCAAGTTGGTTCCTCTGAGACTCGCACAATATGTAGCCCTGGAGATACAAGCTAAATTTATCTTATTCTGCATAGTAACCGCTAAGTTGTTGTACGCTCCTGGTTTCCTTTGATCATCATCATCTTCCTTTACCTTATACTCTTCCCAGTCCTCCTGAACCTCTTTCTATACATATTACAATGTAGCAATATAGGAGCAAACCATAAAAATACATCATATCCAAATGAAGATCCTCTGTATGCTGCCCGGTCTGCATTAAATGCGATCCATTGTTTCCATAGATGTCCTTTGTGTCCCTGGGGATGATAACAATTGGTTAATACGTCAGGTCATTCAGTGAGATTAATTATTGGTGACAGCGCAGCTGTGGGTGTCGAGAACGAGCAGGTCAACGAGGGAAGATTCTGACAAATGGTTTCACAAGAAATGTTGCTTGAAACACACATGAAAATGGATTCGTGTTTTGCGGTTTGATGACTTTGGCGGATACAATAATAGCACGGTTTGGATTATTACTTAGTCCACAAAAGTCTGTTGCAATATGTAGGCTATCTAAAACTTATGTATAAAGCCAAAAGTGACTTTGGGCAAATGTAAAAGTAGAGTAAGATGTAAGCGTAATGATAAATCTGGCCCATAGTGTTTTATGATACAGTCAATTCTGATCTGACCACGGATGTATCTATTGTACTGTACTCACATCATCGTGGGTACAGTACAATAGACCTGTGGTCATATAGGAACTGAATGTATCATAAATCACTATGATGCAGTCAATTTTAGGTCAGGAGAGCCGTGATCGGTCCGGGGGATGCAGCCGACACGCGCCCTATGTTTCCCAGACTGAGCACAGTCGTGTGAATCAGCCGAAATAGAGCAAAACAAAGAGCCAAGGAACCAAAAATTAAAATAATTATGTTGTGATTTTAAGACCACAACTACAGAAAAGAGGGTCTAAATGCAGGTAGTCCAGGTGGGAGAGGGAAGGGAGGAGTGGTTGTGACACTGATAGGAGTGATGGTGGTTCACGCTGGATGCACTTACTCCAACGCTTCCTCGGCCATTTAGTGAAGGGGGGGGGGGGGCACACACTTGTTCCCTCAGGGCACACCCTGAACTTTCTGGGGCTTCATCCTGGTGTTAGGTGGGGTGCCCTTGATTTTAGATAGATGGTAGAAAGGCAGCAGTGCAGGTGTGTGCAAGGCAATAAGGAGGCCAGTGTAAGGTAACAAATGCAACAAGCTTTAATGAGGCATTCTTGGCAAATACCCCTTATGAAGATCCAGTAAGTTCAGTCTCTCCATGGTACATACAATCTTTCCAAGGCTGAATATGGAAAAGTAGGCTGTATAGTAGCTATCTCTGAGTCTTCCTTTATTAAATCAGACAACTTCCCAAATTGACCAAAGGTGTGCAATTCTGTTCTCATTAACTCCTTCTGCAATTCCAGGGCTGAGAAATGCAAATTGTAGATCAGATGGCCAGTCCGTCTACCAAGTGTAGTGGGCGCTGAAGCAAAATACACCTTCAACATGTGTTACCTTTGCTACTTCTCACTGTTCCTTATACAGTCTATGAATATTTATTGTCTTTCTCTCAGAGGTTTGGCTCTTGTCCTCAGCGTGTAGGGAAGGAGAACCCTTGTAATAGGCCTCACACTGCACAGACCCATGCAGCTCCTCGCACTATAGCTACATAGGCCAGACTCACTGGCTGATGCAGTCAGACTACACCACTCCTCCCTCAGAGGGGGAAGGTCCAGCCTTCCTCCTGCTGAGTAGGGCACAATAACTAAGCTGTTTTCCCATTTTCATCTCTTAAAATCACATTTAAAGCATGCAAAGCACATTATAACCCTTAATGGTGGATATTAACCCCTTTTAGCAATAAATTAACTCTTTAGCAGTGATCCACTGGGTCACTGCATAAACTCTGAAGCATAATGTAGTGTTCTCTTCTGGATTCACAGAAGAGAAAGCAAATCTCCCAGGTTTCTAATCCCAGGCCTGCTGCTGAGCTGACTCTCTAAAACATTAGGGACGAGTGCCTACTGCTGAGCTGACCAGTGAAGAAAATATTGGTTCAGGGTCTGCTGCTAATTTGGCTCTCTAAAACATAAGGGGCGAGTGCCTGCTGCTAATCTAACCATGAAAAAATGTAGTGTCCCTGGCCACAAGCACTTGTTCATGTATCAGTCGTTAAGTGGACCTTCCCAATAACTGCGTTGGTCAGGGCACGGGTGATGTAACGGAACACATACTAGTGTAAGCCGTGGACGGCACACCAGTCAAAATAGTGGCGGCTGGGGACTGTGTAATGATGGAGGCCGCCTTAATGTCCGCAAGCCTAAATGGCAACATTTCCAGGGCCAGCAATTTGGAAAGGTGTGCATTTATTGCTATGGCCTGTGGGTGGGTGGCTGGGTATTTGCACTTTCGTTCAAAGGCGTGGCGTATGGACATCTGTACGCTACGCTGGGACACAGAAGTGGATGCGCTAGCTGATGGTGCTCGCGAAAGTCCAGATGCAGGGCGGGAGGCATCCGGCCTGCGTCTTGGACAGAGGATTGACCAGCACATAACACAGGGGAAGAGGAGGCAGTGGTGTGACCCGCAGACACTGATTGTGGACTCAGGCGTTCTGCCCACCTATTAGGGTGTTTTGATGCTATGTGGCGGATCATGCTGGTGGTGGTGAGGTTGCTAGTGTTCACGCCCCTGCTCATTTTGGTACAGCACAGGTTGCAAATGACAATTCTTTTTTCATCCGCACTTTCATCAAAAAAGCACCAGACTGCGGAACACCTACCGCTTAGCAAGGGAGATTTCCGCAAGGGGGTGCTCCGGGGAACAGTTGCGGGCCTGTTTGGTGTGGCCCGCCTTCTCCCTTTTGCCACTCCACTGCTTCTTCCAGCCTGTTGCAGTGTTGCGGATCCCTCCCCCTCTGTACTGCTGTCCTCGCTCGGCTTGCCACCTTCCCAGGTTGGGTCAGTGATTTCATCGTCCACCACCTCCTCTTCCACTTCCTCACTCTGGTTATCCTCCTGACTTGTTGACCTAACACCCTCATTTATTGACAACTGTGTCTCATCCTCATCATGAACCTCTTGAGACACTAATTGCCGTTGACTTATTGGCAACTGTGTCTCATCATTACCATCCACCTCGTGAAACATTAATTGCTGTTCCCCATCGCAATCTTCTTCTGACTGTAGAGTTTGGGAATCAGCGCCAAGATCTCCTCATGTCCCTCTTCAAGCAGGCTTGGCGAGAGGCCCAAATAAGGAATGGCAAAGAAAAGAGCTCCTCGGAATATCCGAGCGTGGGATCACTTGTTTGCAAAGACTCTCCATGGTGGGAGGAAGAAGAATCAGGGTGAGGATTCTGTTAACCAGACTCTTGGCTACTGAGACTGGACTTTGTGGAAGACAGGGTGGTGCTTAACCAATTGGAAGCATTATATGCTGCAATCCAACCGACCACCTGCTCGCACTGGTCTGACTTTGAGAGTGGTGTCCTGCGCCACCCTGCAAACTGGGACATGATGCTAGGTATTGTGGATGAGTGTGTTTCTTGTGCTCTGCCAGCTGGCACAGTTTCACTGCGCCCAGGGCCACGGCCTCGGCGTGCACCATCAGCAGCACGGCCACTTCCCCGTCCCTTACTGCTCGCCTTCAGCATATTAAATGGTATATATGCTTGCAAGTATGTCACACGTACAGTAACGCAGGTTTTGTAAGTGTATGCACAAATAAATGTCACTGATATTTAGGATGGGCAAATGTTATACAGGAGATGTAGCGCAGTTAATGTCGCTGTCAACAGCAGCAAAAAAATTAGACTGAATGTCACTGATATTTAGGATGGGCAAACGGTATACAGGAGATGTAGCGCAGGTAATGTCACTGTCCGCAGTATCTACGGAAAAAGTACACTGGATGTCACAGATATTTTTAGGCTGCGCTCACGTTAGCACAGATAATTTAGCTATGTGCAGCGGCCAAACAATTGCAGGCTATTTAGCGCAGGTTTCGCTAAAAATATATATTGCTGCCAGATACAACAACAGTCCTTTAAAGCACTTTTGGGTCTCTAACAATTGCACGCAATTTAGCGCAGGTTGCACTAATAATATATATTGCTGCCAGATACAACAATAGTTCTTAAAAGGACTTTTGTGTTTCTAACACCAACCCTGCCTAACAAAAAAATTAAATTCAATTCCCTACACTCTCTGTCCCTTCTACAGCACAGCTCTCCCTGACTAAGACTGAGCTGAACCACGCGTCATCGGGTGCTTTATAGAACCCGATGACGCGTTCTGGCCAGCCATTCACTGTAATGCCAGTAACCAACATGGCTACGGCATTACAGTGAGTGGTAGTGCTGACCTGCATGATTATTGCCAACAAACGTGCGGGGGGGTGGGGGGAGACTCGAGCATCATGCTCAAGCACACGTGGTTTTCGGCTGAACACCACAATGTGCCGAGCATCGCGATGCTTGAGCCGAACTGGTGTTCAGCCGAGCATGCTCGCTCAACACTAATATTTATGCTTTCCTCTTGTCTCCAACGCAGTGGTGCAAAAAATGTGGGGGGGGGGGGGAGACTCGAGCATCATGCTCAAGCACACGTGGTTTTCGGCTGAACACCACAATGTGCCGAGCATCGCGATGCTTGAGCCGAACTGGTGTTCGGCCGAGCATGCTCGCTCAACACTAATATTTATGCTTTCCTCTTGTCTCCAACGCAGTGGTGCAAAAAATGTCCTTGTGCTAGAGTGAAGAGGAGTGAAGGGAAATTGAAGGGAGAGCAAATGTATATCTAGTTAGGGATCTGTTGTGCTGTTCTGGTCTGTTTAAAGGGTCTGTATAAATGTGTGGTCTGTTTAAGCGATTTGAATAAATGGGTATTTTGGTCTCTGTAAAAAGGTATTTTCTCAGAATTTGGTCTGGGGTCTGTATAAAGGGGGGCCTGTATGAAAGTAAGGGACTGGTCTTAGGGTCTTTATAAATGGGGGTACATGGTTTGGGGTATGTTTTAAGGGGTGGTATGCATTTCTTTTATAGCAATGGTTTGTGGTCTATATTTAGAGCTTATGATGCACCTTTATTTTTATGAGTCTGCATCAGTATAGAGGGCCTGTATTGATTTTGATCATACCTTCTTGTGCTATTAGGGATTTAAAAATTTAGTAAATAAGGTTGCGCTATATAAGTGAAAAGGGCATAAAAGCAAATATTTGTACAACACTATACAATTTCCCAGATGCAAGTGCTGGGGTCTCTTTATTGTTATGGTTTACATTTAGTAGGGGCTGTGCTTAGTATTACAGTTTTGTCCCATATTTTACCAGATCACCACAGCACCTCCATATATATTGATGTCCCATCCTAAGGATAGATGAAACCTGGATAACCTCTTCTATGCGAGTTAGCAGGCTTACAGAAACAGAAGCCATTACTGGGTTGCAGCTCCACTGTCTTTGTTCAGATGGTAGATAATGATAACAACTTTTTGTTGTGAATTAGAAAAAAGAGCTCTGCAGCGGAAATTTCTAACTATGACATGGAAGCCATCACAAAGGTTCTGTACAGGAGGATCTAAGAGCACTGTGAAATTTGTATTTTTTTAACTGGATTTAATGTAATAAAATTGTACATACGAACGCCCAAATATTACAGATAAAATATTCTATATATCTGTAGCATGAGAGTAGTTGAACGAGAAAGAACGTTTCAACATTTATTTTTATCATACACGTGTCTCAGATCGGGTAAAAATGAGGGGAAAAATCAAATAAAAATTCCAATAAAGGCAAACACAGCACAATGTACTCAGTATGCATACAGTAAATAGAGCCTTCACACCTAGGCTTCTATATTTTCTGCCTACTTTTAAACCTGTATTCTGTGATTAAGCAGAACTTCCCGAGTTGGTTAATTTGCAGCTTGATTCACTTTAACAGTTTAGAATCATCGCTCGCTGATGTTTCCCACCCACCGGTTACTTCACGCTGTCTTGGGATGTATCCTAGCAAATTAATTGCCATTCACCTGTCACTGCCATGTGCATGAACGGCACAGAACTCCAGTACAGATGCTGCAATGCTGCAATATATATTTATATATACACCTGCGGAAGAAAGCTATTTACAAATTTCTGTAAAAATATGTAAATCTATGTAACTAAACACATGAATATGTATCACACCGCTGACATATTTCCATGTTGTAATGTTTAGCATATCAGGGGAGGCAAACACAACATACACACCAACCTATACTGGCTCCAATGGGTAACCACTGTGCACATTACTATAGAGCATGCAATTAATCTAAATATATATTCTTTATTAAAATAGTCCCCTTCAACATTTATTGGCACACAGTGCGCTAAAAAAAAATAACTGCTCAGTAAATAGTATCCCTGACACTAATAGTATAAACATATTGTCCCCAAAAATAATTGTGCTAAGCTGATACTGTGTCAGGGTGCCCAGCAAAGTAACAGTATTCCCCAAATTCCCACCATTAAATATGATTCTCTGCCTGAGCACACTTAGTAATAATACCCCCATAGTGCCCATACTAGTAATCATGTTCCCCATAGCCCCCAGTAGTAGTAAAGCTCACCATAATGCCCCCTAGTAGTAATAATACTCCTTATAATATGACAGTACAAGAAATACCCCTGCTTAGTGCCTAGGGTGACGGCTACTGGAACATAAGGGGGACGGCTACTGGCACATAAGGGGGGACTACTGGCACATAAGGGGGGACTACTGGCACATAAGGGGGACTACTGGCACATAAGGGGGGACTACTGGCACATAAGGGGGGACTACTGGCACATAAGGGGGGCTACTGGCACATAAATGGGGCTACTGGCACATAAGTGGGGCTACTGGCACATTAGGGGGTGCTACTGGCACATAAGGGGGTGCTACTGGCACATAAGGGGTGCTACTGGCACATAAGGGGGTGCTACTGGCACATAAGGGGTGCTACTGGCACATAAGGAGGGCTACTGGCACATAAGGGAGCGGCTACTGGCACATAAGGGGACGGCTACTGGCACATAAGGGGACGGCTACTGGCACATAAGGGGGCTACTGGCACATAAGGGGGCTACTGGCACATAAGGGGGCTACTGGCACATAAGGAGGGGGGGCTATGAGCGATGTGAGTGGCCAACATCTATCCTCTCCGCAATGCTCAGCCTCCTGTGACAAGCTGTCAATGCTGTCAAAGGAGGCTGTGCTGTCCTCCCGCAGCTCCCCGCCCAGCCTCTTGTGACAGCGAATCAGGAAGTAGAGGGGGACTCAGTGGGCCTCTGGGTGTTACTTGCCCCCTGGGCCAAAAGTTGCCAGTCAGCCCCTGCCCTATAGTGCTCTTCTCCCCCATAATGTGCCAGTAAAAAAATGCCCCTTCTTAGTGCACTTCATAATGTGTCAGTAAAAAATCCCCCTTCTTAGTGCCACCAGAAGCCCCCATAATATGCCAGTAAAAAAATCCCTCTTCTTAGTGCCACCAGATGCCCCCCTAGTTCTCTCTCCCCATAATGTGCCAGTTAAAAATGCCCCTTCTTAGTGCCACCAGATGCCCCCCTAGTTCTCTCTCCCATAGTATCCCCATAATGTGCCAGTTAAAAATGCCGCTTCTTAGTGCCACCAGATGCCCCCATAGTGCTCTCATAAAGTGCCAGTTAAAAATGCACCTTCTTAGTGCCATCAGACGCCCCATAGTGATGCTCTGCCCTATAGGGCCTCCCATGTGCCAGTAAAAAAAACACTTTAGTGCCAGATGCCCTAGTGCCCCCTATATTGTGCCAGTAAAAAGAAATGCCATAGTGACCCCAAATAATGCCCCTATAGTGCCACCAGATGCCCCATAGTGCTGCTCTCCCCTACAGTTCCTCACATAATGAGCCAGTAAAAAACGCCCCCTTAGTGCCCCCAAATAATGCTCCTATAGTGCCACCAGATGCCCCTTAGTGCCCCCCCAAAAATAGGGCAGTAAAAAAATGCCCCCAGATATACCCATAGTGCTCCCCCAAAATGGGCTAGAAATAAATGCCCCCATAGTGCCCCCACCCAAAATGTGCCAGTGTGAAATGCCCCCATAGTGAAAAAAAAGGCCAGTAAGAAATGCCTTAGTGTCACCCTGCGGTACCCCACTGTAACTAGTGGGGTACCGCAGGGGTCAGTATTGGGCCCTATCCTCTTCAATATATTTATTAATGATCTTGTAGAAGGCCTGCACAGTAAAATATCTATTTTTGCAGATGACACTAAACTGTGTAAAGTAATTAACACTGAAGAGGACAGCTTTCTGCTACAGAGGGATCTGGATAGATTGGAGGCTTGGGCAAAAAAATGGCAGATGAGGTTTAACACTGACAAATGTAAAGTTATGCACATGGGAAGGAATAATGCAAGTCACCCGTACATATTAAATGGTAAAACACTCGGTAACACTGACATGGAAAAGGATCTAGGAATTTTAATAAACAGCAAATTAAGCTGCAAAAACCAGTGTCAGGCAGCTACTGCCAAGGCCAATAAGATAATGGGTTGCATCAAAAGGGGCATAGATGCCCGTGATGAGAACATAGTCCTACCACTTTACAAATCACTAGTCAGACCACAGATGGAGTACTGTGTACAGTTCTGGGCTCCTGTGAACAAGACAGACATAGCAGAGCTGGAGAGGGTTCAGAGGAGGGCAACTAAAGTAATATCTGGAATGGGGCAACTACAGTACCCTGAAAGGTTATCAAAATTAGGGTTATTCACTTTAGAAAAAGACGACTGAGGGGAGATCTAATAACTATGTATAAATATATCAGGGGTCAGTACAGAGATCTGTCCCATCATCTATTTATCCCCAGGACTGTGACTGTGACGAGGGACATCCTCTGCGTCTGGAGGAAAGAAGGTTTGTACACAAACATAGAAAAGGATTCTTCACTGTAAGAGCAGTGAGACTATGGAACTCTCTGCCTGAGGAGGTGGTGATGGTGAGTACAATAAAGGAATTCAAGAGGGGACTGGATTTATTTCTGGAGTGTAATAATATTACAGGCTATAGCTACTAGAGAGGGGTCGTTGATCCAGGGAGTTATTCTGATTGCCTGATTGGAGTCGGGAAGGAATTTTTTTTTCCCCTTAAGTGAGGAAAATTGGCTTCTGCCTCACAGGGGTTTTTTGCCTTCCTCTGGATCAACTTGTAGGAAACAGGCCGAACTGGATGGACAAATGTCTTTTTTCGGTCTTATATACTATGTTACTATGTTACTATGTTACTATGTTACTAGTTGCCCCCTAAAATGTGCCATCTATAAAAAAAAATACCAAAATAAAAACACTAATACTTACCTTCATGGCGCTAGCAGCAATGCGATGCAGGCCTCTTCCGGCCTGTATCCTGCGCTGTGTGCTGCCCGACTCAGGTGGCGCAATGATAATGACGTCATCGTGTAACCTGAGCCGGTCCTCTGATAGGCTGCCGACACTAATGCCGGCAGCCTATCAGAAGAACAGGGAAGGGAGACGCCTCTCCCTCCACTGCCCTGCCGCAGCACATCCATCTGTATCGCTGTCCTGAGGACGGCGATACAGATGAATATGGAGATGAGCTCTTCCACAATGGAAGTGCTCATCTCCTACTGCCTCCCCACCGCCACCTGCAATTAGAACCAGGGCCGTGCCACCTGTGGCGATCGGCAGTGCGGTCCAGACCCCTAAACCCCCCCCCCCCCCCCCCCCGTCTGTGCGCTACTGGTGACATATATAGTGTGGCTCTTTTCTTTGTATATGCCACTATGCCACTGCTGATGATTTTATATTGTGTTTGATATGAAATTAATAAAGAATATATATTTTGATTTATTGTATGCTGTGCACTGGTAATTTTGGTGTGGACACACAACATACAGCAAATATAAACATACAGATCCATACAGGCTCCTGGGCCCCAATGCAACATTGTTGTCCTTTTATGTGGCAGAGGGGCCATCATCATTTGTCACACTCAGCCACCAGGATTGGGGCTAGTTCTCACTGATGTTGGGCTAGAAGGAAATTTGTAACATTGCAGTAATAATTTCTGTATTGTAATTTTATGGCATGTCTTCACTGGTTATAAGATGCAGTATTTCAGTGTTCTCAGGAATCTCCCATCCCCCATACATTATCCCCATCAGGTAAGCATTACGGATCTCCACCTATGTAATATGGTACTATAGAGGTTTCTGTATCTATGTGACATTGCCTTTGTATGAAAGTTTTTTAAATACTGTAAAAAGAAATGGCCTGTATTCATAAAATACTGTGCAAAGGTTTTACTCAGGTGTGGGGAAAATGCTGCGAAATAAGAATCCTTTAAAAAATAGACGTTTTAATAGTTTATTTGTACTAATTAACATAATGCATGTGAATGAACGAAATTCAAATCTAAATCCAATCAATATTTGGTGTGACCACCTTCTAGGTACACTTGCACACAGTTTTTAAGGGAACTCGGCAGGGAGGTTGTTTCAAACCTCTTGGAGAACTAACCACAGATCTTCTGTGGATGTAGACTTGCTCCATTCCTTCTGTCTCTTCATGTAATCCCAGGCAGACTCGATGAGATCAAGGCTCTGTGGATGCCATATCATCACTTCCAGAACTCCTTGTTCTTCTTTACGCTGAAGATAGTTCTTAGAAGGGTTTTCTGAGATTTTTATACTGAAGACCTATCCTCTGGATAGGTCATCAGTATCTGATCTGTGGGGTTCTGACACCCCCCATCAATCAGCTGTTTTGAGAAGGCAGCGCCGCTGTCTTCTTGGAGCTTACCAAGCACAGCCGATAGCATTGTATAGCAGTTGTCCTTGGTATTGCAGCTTCTCAGGCCTATTCACTTGAATGGAGCTGAGCTGCTCCTAACCTATGTGAACAATGAACATGACTTCACTGGCTAAGGAAGTAAGGAGCGCCGCTGCCTTTTTGAACAGCAGATTGGCAGTTTCCCAGGTGTCAGACCCCCACCAATCAGATACTAATGACCTATCCAGATCAGTAAGAAAATCTCTTAAAAACCCTTTAATTGGGTGTATGTTTGGGGTCGATATCCTTCTGCAGAATAAATTTAAGTATAAACTATTAACACTGTTAAAAGTACTGTATGACACTAATTTGGAAAAATGGTGCACAATATGTTATCATATTTGATATGACTGGACGCAATGTGTTATCAGGGCTCAGGAAGTTTTAGGGTACAGCCCGATGGCGCAGATGGCAGCCAAGTCACCATCATATCCTTATTGTTGACCGTCAAGTAATTTGAAAGAATTGGTCATTAATAGTGTTAATAGTTTTACCGTGAATATTGGCACTTTGAAAATTCAAGAATATTTAGAATATAGTGATATATACGGTATTCTTAATTTCGAATATTCGAGATTTCTTTTTAAACAGTACACATGATCCCTCCCTGCTTCTAGCTTGTGGGCCAATGAGAAGGCTGCAATATCTTTGATTTTAGGAGTAGTCTTGAATGCAAATTTTTGTCATGCAAAATTTCGTAATGCAAATTTTTAAATTGCCGATTTCCGCGATCAAGAAAATAATGACTGGAAATAATGAATTTTCGAATTCGCAAATAGATGGCGAATATTCTCCCAAATATTCGTGAAATATCAAGAATGCGAATATTGCCCCTGCCGCTAATCATTAGTCATTAATCTGAAAGGTTTCATCTGTGGGTTCAGTCGACTACATTCCATCACAGCTCTTCTACTAGCCACTTCAGAAAGCAGGCAGACACTGGTGATGTCGCTGGCTATTCCTGCTCACCCCATTCACTAGACTGCTGATACCAAATTAAAGGTCAGCATAGTGTAGGGGCGACACTCCGGCTATTACTGTATTGTCAGTGTAGTCTGAAAGTCACGGCCATGAGATGGGATCTTGCTGCAATCTGCACACCATATCTAAAGTGATTGTCCCGCCAGATGGATATTCAGATTATATCCCAGAGGCACAGGTAAAGCAAGGTCTACGCAATGCACTAAGATGACTGGTAGAAAAGTTTAGTTTAAGTGAGTTCATTGCAGTTCATAAACACCGAAGATCTTTATATAAATTACTAATGAAAGGCGTTCCACACAACAGAGCACTGAAATTAATACCTCATTATAGATAGTTGGGTTTTATGGAGGTTGTTTTGTGAAAAATGCATCATGACATTAACATTAATCATATATAATGTTCTTCATAGGCCCCTAGGAAAGGAATATGTGTTGTGAGGTCGGCAAACAATATGGTTGATTTAATGTTGCCATGGCAGCTTCTTCTCCAGGCATGCAGTGTTGGTTTCTCTGTCTGGAGATATTAATTGTTCTACCTATTCCTTGACTTTCTTTAAATTTGACTTAAAACGAAACAACATTATACACCATAAAACAAAACTGCACACAAAACAGCATCTTACACGGTCAATCTCCTCTAGTATGCCACATGAATACCCTGATTACACTTGGCATGCAGTGCCCTAGAACAGGGTCACTGCAAAGGGTTACTTGCTATAAGGTTTTGTTGCTAAGTTAAATGTTGTGATTTGTTATGTATGTTTGCGTACATAACAGCATTGTATGGACAATTAAGAGTTAACGGCTTGGCATATTCAGCTAGGTTGCCAGGCAATGGACTTGGTTTACCCCCTGGTTAGTTTAGTCAGTAAGTCTGGTTTTGCCTGAGGAATAGTAAGGACCTATATGTGCAAGCTCCTCAGAGCTAAGCCTGTCTGTGGACGTCTGAGACGTCTGTGGCCAATGAAGCTACTTTATCATCAAAAGTGCTCCAGAGAGAAGGAAGATTAAGAGGTTCATAATCTACAAGGATGTTCAATAGAGTCAGTCAGCAAGGTATTGTGCACATTTATGGCAGATTGAACTTACTGCTGTGAGAGGGAACAATGTTAACGCATCCTTCCACATTTTGAGACGGTTGGCCAACGATATCTTAAATCTGCAACCCCTCATCCTGTGAGTTTGCATGACTAAGGTTCTGCAGAGAGACAGGGAGATTGAGTGCTACAACCTTCATCATTGCTGTTGTCCATACAGTGCTATTGGGAAAGGATTGCACTGTGTTGCATGTCTTGAAAATATACCTTGTTCTTCTTAGATATTCAGTGAGCCCCAAGGAGCCGATGCAGAGGATTGGAATGGTAGTGGCCCTGGTGAAGTGTTGTGTCAAAGTGTACTCCCTCAGGCCATTGTTCCCTGGAGATTATTGCAGTTGAAAGGCAGTATTGAAGAATGAGGCCAGAATTAAATGTAACAAAAGTCTTTTTACGTGCAACGTAACTGTAATACATTCAGTAGCACTAGCAGATTTTAAGTACAAACTTCTAGTACCGTCCTAGTGTAGTTGGGTGATGGGTGTTCTAGCTTTAGTCCCTCACTTTACAGCAGTGTCTGTAGATGCTGATTATAGCAGTTTACTCTGCTGTCTAGCTTCTCAAGGCTTCATCTGAGGCTTGGAGTTAGTTGATCTCTTTTGAGAATCCTCTTTTCAAGCAGGAGCTCAGGCTTGTGCTTCCTCTCCACTCTGTGGTTACACAGGAACTCCTTCCAACCAGTATTTATACAAAATATGGGGGATAATCAAAAATCTTAATTCCAACAAACTCAATCCCCTTAAAACATAACTTTTAATAATATTTATAAAATATGGAGCTAATACCCCTATTTTGGGGGGAACACTCTCTGCACTCCACTGATCCTTGGCACCTGCGTCCGATATGACCTATAAATGGGTTTTTGTACTTATATCATAGATGATACGTGGATGAAATCCTGTATGAGGGACATGGATATCTGTCCCTGGTTAAGCCCTCAGCTAAACCTCAGCCCAGGGATCTCCCCTGATGGTGGGGACTCCCTGTCCTCGTACCTTATCTATATATCCCTATTAGTCCCTACCAGGTCTACATACAGGACGCAAGTGGCAAGTACCAGGTTAGCAGAACCCGGTGCAAATTTACATATTCTGTCAACAGTATTTAGGGTTGGACTGAAATACATCAGCCTCATACGGTTCCTACTGTGACACTGAGATACCAGAATTATTACATAAAATCTCCCCTGTGGTGATATACCATCTAGGGTGCCGTTCGGCATATATGATGACAGCCCAAAGCTCAATAAGCCTGTGTATATTACAGAAAAAAATGTATACTCGAAACCTCAGATAAGGTACTAAAAAGCCTCAACACGTTTCTCCCTTGTAATCAAGCAAGGGTTCATCAGGAGGACAAAACTCTATTATATGGTGTCAAACGGATCAGGCACTCTTAGTTGGGAGTGCTATACAGTGGCGTAACTGCTACATCTGTACATCCTAAGCCATGTATCATATGTGCTACTAGTATAAAGCGCTACTAGATATTGACAAAGTTTTATCATGAAATCAAACTGCGGTGTATATCCCTTCATGCTCCCTCCTGTGCTGGCAATGTGAGATGTGCCCTATCGACAGCACGCCACTGTATAGCACTCCCAACTAAGAGTGCCAAAAAAATAAAAGTGGTGCATGTTGTAGACAGGTCCATATTGACAGAAGGGGGTGCAACACAAGTGGTGGTGGGGGTGGGGGAGCAATTCGATATTCCACAAAATAGCGCCGCAGCAGAGCCTTAGTGCAATTCCAGAAACTGCTTCAGCAGCCCCAAACCGACAGTGCATCATAAAATACTGCCCCAGCACATAATACCTCTCCCAAAGTAGCCCCTCTGTGGTCGCCAGCACCAGCTGCTACGTTCTGTCCTACTATACCTGTTGCCTCAAGATGTCAATACAGTTAAATTCAGGAATCAGGAAGGCATCTGTGGTCACCAGCCAGATACATAACTACTTGACATCCACAGTGTACAGTTCTACAAAATTAAGAATATCAAGTAAGTGAGGGTTATAGGCAAATCTGGCTGTGATGAGGGAGAGAGACACATGGGAATATAGAAAGTATTTCACCTGAAATTCTTGACATGGTCTATTGGACGGTGAAATGTAAAAACACTTGGAATGGCACAATTATAGTGACGAGGAGGATATGCATTGTAATAATCATGTGTTTAGTTTTAACATTTAAAGCGAACCTGTCACCTGGAATTCACATTATAAACCAATAAAAGTACCTTATAGCTGATGACCAGTGTGTTGTCCTCATGTTTTTTTCCGCTTTTCTGCACCTATAATTCATGAAAAAAACATCTTTTAAACTGCTCTTTTTCTAGAGACAAAGTCATGATAGAAGTCAAGGAGGCAGACACTCCTTGACTCCAGGATGTGCCTCCCCCGCCCTAACCCCGCCTCTCAGCAGTTTAATTGACACTCGGCTCCCTGGCCGGGACCACGCTTGTACAGGCGGCGCATGTGCCGTCGCCCTCCTTTGCAGCGCGATCCTTTCGCTCATGGACGCATGGAGCCTGAGGATCCGGGCGCGCGCGCGTGAGCAACAGAAGACTGGCCGGCGTCGGGGGACGGCGCATGCGCGAATAAGCGAAAGGATCGCGCTGCAAAGGAGGGCGACGGCGCATGCGCCGCCTGTGCAAGCGCGGTCCCGGCCAGGGAGCCGAGTGTCAATTAAACTGCTGAGAGGCGGGGTTAGGGCGGGGGAGGCACATCCTGGAGTCAAGGAGTGTCTGCCTCCTTGACTTCTATCATGACTTTGTCTCTAGAAAAAGAGCAGTTTAAAAGACGTTTTTTTCATGAATTATAGGTGCAGAAAAGCGGAAAAAAACATGAGGACAACACACTGGTCATCAGCTATAAGGTACTTTTATTGGTTTATAATGTGAATTCCAGGTGACAGGTTCGCTTTAATATGCAGGAATGGAGTCGCACCTTTGACACATATGAAGAGGGATAAGTCACGTTTACAGGGTCTCCTGCATGAGACAACCACTATTAGTGCACGTTGAGATTATAGAGACCCCCCTTCTATTAACCTAAGAAGAGTCATGTGTAGCTCTCTGCCCCGGAGGACGCTGGCATCTGTTGAAATCAATGGAAAGTCATTCGGTGCTTCATTAGGCTTCACTGGGCACTGCTACAGGGGAAATGAGTGTTTGCATTGTGGTTCCTAATAACATTTAATTAACAAAATTCCCAAATGTGGTCCTCCGCCCATTCATCTTTATTCCTGGCTACTTGTCCAACGACACAACGCCTTCATAATATACCCCACATATGCTTTGTCTAACATGGAAACGCCAACTGTTTTGGGGATCGTGTAGGAGATTTATGAAAACTAGTGTAAAGGAAAACTGGCTTAGTTGCCCATAGCAACCAATCAGATTTTACCTTTCGATTTTCAGAGCTCCTTTGGAAAATGAAAGTTGGAAACCGATTGGTTGCTATGGGCAACATGGCAACTAAGATAGTTTCCCTTTATGCAGGTTTTGATAAATCTCCCTCCATGTGCTTGTTATTATTGTTTCTCATTTTTGGTCATAGAGTATAGTTTACTATTTTTATCTTTCTTTTTAAGATCAGTGGTCATGGTCGTCTCATGGTTGTGCCATGGCCCTGCTGAGTTCAAGAACCGCGCAGCCATACAAAAGCAGCAGTCTCTAATTAAACAGATTATGATCTCACTGTTTAGTTAAGATTCTTAATGGCCCATAACTACTAAAGGCGCATTTGCATGTATTTAAACATCATATTTCTCAGTAATGCGGGCACATATGAACATGGGACCAACACAGATGCCTTCAGCTGCCGAGCGCATGTGGAACAAGTCAGCCAATTTCATAAGGACAAATCTGCTGAAAGATGCTCTTTAATGAAAAGCTGATACCAGGTATTCTGGACCTCAGACTGGGCTAAAGGTTCAACTTCAAACAAGACAATGACCCTAAGCACGCAGCCAAGACAACACAGAAGAGGCTTTGGGAAAACTGAATGACCTTGAGTGGCCCAGCCAGAGCCTTGACTTGAACCCAATCAAACATCCATTCTCTAGATGTTGACTTGAAAATGGATGTCTACCAACGGTTCCCATCCAACTTGAGAGAGCTTGAGAGGATCTGCAGAGAAGAACGGCAGAAAATGGCCAAAACCAGCTGTGCAAACCTTGGGGCATCATACCCAAGAAAACCGGAGGCTGTAATCAATGAGTAAAGGGTCTGAGTACTTATGTCAATGCAAGATTTTAGTTTTTACCTTTTCAATAAATTATTAATGATTTGGTGTATTATTATCGGGTGCAGATTGATAGGCGAAAACCTGAACTTTTTTTTATTTTGGCACACAGCCACAACTTAACAAAATGTGAAAAATGTGAATGGGTCTGAAGACTTTCCGAATGCTCTTTATCATTAACCAATATGTGATGTGACTCATATTGTATTGTATTGTTGCGATGTCATATCCAGAGTAAAGGCCCTTTTACATGGGTTGACTGAGCAGGCAATTATTAGAAACGAACCATTCATTCCCGAAAATTGCTTACCCATTAGGGGAAGTGAAAGCTGCATGTAGCAAACTTCTCCTCTGGGTGGTGATGAGTGATCATTGTTTCTAGCCAGCAAATGGCAGTTTTTATTTGGGATGGTCTACTGCCCATAAATAAGGATTTAGATGACCGCATTAGTCATGCTTTCCCAAGCACTTGTTCATCATGTGATTGGCGTCACATGAAAGGACAGTTCACCCCCGATAATCAGCTGACAACCATCTCGTGTTAAGGAACCTTAAACTGTTTTGTCGCAGCATGGCAGTAATCTCTTTTCATCTAGAAGTACTGCCTCAATAAACTGTGTTTTACAACTGTGGTTCTTCCAGGAGGAGCTGGAAAATTTGTTGGAGACATTTCAGATAAATATTGTCAGCACACAAAAAAACGCGTTAGCCTATATCTGCTGCATCAAACCACACACAAACATGAATGAGCTCATTAGCAGATGCATATTGAACTACATATGTGCACAGAATATTCACTTTTATGTACCATCAGGTGGGCCTCATATGTTCCAGATTTCAGACTATTTCAAGGGCATATAAAAATGAGGGTCCAATGAAAATTAATGTGCCTGTTGAGCTGAGCTGGAGACTAGAGAATGCACAGAACAGCAATCATTCCCTGGCTTGTGCTCTCCCTTGATCAGCCCACTATGTGCGATGATGTCATTGGATCATGCCTGCTGCCGGAGAGAACATGACGTGTCATGCTCTATTCATCGGAGAACGGGGCTTGGTGAGGATTACTTTTTTATTTTACTACTAACAGTATGGAGGCAGCATTACAGTAAGAGGAGTAATAGGTGGGCTACAGGGAGATTAAGGTAGCAGTACTATTGTAAGGGGGTACTAAGGAGGCATAACTACTGTGTAGGTGCACGGAGGAGTTGAATAGAACAGTCCTTTCCTTGTCTGTAATGCGCACATGAATAGGACATGTTTAATTATTTTGTGGAATGGCCATTTGGATACAGAATGCACACAGATTCATTTCCGTTTTTTTTACAGCCTCGTTGAAGTGAATGGTACCGCATATGGGCCTAAAAACCCCCCATAAAAGATCCAGAAAAAAATACATTTGTGTGCATGAGCCCTAACACGGATGCTGTGTTACATTGGTAACTAGTGTTGAGCGAAGCGAGCTTCAGATGCTTCACCTGAAGTCGCTTCATTCAAAACTTTGGAATAATATTATACAGAGATCCGTCTCCGTACAGTATTAGAATGTATGGGCCCCGATGAGCCGAAGTAAGTTATTTGCGAAGTCGCACGTGGAAAAACTTCAGTAGTTGATTTTTAAAGTGAAAAAACATTTTAAAACATGAAACCAAACTTGGCTAGTACCTCGGAACCGAAGCCGAGTTGGTTTTCCACTTTAGAAATCAACTACCGAAGTTATTCAACGAAGTCATGCGCGACTTCTCAAATAACTTACTTCAGCTCATCGGAGCCTATGCATTTTAATACTGTACAGAGACGGATCTCCGTACAGTATTATTCCAACGAAGCGACTTTGGATGAAGCATCTGTAACGCCCCAGAGTGGCATTGCCACTTTTGCACCCTGCTATTATCTTTAATGGGCTAAAACAAAGCGTCATGTTCTGTATTTTGTTCAGGTCCTATATACTGTGAATTCCAATTTTGTTTGCAACTGTTATGTTCACATGTAATGTGCCTGGTTTACCAGCAGGTGGCAGCAAACACAGCAGAGCTGCAGTTAGGTAGAATGGAGCTTCCCATTCCATTCTAACGACCCAACCCCCCCCCCCCACCCCACCCCACCCCCTTAGAAAGAAGTGCTACTTCCTGCAGGAAGGGTGGGGACCAGTGAGAGTTACTCTAGCTTACCCCCTGCTAGGGGAATGTGAGCAGGGAACGTCTCTGCTGGATGTGCCCACGCCAGCCAAAGTACCCTCAGCTCTGTTGGCCATGGAGGCCATAGCCTAAAGCCTCAGAAGCCAGGAGCATAGTTCCCTGGCATAACGTAAGAGTCAGACTACAGAGAGAAGGTGCAGCAGACAGAAGAAACAGAGAAACAGATGTAACAGAGTCGAGTTTGCCTGCCAGTTTTAATGCTAAAGCCTGCTGGAACCAAGACAAAGCTTGAAGATTGTTTCTGATGAACGTTTACCAAAGTAAAGGTGCTGTTCAACTACATACAAGGTCTGGACTCAATTCCTCAATTATTCCCCCTATTTATTGCTTCGGGGGTCGGGCAGTATCCAGGTGACACACATAGATGGACATTTTAGGCCGCACTATACCACTCGGTATTTCTATACCTGAGTTGCATTACATAAAGGGCCCTAGGTGGAGGCACCCATTGCAATTGGCATCACAAACAGGATTTACTTGCGTACCTATATACTACAAGGCCTACAGAGTTGTCAAAAAGCCACTAAAAATGACTCTATTAAGTTTAGTGCGGAGCGACAGGCGCAGAAAAGTGCGCGCAGGCATCCGAGGGGTTAATCCGCCATCTTTGCCTGCGATGGCATATCTCTTTTTTTACTTCAAGAGCGGGAAAACAAGGGAACGCCCAGCCCAACAGTGGGAAACGACAGCACTGCCCACAGGGAACAGCCCAGTGCAATGAAAGGAAGTGAGGACTCCACCCCTAAAGCTCCTCCTCTGTCACCAGTTCGATTTAGCAAAAGAGAGAATAAGATGGCGCGGCCTAAGCGAACTGGAGTAACATGGCCTGGGGAGATGACATGCCCCAAATACAGGCTGCCCTGTAGGAGATACACCTGTCTCAAATACAGCGACACAACCAAAGAAAGTGTCCGAGGCGTCCGGTGCGGTGGAGGCGGCCGGAGTATCCACTCCATCTCCCAGTAAGAGCAGTGCATTTGTTGGCCTCAATGCAATGATGCCAAAAGAAGTGACAGCCCACACATATACAATGTGGGATTAGAAAAAAGCCATCGAGGACTGGGGTGTCCGTGTCTTGGACCATCCACAGCCGAGGAATCCTGAACTGGAGCGACGCCGAGGCTCCGTCATCTGGTTCTCGGTCGAGAGAGGGACTGGCTTCATATCGGACAACGAGACCGGTGAGGAACTCTTTGTGGGTCGTCGTTCCGTTAAGCGCCCCTACCTGCCCCTACCCTACCATTCCATTCTAACCCGACCCCCCCCCCCCCGCCCCCTGAGAGAAGTGCTACTTCCTGCAGGAAGGGTGGGGACCAGTGAGAGTTAGTCTATCTTACCCTCTGGATGTGCCCACACCAGCCAGAGCACCCTCAGCTATGCTGGCCAGGGAGGCCAGAGCTTAAAGCCAGGAGCATAGTTCCCTGGCATAATTTAAGATTCAGACTACAGAGAGAAGGGGCAGCAGACAGAAGAATCTGTCAGTACAGCAGAGCCAGAGGGAAACAGATGTGTTGCAGAGTCGAGTTTGCCTCCCAGTTTTAATGCTAAAGCCTGATGGAACCAAGAAAATGCTTTAAGATTGTTTCTGATGAATGTTTACCAAAGTAAAGCTGCTGTTGAACTACATACAAGGTCTGGACTCAAATTCCTCAATTATTCCCCCTATTTATTGGTGCGGGGCCAAAGCCTGGGTTCCAGCCGTAGGAGCACCGTGACACACATAGAGGGAAATTTTAGGCCGCACTATACCACTCGGCATTTCTTATACCTGAATCGCATTACATAGAGGGCCCTAGGGGAAGGTGCCCGTTGCACATCTGAAGCTCACTTCGCTCAACACTATTGGTAATTGATGCTGCGCATAACAAGTAAGAATAGAAGATCAAGCCCCTTCCGGTGACCTCTATTGTCTCTCTCAATACATATGTCATGTCTTTTGCAACATGCTGCCACTGCATCAGCTTCCTTGACAGTCTATCTGACTACATCTCTGGTTTCTTTTTGGATGTACCTAGGTATACTGCATAAGAATGTATATTGCTAGGGTGTGCCATCAAAATCAATCTCAGTCTGAAGGGGCCTCAGTGCAAAGTCTTTTACTGCACGGCACCGTTCATGGACAGGTACTGTACACCATGAGACATTTATGCTCCAAATGTTTATGCTCCATTTACACGGCGGTTTAGACTACTTTCACATCTGCGTTTTTTCTGTATCCGTCATGGATCAGCAAAAACGCTTTGTCCCAATAATACAACCGGCTGCATCCGTTCTGAACGGATCCGGTTTTATTATCTCTAAAATAGCCAAGACGGATCGGTCTCTAAAATTATTGGGGGACAGATATGTTTTCATTTGTGTCAGAAAAAACAAATTCATCCCCATTGACTTACATTGTGAGTCATGTCGTATCTTTCTTGCTCCACATCCCAGGACGCACTCAGAAACGGAACGGAATGCATTCTGGTGCACTCCGTTCCCTTCAGTTCAGTTTTGTCCCCACTGACAATGAATGGTGACAAAACTGAAGCGTTTTCCCCGCTATTGAGATCCTATGACGGATCTCAATAACGGAAAGGGAAAGCGTAGATGTGAAAGTAGCCTTATGCTGTAGACTTTAAGCAAAAATTTCCGCAGTGGCCTTGTGGAATCTGTCTCCCATTGTTTTCAATGGGAGGTAGTGCTGCAGTTCATGCAGTTTAAAACCGAGACTGCACCAAGAAGGAACATGTCCTTTCTTGGCATGGCATGCAAACAGACACCTCTTGAAGCTGCGGTACCCACGGTGGTTTCTGCAGAGGTACATGTGACAGATTTTCATAGCTTTTGACTAGGAGTACCCTGACACGGGATCATCCTTATCAGCACAGCCATTCCATTTTTAGGCAGGGCCTCATATACCAGGGACAGACACTAGTGATAGACTCTTAGATTTCATGTACACACCAGTATTTTTGGTCTGCACTCGATTCATAGTTATTACCTGATGGATAGCCCACCATGGGGGCTCTGTGAATAATTTTGTATTATAAAACTACTGCTTGTGCATCTGATTTACAGCTACTTTCATAAATGATTATTTTAAAGGAAAATCCCTTTAAAACAGTAGACAACTGGTGATGAAGCAGAGTGGAAATCAATTTAGTATTTTACTATAATATATTTGTCAGAACACCAAGGGAAATTGAATTCCACTAACTATGTGCTAACTACTCTGGTTTATGAATGTTCAAACTTCAGGAAGGAATAGAATCGATACCTGGCGCTGTCCTGCAGAATAAATGTTGCCGTACAAGATTTCTCTGAGCATAAGTCAAGGACTAATTGCCTTTATTGAGTATTTCACTCAATGATTCCAAGAACTGCATAGACCATTCGAGGCAGGATCAGTAGATGTAATTTCTGAATAAAGATGTGGTTAATTTCTCCGAGGAGCATTGCTCATGTGAAATGAATACATTCATTAGCCCCGGATTAACAGGAAATATGTGGCATTGTGACGGCAGGCAATATGTACTTACCAAACTCTTTTAAGGGTATGGCCACACAATCAGGTTTCTGGGTGCAGTGTTGAAAAAGAAAAATCACAGAAAATAATGTACAATAGATGTAAACATTATATATAGACTAAGCCCTCATTCTGGTATGATAAAATCTGAGACTCTCAGACATATATATTTGATCTAAACACATCTGTACCCACCTACCAGCGCCACGGTGGTCTCATTCAGGCAGGTCCTGCTTTAAACCTATCTATGCGGTATGGGCATCTACATTCTGGAGACCAGATCCTACACATACTGTATAATGTGCTGCTTCTTGTTACATCTGTGTGCATCTGTAATCTGTGTACCAGGGAGGGCTCCCCAGGATACACAAAGTCACGAACGAGGAAAGCAACCCCAACACCAGCTTTTGCCAAAACAGTATTTTACTTAAGTGTGGCAATGAGCACAACCACAAATGTTGGGAACACACAATAGATTTACATACACACAGCCCGAAGGCTGAGACCCTTGTGCTGCACAGCGCGGTGCCCTCAGATGGATCCTGGAGGAAAGTGCGGTAATTTACCTACTGGTGGGCACAATTAAACAGCCATGCCTTACCTGTTATTAACCTAAAAGATCAAGAACAACTATATGGGTGTGTGGTACGGGCTAGTACGGTGCAAGTTTCGTGAAGGCCTCCCGGTCCCTATTGGCTCTACCTCATAGACCAGGATGGCAGGGTCTACCCTCCTCTTTACCGTGTATGGGACTGCCACCCACCGCCTATCCAACTTCCCAGACGGCCGCTTGGCTCTTACCATCCCTCCGCACCATCGTTCTCAGCCGGCGGCGGTGCTCTTGCACCCATGTGATGTTATTTTTTGGTGGTGGCTCCAATGGATTGGGCATGTGGAGATCTTAAATCTCCTGTCCGGCTCTCCAAAACATGAGCATATGTGGGTAGTATCCAGTGGTACCGCTGTTATAGGCCCACATCAGTTCAGGTAGGTACTGTACTTGGGCCACCGAGCCTTTTGGCTGTCCTCCAGAGTCCGCAGCATCTGGAGCAAGGTGCGGTTGAACCGCTTGCACGCCCCATTTCCCTAGGGGTGATACAGTGTGGTGCGGAAATGTTCGATCCCATACAGTTGGTACAGCTCATTCATTAGAATACTCTGAAAACATGCCCCCTGGTCCAAATGTATCCTCTGTGGACACCCGAACACCTGTATAAAGTGTTTGCAGACTGCTTTAGCGGCCAACTCTGCCATCTGGTCTCTGGTGGGTACAGCCACCGCATACTTTGTTAAATGATCTGTCATGACTAGACAGTACAAGTGTCCCGAGGTAGAGTACCCAATCTGTACAAAAACAATCATAAGGAGCTCTAGGGACACTGAGGTTTAGATGGCCTGGACAGAAGCCCACTGTTCAGTACTCTTACTCAGCTTGCAAGGTCGAAACTTTAGACATGTGTCGGCCACCATGTCTGCAAAATCTGGACAGTATACCAGCCATTGGAGCCACTTGAACGTTTTGTCGCTCCCGAAATGGGCACCCCTCTCAGGGCTTCCTGGGCAGCATCCAGTCCCAATGACATGGGGATGACAATCTGTTGCCGGTACTGCAGCTCTGATTGCAAGTAAATGGTCTGACACAGGAGGTGCTGGGTAGCAGTCAGCCTATTCCACTCCCTCAACAACTTCTGGCCCTCTGGAGTCAGACGGACTCTCTCTTCTGGCCGAGGCTAGATCTTGGTCCGGACCGATTCTTTCACTTTCCACTTGTGCGGGCAGCCATTCTGGACCCTCTCCCATTCAGCCAGTGTCTTTCCTAGCACCATTGGCATCCCAGACGCCACCCCACTTAAATGTGCCACGTCCTGGAACATAGGCAATAGACCAATGTCAGGAGTTTCAGTGTCCTCTATCTCCTCATCGGCACTCTGAGTAGACAACTCTACAGGGCACTCAAGTACTTTTTGTAAAAGTACTTTCTGTCACCGGGTGAGGGTCCAAGCCGCAAAAAAATGTAAGGAGGGACAATTCCGGAGGTGTGTAGCGTTTTGAGGCAAAGCCTCTAATCCCACCCAATCACCCTAAGGCCCCAACACGATCAGAATACCACCCCACAATAGTGCCCGCCTAGACAGCAATGATTTCTATGAATATTGAGTTTACAAAAATATTTGTTTTTGATGGATCAGTATATTTGTTTCGCCCATGGTAAATGCATTAATGCTCTTAGTGTAGGGTTCAGACAATTGTGATGACTATGTGGAATATTCCTTTACCTTTCTACAAGAGAGACCTGAGGATTATTTTCATGATGTATGTGTACTTAGGACAGGAAGAAAGCGTGGTATGGAAACTTCTTCCTTTTTGCAGTGCACAGGGCAAATCATCCCCGTTCTCCATCCCCATCCATGTTCATTAGTACGACTAGTGAGCAACAATCTCCTGGGCATAAAGGGGAGGTTGGAAATTAACTGGTGTTGACATCAGTCCTGAACTAACTTGACGTTCCTCTGGAACCTGATTTAAAATAGATTTTCCATAAGACGTGAGGACATTGGTGAGTTAAACCAGTCTGAAGATCCTCTGTATAATTATACAGTACATCATATTCGTTTTAAGTAAAGCTGCTAAGAAGATGAATTGCTGCGCTCAGTAGGAGACGTCATTCAGTGTTACTTATTCAGTGATAGCATATTGATATAGACAGGCAAAATGCCAGAGGAATTCTCTGCTGTGAAGATACGGGTTTATCAGATATGAAGACTTAATTTTCCTGGAGCAGATAACATTTCCCTTCTTACGTCTGTGCTCCTGGCTACTCCATGTGGAGACAAAAAAAATAATAATGCAGTTGCCAGGTAAATTTAATTATGGGCAAAGCACTAATAATGTGGCATAAAATGGTTAAAATAGGACTTCTCACCACCATCATCTGAGTACCGGCTAAACTTATCACAGGTCTTACCTTCTTCATGTCACCAAGCAATTTTACTGCACAATTTCAAGGAATCTTAGCCCATGTCCACTTTACTGACCTGACATTTACTCCATCCTTCATCTCCTAGCTCTAGATTTCTTACAGTTTTTCCTCTGAGTGCAGCACATTTTAACTGACATAACAGAGAACTTACAATAAGTCCGATAAATCGCTATGCCCTAGAGACTATTAGAAGGACATTGGACCTAAACTGCGGCTGTGCGGGTGAACGCAATGTTCTTCAAGGGGAAAGCTGACAAGAACTCTGGGAAAATGTCCTCATGACCTTGTATCTCCAGTTTGAAAATGTCCAGAAACATTTGCAAATATAATTAAAGGCTATCGACACCTTCAGGGCAATTTTTTTTATGATAGCATTTTACTCACTTTGGACTAAAAATCATTTTTCAATTGGTCTTTATTAACAATTTTCAGCAGTTTTTCGGACACAAGGATTAAAAATCAGTCTGTTTGCAGGCTATCCCTCCTAAGTCCCGTCAGCTGACAGCTCATATGAAGCCTTAGCTCTGATCTCCTGACATCATAAAAACTTATTATAACTAAAGTCTTAACATAACTGATAAGAATATGGGCTGTTCCAAAAGTTGCGACTTTTTAAAGCCACAATAGTGGCATAAACACATTTATAATTTCCCCTTAAGGTATCTTTATCTAGCCCTATTTTCAAATAAATCTCAGTAGGTTTCTTCTTGGAACACAGACACTAAAGTCTCATTCACACGTCAATATTTTGGTCACACTGATGTGTGAATGAGGCATCATTTTGTTGCATAGCATCTAAATAGGGTATCCCAGCCAGAAGCAGTGACTATCGACTGACTACTGACACTCCCACCAGTGATCAGAACACAGAACCCTGGTACCCTAGCTGCGCATGCGCCCTGCTACTCCAGTCAGTCTATGGTACTGACGGAAACAGACGAGCAGGCAATCCATAACTGATCCCCACTAGATAGGTAATTACTGCTTCTGGCTGGAGTACTCTTTGTTGTTATTTACGATGTAAGTGTCTGCTTCAGGCAATTTCTTCCCATATGCTCTACTAGGACTAGGACATATGCATGAAGTAGGGAGAGGTCGCTTGCTCAGAACTTTCTGCTATCAGCCAGGGTGGAGAGCTGCTGTATTGAGCAGCTCTCACTCTGGTAGACCCAGTTTGGATGGCCCATTGGTGTCACAGGGTAACATGTAATACCTCCATGCTGTCCCTTACCATCAACTTTCCCCAGTAATAATAGATAGTCTTGGAGGTGGGTCAAAGGGGTTGTCCCATTACAACAACTTACCCCCTATCCACAAGACAAGGGGTAAGTGTTGAATCTGTTTAGGTCTGACTGCTAAGGCCCCAGACAATCCCTAGTGAGAATAGGGGCTCATGTTCCACTGTCTGAATGGATGAACAGACATGCATGTGTACTGCTGCTCCATTCAACTCTATGGGGCTGTCCATGATAGCCTTTATAATGACCAATCTCCTGTAGTCCTATAGATCTGAAGTGAGTGGCAGACACGCATATGTGTCTGCTATTCCATTCAAATAGGGTAACACAAACCATATTCTCACAACCAGCAATTACTCCAGTGGTCGGACCCCCAGCTCTGGGATGCACCTAGCCTTTCTGCTGCCTGATGCGAAAACTGAAACATCCCCCCTGCCCCATTCCAATTTCTTAATCTAACCCCTTTGCCACAGTAAAAGCACTCATTGCCCATGGCCCTTTCACTGCTCCCCTCTTGCCGCGACATGGTGCTGCCTGAGGTGATCGCCTCACCTGGCCTCATTGATGGTGCACCCCTGCCTTAGCCAATCAGACACAAGCAGCATGTCACCACTGAAGCCAGTCATTGGCTGCAGTGGAGTGCATGACCATGCAGCACCGGATGAAAATAGTGCAGGAACTAGAAGATGGAGTCAACGGTGGCAGTGAGGAGGGCCAGAGCAGCGGGGGAAAAGGTAAGTATGAATCCTTAGCTTAGTGGGGCAGACTGCTGCCACTTGGTAAAATGGCACTATTACCAGAGAACTCCTTTAAAATCAAATTGAGCAAGCAAATATTTTTTTTTTGCTTGTAAATTACATTGGCAATGAATGAGAATTAAAAATAGACTAATTCTGAGCGACTGCCAAGGATGAGCGCTCTTCATTCTTCTATAGTGGCAGGAGGCGCAGGGTTTTGGGTAGGGAAGTGACTTGTTTGTTCCCTTTTCATCATGCTTACCTCCGGAGCCAAATCAAACATGCAATTATCCCATCATTTTTGGTACATTGCTCATGAGCTATGAGGTCTTCACATAATGTGACTTTCCTGATAATCGTTGATACATCTTAGCGTGTATTCTGCCCCTGGGCATTAAGTCTCATTCTCATTACTAACGAGCTGCTGTGTTAAATGCAGAAATCAATATATCTATTGGTTGCCTATCCATATCCCAATCACGATTTCTGTCTGATATCTATAAAAAGAAGGCAGGGGTGATACAGTCAACACACAGTTGTCACAACACCTCAGGATTTCAAAATTAAATTAAAAAAATAACGAATTAATTATTCTTATGAAAAGGTAAAAATATTGCAGAGTCTTCTTAAAGCAATGCAAGGTGTTCTTGTAACTTTACTACCAGTGAATTGGCCTAAACGCATGCAATTATAGCAACAGCGTTAATATTGACCGGCAAAGTCATTTGCGTGGCTTGCTGAGGGAAACAAATTAACAACAGTAACATATATCGAGCTATTACAAAAGTTTTTTCATAGGGGAATGGATGTTCCATAAAACTACGGTGTAGCTTTATCGCCATCTGCTGTGTATTTATGGTATGACCGGAATGATAGATGTTAGGAAACGTGGAAAATATCTCGGCAATATGGAGCAATTCTTATTTGCAACCACAAAAAGGGGATCTAGATGTTGTTAAATCCAAGGGTTTACTTACTTTTTCTCCCCACACAAAAATATTCTACAGTTTCCAAACCAGCACCTGGATCTGAATACTTTTGTAATTGCATGTAATTACAAAGTAAGTATAGCCACTGAGTTATTAAATAAAATGATTGCTGGTCTGATCAGAGATCCTCTAATGAAAAATATTTTTTTATTATTTTCCTTCTCTAAAACCTAGGTGCGTCTTATGGGCAGATGCGTCTTATAGGGCAAAAAATAAGTTAATGGCCGACAAAATGGCCGACATGGGTATCTAAATTGACTTATATAATGATACACAACAATTAGTTTTGAGCAAACCCGAACTGTAAAGTTCGTGTCCGTACCGAACTTTGCGATTCCGGCCCCGGATCCGAACCCAAACTTTGACGAAAAAGTTTGAGTTAGAGTTCGGTGTTTGGGCATTTAAGAAAGCTTTTGAAAGGCTGCAGGGCAGCCAATCAACAAGGTTTTAAGCTGTGGGCACTTAGAAGCCATCACAGCCATGCCTAGTAATGGCATGGCTGTGATTGGCTGGTGTATCATGTGACTCAGCCTCTATACAAGCTGGATCATGTGTCGCACCGCCCATAAGCTCTGAGTAGTGCAGGGACAGGAAGCAGGCAGCTGAAGCGAGGGAGAGTGCTAGGAATCTGGTTATTTGTTTTGTGGGTGACCTAAAATGATTTTTTTGTTACACCAGCTTTGCAACCCTGACACAGAAATATAATAATACATCTGTCTGTTAATTCGTTAATCTGACTGTTAGTTCGGCCGGTGACATATACCCATTTTTGGTGTGAGATAAAGTGCACATTATAGGTGACAAGGAAATCAATATAGTTAATCCGTCTAGTAGTTCGGTGGGTGACATATTCCCATTTTTGGTGTGAGGTACACCTGCACTGCATTCGTGACAAGAAAATTAATATAGTTAATTCATCTGTTAGTTCGAGGGCTCACTTATACCCATTTTTGGTGTGAGATACAAGTGCACTTTATACGTGACAGGGAAATGAACATAGTTAATCTGACTGTTAGTTCGGTCGGTGACATATACTCATTTTTGGTGTGAGATACACGTGCACTTTCTACGTGACACTGAAATTAATATAGTTAATCTGACTGTTAGTTCGGCCGGTGACATATTCCCATTTTTGGTGTGAGATACATGTGCACTGCATATATGACAGGAAAATTAATACAGTAATCTGTCTGTTAGGTCAGTGGGTGACATATACCCATTTGTGGTGTGAGGTACACCTGCACTGCATACGTGACAGGGAAATTAATATAGTTAATTAGTTTGGTGAGCGACATATACCAATTTTTTGTATGAGATACAAGTGCACTTTATGCGTGACAAGGAAATTAACCGCTACAGGACCGCCTAACGCAGGGATGCGTCCTGCGGGCGGCCCTGTAGCTCTGAGTTGACGCGTCGGCGCGTCATCTCGTGAGAGCCGAGATTTCCTGTGAGCGCGCGTGCGCGCGTTCCTGAGAAGCCGCGGCACAGCAGTTCGGCTACAGCCTGCCAGCGATGGATCATCGCTGGCAGGCTGTAGATGCGAATAAAATCGCATCAAACTGCTATATCAGGCGCTGTTTTATGAACAGCGTCTGATATAACTGCTACCTGGTCCTCTGGTGGTCCCATTTACTGGGATCGACCACCAGAGGACCAGGTAACTACAATAAAGTTGCACCAAACACTACACTAACCCCCCACCCCCCTCACCTATTAACCCCTTGATCACCCCATCTAGACCCCTGATCACCCCCTGTCATTGATCACACCCCTTGTAAGGCTCCATTCAGACGTCCATATGTGTTTTGCGGATCCGTGGATTCACGGATCCAGCGGATCCGATCCGCGGATCCGATCCGCGGATCCTCAAAACACGGACACCGGCAATGTGCTTTCCGCATTTTGCAGATCCGCACATTGCCAGAACTATATAGAAAATGCTTTTCTTGTCCGCAGTTGCGGACAAGAATAGGACATGTTCTATATTTTTGCAGAAACGGAAGTGCAGACCGGAGCGCAGATCCGTAATTCCGGATCCGAGCGGGACAAAGTCTGTCCCCATAGAAATGAATGGGTCCGCAATTCCGTTCCGCAAACAGAATTTCGGACGTGTGAATGGGGCATAAGGGCCCCCTTTACCGCCAGTTAGCTAGCTACTTGTTAGGTAGCTAGCGCCCAACCCACCGCACCGCAGTCACTGATTTTGGCAGAGATTTTTTCATCCACATTGATCGATGCGAATGAAAAAATCTGTGCCGTTCATTTTTTTTTCAGCGCAGAGGCTGAGCGGAAAAAAATCTCATTACCCGTATGCTCAATATACGGAGAATCGCAGAAACTCCTAATGCTGGCCATACGTGTAATGATTGCGGAGACCCTCAAATGCCAGGGCAGTACAAAAACCCCACATGTGACCCCATTTTAGAAAGAAGACACCCCAAGGTATTCCGTGAGGGGTATGGTGAGTTCATGGAAAATATTATTTTTGTCACAAGTTAGTGGAATATGAGACTGTAAAAAAAACAAAAAAAAACAATTTCCGCTAACTTGTTCCAAATTTTTTTTCTGTGAACTCACCATACCCTCACAGAATACCTTGGGGTGTCTTCTATCCACAATGGGGTCACTTGTGGGGTATTTATACTGCCCTGGCATTTTAGCGGTCCTAAAGCGTGAGAATCCAAATGCGTAAAAATGCCCTGTGAAATCCTAAAGGTACTCATTGGTTTTAGGGCCTCTTTGTGCATCTTGGCTGCAAAAAGTGTCACTCATGTGGTATCGCCGTACTCAGGAGAAGTAGGGCAATGTGTTTTAGGGTGTATTTTTATATATACCCATGCTGGGTGTGAGAAATATCGCTGTAAACGACAACTTTTTAAAAATTTTATTCAAAGTTGTCAATTTACAGAGATATTTCTCTTACCCAGCATGGGTATGTAAAAATACACCCCAAACACATTGCCTACTTCTCCTGAGCATGCATACCACATGAGTGACACTTTTGCAGCCAAGATGCGCAAAGGGCCCAAATTCCAACGAGTACCTTTTAGGAGGGCATTTTTGCGCATTTTTCTCACGCTTTAGGGCCCCTAAAATGCCAGGGCCGTATAAATACCCACATGTGACCCCATTTTGGAAAGAAGACACCCCAAGGTATTCGCTGAGGGGCATAATGAGTCCATGAAAATTAAACTTTTTGTCAAAAGTTAGCGGAAACGGAGACTTTGTGAGAAAAACAATAAAAAATCAATTTCCACTAACTTGTGCCAAAAAAATCTTCTATGAACTCGCCATGCCCCTCATGGAATACCTTAGGGTGTCTTCTTTCCAAAATGGGGTCACATGTGGGGTATTTATACTGTCCTGGCATTTTAGGGACCCCTAAAGCGTGAGAAGAAAAATGCGTAAAAATGCCCTCCTAAAAGGTACTCATTGGAATTTGGGCCCCTTGCGCATCTTGGCTGCAAAAAGTGTCACACATGTGGTATCGCCGTACTCAGGAGAAGTAGCGCAATGTGTTTTGGGGTGTATTTTTACATATACCCATACTGGGTGAGAGAAATATCTCTGTAAATTGACAACTTTGAATAAAAAAATTTAAAAAGTTGTCGTTTACAGCGATATTTCTCACACGCAGCATGGGTATATGTAAAAATACACCCCAAACCACATTGCCCTACTTCTCCTGAGTACGGCGATACCACATGAGTGCCACTTTTGCAGCCTGGGTGCAAAGGGGCCCTAAAACCAATGAGTACCTTTAGGATTTCACAGGACATTTTTACGCATTTGGATTCTCACACTTTAGGGGCCCCTAAAATGCCAGGTGAGTATAAATACTCCCACATGTGACCCCATTTTGGAAAGAAGACACCCCTAGGTATTCTGTGAGGGGCATGGTGAGTCCACAGAATTTTTATTTTTGGCACAAGTCAGCGGAAATTGTTTTTTTTTTTTTTTTTTTTTACAAAGTCTCATATTCCACTAACTTGTGACAAAAATAAAATTTTACATGAACTCACCATACCCCTCACAGAATACCTTGGGGTGTCTTCTTTCCAAAATGGGGTCACATGTGGGGTATTTTTACTGCCCTGGCATTTTAGGGGGCCCTAAAGCGTGAGAAGAAGTCTGGAATCCAAATGCGTAAAAATGCCTCTGTGAAATCCTAAAGGTACTCATTGATTAGGCCCTTTGCGCAAGCTGCAAAAGTGGCACACAGTGGTATCGCCGTACTCAGGAGAAGTAGGGCAATGTGTTTGGGGTGTATTTTTATATATACCCATACTTTGTGTGAAAAATATCTCTGTAAACGACAACTTTTAAAAAATTTTATACAAAGTTGACAATTTACAGAGATATTTCTCTCACTCCAACATGGGTGTATGTAAAAATACACCCCAAAACACATTGCCCCACTTCTCCTGAGTACGGCGATACCACATGAGTGACACTTTTTGCAGCCTGGGTGCGCAAGGGGCCCAAATTCCAATGAGTACCTTTAGGTTTTACATGGCGGCTCACAATTTAGCCCCGCCCAAAATGCCAGAACAGTAAACACACCCCACAAATGACCCCATTTCGGAAAGTAGACACCCCAAGGTATTCACTGAGGGGCATAGTGAGTCCGTCTGAGATTTTTTTTTTTTTGCCAGAAGTTATCAGAAATTGAAACTTTTTTTTTTTTTTTTTCTCAGAAAGTGTCATTTTCCGCTAACTTGTGAAAAAATGAAATGATACATGAACTCACCAAGCCCTCCGTGAATACTTTGGGGTGTCTTCTATCTAAAATGGTGTGATTTGGGGGTATTTATACTTTCCTGACATTCTAGCACCTGAAGAAACATGACAGGCGCCAGAAAGTCAGAGCTGCTTCAAAATGCCGAAATTCACTTTTTTGCACCATAGTTTGTAAACGCTATAACTTTTACCCAAACCAATAAATATACACTTATTGGATTTTTTTTTATCAAAGACATGTAGAACAATAAATTTAGAGAAAATTTATATAGAAATGTAGTTTTTTAAAAAAATTTACAACAGAAAGTGAAAAATGTCATTTTTTTGCAAAAATTTCGGTCATTTTTGATTAATAGCAAAAAAAGTAAAAATGTCAGCAGCAATGAAATAGCACCAAATGAAAGCTCTATTAGTGAGAAGAAAAGGAGGTAAAATTCATTTGGGTGGTAAGTTGCATGACGGAGCAATAAACGGTGAAAGTAGTGTAGTGCAGAATTGTAAAAAGTGGCCTGGTCATTAAGGGTGTTTAAGCTAGGGGGGCTGAAGCGGTTAATATAGTTAATCTGACTGTTAGTTCGGTGGGTAATGTATTCCCATTTTTGGTGTGAGGTACACCTGCACTGCATACGTGACAGGGAAACTAATATAGTTAATCCGTCTGTTAGTTCGGTGGGTGACATATTCCCATTTTTGGTGTGAGGTACACCTGCACTGCATATGTGACAGGGAAATTAATATAGTTAATCCGTCTGTAAGTTTGGCTGGTGACATTTATCCATTTTTGGTGTGAGATACACGTGCACTGCATATGTGACAGGGAAATTAATATAGTTAATCCGTCTGTTAGTTCGGTGGGTGACATATTCCCATTTTTGGTGTGAGGTACACATGCACTGCATACGTGACAAGAAAATTAATATAGTTAATCTGTCTGTTATTTCGGTGGTGACATATTCCCATTTTGGTGTGAGGTACAGGGAAATTAATATAGTTAATCCGTCTGTTAGTTCGGTGGGTGACACATACCAATTGTTGGTGTGAGATACACGTGCACTTTATATGTGACAAGGAAATTAATATAGTTAATCTGACTGTTAGTTCGGTGGGTAACATATTCCCATTTTTGGTGTGAGGTACACCTACACTGCATATGTGACAGGGAAATTAATTTAGTCTTAACGTTTGTCTGTCTGTTTTTTGAGCGCGACCAAACGATTGGACCCATCTACACCAGATTTGGCACACAGGTACATGAGGTGTCCAGGGTGGTTGTAGACCAGGTCTCAAGCTCTCTAGGATGTACAGTTCCTGAGATATTCCCAAAAAATTACCTGCATTAGCCAATACAAGCCTGCAACTCTTTCTCTTCATATCCCAACTGCCATACACAAGGTCACATGTACCTTATCAGCCAATAGAAGCTCGCAGGCCCTTAGTCTCCACATACACACAGTTTTACTTCAGGTTTCCATAACAACCCAGCCATTTTTCTTCACTGCTGAGTTTTACTTCAGGTTTCCATAACAACCCAGCCATTTTTCTTCACTGCTGTAGGTCAGCTTTAGGTTAGGGCTACACGATGACATGTGTCACGCGACAATAAGTCTCACGACACATAGGGCACGACTACACTGCAACATTGATGTTGCACGACAATTTATATATTGATAGTCTATGGTGTTGCACTGCGACATACGACATGCTGCGACTGTGATGCAACAGTCACAGAAAAATCCATCTTCGATGGATTTTTTGCGACTGTCATGTCGCAGTCGCAATATGTCGCATGTCGCAGTGCGACACCATAGCCTATCATTATAAAAATGGTTCTGAGACATTGGTGTGACAAAATGTCGAGCGACACATGTTGTCATGTAGCCCTAGCCTTAAAGGGGCAGGGCACTGTGAAGGTCACTGTTAAGGGGGCAGGGGCACTATTAAAGGGGCAGCTGCTGTGGAGGTCAGTGTTAAGGGGCAGGGTGCTGTATAAGTCACTGTTAAGGGGGTGGACCCCTGAGGAGATCACTGTCAATGGAGTGGGGTGCTGCGAAACGCACTATTTAAGGGGCGGGCTGCTGTGAAGGTCAAAGTTAAAGGGATGGGCTGCTGTGAAGATCCTATTTTAAGGAGGCGGGGGCACTGTGAGGGGGTCAGTGTTAAGGGGTGGGGGGCTGTGGAGTTCACTGTTAAGGGGCGATGTCCTGTAGGGGTCACTGTTATGGGGGATACTGTCGATATCTTTTAACGACACACACAAACATTAAATGAAATAGATGAAATATACCCGTGCGAAGCTGGGTCCTAATGCTAGTAATTTATAAAACAAACTAATGAAACTGGCCTGGACAAAAATGGTACCCTTAACTTAAAAAGGACCTTTCATAGGTTTATGTATTACAAACTGGTATGCTTACCAAATAGTGCAGCCCCTATAGATGCAACCACTTAAAAAAAAAAAAAAAAACTGTTCCTCCACTGTGCCCCCCACTGTTTTTGGCACCTGATATGCTAATTCAAAGAATCGGTACAAGGAGAAGGAGGCATTTGGTTTCCTCAGTGGGTGTCACCTCCCTGGTTGTTACACCGTCAAAATCGCAATCTCTGTTATTTAGGAGAACAGGCTATGTACGCGACTATAGTACTTGCTGTACTCGCTTATATAGCCTGTTCTCGGGGATTTGGTAATCTCACAAGAACAGCGCACCTTCTCTCTGGCTATATCACAGTCCACTGCGATTGGACAGCGCTATGGGGGCCGCAGTATCTGGTAGGCATACCAGGTTGCAATACAGAAACCCATGAAAAGTCCTCTTTAGCACTTTCCTGAAGTGGCAATTTTCCATTTTTGTTTTTCTGCTCCCTGCATTCCCAGAGCCATTGCGTTTTTATTTTTCCATTCTCATAGCTATATGAAGGCTTGGTTCTGTATAAGTATGTCGCATGTCGCACTCCGCTCCGGAGCAGGTGCCATCTTTAAAGACCTGATGTTCAGGGGGATTAATATTTTGTTGCACAACCTTTGAGGCAAATCACTGCAACCAGGTGATCTCTGTAACCCTCAATGAGACTTCTGAACCTGTCCACAGGTATTTTGGACAGCTCCAGCTGTTTCAGGTTTAAAGGGTGCCTTCTCCAGACTGCGTGTTTCAATAGGATTAACATCAGCGTTCATAGAAGGCCACTTCAGAATAGTCCAATGCTTTTTTTTTTGCTGTGTGCTTTGGGTAATTATCCTGTTGGCGGACCCATGACCTGTGACTGAGACCAAGCTTTCTGATGCTGGAGAGCATATGCCTTGATAGTCTTGACCACCCTGCAGAGATTCAAGATGCCCTGTGCCTGATGCCGCAAAGCAGCCCCAAAACAGAACTGAGCCTCCAAGTTTCACAGCAGGTGCACTGTTCTTTTCTTTGTGCACTTCTTTTTGCGTCTGTGAACATAGAGCAGATGAGACTCGCCCAAAAGATCTGGTTTTCCTTACCTGTCCAAAGGACATTCTCTTGTAGATATACATTTTTGCAAATTCCAGTCTCATTTTTACGATTTGCTTTTAACAGCAGTTTCCTCCTTGGTCGTTTTCCATTAAGGAAACACTCATAGGAATACAGTTTACATCATGTACAGTACATTTCTAATATGCACGCCATGAATTTAGACTCCCTCAAACACAGCTTGAAGAAGGGCGCCAAAATTGGGCCTGAAACGTTGCCATAAAGGTTAGGAATGTACCACTGGTGCTGAAATTTGAATGAATAAAAACTGAATTTTTGAACATTACTTCTTTGGCGTGCGGTCTCAAAACTTAATAGGAACGATATGCATTTCTAACAGGTCAGAGAATAAAAAGTTTTGTGGGAGTGCTACTTTAAGTTGACTTTGGCTAAGACAGTGACGGATGGTGCAATCTGACCCTGTTGTACCTTGACCTTGGAGTTTACCTCTAATCTATTTGGAAGTTGTTCTGGGCTGTTTGGTTACCATTCAAATTGTTCATCTCTTCAATTTGTCATTAATTTTCCTCTTGCGGACACATCCAGGGACATTGGCTACAGTCCCTTAGACCTTAAACTTCTGAATAATACGTGCATCTGTAGTAACAGGAACAAACCGTTTGGAGATGGTCTTATAGCCTTTAAACTGTAAGGCCCCTTTCATATGGGCATTGCATCTGCACTGAATCCTGACCTATTCATTTCAATGGCTCTGTGTACATAAGCGTTGTTTTTCACGCTGCACTTGTGCGTTGCATGAAAATCGCAGCAGGTTCTATATTCTGTGTTTTTCACGCAAAGCAGGCCCCATAGAAATGAATGTGGCTGCGTTAAAATCCAATAGAATCCGCAATCAAGTGCAGATGCGGTGTGCGATTTTCACACATGGTTGCTGGGAGATGATAGCGATGAGCAACCCCGGACCCCATTAAAGTCAATTCACTCTATTATTCTCCCTTATAACATGGTTATAAGGGAAAATAATAGCATTCTTAATACAGAACGATAACTGAAATGTCCAATGAGGGGTTAAAAAAGAAAACTAATAAACTCACCTCATCCACTTGATTGTGCAGCTGGTATCGTCTTCTTTCTTCTTCTTGCAGGACCTGCAAAAGGACCTTCGATGACATAATCGCGCTCACTGAGCAAGAAGAAGAAAGAAGTCTATACCAGCTGCGCGATCAAGTGGATGAAGCGAGTTTATTTTTTATAACCCCTCATTGGACATTTAAGTTAGCAATCTGTATTAAGAATGCGATTATTTCACTTATAACCTTGTTATAATCGGAAAATAATAAACTCTACAGAACACCGAACCCAAACCCGAACTTCAGTGAAGAAGTCCGGGTTCGTGTCTGGGTACCACATTCAGTTTTTTATCACACGCCTGCAAAACGCATTGCACTCGCACGGAAAAAACTGAACAACGCAATCGCAGTCAAAATTGACTGAAATCGCGTGCTTACTCGCGCGAGTTTCCCGCGATGCTTCCGGACAGAATCCGTGACGCCCGTATGAAAGAGGCCCAACATGTCTATAATTTTCTTTCTAATCTCCTGAGACAACTCTCTCCTTAGCTTTCTTTGGTCCATGTTCAGTGTGGTACACACCATGATACCAAGCAGCACAGTGACTACCCTGTAAATAGGCAGACTGACTGATTACAAGTTTGAAGACACTTGTGATGCTAATTACAGGACACACCTAAGTTCAATATCTCCTATGGTCAAATTATTTTTAATCTTTTCTAGGGTTACCATCATTTTTTGTTTCGTTAGGTTTTTTTCAATTAATATTATTCTGTTGAACCACAATTCAAAAGCAATGTCTGGTTTTCATTAGTTGATTCACAACATTTTTATTATTACTTTTGTCAGTTTTAAGCTATTTCAGTGACCATTGTGTTTTTTTTTTTCTTTAACGGAAGGGTTCCAACAATTTTGTTCACATTTGTAGCAAAGTACCCAGTTTATTATTATAGGAGCAGCATGTGGCCAAGATGACTTCTAGGTACAGAGTCAGGCTAGCCTGTATGGTCGTTCACCAGGGACCTCAGAGTCACTGCAGGGCCCCCATAATCAGTCGTCTTGTATTGTCTTACTGCTGCCTCTGTGTGAGCAGACGATATTTCTATGTAACAGGGCTGCCAGAATTAATTTTACTGGTGGGACCTAGGCACCTTAGTCCAACACTGGAGACAGGTATATGCAAATTAATAATTTTGGAGTAGAATTCACAAATAATAAATATCATGATAAACTAATAGGGAGATTTATCACAGACCAGAATTTTACTCCAGTCTTTGAAATCTCCTGACAATACTCCAGAAGGAAGTTTATGGCAGCTCAGAGATGTCTTCATTTGAAGGTAACTGTGACGGGCCCGCTGGCCTCACCTACCCCCTGACCCCTTTTCAGAAAGTGTCCCACATTGTACCTCCTACCATATAACTACCTGATATACAATAAATATTTCACGGTAGACAAGGACACATCACTGAGACAGTATCCATACATGAAGCACAGTAAAGGATAAGAGTACAAATCAGACACAATGACATCATGTGGTTTTCATAGCGTGTATTTAAAACACAGCAGGTCTACAAAAATTGTTCAAGTCAAATCAGGACGTCATTTTTCATTACAATTTTCATAGTCAGTACAACAGTAAAACAATGGACTGCATGTACAAACTACTGGTGTAGGAGATACTGCTTTACAGTGTCTGGGAGCAGGAGCTGACAAATTCTACCATGTTGTTTTTGTCCAAAGCACTTCCTAATACAGAGGCGGCATATCTGCTTCAAAGTCAGCGGCCCTGGGAAAAAAACATTCATAAATGTAAACATATGAACCTCAAGGGCGACATTAAAAAAAAAAAAAAACACACCACGAAACAAGAACACTGGGATGTACTGCAGGACAAAAAGAAAGAATTGTTCAATGGATAAAATATTCTTAGAAAAGGGTCAGAGGGAAAAACAAGCAGTGCTGACCTCACTGATCCCACGCCACTGCTGCTACTGATCCCACGCCACTTTCTGGGGCTTCTCCTCGCTCAGGAAATCAGCATTGTGCCTACTGATTGTGTAGTGTACGGGAGCTGTAATGCCCGTCACTACAGAAGGGTCACTTGTGTGCTGTTGTTCCCCTCATTTATGGGGAGGTTGGTATAAATTATCTTCAATGCAATGTAATGCTATGTACTTCCCTGTTACTGTGTTATTGCATGTGCAGGCCTGCTAGGGATGTCATTCCAGCTCTAGGTCAGTAGAGGGAGCTAGGGAGCCCTAGTTTATATATAGGCCCAGTCAGGGAAGGGAGAGTGAGTCTATTCCAGGCCATGAGCCTGTGAAGTCTAAGCCCAGGCCTTGAGCCTGTGAAGGCAGAGCAGGCTTGGAGCCTGCAGACTAGGAGAGGGCATTGCAGTCCCTGTAACCGGGTTCCAGATCCAAGGAGAAGGTTCCCCTCCTGAGTCCGTATTTGCAGAAGTAGGAATACCACAGTTAACCAGCCTAAGGAAGCTGAGAAAGGCAGAGCCAAGTCCAGGAAAGCAAGAGGTACTAAAGACACCAGAGGAGGTACTTACTTATCGTGTTCCCAAGGATATACGCCAGATATAGAGCATTGGGGCCTTGGAGGATAGTGTCCATGTTCCAGGATCAGTCAGGAATAGAGTGCAAGCCGCCTGTACTGCAAATCCTACTTTTAACCCTCTGTGATCACCTTGCTACATATTGCCTGCCATTAAATGTACTGTAACCTAAAGCTTACTGAAACCAACCGTCTTCTAAGGAACTGCGCTTCCATCTATGTCCATGTATGACTACTACCAAAGCTTCAGTAAAGTTCCAGTTCTGTTTTACTACAACGTGGTTCCTCAATTATTCCTACTATCAACAAACGGTGTGCCACCGTTAATTGGCACTGGCGTCATGAACTCTATCTATAACTACCTGTCCTTGCAGAGGAATCAGAGAGTCGGCCTGTCTCAGGTTGGTGGTCATAATTGCACTGCAACACCCAGGAACACTGTTTAACCCTAACTTGAGTACGCTGCAATTGGCCGAGTGGGCAATTCCTTCATGTGTAGATGCACTAGGAAGTGGTTAGCATAAAAACAGCAGTGGAAGGGAATGGGCGAGTTCAGCATTGCTTGTTTTAGGGTCTTTTTTTTGTGTTTTTTTTTTTTTACTTTGACACTTTTATAACAAAAGGTTATTAGCTAAGTCCTTTAAACTTTACAGAAATGCATTTATATGATAACTGTAAAGGGGCCATCAAAGTAGTGGGTGCCAAGAGCTAACAGTGAACTGCAGAGTTTAACTAAACACTGTATACTATGTCTGACAATCCAGCTGAAATGGACATATTTTAGTATTGCGAAACTGGTTGTCAGGGAGTGCTGTACCCCAGATGGGGTACCTGCAATTCTTTATTATTGCACTGTTGAGGTAATGTGCTGCATTTAACGTCATATAATATGCTTCTACTGTATGTAACACACACTCAGCATGTGCCAGGCATGGCCAGAGTTAATTATTCTGGCCCAGCCCTCTTTGGAGCTTCAGAAGATCAGTGTGCTAGGAGTAGGTAGCTGTGTGGACGTGTCCTGGAGGAGCAGACTGCAGGCGCTCCTCTCCCCATGCATTCATTTAGAAGCGTCCGGAGACTAACAGTTCTCCGTGTGTCCTTGTTCCAGTGGAGGGAAAACAGGATAAAGATAACCTTCACGCATCATTTTGGCCAGCATATTATAAGAAGTGCACATTGCGAAAATCATGATAAATTGCTGTGGTTAGCTGGAAATCCTAGGATTAAAGACTGTAGCAGTAACCATGACTTCCATCTATTCATCTGACTCAAGCTTCACCATCTGTGTGGACTTTGCCCTGTGTATGGGTAAAAACCAAGAGAGTCATTTATCAAACTGTAAAGTAGAACTGGCTTAGTTGCTCATAGCAACCAATCAGATTCCTCCAAAGGAGCTGTCCAAAATGAAAGCTGGAATCTGATTGGTTATTATGGGCAACTAAGCCAGTTCTACTGTACACCAGTTTGATAAATTAACCCCCTGGGTACTGCTGGCTTTAGGAGAAGAGCTGAATGCACGGGAATCAGCCTCCAAGCACAGCGAGCAGGCCATGAGAGTGTTGGAGTGTGTGTCATCAGAAAGGAAGGTAAGTATAAGTTTTAGTTATTTTCACCATAAAGCTGGCATAATTACTGTAAGGGGGCACCTATGTGGGCATAACTACTATGAGGGGGCACATTAAGGCATAACTACTGTGAGGGGGCACATAAGTGGGCATAACTACTATGAGGGGGGCACATATTAAGGCATAACTACTATGAGAGGGCACATATCTGGCATAACTACTATGAGGGGGCACATATCTAGTATATCTACTGTGAGGGGGCACATATCTGGGCATAACTACTGTGAGGGGGCACAACTACTGTGAGCGGGCACATATCTGGACATAACTACTGTGAGGGGGCACATATCTGGCAAAACTACTGTGAGGGGGCACATACATGGGCATAACTACTGTAAGGGGGCACAACTACTGTGAGGGGGCACATATCTGGCATAACTACTGTGAGGGGGCACATATGTGGGCATAACTACAGTGACCGGGTACATACTTGGCCATAACTACTGTGAGGGGGCACATATCTGGGCATAACTACTGTGAGGGGCACATATCTGGCATAACTACTGTGACAAGAACAAAGTGTACAAAGAATAATTCTGTGCTCCAAGTGCAATTCAATTAACCCAATATACAAAATGGTGTAGACGCATTTCTCCATTTACCTAGATATGACGTGCTATCTAATGTCAAACTATACACTGCTTGTAAATGATTCATTTCTACCTTCTCTTTTTACAAAGAGTTGGTGTAAAGTGCTGTGGAGCGGGACAACTTCTGAAGGCCGTTTCCCATCTGCATTTTTAGATTGCGTGTTTCCACCATAGTCAATGAGAAGGTTTGCCAGTTCTGCGTTGACATTTCTTGCAGCAACATGTAATGGGGTGTCCAACTCTTTACCAACATTTGCACTTGCCCCTAGGGACAAAAATAACAAATATTTGAATAAAAATGGATTAATAAATTAATAATTCTAAGCATATATTTACAAGTTTTGGGAATTTTCATTCTTAACCTGCGGTAACTGCTTGTAAACCTTCAAGTTCAGAGCTCAGTGGGTGTTCCCCATAAAACCAATTTCTTTCAATGATCTAACTTGTGTGCTAGCATCTCCTTCCTCCCCTCTCTCTCACACGACCATGGCCATTTCTCGGAAGCAAGTTCAGAATTGTTCTAAATTAATTGCTGCCTAGCTATAGATGCTTTCATGCTGCAGTCAAGATCTATGTCACGTATTGCTAGCCATTGCCAGATAAAGTAGCTTAGCGTAGTCAGTTTATATAACTTGCTGATCTTTTTCAGCAAAAGTCCCAGCCTATTGTGGGTGTAGTGACCATGCAGGAGGGTGAACTTGAATTTTCTTTGTTCAATTGCAAGAAGAATATTAAAGCGCATCGTTCAGCAGATTTGTACCTGGCTGACCTGTTACATGTAAGCTTGGCAGCTAGCTTACATGGATATCTAGGAGCATATCTAGGAGCAACGGGGCGTGGCTGTTACACGTACAGGTTCTCCTCTGTCTGCAGTTGCTGTCCCTTCTGCACTTAGACATGGTCAGGAGTGATGACGTTTTCACTGCCCAGCCCTGTGAAAGTTCAGAGGGTGCAGTAGTTGCAGAGAGAGCAGGGCCTCTAGGTGCAGCAACAACCTGCGCCTACACCACAGTACACCCGGAGGAAAAGCGATTCCGGCATCACTAAACATAATAGGGTGTACTCTGACATATGCGGTGCAGGCACAGTAAGGAAGTCCGCAGCCGGCGAGCATCCTTTCTTCACTACGCCTGCGCCACAAACTAAACAGCTGAAGATTTCACCTGAACTCAGGGCCAAGCAGGATTGACGTGAGCACTGCCTGGCCCTTTAAAGAAAAGCATGTTTGAAGGCTGCCAAACAGCATGTGACAGACTTCTGAAACACATGGAAACTTTAGGCAAAAAAAACAAAAAACGCAGCACAAGTAAGCTTCTCAACAGATAGCATGTCCTGGGTTTGGCATTTTCCTAAATTTCTGGGGATTTTGTGCTATAGACATCCACAAATTTTTCCTACTTGAAAAAAAACTAAAAACCTGATGTGACATTTTTTTTCCCTTCTGCTCTACAGAGGAATTTACAGTAGAGTGGGATACAAAGGTAGAAGAAACACAAGGCATGCATGAACAGTATTCAAATAAGCTAGGTGCTCAAACACACAATATGGCCAAGAACTGTGCAGAAGTACATTTCTGGACGCATTTTTTGGGTCAAATGGTGTGCCATGGTGTGGCAAGTCTTTATTTTCAGAAACACAGAGGCCAGATGCTACAAATTGGCTAATTTACAAAACACTCTACGAACGTTGCTTTTTTGTAGTGGCATTTTAATACAGCGTCCTGACTTTTGTCTCTGAAAAGATCTGGGGGAACAAAAATTGTGTCTAAGAACACCCCCCCAAAAAAAAAAACCCAAAAAACCTATAGCATTTTTGGAAAACTGAGACCGATCTGCTGTCGACTGGTGGCTATCTGAGACCACATGGAAAGGTGAGCTTTTGTGTCCGTTCACAGTATGGTATGTGGTGCTGTGCCTTCAGGGTGGTGTGAAGACAGTGACCACCATGCAATCCTGCATCCAATAGAGAAGGGGTCTGAAAGGTGTGGTGAGTGGACCCCCAGGTTCGTTTTTATAAATTTTGCTTAGCAGCAATAAATCAATACTATAGCGTGAAGATGTGTGGCTGTTGGGAGGAATTTATTAAGACTGACGTTTCATAGGCCAGTCTTAATGAGAAGTCAGCTGGAGTAAGATGCACCAAGTAAGGCTTTACAAGGTCGTATCTGATTTTTCAACTGCAAAAACGGATCTGTGACAATTGGATACCTTCCATGTGTATTCCTTTTTTTTATCTCACTTCCATCAATAGAAAGGGCTATTCTCCTCTGCCAAGACAGACAGGAATAGAACTTGTAATGAGATGAAGGACATGAATCTGTGAAAAAATATGTGTACAAGGTCCCATAGAAATGAATTTTACTGTGTGCTAGCTGTGAACAAAAAAAAAAAAGAAAGCACACTATTCTACATTTTCCAAACCAGCACCTGGCTCTGAATATTTTTGTAATTGCATGTAATCAAACATTTAGCATAGCCACTGAGTTATTCAAAAAAGGTATCTGCGCCATCTGCTGTTTGTTTTTCTATTTCTTTGTCCAGCTCACCAAGATGGCCGCCCGAGCTGCAGCAGAAAAGACACTTCTCTTGAGCTGCCAGCTTGATATAAATTTAGCAGAGCAGTGAATGGGGAGATCTCTGGATCCATGTGAGGTACAGGGCTGGTTCTAGCTTTGTTAGAAAGATTGTCATGTACTATATGATGTCTGATTTTCATTTTTTTACACTAATCATGCTAGTCATGGAATAACCCCTTTAAATTTTGGTCAAGCAAAGTAGACATTGCAGAAGCATAAGGTGTGCGTCCTAGCGTCCTTTTTTTATAGGAGCTTCTATCATACAACTATATTGTTGCATGATTAAAGCCATAACCCTACCTTGATACATAACCTTCACAGGTACAGTGATTTGAAGACAGATAAGTGGTTGTCCTTTTCTTACCCAGCTCAAGTAGTCTTTTGGCTGTCTCCACCTTTCCATTTTCACAAGCAACATACAGCGGTGAACCCAAGTGATTTATGTATTGGTCTATACTGACTCCAGCCTTTGAAAGAGACTCCACACACTCTGTGTGGCCTAAAATTAGAGAACACAGACAGGATATTTTTAATATCAGTCATAATTAGTGATAAGCTAAGTCTTGAAAAATTCGATTCAGCAGCTTTGCCGAACTTGATATGTTACGAATTACTACGTCACAAATTGCTTTTCATTGTATGGAGCGGGCGCAATGACGGGGAACAGTGATCATGCCACCCCGTCAGTTAACCCTTCAGATCGCGTTCAGTGCTGATTGAGGCATTTAGGTGCTCAGGGGGTTAAAAAAATAAAATAAAAATTATACTCACCTCATCCACTTGATAGCCTAGAGGCCGCCCACTCCCATCTTGATTGAAAAAACCAACCAAATGACCTGCAGCGAGCGTGATGACGTGATCACGCTGGCCATGTGTGGTGATGTCAATGATGTCACCGAGCATGGCGAGCGTTATCGCGTTTTCACAATCATCGCAGTTACGGCCTCTCCGCTTCTATTTTTTTTTTTCAGTCACCATTTTAGGAAACAATTGATTTGTTACCCCAAGAAAATTCGGCTTTGCAGCGAATCGAATTTTTCCTAAGGTTCAGATCAAATTCTATTTCGGATTCTTTGATTCACTGAACACTTGTCATAATGGTGATAAGAGCTTCCACGTTAAATTTTTGTTTTCACACATTGCTGGGATCTGAACTCAACCTGTACATGTTCAGAGTCTGACAACTAATGCTTGTGTCATTTGTGGTGGGCTCCAATCATGGATGTAAGGGTACTTTCGCACTAGCGTTTTGGATTCCGTTTGTAAGATCCGTTTCAGGGATCTGACAAACGGTCCAAAATGGATCAGTTAAGCCCCAATGCATTCTGAATGGATAAGGATCCGTTCAGAATGCATCAGTTAGGCTCCGTTCCACTTCTATTCTGTTTTGGAGGCGGACACCAAAACGCAGCATGCAGCATTTTGGTGGCCGTCTGAAGAGGCGGAGCCTAACAGATCCGTTTTGAATTACAATGTAAGTCAATGGGGACAGATCAGTTTTCAATGACACAATATGGTGCATTTGAAAACGGATCCGTTCCCCATTGGCTTTTAATGTAATTCAAAACGGATCCGTTTTGGACTTTGTCATTTTTCTTTTAACTAATGCAAACGGATCCGTTCTGAACGAATACAAACGTTTGCATTATAGGTGCGGATCCGTCTGTGCAAATAAACAGACGGATCCGCACCAATGCAAGTGTGAAAGTTCCCTAAGTACTAAGAAGAAACAACGTTACTGAGATACAGTCTAGCCCTGGACTAGACCGTAGTAATACTAATGAAATGTTTGCTAAAAAGTCTCAGTCTGGCCACTTACTGTTTATTGCATCTTGAACCCAAACAGAAGGGTAACTTGAAGCTCCTAGTAATGCAAAAATCAGTAAGATTTGGCTCACATGTGCATTTACCCTCAGTTCACACTTGCGCATTTTACAGCGCGTTCCTACGCGCTGTAAAAAGCTCAACAGGAGAGAACTCATGTTTACCTATGGGCATGGTTCTCACCTGAGCGTTTTACAGCGCATTTAAACGCGCTGTAAAACGCCCTACGCTCAAAGAAGTTCTTGAGCTTCTTTGGCGCGTTTTGTCGCGCGTTTGCACCCATAGACTTCAATAGGAACGCGCGGAAAACGTGCGTTAAGTGTAGATATGCCTTTTTCAATTGGTCTTCAGAGTCATGAACGCGCGCATGACGCACGTTTCCTATTTGCAAAAACGCGCTGTAATACGCACGACTAAAACGCGCGTCTCAGAAACGCTCAGGTGTGAACCCAGGGTTAGTGGTATCTTCTTATGTTACAAAGTAGTCTTGGGCCCTTCAGGGCATTAGGGCCTGAGTTTGATTGCTATCTCTGCATCCACCTATATCTATTCCCCTGAAACCACAGGAGACACGGAGAGATGAGCAGATTCTCCAAAGGTCTATTAAAGTAGTATTTCAATGACCAGTTATCCATGCTCCCTACAGTGACATGTGAAGACATATGAAGAGCCAACGATAGCCCTCCACCGTTTAAAGGGCTTTTGCGCACAACTGTATTTTGACATCCATGTGCTGTCCACCTCAAATTAAAACATGTCCTATTCTTGTCCATTTTGTGGACAAAAATAAGCATTTCTATAATAGGGACAGAGGAAAGTGTGGGATTCAAGTGGCTGATATTCATATTTTGTGGATCTGCAGTTTGCAGACTGCCAAACGGCAACGGCCAAGTGCATAAGGCCCAAGGCTTTTGGGCTCATGGTCTACAGTATATACTGTACATAGAAATTAATAAGAATTACCTTAACTTCAATCAGCAGACCCCTCTACCTGGATACTTAATTATACGGATTACTCTATAGATTACGTCATCTCTACACAATGCACTAATTGGCTTTTAATATATATATATATATATATATATATATATATATATATCTATAGATATATATATAAATCCGGAGATAGGCAGCAGCACGTCCAAAGGGCTTGGCGGGTGCAAAATCCCCAGGAGGACGGACAATCCTCCACACATATATAGATCCCAGAGAAGAGGCAGCACTCCTGAGTTAAATGGTGATGACTCAATTGTATTCTAAGGCAACGTTTCAGCCTACTTCATGAGGTCTTTGTCAAGCCTCATGGAGTAGGCTGAAACGTTGCCTCTTCTCTGGGATCTATAAATGTGTGGAGGATTGTCCGTCCTCCTGAGGATTTTGCACCCGCTAAGCCCTTTGGACGTGCTGCTGCCTATCTCCGGATTTATATATATATATATATATATATATATATATATATATATATATATATAAACATATTGTCGCAAAAAACAAAGCCACCTGGATGCTCTCAAAATCCTTTCCCCCGTAACTTCTTAGCCTGGCTTCACATGGATCACAGCAGATGTGGTCTTGTTTCTTGGCCACACAGTACACCACCACCCTACAGCCACAATTTGAGGACCAAGCCTTGCCCACCGTCCTAGCATGTGCTCGCTGCTACTAGTGAAATCCCCTACAAATACATAATAACGAATAATCATAAAATAATGATTTTATGTTATCTTGGCACATTAAATAAACATATGAAAACATCTGTAGTCACTTTTACACTAATACAATCTGAACAGAAAAACTTCTCAGACATTGCTTTGATATAACTCCAGTCTTTTGGTAACCTATAGAAGCTCTGTCAGACTCAGCAATTATCATCCACTCTTTCTACCTTTACATTTTTAGTCATAGCGGACTAGCGATATAGTGATATAATAGTTCTGAAGAAAGAGTAGTAACTATACAAGAGCTGCAGGTTCTTCCTACGCTGTAAAAACCTGTGAAAGTTTCACGATGTCAAGGTTAGGAGTCATGACACAGGAGGAGACAAAACATTGTGAAGGTCACAGGAGGAAAGAATACTCATGGCTCCATCCTGACTACACAGCTTAGAGTACCCACACGTTATCATCACTCTACCAGCCTCAGACAAAGATAATCATGCGAACAGAATAAAAATGCTCTTAAATTTACTATACTTCCATACTCCTAGTTTTGCTGAAATTGCCTTACAGGACTGAAGGAAAGAAGGGGTGGAGTAACTAGAAAGGACTGCCAATTTTTAAAAGTTATTAACCTCTTATATAACATTATTTAGAATAGTTTATAAACTATTCTAAATGGCCTATAAATCATTTTTGTAGTGTTCTTCAATTATTTATTTTACTGGTTTAGTACACTGCTGACATAAATCCAGTGTGTGCAGCAAGCCCCTGAGGAGCCAGTGCAGAGGATGGGTGTGGTAGTGGCCCTGGTCAGATGTGCCATGGTGTACTACCTCAGGCTGTGGCTCATTGGGGATCAGTGCAGTGGAAATGTAATCTGAACAATGAGGCCGAAACTAAAAACGTATAAAAGTCTCCTTATACTTAATGCAAAATATAACTTGTGGTACATCCAGTAGTAGAGATGAGCGAATCGAAGCTGACTAAGTGGAATTTGTTACGAATTTCAGTAAACATTCGATTCGCAACGACTGCGAATTTTCTGGTGCTTCGTGGTAACGGTGTGGTAATGGCGGCTACACATGTGAGGACATGGAGCAAGGAACTCTGGGAAGGCAGAATGACCCATGATGCCATGCATGCAGCCAATCAGCAGCCAGCCAGCCCTGTGATCTCACAGCCCTATAAGTACGGTCGGGCAAAAAAATCATTTCACAGCATCATTCACAGCAGTGCAGAGAGAGACATCAGAAGGCGCTAAGGGCAGCAATAGGAAAAACCTCATAGTGAAAAAAAAGCGATTTACAAGTGCAGGGAAAGATTATTTGGGGATCCAAATATCCATTAGATAGCTCTGTCATTCCAGCAATTTCTTCTTGGGGTGCAAGTGCTATGTTGAAAAGCCCTTAGTGGCTTATGTCTGTGGAAAAAGAAAAATATATACGCAGTTCACTTCTACAGTTATATGTGATGAAAGCGTTTAGTGACGTATTTCATTACAAAAAGAAAAATATATACGTAGTTCACTTCTGCAGTTATATGTGGTGAAAGCGTTTAGTGGCGTATTTCAGTACAAAAAAAAAAAAATATATATATATATATATATATATATATATATATATACACACACATACATACGCAGTTCACTGTTGCAGTTATTTGTGGTGAAAGTGTTTAGTGGTCTATTTCAGTACAGAAAGAAAAATATATACGCAGTTCACTTCTGCAGTGATTTATGGCAAAAATGTTAAGTGGCCTATTTCAGTACAGAAAGACAAATTATATACGCACTTCACTGTTGCAGTCATTTGTGGTGAAAGCGTTTAGTGGCCTATTTCAAAAAGAAAAATATTTTCATTGCTTTTAGGGGTGTTTTAATTTGCTTTTAATTTATTTAGTTCAGCTAAAAGTATGTAAGACAGAGAAGTACCAGGCCATGCACAGAGGAGTGGCAGAGGTCTAAATGTTTCTGGCGCAGGCAGAGGTCGCAGCAGAGTAAGGGGGTGTGGCAGCAGGAGTTGCAGCGAGAGGCCTGAGCTCCCGGTGTCATCTAGCGATGGTGTCTTGACCAGCAACCCAGTGGTTCTTGATTGGTTAACTCGGTCATCCACTTCATCCCAAGTGACATCAGACACCCCCAGCCAACAGTCGGTGGGTTCGTCAGACACAACCCTTAGTTGGCATGGCCGGGGAGCAGGCCCTGTACCCTAACCTGTCCTTAACCTGCCTCTGTTCTTTCCTATTCCCTCAGCCAGAGACGTATTGTATGCTGTGGGCTCAGCTCCACTATACAGCGAGCACAAGCTACTAGATGACAGTCAGCAGCTACTGCCCAGCCAAGATGTGGAGGAGACATCAGCTGCTTTCTCCGATAGGTGGGCAAGTAGTGATGAGGAGAGTGGCGTGGTAGGTGGTGTTGCGAGGGGTCAGGTTCCTGGCGCAGAGACCGTTGAGGAGGACATCAGTGACGTGCAGACACTACTCGATGATGATGTAGCCGGTCGCACTTGGGAGCCGGGTTCAGAAGGGGCGTCATCTTCATCAGGAGAAGAGGGTGGCAGCTTGCCTGTGAGGCAGCAGCTAAGTCCGCAAGAAGGTAGTATGGCTGAGAGTTAGCAGGGTGGCAGCAGTGGGAGGTCGGGAGCCAAACGTGCCCGCAGTAGAACACTTGCTTCGCAGCAGCCTACCTGCCCGGGAAGTAGTGGTGCAGGGGTTCAAGGAGGCAGCGGTGGTAGCAGTCAGTCAGTGCGGACTGTTGGGGGGAAATTACCTACTCGGCGGTGTGGCAGTTTTTTGTTAAGCCGCTGGAGGAGGTGAACGTGGCCATATGTAGAATCTGTGGGCAGAAAGTGAAGGGTGGCCATGGTGCCAATGTTGGCACTACGGCCCTGCGTCAACATACAGCATATGCATTTGATCAAAAATGTGACCTAAGAGCTTCCATTGACTCATTTATAGTAGGTATAATACCACTTTTATTTAGATTGATCCCCTTTTTCAGCTCTATTGTTTGCATGTATAATGGTGTGCAGCCATTTTTTTTATCAACATACATTATGCAGTGTCGCCATACTGTGGCTCCGATGTAGTGGTCCAGCCTGCCGCAGCAACCGCTGCTTCACCCAGTGACACGCATCCGGTTTCAGGCAGTCAAGGCTCCACCACCTCAGCCAAAGGGAGCTGACTGTCATTCTGTCAGCAATTGATCACCGAAGCGATTGCCACTCATCCAATGGTGCATAAGCTGAATGTGCTCCTGGCCAAGTTACTGGTGCTGCAGTCCCTCCCTTTCCAAGTGGTGGACTCTTCACCTTTCAGAGAACTGATGGCTTTTGCCAAGCAGAGGTAGAGAGCCCCAAGCCGTCATTTCTTTGCGAAAAAGGCAGTACCAGCCCTCCACACACATGTAGAACAGAAGGTGGGCCAGACCTTGAGCCTGTCGGTGTATGCCAAAGTGCACGGTAGCGCCGACATGTGAAGCTGTAATTACGGGCAGGGACAATACATGTCCTTTATGGCCCTCTAGGTGAATGTGGTTCCTGCACAGTCACACCAGCAACTTGGCCAGGTCACACAGCTTCCGCTTCCACGTTGTCATGCCGTTGGTCCTGCGACAATTTCCGCCTCTGACTCCTCATCCTACACCATGTCCTCCACTGCAGGGACAAGTCACAGTGCCCCTCCAGCATACCACATGTGCAGGGCACAGCGGTGTCACGCTGTTCTGCACCTGGTTTGCCTTGGCGAACGGAGTCACACAGGGAAGAAACTGCTCTGTGCGATTCATCAAGAAATTGAATCCTGGCTTTCTCGGCGACAACTGAAAAGCAGAACCATGGTGACCAACAATGGGAAGAACATGGTGTCGGCGCTGCATCAAGGAAGGTTGAGCCATGCGCCCTGCATGGCACATGTGTTCAATCTGGTTGTCAAGCGGTTCCTGAAGTCTTCCACCCATCTGCAAGATATCCTTAAAATGGCCAGGAAACTTTGCATGCACTTCAGCCACTTGTACACTGCAAAGCACACTCTCCTTGAGCTGCAGAACGACATCCCCCAACGTAGGCTGATATGCGTCGTTTCCACCGTTTGGAATTCCACCCTCCATATGTTGGACCGACTATACGAACAGAGAAAGGCCAGCTGATGATTTTTTGATGATCCAAGCGGATAGGAGTACTCCTCTCTTGTAACTTCGATGTCAGCCAGTGGCAGCTCATGCGTGACACCTGCCGTTTGCTCAGGCCCTTTGAGGACGCCACGTTGTCAGTCACCAGGAGTACGGGATGAATGACGTCATTGCACTGCTTCATGTCCTGGAACAGATGGTGGTAACAATGGCTGGTAAGGGGACAGTAGACATGGCACCTAGATCTCACGGCCACATGAGCCCTGTGGGGGCTGAACTGGAAGAGAGGGTGGAGGACATTGGAGCATAAGCAATGTGTATCGAAATGGGTGGTTTTTCTACTCAGCTGACAGGAGAGGAGAAGCAGGAGCAGCCAGAGGAGCTACAGGGCGATGAGGAAGACAAGACAGAGGAACCAGACACACCGTGGCAGTATGCAGTGGAGATGGAGGCAGGGAGTCCCTCCAAGTCACTTGCACAAATGGCCTGATACATGCTCATTTGCTTGCGTGGTGACAGCCGAATTGTCACCATTCGGCAGAGGGATGACTTCTGGCTCTTAACCTTGTTAGACCCTCGCTACTGGTCCAAAATGGGGAACTTATTTTTACATCTTATGTAGTCAGTTGGACGCTGCCTATCTGCAATCTGCGCCATCATCCGTCCTCTCGCAGGTCTGACTGGGAGGGCCTTCTGCGCTCACGTTTCACTGCCCTGGCTGCTGGGGAGGGGTGGGGTGGAAGGAGCAGTACCAGCTCTATCAGCAGCAGCCTGAGTCCAGAGTCGCTGATGAGCAGCTTTCTTCACTCGCATAGTGAAGAAACTACTCACCAGCAGCTTGACAGAGCAGAACCTGAACCAGCAGGTGATGGCATACTTGGAGTGCACCCTGCCAGCAGTCAATAAAGATCCGCTGGACTACTGGGCAGCCAAACTGGAATTATGGCCGCAATTGTCCGAGTTTGCCCTGGAAAAGCTGTTCTGCCCGGCCAGTAGTGTGACATCAAAGCAGGTGTTTAGTGCGGCGGGGGCCATAGTTACCCCATCGATCCGAATTTGTTTGTTTGAGGATGCTCGCGATTTTCACGCAGCCCCATTCACTTCTATGTTGCGTGAAAAACGCACAATATAGAGCATGCTGCTATTTTCGCACAACACAGCCCCATTGAAGTGAATAGGTCCGGATTCAGTGCGGGTGCAATGTGTTCGCCTCATGCATTGCACCTGCGCGGAAAACTTGCCCGTGTAAACCCAGCCTTATAGGTGCTCCTTCAATCAGCACTCCGGGACAGTAAAGCTGCGTCTATGAGGTCGGATTTAAAATCAAAAAAACCTGTCAGTCTAAAGTACTTAGGCTTTTGTTCAATGAATGAGCCCTTCTATTCACTCAGGCTGGGAACACACCTAGGCGTTTCTGAATCGCGCGTATGATGCGCGTTTTATGCGCGTTTCTTGATGCGCGTTTTGTTAACTTACAAACGCGCGTCATACGCGCGATTGAGTGACTCTCCCCTATGGCATCATTGTCCATAGGCGCGTTAAAACGCCCCAAAGAAGCTCATGTACTTGTTTGGGCGTTGGCCGTTTTACAGCGCGTTCAAACGTGCTGTAAAACGCCCAAATGTGAACCATGCCCATAGGGAAGCATGGCTTTTCACATGTTGTGCGTTTTACAGCGCGTTTGAACGCGCTGTAAAACGCTTAGGTGTGTACCTAGGGTCAGGAAGGAGTGCCTGTATCACTATGGAGCCTGCTGTTGGGAGGGGGCAAAGCCTTGTTCAAGATTTGGGGCCACAACTGGAAGTTGAGCAAGCCAGCCACATCCCTGCCAGTGGACCACCATATGAAGTAGGTACAGAGATATAAGAGATATATGTGTAGTGTACTGTAAAACATTGCATGTATATGTAAGAGTGTGCATGTACTTCCTGCCTGCAAGTACAGATGTAGCAGATGTTGAATAAGCGTTCATTGTCATAAGCAAATGTTTGTTCCTGGCCATGGCACTCTATAATATGGTTAATCTAATTAATGTAATTGAGCGATGCGCTACACAAATAGCACATGTGTGCTACCATATGATTGTAGTTCACCACGTAAGTTTTTTTTTTTTTAATGCTGCTCAGTAGGAAAAGCAGGGAACGCATCTGATTAGGAACCAGGCAAAAGAGCCCTCAATCTCTGACTGCCGCAATGATGGCTGAGCGAGGAACAGGCAAGCACGGTCTAACAGATCTTCCATCTACAGGTTAGTATGAAGTACTGATTAACTGAAATGCCCAGATAAGCCCTTTAACTCATTATGGTCCAGATAAGGATTGCTGCATCTGTAATCATAATGTTTTAGTTTTACGACACAAATACAGCAATAGAAATTGTTTTTGTGTTGCTGTATTTGAATTTTGCATCAACATTGCCTCGGTTTTATTTTATTACACTATATTGTGTGTTATTATTGCCTCAGCAAGTCTTAATTGACAGATGCTTAGGGGGCCATTGTAAGACCCTTAGCTGCCATAGGATATGCACATGCAAGTAGTAGTGGAAGGAGGGGTGGTCGGAGCAGGTTATGTTCTGCCTTTAAACAGGGAACAATTAAATTATCCATTAAGCAAATATAATTTTAAATTTCAGGGCCATGACTGGTGGGCTGCATTGTAAAACCACAGTCTTGGGTGCCAAATTGCCCCAACCATGTGTACAAATACTTATTAGCCAAACTCATCCTGCACTTTTCAGGAATATGTATGAGCAACACTATGGGGGTCATTTACTATCAGAAATACATCTATATTAGGTGTATTTCTGGCGCAGATTGTGGTGCAAAAGTTATTTCTGGTGCAGATTGTGGTGCAAAGGTTATTGCGCTGCAGCCTGTGACTTTTTCCCGCTCACGCCAGGTCTAAAAAAGTGGCGTGGTGTGGGCGGTGCCGGGCCAGCAGGCCCGTCTCATCCATCATTTTCTACATTTCTGTTTTAGGTGTAGAAAATGGTCTAACTATAAGCCAGCTAGGAAGCGGTCTTACATTTGGACCAGCAGTGGATACACCAGCGCCTCTACATAACTACGGCTGATCCACCGCCAACTAAAGGGCTTATTAAAACTGGCGAATAAAATGCCAGTCTTAAGAAATGACCCTCTGTGTTCACATTTAATATAATTTTAGATAATGGGCATATGGTAGGGGGTGTACACAGTAGTTCTTTCTTAGGCCTCTTTCACATTTGCGTTGTGAAGATCCGGCGTGCACTTCCATCGCCGGAAATGCCCGCCGGATCCGTCACAACGCAAGACAACTGAAAGCATATTGAAGACTGATCAGTCTTCAATATGCTTTCAGGTAACCATGGCAGCCAGGACGCTACTAAAGTCCCGGCTGCCATGGAAAAGAAGCGAGGAGCCGGGGGGAAAAGCTACTTACATTCCGTGCGGCGGCCGGGCGCTCCTCGATGACGTCACCGGGTCCCTGCATCGCATGGATCACATAGCTATGCTATCTGAGCAATGCGCCGTACGATCCATACGGCGCATAGCCATGTGAACCATGCGACGCAGGGACCCGGTGACGTCATCGAAGAGCGCCCCGGCCGCACAGAAGGTAAGTAGCTTCCCCCCCGGCTGCCCGCTGCTTTTCCATGGCAGCCGGGACTGTAGTAGCGTCCTGGCTGCCATGGTAACCATTCTTTAAAGCTAAACGTCGCGATCGCGTGCGCGAAACTGCGTTGCAAGCGGCGGATTAATGCTTTTCAATGGGCATTAATTTCGGATCCGTCCTTGCGGCATGTCTTCTGGATTTTTGGTCGGAGACAAATCCGCAGCATGCTGCGGTTTTGCAACGTCCAAAAAACATTCACATACAGGACGGAAGACATCCTGATGCATCCTGAACGGATTTCTCTCCATTCAGAATGCATTGGGATGATCCTGATCAGTATTTTTCCATCCTAGAGCCCCGAGGACGGAACTCTAGGACGGAAAGCAAAAACGCTTATGTGAAAGGGGCCTTAGTTTTCAAAAACTTTGTTGAACGTTGATGGCATGGGTGCTCTACGGGCATTAGTCTTAGGTAATTGCAGTAAATGGTTTAACTTGAATCTATAGAATAAATACTTGTGCACACCCACACACAACCTATAAAAAGTATCCATGATCTTACATGGCTATTTACCTCTCTTAGATGCCTCATGAATTGGTGATGCCACATCACATGCTGCATGTGGACTGGCGCCATGCTGTAAAAGCAAGTTCACACAGGACACACTTCCGCTGACACAAGCGTTAAATATCGGCGTTCTCCAGTCAACGTTGGGGTTGTTGACCTAGAAGAAAAACAAGCACGTCACATTAATTTAAGCAACCTTTTAATTACATCTGGTAAACATTTCTTTGACTTAATAGATTTATAGAAAAAGCAAAAAGTCTCAAAGGAATAGTATTAGACATGAGCAAATTTCTCAAAAATGTAATTTGTCCGCTTTGCCGAATTTTCTGATTCGGGTGATTCACGTTAGAGCCTGTATAGTGGTGTAGGACACTGTGCCTTGCAATAACCCCCCAAAAAACGGATACTGTCTGTTGAGCATCCGCCTTCACTCGGTCAGCATTTGGTCAGTAATCCATCATTATTGAGAGATGACACGTGAATGGAATATTTGCATGTCTTCTGTGTTTTGTACCCACTCCTGCTTTTGGCTACCAAATCATAAGCCAATTCTGATGGGACCATACAGGCCTTATAGCTGCTACACAGACAGGATCCATTTTGCATCTCATTTTTCCTTCCTTCTGACAGATCAGAAGAAGGGTCAAATAAATGATGATGTCAACAAGGCTAAACAGGGACACTAATGGCCCAGTCGCAGAGTGGGGAGGGTGGGAACAGCATGAGAAGTCCACAGAGTGGCCCAATGACATAGTGGTGAGGTAGCAGCAGCATAAGGAAACCACAGAGTAGCCCAGTGACATAGTGGTGAGGTGGCAGCAGCATGAGGAGACCACAGAGTAGTGATGTTGCAGCAGCATTGAGGAGAACCACAGAGTGGTGATGTGGCAGCAGCATGAGGAGACCACAGAGTGGTGATGTGGCAGCAGCATGAGGAGACCAAAGAGTGGCACAATGACATAGTGTGGAGGTGGCAACAGCAGCATGAGGAGACCTGAGTGGTGATGTAGCAGCACCATCAGAAGACCACAGAGTGACCCGGTGAGTGAGTGGAGAGGTGGGTGGCAATAGCAGTACCCGCTGACGATGGGTGTAAGAAGAAGCACTTGGCATCAAATGTGTGGCATCAGGCAGGTGGCAATATCAGAATAGTAGCTGAGGCAGGTAGCCAGAAGAAACCGGTCTATTTTGTCAAGGTTTGGGTGAGGCAGCATGGATGATCTAATCTGATGCATCAGGCATTGGTGTGTGGAAATCCTGGCTGATCAACACTTGATAAAGGCAGTCTCTTCACATTTTGGGTGGACAGGCGAGTTCTCCTTGGGGTAACTATGGCCCCGCCGCACTAAACACCCACTCTCATGCCACACTACTGGCCGGGCAGGACAGCTTTTCCAGGGCAAACTCGGCCAGTTGCGGCCACAAACCCAGTTTGGCTGCCCAGTAGTCCAGCGGATCTTCAATGTGGGGTGGCAGGGTGCTGTCCAAGTATGCCACCACCTGCTGGTTCAGGTTATGCTCCAGGTCTAGATGCTGCTGCTGGTGAGTAGTTTCTTCACTAGGCGGGTGAAGAAAGCTGCTCATCAGCGACTCTAGACTCAAGCTGCGACTGATGGAGCTGGTACTGCTCCTACCCCCCACCCTGCCACAGCAGTGAAACAAGAACGCAGAGGGCCCCCCCGGTCAGACCTGTGAGAGGATGGACGATTGAGCAGATAGGCAGGGACCAACTGACTACATAGGATGCCTCTTAGTAGTTCAGTTTATCCTCCCTCTCAGCGGGTGTAAAAAGGCCCCTATTTTGGACCAGTAGCAAGGGTCCAACAAGGTGGAGAGAAGTCATCCCTCTGCTGAATGGTGACAATTCGGCTGTCACTACCCAAGCAAGTGAGCATGCAGCGGGCCATTTGCGCAAGTGACTCGCAGGGACTCCCTGTCTCCATCTACACTGCATACTGCCACAGTGTGCCTGGGTCATCTGCCTCATATTTCTCATCTCCCTCTTGCTCCTCCGGCTGCTCTTTCTCCTCCTCCTCTCCAGTCACCTGTTTAGAAAAACCACCTATTTCGCTACACATTGCTTGTGCTCCAGTGTCCTCCTCCTACTCCTCCAGGTCAGCCCCCACACGGCTGATGTGGCCGTGAGATGTAGGCGCCACGTCTCCAGTCCCCTGATTAGCCAGATTTACCAGCATCTGTCCCAGGATATGAAGCAGTGGAATGACATTCATCCCGTAGTCCTGGCGACTGACAAATAGCGTGGCATCCTCAAAGGGCCTGAGCAAATGGCAGATGTCACGCATTAGCTGCCATTGGCTGACATCGAAGTTACACAGGGAGTACTTCTGTCTGCTTGGATCATCAAGAAATCTTTTATGGCCTTTCTCTGTTTGTATAGTCGGTCCAACATATGGAGGGTGAAATTCCAACAGGGAAGAAACATTGCATATGTGCCTAAGTTGGGGGGACGCCATTCTCCCGCTACAGCTCAAAGAGGGTGTGCTTGGCGGTGAAGTGGCTGAAGTGCATGCAAAGTTTCCTGGCCATTTTTAGGATGTCTTGCAGATGGGTGGAAGATTTCAGGAACTGCTTGACAACCAGATTGAATACATGTGACATGCAGGGCGCATAGCTTATCCTTCCTTGATGCAGCGCCGACACCATGTTCTTACTGTTGTCGGTCACCATGGTTTCGATTTTGAGTTGTCGCGGAGAAAGCCAGGATTCAATTTCTTGATGAAGTACACGGAGCATTTCCTCCACTGTGTTCGTCCAGGCAAACTAGGTCTAGAACAGCATGACACCGACGTGCCCTGCACATGTGGTATGCTGGAGGAGCACTGTGAATTGTCCCTGCAGTGGAGGCTGAGGACACAGTGGTGGATGAGGAGGCAGAGGCGAACATTGTCTCAGGAACAACTGCGTGACAACATGGAGGCTGAAGCGGTGTCATCTGGCCAAGTTACTGGTGTGGCTGAGCAGGAGCCACATTCACTAAGTGGGACGTAAAGGACATGTATTGTCCATGACCGTAGTTACAGCTCCACACGTCAGCGCTGTAGTGCACTTTGGCAGACACTGACAGACTCAAGGACTGGCCCACCTTCTGTTCTACATATTTGTGCAGGGCTGGTACTGCCTTTTTCGATAAGAAATCACAGCTTGGGACTCTCCACCTCGGCTCGGCAGAAGCCATCATTTCTCTGAAAGGTGCAGAGTCCACTACTTGGAAAGGGAGGGACTGCAGCACCAGCAACTTGGCCAGGAGCATTTTCAGCTTCTGCGCCACAGGATGCCCCCACGCGTATTGCTGTCTCTTGGCAATCGCTTCGGTGATCGACTGCTGCCGAAATGACTGACGAGGAGTAGAAGGATGAGGAGCATCAGAACTGGTAGATGATAGGAAGGGCAAGAGCTCCCTTAGGCTGATGTGGTGGAGCCTTGACTGCCTGAAATCGAGTGCGTGCCACTGGGTGATGCAGCGGTTGCTGTGGCAGGTTGGACCACCACATCAGAGCCATGGTTCTCCCAGGCCACTGTATGGTGACGCTGCATATGTTGACGCAGGTCCGTGGTGCCAACATTGGCACCCTGGGCATGCTTTACCTTCTTGGCCACGCTTTACCTTCTGCCCACAAATTCTACATACAGTTGTGTTCAAAATGATTCAACCCCCAATGCTGTAAAGGGTTTTAGGGAATTTAGTGTACATTTGTAATTGTGTTCAGAATGAAATCTTACAAGGACTTTTTAAAGAACCAAATGCAACTAAAATGACATCAATTGTTTTTGTAATACAGTATTAAATGTTTTTGTGATTTCTTCATTGACACAATTATTCAACCCCTTAAAGACTACCACTCTTAAGAACAGAGGTTCATTCAAGTGTTTTCGATCAGGTATTGAAAACACCTGTGGATGTCAGGAGCAGCAATCAAGCATAATAAGCACCAATTAGGCAGATGTAAAATGACTGTGATACTCAGCTCCTTCTAGACATTTACTGGTGTGTTTACAAACATGGTGAAGTCAAGAGAATGGTCCAGGAAGACAAGAGAAGAGGTGATTTCTCTTCACAGGAAGGGCAATGGCTATAAGAAGATTGCAAGATGTTAAACATACCAAGAGACACCATAGGAAGCATCATTCGCAAATTCAAGGCAAAGGGCACTGTTGAAACGCTACCTGGTCGTGGCAGAAAGAAGATGCTGACTTCGACTGCTGTGCGCTACCTGAAGCGCAAAGTGGAGAAAAGTCCCGTGTGACTGCTGAGGAACTGAAAAAGATTTGTCAGATGCGGGTACTGAAGTTTCAGCTCAGACAATAAGGCGCACACTGCGTAATGAAGGCCTCCATGCCAGAACTCCCAGGCGCACCCCTTGCTGTCTCAAAGAATAAGAAGAGTCGACTGCAGTATGCCAAAAGTCATGTGGACAAACCACAAAAGTTTTGGGATAGTGTTCTGTGGACTGATGAAACAAAATTAGAACTGTTTGGGCCCATGGATCAACGCTATGTTTGGAGGAGGAAGAACAAGGCCTATGAAGAAAGAACACCTTGCCTACTGTGAAGCATGGCGGGGGTCAATCATGCTTTGGGGCTGTTTTGCTTCTACAGGTACAGGGAAGCTTCAGCGTGTGCAAGGTACCATGAATTCTCTTCAGTACCAGGAGATATTGGATGAAAATGTGATGCAGTCCGTCACAAACCTGAGGCTTGGGAGGCGTTGGACCTTTCAACAGGACAATGATCCCAAGCATACCTCCAAGTCCACTAGAGCATGGTTGCAGATTAAAGGCTGGAACATTTTGAAGTGGCCATCGCAGTCACCAGACTTAAATCTGATTGAGAACCTCTGGTGGGACTTAAAGAAAGCAGTTGCAGCGCGCAAGCCTAAGAATGTGACTGAACTGGAGGCTTTTGCCCATGAAGAATGGGCGAAGATACCCGTAGATCGCTGCAAGACACTTGTGTCAAGCTATGCTTCACGTTTAAAAGCTGTTATAACTGGAAAAGGATGTTGTACTAAGTACTAAGATTGAATGTCACTTGGGGGTTGAATAAAACTGATAATGATGTGAGCACAGAAAAGACATTTGTGGTTATTTCATTATAAATGTTATGTTATATTTGTCTGACTTACAAGTGCCTCTTTGATTTAATTGTAAACAAGATGACTGAAATGATCAAAATCAATGTCAAACTGGCCAAAACACTCAATTTCAGTGGGGGTTGAATAATTTTGAACACAACTGTATGGCCATGTTCACCTTCTCCGGCGGCTTAACAAAAAACTGCCACACAGCCGAGTAGGTGCTTTTACCCCCAACACTCCGCACTGACTGCTACGGCCGCTGCCTCCATGAACCCCTGCACCACTACTTTTCGTGAAGATAAGCTCCTGCAATGCGGGTGGTCTACTCCGGGCACGTTTGGCTCCCGACCTCTCACTGCTGACTCCCGGACACGTTACCCAACTTGCTGGCTCCACCGCTGCCTCACGTGCAAGCTGCCACCCTCTTCTCCCAATGATGAAGCCCCTTTGTCACCTGGCTGCCAATTGCGATTGGCTACATCATCATCAAGTACTGTCTGCACGTCACTGATGTCCTCCTCAACGGTCTCTGGGTCAGGAGCCTGACCGCTTGCAGAACACCAGCTCCTAAACCACTTTCCTCATCACTACTTTCCAGCCTACCGGAGGAAGCAGCGGATGTCTCCTCCAGATATTGGCTGGCCAGTAGCTGCTGACTGTCCTCTAGTAGCTCGTCCTCGCTGTATAGTGGAGCTGAGCCCACAGCATATAATACTTGTCTGGCTGAGGGAACAGAAAAGAACAGAGGCAGGTTGAGGACAGGTGAGGGCACATGGCCTGCTTCCGGGCCATGCCAACTTAGGGTTGTGTCTGACGAACCCAACGACTCTTGGCTGCGGGTGTGTGATGTCACTTGGGATGAAGTGGATGACTGTGTCAACCATTCAAACACCGCTGAGTTGCTGGTCAAGACATGACCGCTAGATGACACTGGGAGGTCAGGCCTCTCGCTGTGACCCCTGCTGCCACGCCCCCTTACTCTGCTGTGACCTGTGCCTGCGCCAGAAACATTTAGGACTCTGGCCCTTCCCTGAGCAGGGCCCGTTACTTCTCTGTCTGACATGACATACTGTAAGAGCAAATAAAACGAAATTAATACACCCCAAAAAAGGCTGTAATTTTGTCACTTCACCACACAATGGCTAATAAGCCCTTTTATTCTACTAATACACCCTAAAAAAGGCTTCAGAACATATAACTTCACCACTGAATGGCTAATAAGACTTTTTTTCCCCACTAATACACCCTAAAAAATGCTTTAGAACATATAACTACACTGCACAACAGCTAATAAGACGTACAAATATTTCCAAGTAATACACCCTGTTCATGGCTGTATCACAAAGCACTTGCAAACCTATAACAAGCAAGGTTTGCTAGCATTACAGAGGTATGATCTATTGCAAACCTAAAAGCAGCAGCATGTACCAGGCTATGATTCATACTTCACTCACAATTCTTAATCAGACCCCTTTCTTTTTACCTCATCCTTTACATTTTACCCCAGAATCTGAACTCTTCATTCAACAGTAACCTCATTCCTCAGAGCCTAATGTACTTTATGTTTATAAAAGATGGCTTGAGAGAAGCGCTTTTCACCCCGTGTCAGCCCTACATCCTCATAGATTTAAGTGAATGGGACAATACTGCTGCTACTTCATGGTTGTTATGAAGGTGTACAGTGTAGTTTAATCAATCCACAGTACTCACCCAAGCACCCTGGCCCCTTGCTGATCGGCCAGGTTGGCCCACCAATTTGGAAGTGTAAAAGGCATTATCATGTTAATCTCTAATGTTAGAACAGGCCATATTTTATGAATACCTTCGCTCCATGTTTCAGCAGGATTGTGGCACAGCCAGAGTGACCACCAAGGCAAGCTTCATGAAGTGGAGTCACATGATCTGCTGTGATCAGATTTACACTGTATCCCTACGGAGAACAAAAAACACAAAATAAATTTCAAATTACTATGCTATAGCTAATCTGATGCTACAACTTCTACTATCAGACCTAGTCATTGGGGGGGTTGTGCCATGCCTCCTGTTCATCAACATGCCAGTTAACACCACTTGTTGCAAACTGAGAGGGACAGAATCTCTGAACTAAGGCTTAGTTCACATCACCACTCAGCCTTTCCACTCTCCTGCTCCGTTTAGGAGCAGGAGAGCGGAAAGGATGGAAAAGCCACATAACAGACACCAAACTGAGCCAAACGGAGCCTTAGGACCCCATAGACTATAATCGGGTCCGTTCGGTGTCTGCTCAGAAGATGATTTTTAAGCGGAGACAAAAGTCCTGCATGCAGGACTTGTTTCCGCTTAAAAATCATCTTCTGAGCCGACACATAATGGATCCCATTATAGTCTATGGGGTCCTAAGGCTCCGTTCGGCTCAGTTTGGTGTCAGTTATGAGCCTTCTTCGTCCTTTCCGTTCTCCTGCTCCTAAACGGAGTAGGAGAATGGAAAGGCTGAGAGGTTATGTGAATGAAGCCTTAGAGACCTGAGTTTATTACTCCAGCAGATTGCTATTGTCTAGGCTGAGATGTCAGCACTGTTCAACGTTGTGTGTCCCTGTGGTTGGTAGAACATTAAAGGTGTTACCCTATGACAAATGTAAAAAATTAAAATCAGACATCATATAGTACATGACAATCTCTTTCTAACAAAGCTAGACCCAGCCCTGTACCTGACATGGATCCAGAGATAGAAACATAGAATGTGTCGGCAGATAAGAACCATTTGGCCCATCTAGTCTGCCCAATATACTGAATACTATGAATAGCCCCAGGCCCTATCTTATATGAAGGATGGCCTTATGCCTATCCCATGCATGCTTAAACTCCTTCACTGTATTTGCAGCTACCACTTCTGCAGGAAGGCTATTCCATGCGTCCACTACTCTCTCAGTAAAGTAATTCTTCCTGATGTTACTTTTAAACCTTTGCCCCTCTAATTTAAAACTATGTCCTCTTGTAGCAGTTTTTCTTCTTTTAAATATTCCCTCCTCTTTTACCGTGATGATTCCCTTTATGTATTTAAAAGTTTCTATCATATCCCCTCTGTCTCTTCTTACTTCCAAGCTATACATGTTAAGGTCCTTTAACCTTTCCTGGTAAGTTTTGTCCTGCAATCCATGTACTAGTTTAGTAGCTCTTCTCTGAATATCCTTCTGCAGATATGGTCTCCAGTACTGCACACAATACTCCCAATGAGGTCTCCCTAGTGCTCTGTAGAGCGGCACGAGCACCGCCCTCTTTCTACTGTTAAAGGGTTTCTGTCACCAACTTTTGACATTATAAGCTGTCTGACATTAGCTATGTGCTAATGTCAGACCAGCTTGATAATGTCTTTTTTATAAAAATCCGCTGTATATATAGTCTGAAAAACTTACTTTTATATTATGTAAATTAGCCTCTAGGAGCAGGGGCGTTGCCCTGCTCCTAGCGGCTCCGTCCGGCAACCTGCTGGCACGCCCCTTCACACTTTGATTGACAGTGCAGGGCAGCGATCCTCCTGCACTGTCTCGTTCTGAAATCGCGCGCCCGCGCTGCCGCTCTGTATTCGGCGCAGGCGCGGTGAGCAGAGGACGCTGGTGCCTGCTGTCCTCTGCTCACCGCGCCTGCGCCCGAATACAAGCGGCAAGCGCTGGCGCGCGATTCAGAGCGAGACAGTGCAGGAGGATCGCTGCCCTGCACTGTCAATCAAAGGTGAAGGCGTGCCAGCAGGCTGAGCAGCCGCTAGAGCAGGCAGCCCTGCTCCTAGAGGCTAATTTACATAATATAAAAGTAAGTTTCGAACTATATACAGCGGATTTTATAAAAGACATTATCAGCTGGTCTGACATTAGCACATAGCTAATGTCAGACAGCTATAATGTCAAAAGTTAGTGACAGAAACCCTTTAATGCTCTCCCTATACACCCAAGCATTCTGCTGGCATTACCTGCTGCTCTATGACATTGTCTGCCCACCTTTAGGTCGTCTGATATAATGACCCCTAAATCCCTTTCCTCAGATACTGAGGTTAGTACTGTATCACTGATTTTATATTCTGCTCTTGGGTTTTACGCCCCAGGTGCATTATCTTGCACTTATCAACATAAAATTTTAGTTGCCAGATTTTTGACCATTCCTCTAGTTTTCCCAAATCCTTTTCCATTTGGTGTATCCCTCCAGGAACATCAACCCTGTTACAAATCTTTGTGTCATCAGCAAAAGACACACCTTACCATTAGAGGCCTTCTGCAATTTCTGCTGATAAAGATATTAAACAATATGGGTCCCAGAACAGATCCCTGAGGTGACCCCACTGGTAACAATACCATGGTCTGAATATACTCCATTGACTACAACCCTCTGTTTTCTGTCCTTCAGCCACTGCCTAATCCATTCAACAATATGTGAGCCCAAGCTCAAAGACTGCAGTTTATTGATAAGCCTTCTATGTGGGACAGTATCAAAAGCCTTACTAAAGTCCAGATAGGCGATGTCTACTGCACCTCCGCCATCTATTATTTTAGTTACCCAATCAAAAAAGTCAAAAAGATTAGTTTGACATGATCTCCCTGAAGTAAAACCATGCTGTTTTTTATCAATCAACCCATGGGTTTTTAGATGTTCCACAATCCTCTCCTTGAGTATGGTTTCCATTAATTTCCCCACTATTGATGTCAGGCTTACCGGCCTATAGTTGCCCGATTCCTCTCTACTACCTTTCTTGTGAATTGACTACCTTTCTTGTGAATTATCCCCATTCATTGTTCTGCTAGATTTATATCAAGCTGACAGCTCAGGGGTGTGTGTCTTTTCTGCTGCAGCTCAGGGGGGCGTGTCCATGCTCTCCCTATCACAGCTCAGGGGGCATGTCCATGCTCTCCCTATCACAGCTCAGGGGGCGTGCCCATGCTCTCCCTATCACAGCTCAGGGGGCGTGTCCATGCTCTCCCTATCACAGCTCAGGAGGAGGTTGAAGGAAGAAGCTGAGTATGTGCGACCTTCTCAGTGGGCAGAGATTAAACAAAAGCAAAGACAGCTGCACTCTGCGATAATACTAAACCCTCACACTGATGTAAAATTGAGAAGTTAGTTCGACATATCCTACTAGGAGGACATGTGGGTTTGAGCATATCCTGCCTGTTTAACACCACATTTTCTAATGGCTTCTCAGTGAGCAGGTCAAAGAAATAATAAAAAACAAACAGCAGGTGGCGCTATACAGATAGATTTAAGTGAATAACTCAGTGGCTATGCTACATTTTTAATTACATGCAAATACAAAAGTATTCAGATCCAGGTGCTGGTTTGAAACCTGTTGAATATTTTTGGTTTTTGTGAGACAAAACCTTTAATGGACTGGAATGACAAGAGGAGGTGCACAGAGGAGAACCTCTGCACGGACGGATTGTCTGATTAGAAAAACGGTGCATAGTGATCCATTCTGTACTGCAAGTGAAATTTGAACATCACATCTAGAGACGAGTGAATTTCTAAAATATTCGATTCGGCCAGTTCGCCAAATTTTTTGAAAAGATTTGCTTTGATCCGAATTTATTCGGTGTGAATTACCCTCAGTTCACACTTTCGCGTAAAACGCCGCTTTTGAACGCACATAAAAACGCACAACAGTAAAGGAACCATGCATTCCAATGAGGGTGGTTCACACTTGCGCGTTTTTATGCGCGTTCATAGGCGCCTATAAACGTCCGACGCATAAGCAAGTATGTTCGCGTTAGCTCGGGCTTTTCGAGCGTTTGGTGCTAATAGACTTCAATGGGAAACGCGATAGGCGTGTTGTTCGGGCGTTTGTGCAGCGTAAAACGCGCCTATGGACGCGCGTTTTCAAAATTCACACCTCAGATTGGCCAAACTATAGGGAGGGCTGTTTGGTCATTGGCCAACTATGCAGTCAATCACATAAGCGCGCGTCAAACGCGCCTACACTATTTACCAAAACGCTTGAAAAAACGCGCCTACACGCCAGTCTTGAACGCACCAAAAACGCTAGGCTTCAAAACGCTCAGGTCTGAACCCAGTGTTAGAATCACTGCACACTTCACTTATTTGGGCAGTTACGGGGCCTAAACTGACCAAATAACTCAAGTATGAACTCAGCCTTACAGGTCGTTGTTAGCGTCAAGAAGAAGCGCACTCCTTTTACACCGCCGTCAGCTGATTCCACATAGATGTCTAAAAACCCTGTTCTATTAAACGCTTATACAAGTACAGCCCCCCGACAAAGTGGAGAGGATGTCAGCAGTAAGTTTGTGTTGATGTCACTGAATATTTTGCCCTTTCTCTGATCCGTCAGAACAATAACCCCCAAAAAACGGATCCTGTCAGTATTTGCTCAGTAATCCATCAGTATTGTGCTAATGCCAAAAAATACGGGAGTGGATCCAAAACAGTGATGACACGTGAATGAAACGCCAAATAAATTTTTCTTTTTCTACTGATATACACCACTAAAGGCTTTACCACATATAACTCGAAAAGTGAACGCCAAGTTGATTTTTCTTTTTACGTATATACGGCACTACAGGCTTTTCAACAGAGGGTTATAGGCTGTCAGTTTCACAAAAAAACACCGGCACCTGAGGTGGAGTAATCTGAAGTCAACGGGACTTAGTGGAGGAAGTAGGTCCACGCTGAAAGAGCGAGACGCGGTGCTCGTGCCGTTTCTGTTTTGCAGAGAAGCCCCCATAGTATCCAGTAAGCAATACCGCAGATAGATGCGGGCTGGTGTGAATTAGTTCGCATTTTTGTGCAGGGTTAGTGCATAGTGTATTCACCTGTATTGGTGCGCCGCTCTTATGGACGTGCGGCGCCGCGTCCGCACTCTGCTGCACACGCACGCTCCTCTGTTCCTGACTTCCAGACAGTTCCCGCCAGTGCAGCTTCAGTGTGCCCTGATAAGGACATCATCACGTAAGCGCGCAGTGTGTGAAATGTGACATCATGTTAATATTTTCACGCCTAAGACTTTTAAGTATATCAATCTTGGCTGCTAACGCTTTTAACTTGCTTCCTGCTGCAGACACAAACGCACTTCCAGTTCATGAATGTGGTGAAATGTTTTGTGTGAAACAGCCTTGTTTGGGGAAAATTGGTCGGTAGATGTAACTATGGTCAAGGACAATATATGTACTTTACGGCCCACTGGGTAAATGTGGTTCCTGCCCAGCCACACCAGCAACATGGCCAGGTGACGCCGCTTCAGCCTCCACTTTCTCACGCCGCCCACTGGTATGCACACAAACCCAAAACCAAAAAGTTTTACTCAAGGGCTATTCAGTAGGTGTGGATACAGAAGAACAAGTGATTGTGAGGGCGTCAAAATATCACAGAGATTGGTTACAACAAAGAGGAATCTGGGATTATGCAACTTCTTTACTTGTTTTTTTGCAAGTTTGATCCGGTGGTATACCTGATGGTTCCCTTTTATCCTGGCGAAAGCTTGGGCTGTATTCAAGCCAACAATAAATTGAGTTGGGATGAGAGAGGTCGCACATAGCATAATTCTTGGATCTCTACATGAAAATAATGTATTTGCTGTAATTCAAGAGAGGGGCATAGTTAGAAACATTGACTTCACAAGAGATGCAGAGCAGCGGCGTTCAGCCACCACTATATGCCACTAATACACGGCAAAAAGTGCTTTACCACATATAACTGCACCGCTGAACGGCAAATAGTGTGGAGGTGGCAGCAGCATCAGGAGGCCACAGAGTGGGCCTATAACATAGTGGTGAAGTGGAAGCATCATAAGGAGACCACAGAGTGGCAAGGTGGCCCCGCCGCACTAAACACCTGCTCTGATGCCACACTACTGGCCGGGTAGGACAGCTTTTCCAGGGTAAACTCAGCCAGTTGCGGCCACAAATCCAGTTTGGCTGCCCAGTGTCACTTGCAATGAAGTCGAAGATCGAGTCAACCCATCAAGAAACGCAGGGTTGCTGGTCAAGACACGACCACTAGCTGACACTGGGAGCTCAGGCCTCTCGAAGTGACCCCTGCTGCGACAGCCCCTTACTCTGCTGCGACCTGTGCCTGCACCAGAAACATTTAGGCTTCTGCCGCTCCCCTGTGCAGGGCCTGGCACTTCTCTGTCTGACATACTGTTAGATGAACTAGATATATAAAAATGAGATTTAAAACACCCCTAAAAGCACGGAATATATTTTTCTTTTTGTACTGAAATAGGCCACTAAACGCTTTCACCAGATATAACTGCAGAACTGAAATGCATATATATTTCTTTTGTAGTACTGAAATAGGCCAGTAAACGCTTTTAGCGCAATTAACTGCAAAAGTGAACTGCGTATATATTACTATTTTCGTACTGAAATACGCCACTAAACGCTTTCACTACATATAGCTGCAGAAGTGAACTGCGTATATATTTTTCTTTTTCCACAGATATAAGCACTAAAGGCTTTTCAACATAGCACTTGCTCCCCAAGAACAAATTGCTGAGATGACAGAGCTGTATAATGGGTATTTGGATCCCCAAATAATCTTTCCCTGCACTTATAAATTATTTTATTTTTTTTCACAATGAGGTTTCCCTATCACTGTCCCTAGCGCCTGTTCTGACTTATCTCCCTCCTAAGATGCTGTGAAATGATTCCTCCCTATGCTTTCCCTGCACTTATAAATTCTTTTTTCAGGGTTTTTTGTTCACAATGAGGTTTTTACAATTGCTGTCCCTAGCGCATTCTCATCTCTGTCCCTGCACTCAGAACTCTAGAAAATGTCTGAATCTAAGATGGCCATCATATTTATAAGGCTGTGACATCACAGGGCTGGCTGGCTGCATCATGCATGTCTGGATGATCCCACCTTCCCTTCTCCATGCTCTCACACGTGCAGCAGCCATTTCAGGAAAAATGTGATTCGTTACCACGAAGCACGTGGAAATTCGCATTCATTTCGAATTACATTTTTTCAAAAATTCGGATAGAATTCCACTTCGTCAGCTTCAATTCCCTTATCTTTTATCACATCCTAAGCCTAGGGCTGTGATAACTAACCTCCGGCACTCCAGTTGTGGTAAAACTACAACTCCCAAGATGTACACTTGCTTGGCTGTTCTCAGAACTCCATAGAAATTATTGGAGCATGCTGGGAATCGTAGTTTTACCACAGCTGGAGTGCCGGAGGTTAGCCATCACTGGCCTAGGGCATCAAACAGTGTGTACACAAACCATCAGAAGGCCATTATGTCACATTGGGATAAAAGCCAGAAGTCCAGGTACAGGAATTCGATTGACCTGTTATTTCCATAATTCCACAACTCTTCATTCTTTGTCTTTGTAATTTCACCATTGAATGGTGTATAAACTTTGTAATAATTTGAAGTTTTGAAATTCTGCTCCAGTCACCACATCCCCAGTGTTTAGATTCTAGCACAATGAAGTCTTGTTTGTAATGATATCTATAGCGGCTAAACACTGAAGTCCTTGGTAATGTTTTATCATGGACATAACACTAGAATCAGACAGGGAGATTGCATGTAGTCGGAAAATCCACGTCCCCTAATATATAAAGTCGATTGTAAAGCTAAAAAAGAAAATTGGAATTCTTGTAACATATTCCTACCAGGACAGGCAGACTGAGTTTACTGGTTCTGAACTGATTAACATCTTGGCCAAAATACCCAAACGATAGTTAGAAACATTAAGACAAGCAACCATCCACAATGGCCAAGCCAAAACTATGATTTCTTGGGTGGGAAAATTTTAAAAGTGTATTAAATCATCAAACAAGTCCAGCAGTTCAAGCTGCAGGTAATGCCTTTTTTCTTCAACTTGACCCCCTGATCAGCCAGTTTAGTCTCTTCTGTTGCTGGTGGGTGCTTGGTATGAACAATTCCATGGATTACTGATCGGTCACATTGCAGCTGATTATTCTTGTGTGTATGGCCAACTTTTCAGATGAGGAGAACAGGAGGGCCACAACTCTTGATGGAAAAATATAGACTTCGTATCATTGTGTCAGAATATAAACAATGGGGCAGCATGGACCCAAGCTCCAATACCAGAGACTGCATCTAGGCCTTTTGCTCTTGTGATTTGTGGCGTTCCAGTGAGAAGACCCACCCTATTCACATAATGATTTTATTACCTGGTTAATTAATTTATTCAACGTTACTTGTCGACCATGGATTGATGCTTCATGTAATAGAGACCAGTCAGATGCAAAATCTGCAGAGAAAGAAAGAAGCTCCGTAATACATGTCAAATGATATCTCCACCTTATAGCAATACAGAGCTTAAGGGTTTATCCCAAACATCGATCCCAGACATACAGTAGGGAAAATAAGTGTTTGATACACTGGCGATTTTGCAAGTTTTCCCACTTACAAAGAATGGAGAGGTCTAATTTTTATCGTAGGTACACTTTAATTGTGAGAGACAGAATATTAAAAAAAAGAAAAAAAATTCCTGAAAACTCACATTGTATGAATTTAAAATAACAATTTGCATTTTATTGCATGAAATAAGTATTTGATCACCTACCAACCAGCAAGAATTCTGGCTCTCACAGACCTGGTAGTTTTTCTTTAAGAAGCCCTCCTACTTTGTACTCATTACCTGTATTAATTGCACGTGTAAAAAGATACCTGTCCACACACTCAATTACACTCCAACCTCTCCACCATGGCCAAGACCAAAGAGCTGTCTAAGGACACCAGAGACAATATTGTAGACCTGCACAAGGCTGTGATGGGCTACAGGACAATAGGCAAGCAGCTTGGTGTGAAGGCAACAACTGTTGGCGCAATTATTAGAAAATGGACCAAACACAAGATTACTGTCAATCTTCCTCGGTCTGGGACTCAATGCAAAATATTGTCTTGCGCGGTGAGGATGATTCTAAGAAAGGTCAGGAATCAGCCCAGAATTGTACGGGAGGACCTGGTCAATGACCTGATGAGAACTGGGACCACAGACTCTAAAATTCCCATTGGTAACACTCTACGATGTCCAGGCCCATTTGAAGTTCGCCAATGACCATCTTTATGATCCAGAGGAGAAGGTCATGTGGTCAGATGAGACCAAAATAGAACTTTTTGGTATCAACTCTACTCGCTGTGTTTGGAGGAACAAGGATGAGTACAACCCCAAGAACATTGTCCCAACCATGAAGCATGCGGGTCGAAACATCATACTTTTGGGGGTGCTTTTCTGCAAAATGGGATAGAACGACTTCACCGTATTGAAGGGAGGATGGATGGGGTCATGTATCATGAGATTTTGTCCATCAACCTCCTTCCCTCAGTAAGAGCATTGAAGATAGGTCGTGGCTGGGTGTTCCGGTATGATAATGACCAGAAACACACAGCCAGGGCAACTAGGAGGGGCTCTGCAAGAAGCATTTTAAGGTCCTGGAGTGACCTAGCTAGTGTCTAGACCTGAACCCAATTGAAAATCTTTGGAGGGAGCTGAAACTCAATGTAGCCCAGCGACAGCCCGAAAACTGAAATATCTGTAGATAGGGTGGCGACTGGCTTTACCCCAGAAAGCAGGACCTCACCAGCCACACCCCCATATAGATAAACCACGCCCCGGCTTTGTGAAGGCACGCCTTCATCAGCGGCCAGAAAAAGAAAAAGGGGGAGGAGAGTTCAGAACTTTCAGAAGGGAAGGTGAGCTGGGGGCAGCCCAGGGCATTTCTCTCCCCCTCAGTCAGCCACAGGGAGCCATGTCTTTGGCTCTAGTGACTGACTGGAGGTGAGAGAAGCCTCAGTCAGTTGCTGCAGCTCACGCTTGGACAGCACAATGCTGCTGTCTAACCGTGAGCTGCTGAAAAGGAGGACATCCCGGCATCTGCCCAGGAACTGTGCCGGACGGAGGACAGGGAACCAGAAAACCAGACCGTCCCTCCTAAAACTGGACGCCTGGCCACCCTATCTGAAGGAGATCTGTATGGAGAAGTGGGCCAAAATCCCTGCTGCAGTGTAAAGGATATATAATTACCAAGAATAAATAGGTGTATAAATCAGTTTTCAGGATAATTTATTTTAATCCAAGTGAATTGGTATCATATTAAAGTCCTAAGTAGTCCCAAAGAAGAAGTGAAAAGCCATAGCCTATAATTATAACCTTGAGAAAGTCAAAAGGACAGCAATAAATGTCATTCCTAAGTAATATGCAATTTATGAAAAGTTGACCCAAATATTTAGATGTCCAAAGATGCTTGGGGTAGGGCAACAAAAGGTACTAAGATGTACAAGACAACACCAGGCCAGTAGACTTGCTGTTTCTGGAGATTGGAGGATAAGAGTTCGTGGGTTGGATAGATGTGCCAGCCCCATGAATTGCTTATCAAGGGACCAGAACCATTACAAGTAGGGTCAGCGTAGGCCGACAGAGGATCCTCTAGGTGGCCCAGACTCTTATACAATACGGGGCCACAAGTATCCAGTAGATAACTATCCTGTTTGGAGGTGAATTCGGAACCAACTTCTTATGGGCTGCTTCACACATCACCTACTAGACATTACTGAGAATATGTTGTTGTTGTTGTGTGTGTACAAAAAGGTAAGAAAAAAAATGCTAACGGTTGTGTTTTCAAACAGAGGACTTGATGGCTTTTGTGTCTAAGAATTTGCATTACTTTCAGCTTATTTTAAGGTAACGGGTTCAGACTTGTCCTGGAACTGAACAATCAGCTTAAATTTGCAAGTAAAAGTTCAGCTTTGTAAGACAGATATACAAATTTAGTGGGAAATAACCAGTCATGCATATCAGCCTAACTGTATGGAAAGAAACTACTAGCCCTGGCGGCATTGGAGAAAGAGCTTTGGTGGCCAACTATTTACTCTGCACATGTATTTTATTTATTATACTCACTTATATAGCGCTGACTTATTCCACAGCGCTTTACAGACATTAGCATCAAGCTGTCCCCAATGGAGGTCACAATCTAAGTTCCCTATCAGTATATCTTTGGAGTGTGGGAAGAAACCAGAAGAAACCCACATGGGGAGAACATATAAACTCCATACAGATGTTGTCCTTGGTTGGATTCGAACCTATGACCCCAGCACTGCAAGACAACAGTACTAAACCACTGAACCATGGTGCTGCCCATGCATGATTCTATCTTGTAGCATTGAGTAACCATTTAAAAGTTTTTGTTTTTTTCTGAACTTTAATATTGGTGATCTGTAGGACAGGTCATCAATATCAGATCTACATGGGGCTGACTCCTGGCACTGAAGCACCGCCCACCAATCAGCTGCTAAAAGGATTTGCGGTGCACCTGTAGCAGTTGGAAAACATACTGCAAGCAAAGTTCTATTCAGTTGAAAGTGACTGAGCTTGTAGTACCTTTCCTGTCCATTATTCATTGTACAGAGCTGTGTTATAGAAGTTCCACTGCACTGTGGCTTCTTCTAATGGCTGATCGATGGAGAGTGCCAGACCCCTGCCAATCTGATACTGATGACTACAGACGAGCAAATCAATTCTAATTTGGGCAAAGTTCTCAAAATAGTGTCAACCATTTTTCAGGAAAACATGGAGGATCATATGACCCTAGGTGGTGTGTATACACACCGGAATGCTTTTGATAGGGCCAGCATTACCATATAGGGGCAGTATATTGTGCTACACTTTGGTATTTGGTTCTGCAACCAAACCAAATACCACAGCTAGCACAATACACACGGTCAAGTCACATTATTATGACCACCAGCTAATATCCAGAGTAACTGCTGTGTGCAGCACCGGCAGCAGTTAGATAGGCAGAGAGTGACTAAGGTCCTGGTAAGTTTTCACAGGTATCTGGAGCCATGCTGGCTGCAGTACATCCCACAGCTGCTGGAGGGTACAGGGGGAGGATCCATAGAGAGAACACATCTATCAAGATAAATTCGATGACCTCAAATGGGTTCAAGTCTGGGGATTAGAGGGCCAGGGTAGTACTTAGATGTCTTGGTCATGCTCTTCCAACCAATGTTGGATATTTTTGTGTGACATGTTGCATTATCTTGTTCCGCCCTGGGAAGATAATCAGCATGTATTGGTGTACGTGATCTCCAAGGATGGATTCAGAAATAAACCATCTGAGTGTGCCTTCCACATGGATCGGTGGGCACAAATGCCACTAAAAAATTCCCCAGACCATAACGTTGCTACCACCAGCTTTTGTTCCAGCAATGGTTGCGGTGTGTTGTTTCTCTTATGTTTCTCATCTGACTCCATGGATGGACTGGCCATAGACTCTACAGGGAAATTATGTTGAGCCAATGCCCAGAGGGCCTCCCAAGCCCTCCTCTTGTATTGCCATCCTCATGATGAGGATACAGTTTCATACTGTGGCACAAGCGGACATATTTTATGCTGCACTGTGGTATTTGGTTCTGCTGAGGTGGTATTTTGTTCTGCACTATGGTATTGCTGTGGTTGTCCCACTTTCAGTATATTTGGACCTGCCTACAACATGGGGCCACTTTTTTTTTTTTTCCAGGGCCATTTTAAGTTCCCAGTCCGCATCTGCCTGACTTGCCAATGTCCATCTGTTCAACAAAGCAAAAAACGTGACTCATTGGAGAAGGCAACCCTTTGCCAACCAGCAGAGGCCTAATTGCAATACTGCCATGAAAATTGAAGCCTTTTCTGCTGATGCAACTTCAAAGCAGATGGTCACTTTTCCTCTGCTAGCGTAGACCCATACACAGCAAGGTTCTCAGAACTGTTTTAGACACTCTTCTGGTAGCTCCCTGGTTCATTTGGGCGGTGAACTGCTCTACTGTAGCGTGTTGGACCTCCCTTCATAGCAGACATTTACCTCTCACATTAAAGGCTCATGGTGTTCCACAGTTTCCATGTTGCTTCCATTCGCAATGCTGGCATTTGTCCACAGTTCACAAACTGAAGTTTCAGAAATACTGCCACCCTTGGTCCAAAAGCCAATATAATCACTGCAACTCTGATCAACCTCCCATTTTACCTATGACAGCAACAAGCCAGCTCTACCAAACATACAGGAGAAAACAGCACAGCATACCTCTTACATTCAGTGACATCTTCTCTAATGTAGATGTTCTTTCCTCATCTTCTCCAGACTCCCACAACAAAAATTTTCAGTCACATCTTCTCTCTGCATAGTTTGCCACACAGACATTTTAGATTGATTACTTTTCCATCATCCTTCCCACCTTCTCAACACAAACTCCCCATCCTGGTGCCCAAACAGTGTCATCCTGCTGCCAACCCCAATATTGTTCCCGTGGTGCTCCCCAACGCCCCTAAGTACTATTCTGCTGGAATAAAATAGTGTCCCCCCAATAGTAATAATGCCTTATATAATGCCTCCTTTAATTATAATGATTATATAATGTCCCTAGTAGTAAAAATGCCCCTACAGTGACTCCGGATACCATAATTCCCCCAGTAATAAAAATGTCCCCTTAATTGCACTTAGTAATAATACCCCCATTGAGCTCCCAATAATACCTGTGTAGTGCCCACAGAAATAACATCCCCTAAAATGCACCTAGTAACGGAAATGCCCCTACATTGCTCCAGCAAGAATTCCCAGCGCGAAGGGAACCCCCTCCCCGTGTCTAATCCCACAGATGCCAGTTACTGTCAGCAACCAGTACAGAGCGGGTTCAGCGTGTGAGCTTGCTCCATACAAACCCTTAATGGTAATAATGTATTTGTATGTGGTTATGCATTAGGGTTCATGCACATGACCATTGGATGTTTTGCGGTCTGCAAAACACAGATACTGCCGTGTGCATTCTGCATTTTGTGGAACGGAGAGGCCGGCCTGTAATAGAACAGTCCTATCCTTGTTTATAATGCGAACAATAATAGGACATGTTCAATTTTTTTTGCTGAATGGCCATGGGGACATTCCATTTTTTTTGTTTGTTTTTTTTGCAGCCCCATTAAAGTGAATGATTCCACATCCCGGCTTTAAAATAACAAACGGGCACAGGAAAAAAAATACGTTCGTACGTATGAGCCCTTAAGGGGTTAATATCAATGTCAGATTCACTGTGTTATATTTCCCTGACCTGAAAATATTTGGTTTAATCCCAGTTTTCAAGTTAATGAAAAACGCAGATGATTCCAGAATCAGAGTCCAAAGTTCACGGCTCTGATGACAACAGTTGTTTTCTGTCACACACAGCTCCCCATAACCAGTAGTTTTCCTCTTGGATGAGCCGGTACTGAATGCTTTCTGTCCCAGAGGTGTTTTGGCCTATGTACAAACCGCTCAGTGAGAATCTGGCTTCATTACCCTCATGAATGCTCCTTTCAGTCTGCTGACATAGAATTCAAAGGTGAAACAGACAAAGTTTGCACAAAAAGTTTTTGTTTTTCAAACTTTAATTATATACATAAGGTTTGTGATCATTTGAAAATAATTATTGTTCTATTGGTTGTTGGGTACAGACACTTTCTATTTGGGGAGCCACCATTAGCCTCTATGATTTGCTATGAAATTACTAGAATTAATATTTTAGTAGTCATTTTTTTATTTCATTTTTTACAGTGGATGTATCAGTTGAAATCTCCACATTATGTAATATAACATTATTGGGCTTCATTTATGGCCTTATTTATGGCCTGTGGGGGGAGAAACAGATTCAAAAACCATCAGAGAAAAACCAACCTTATGCCTTGCACACACAATTGTTTTTATGACATGCTCATGCTAGGTTTTCCCACATGTGCTCGAGCGCAACGCTCGAGTCTCCTTCCCCGCACATTTCTTGGCTGCTACGCAGCCAATAAACGTGCGGGTAAGTACTGCCCTTACTGTAATGCCGTATCCATGTTGTTTACTGGCATTACAGTGATTGGCTGGGCGGAACGCTTCATCGGGTGCTATATAGCACCCGATGGCGTGTGTTCGGCTCAGTCTTAGTCAGGGAGAGCTGTGCATAGGAAAGGACAGACAGTGTAGGGAGTGATATTGGACTGACTTTTCAGAGACCCAAAAGTCCTTTTAAGGACTATTGTGTGTGGCAGAAGCAATATATTATTTTAGCGCATCCTGCGCCAAATAGCATGTAAAAGGCTGCTGCGGACAGTTAAATTATCTGCGCCACATCTCCTGTTGTAAAATGTGTGCATCCCAAAAATATGGTGGTGGCAGCGACATTACAAGCGATTTTGTCCAGGGACGCTACATTTCCCTGACGGCACACTGGGTGAATGTTGGAGGCCGAGAGCGAGTCGTACCCTGGGATGGCACAGGTGCTACCGACGCCAAGGATTATGGGCCCTACTTCCATCAGGATTTCCTCCGCCACCTACGTTAGTGGCAGCAACCCCCCCCTTCTCCTCCTCTGCCTCCTTCTCCACTTCCACCTCTGAATTAGCATCTTCCAGCACCAGTCAGCCATCGGTCAGTAGCTGGAAGCAGTGTAGCACTGCAGTGGGGAAGCGGCAACAGGCCATGCTGAAACTTATTTGCTTAGGAGACAAACAGCACACCGCCACAGAGCTTTGGCAGGGTATAAGGGACCAGACTGACCTGTGGCTCTCGTCCACAAAATTTTTTAGATGTTCAGCTGGGCAGCAGGCTCTCGTCCACACAATTTTTAAAATGGTCAGCTTGGCATCAGTCCCTCGTCCACAAATTTTTTGCATGGTTAGCTCGGCAGCCGACCCTCGCCCACAGAATTTGTTAGATAATCAGATCAGCAGCAGGCCCTTGCTCCTAATGTTTTTGAGGGTCACCAGCAGGCCATCAATCATAGTTTTTCAAGGGTGTGTTTTAAACCCTCCTTTATGTGTTATAAAGGGTGTATTGTAGTGCCGGTTCCTTGTAATTTTTGGCAGCCCTTTCACTTAGTGCATAGGCTCTATGAGTGTAGGAGTCCCACTACCTGAACAATTGTACCACAATGTGAATGAGGCCCTACTTTATGTGATATACAGGTTGTATCGGAGTGCCTCTTCCTTGTAATTTATGGCAGCACTTGCACTTTATATACAATTAAATATATAGGAAAGAATGTTTACTAACAATTTGTCCTCTAAAATCAATTTTATCTTCGGTTTTGTGCGTAATATTGTCAGTCTGTAAAAGTCGTGCACTATTTGGACAACATCTTTCCCAGCAGCGACCTGGGAGTCCTAGATGCATCCAGACATCCTCCCCATGCTGTTCCCGAACCATTTCGGTGGTGTTTCCATCAATTTCTGACCTTTTTCTATGAACCAGGCACCCTCCCCTCTTGAGAGCAGGGGGTGCTTGGTTTAATGCTCGGGTTCTCCCATTGACTTCCATTGTGCTCGGGTGCTCTGTAGAGCACCCGAGCATCCCGACGAGTTCGGCCCGAGCACCCGAGCACTTTGGTGCTTGATCAACAATATATGTTAGTAAAACCCTTGACAAGCTGCAATTCACATCTCAACCACTAAGTGCCACACATAGAAACATATAGGATAGACATCTTGTGACACAATAACACAAGATCATGTAAAAAAAAAAAAAAACTGGTCACCTAACATCTCAGAATATATTGAGCCAAGAGAAAAGGTAAGGAAGGCACAGTTATATAATGTGTAGAATACTTGAATGTTTTCCGTGGAATGTATGAAGAGGCGGACTGAGCACTTAAAGTGGCCCTGAGGAAAAAAAAAAAAAAAAAAAGGCACCATTTTGTAGTCAGGTCCAAATAGGCAGGGCCAACACAAGTAGGTGGGGCGCACTATAACACCCCAACAGAACCAAATACCACAGTGCATCACAGAATACAGCACCAGCAGCACAAAATGCATCCCTGGTCGGCCCACTAGGAAGTTTCCCTGTAGGGTCTATGGCTATTCCCCCCCTGAATGTATGGTATGATGTACAGCTCTATACCATATTATGTGACCATGTAAACAGGGGCATAGCTAAAGGCTCATAGGCCCTGGGGCAACAGTTCAGCTTGGGCCTCCGTCCTTCAGTGCTTTGTGGCCAGGGGCAGATGGGCACATAGCCTTCCTGCTGCCTCAGAAAAAACTTGAAACGCCCGCCAAATCCCCCGCCCCCCAATGCCAAATTCTTGACCTAACCCCCTAAAGCCAGAGGTGTAACTTGACCGGCATGGACTTTCTATAATACTGGAGTCTTCTTCTGTGGCACAAGGGTCTTTGGGCCCCTCAGGCTCCTGGGCCCAGTAGTGACTGCTACCTCTGCACCCCCTATAGCAGGGATGGCCAACCTGAGGCTCTCCAGCTGTTGCAAAACCACAACTCCCAGCATGCCCACACTGCCTACAGCTGGCATGGTGGGAGTTGTAGTTTTACAACAGCTGGAGAGCCGTAGGTTGGCTATCCCTGATCTATAGCTACGCTGCATGTAGAGTATCCTCAGTCTATTCTCTTTAACCTCTCGTACACAGCAAAGCCTATATAGTGACACACAAGGTCCTTTTGAGTTCTTGTGGTTCTGTAATGATTGTGCCATATGGGGGCTTTGATACATACTGTATTCTGCTCTGGAAGTAATACTTCTTAAGAAAATGCCTCCCTAATATGACATGAAATGGCACATATGCCATAGATTTAGTCTCATGGATTTCTATGGGTGCCATATTACGGACATGGATCTGTAACAGACATGTCCATACAATGTAAGTTTATTGAACAAATAAAAATAAAAAATCCCTCAGTTTTATGTCATTCTAGGTATATCTTCTTAAAGCTATCACAAAGTTATCAATGGAGAAAATAATACAAATTTCCACAAGGAAAACTTTACTTGAGCAGGAGCTCAGAAAATCAGCCCCATCCTTGCACAGTAGACACACATATCCAGTATATAGTATCTGCTTCATTTTTCCACTCTAATTATGCAATAGCGCCTGCACCATCATACAGAAGAAAAAATGTTCCATATAGAATCCTAAAGCATAAAGAGTTAAAGTTTATAGGATATTATGTACTCACCGCTCATCAGAGGGTTAGAGACATAGGTCATCGTTGACTGACCTCCATCATCTTGAGAACGTCCACCACCTTCAGACTCCATCCTCAGTTTATGATAAAAATCTTTGTGACACCTTGAGAGCCCAGGTCCCCCTGAGTATATATGCGGCCGGTTACCTGAGTGACGTACAGTATTGCATTATTGGAGTCCTGTGGGAAGATGCAGATCATAGCTGAGTGCAGAGCTCAGGAATACCTGTGTAACCTGAGAGCAGGCACTGAGCACTCATCCCTCTTTCGATCAGTCCCAAACTTCATGAAAACCCAGCCAGTTCACATACACAAAAAAAAAAAGCTGCACTGATGTCACATCCTTTAGAAAACCACAACCAATCATCTGGAGAATATAACTGGTCGCACTTTCTTTCAATGAAAAATGTATCTTTGCAAAAAAAAAAAAAAAAAAAACAACGAGAAGGAGGGGGAGGAACGCACTAATCCAGTTAGGCAACTTCAGCAGAAAATAAAATGCCTGAGGAACAGAAAGAAAAAAAAACACCACAGAAAGTACACAGACATCGTGTCAGCACCTGTACATATAGAATTACACGTTTTGTCTAGGACATGTATAGGGCTATTGAACATTTTCGTAGCATATGCGTCTATAAATGAGCACAAGCTGTAGTACATGTCAGTTGTTTGTACAATCCAACACCTTCTGTAGAGTGGTCTTCCCTATAGACTTCAATGGGGTTGTTAGTCAGAAAAACTGCATGAAAAGCCACAAAAAAACATACAAAAAAACACTCAAAACACTCAAACCGTGATAAATAGTGCAGATTTATGCGAGATTTTGGTGCAGATTTTCTATTACCTCCATTTAGGTCAAATTTGCAACATCTGAGCTGGCATTTTTGGGCATAAAAAAAAATGCTGCAAGAATGGGTTCACCAATAAAAACTGCTAAATCACTCAAAAACACCAGATAAAAACCCTATGTGTAACACCAGGTCACATGGATAGCATATAATGTAATATCAGTGGATAGCAAATCACTGGTGTGTCCTACATTTCATTATTCCTACAGGCCCCTTTCACACATGCAAGTTTTCCGCATGGGTGCGATGTGTGAAGTAATACGCATAGCACCCGCTCTGAATCCTGACCCTTTGACTTCAACTTGAATGGGGTCCGTGACCCATCCGTTCCGCAAAAAGATAGAACAAGTTCTATTTTTTTGCGGAACAGAAGCACGGAATGGTACCCCACGGAAGCAGTTCTGTTCTGTGCTTCTGTTCCGTACCGCATCTCCGGATTTGGGGACCCATTCAAGTGAATGGGTCCGCATCCGTGATCCGTGTATTGCGGACCCTCCATATGCAGGCCGTAATACGGACACGGCGGGGCAACGCCCATGTGCAAAGAGGACTAAGGCTCATAAACATGAAACTGATGTTACCTATATCACCACAAGCTGAATTTCGATGTTTGAAACCCAGTAATTCTGTGGAGCAAAGAGAGAAGGCAGGCAGGTGACAAGGTATTATCCTGCAAGTTAATTCTGCAAATAATTGCCTCCCAGAGGAGCTACTGAATACACAAGCGCTCTGGGAATATATAGGGTGAGGCAAAAGTCTGGACACACCCTTTTAACTGGTGTAATTTGCAATAAATTGACTTCCAAAGTGTGAAAAGCATTAATTAGCGAGGAGGCTGCATTATTTGTTGGATGAAACATTTTCAGCCGCCATTTTGAGATCCACCATATAGAATTCAGCTCAGGTCAAATATCAGTCATGGCTAGAATTGACTCAGAAATACACTGGAAGTGTCAGTTTTGACCTATCTTTACCTGTTTAAGGGTACTTTCACACTAGCGTTAGTGTGATCCGGCAGGCAGCTGCCTGCCGGATTCGCTGATCAGTGTGACAACTGACAGCATTTGTAGGCGGATCCGGGTGCGGATCTGTCTACAAATGCATTGCAAGAACGGATCCGTCTCTCCACTTGCCATGCGGATGGACGGATCCGTCTTGCAGTCTTTTTCACAGTTTTCCACGGATTTCCAGTGCTGAGCCACGCCCCCTGCACTGATCACATGACTGTGACGTCACCCCAGGTCCTTCGGCTTTTCCAAAGTTCGGGTTCGTGGAAGCCGCCCCTTATGGATTTCATATGCCGGGATAGTCCGCGGTAGTGGAATCCATAACGGGATGCGGCGATTACCCCAACCCGAACGCCGAACTAATTTTTGAAGTTCGCTCATCTCTATCTACCACAGAGGAGGTTGTCACAGCTGTCCTATAGTCATTTGTTAAAAGCCCCAAAACAAAGCCCAAAGCCCAGAAACGGATCCGGTATTGCAATTCATTTTTCTAACTGATCAGGAATTTTTCAGACCTGATCATTCTGCTAAATGCCTGATCAGTCAGAAAAAATGACATGCGTTTGCATACAGTTTGCCTGATCAGGCAGGCAGTTCAGTCAACGGAACTGCCTGCCGGAGTCAAACAACGCAAGTGTGAAAGTACCCTAAAATGTCTCTTTATGTGTGTCACGGTGCTCCTACCTGGATACGGCTAGACCCCAGGCTTTGGCTCCGAAGCAATAAATAGGGGGAATAATTGAGGGATTTGAAAAAAATAACTTGAGTCCAGACTTGGGATGAAGTTCAATGGCAGCTTTACTTGAATAAATGTTCCTCCAAACAGTTTCGGGCTTTGTCTTGGTTCCAGCAGGCTTTAGCATTAAACTGGCAGGCAAACTCAACTTTGCTATATTTGTCTTTCACTCTGCTGTAATGACAAGCTAACTTGGTGTCTTTGTTTCCTCTTTATTCACACTTGTAGTCGGACTTATGTTCAGCCAAAAAGTAGTTTAGAATCCTGGCACCTCCTACATGGAGTCTCAACCAGAACAAACCAGAACTGCCTCACCTCCTTCTGTTAGCAAGCAGGACTCATCCACTTCTGCCCAAAAGGGGGGAGAATGAAATGGTGAGTTCCATTCTGTCTAAGATAGCTCTGCCAGAAACGCTGCCACCTGCTGGTGAACCAGGCACATTACATATGAACAATTGCATAAAGATATTAGGAATGCACATTGTGGAGCACCTGAACAAAATACATAAGATGACGTTTTGTTAGCCCATTAGAGATAGTACCAGGGTGCAGGAGTGTTAACACCAGTCTGGAGTGTTACAGATCCTTTCTAAATGGATACAGGCTGTTGTATTATTAGAACGGAAGTGTTTTGCTGTGGTTTTGAGATCCCATGACGGAACTCAAAATCGGACAGCAAAAACGCAGTTGTGAAAGTAGCCTAAACACACAAAATATTTTTGGAAAAAAACAGTGGCTTGTTATGAACAAATGGTCCTAAAATGATGCCTGAACCATGGCAGATGCTTGCTCATGTTTATGTAAACACACAGCCACTGCTTCTCCTGAACAAACATCCAAAAACTGTGCCTTAACAGATGCCTGCCCCTGTTTATACACACAAATGTTAATGTCAGAAGAAACAGTGCATGTTCTTTACAAGCGTCGAAAAATATTTTCTTTTTTGGGAGCAGCAACAGTATAGTGTAGATATGGAAGGGATAAGCTGTCTAGGGGTAGTGGCAAGGCAATCCCTGCAGTAGGGTGAGTAGCAGTAGCCATACACAATGGCTATGGCATGATAGGCTGGCAATAAATAGTCATCGTCAGCAATGTCATATCTATTGATTGGCCTGAGCCAGGTGTGTAAAAATCCTCAAGGAGACATGCCTCAGGCTCATTCATTTTGACAAATGTGATGTTTTATATACTTCTGGAGGACAACATTGTCCGTTCGGGTGTGATGATGCCACATGCCCCATTAAAATCCCTCTCTGAGATGACACCTAAGCATAAGCAAAAATACCACCGTAGTGGCGGGGTGGGGGGGGGGTGGCTAGGCAGTAGTGGATGTCTGTCATCTATTATGGCCCCTGCCTCATTCCCCAGCAGGCATGATGCACTGACCTCACCGCTCCAGATGACTACTAGAAGAGCGCATGAGTCGAAGATCATTGCTTAGTAAGTGCACTACCTAACCTCAGCAGGTGCGATAAAGTCACTGTTATCAAGCCTGCTGGGGAGAGTGAGATGTGCTCTGTTCATCGGGAGAACGAAGCTAGGTGAGTATTACTGTTTTTTGTTTTAACACCATCACATGGGCTTCAGTAATGTAAGAGGGACAGGGCTGCCATTAGAAATTTTGGTGCCCCTTACACAGCTCAAGCACCCCCCCCCCCCCCACCACCGTGGCCCCCTCCCCGACACTGCCCCAGTGGCGGATCCAGAGCCTGGTCTTTGGAGGGGCGCTTCCCCCAGGAATAGGAGATCATGGGGCCCCTGTCTCCCTTTCTACCTTCAAGCCACACCCACACACAGCCCCACCCATATATCGCACCCATACTTCTTACATCCAGGGACGTCTCCCACACGGCCTTCCATTATGTAGTTCGCCCGCTACACTGCCCCCCACTGAGTAATTTGCCCCCCCCCAAGTAAATTTTGCCCCCAGACAGCACTGAATTATGTAATTTTTCCCCACACTAAGTAATTTTGCCACCACATGGCCCTCCATTATGTAGTTTGCCCGCCACACTGACCCCCACTGAGTAATTTGCCTCTCCCCTCACAAGTTTATTTTACCCCCAGACAGCCCTGCATTATGTAAATTTTCCCCCACTAAGTAATTTCCCCCCACACCAAGTAATTTTGCCCCCACACGACCCTCCATGTAGTTTGCCCGCCACACTGACCCCCCACTAAGTAATTTGCCCCCACACAAGGCTTTCCACTGTGCGTCCTGTGCAGCCTCAGCCTGCGCTCGGCAATCTCCTTCGATCACTGCGGCAGTGACTGAGGGAGATCGCCGAGAGCAGGCTGAGAGGCTGCGCTGCACAGGACGCACAGTGGAAAGCCTGACATCGATCAGCTAAGTGGCAGGCGGGCCGGGGAGGTAAGGGACGTGCCGCGGAAGGAAGAGGGGGAGGAGCACTGGGCCCTTTATTTATTTATTTTTTAATTCATTATATATATTGTGGGGAGTCGCTCTGGTAGATAGCGGTGCGGGTGCAGTACAGAGGCAAAAGGGAGTCCAGAAAGTGCAGTAAACAGTGTTTTATTCACACTTGCACACAATACACAGCGAACAGTCACTTGGTGTTAATTCACACACAGCAGAAAAACGTGAGGCAAAACAAAACAGTCCAATACAGGTTCCAGTCACCTGGGAGGTTTTAGGTGCAGGTTCGCACCTGGCTGTCAGCCCAGCCGCAAGACAATCCAGATCAGGCTTCCAGGCCGTCTGCACTCCTCCTTGCTGGGCTCTTGCTTCCAGCCCAGAGAGCTCCACAGCACTAACAGCAGCTCCAGGACAATCACCCACAGCTGCTGGTGCTGGCTGTGTTTTAAACCCAGCCCAAAACCAGGACTGGGTCGTGGGGAGCAGCCACCCACCCTACACTTTAGCTGCTCCCGGTAAGAGCCGGCCCGGATCGGCTTTGCAGCCATGCTATTTAGCAACTGTGTCAGTAGCACTACCTGCTGCTGACATCAACAAAACGGCTCTTACCTCACCAAGGCTATGAACCTCGGTGACACGTACCTGCCATCCACGACGGCACCCTGCACCTTACCACATACCCCCTTTGTTCAACCCTGAGGGGGTGGACACACGAAAAACAGTGTACCCGGGAGAGGGCGTCTGCATTTCTCAACAACCGGCCCGCTCTGTGCTCCACCCGGGCATTCCTCTCTTTGGCCTGGCTCATCCACTTGAGTGGGGAGTGGTCGGTCACCAGGCGGAAGCTTCTGCCCCACAGGTAATAACGGAGGGCCTCGAGTGCCCACTTGATGGCCAGGCACTCTCTCTCCACTATGCTGTACCTGGTCTCGGCTGGGGTGAGCTTGCGGCTGAGGAAGACAACGGGATGCTCCTCCCCGTTGACTTCCTGCGATAGCACCGCACCAAGGCCAACCTCAGAGGCGTCGGTCTGGACTACGAACTCCTTCTTGAAATCGGGTGTCACCAAAACCGGGGACCCACACAGGGCCGATTTCAAGGCGGAGAAAGCCTTTTCTGCCTGCTTATTCCAACGGACCGTCCCCGTCTTACGCCCCTTTAACAATTCTGTCAACGGCGGAGCTATAGTGGCAAAGTGGGGCACAAACCTCATGTAATAACCCACAATTCCCAGGAACGACTTTACCTGCCTGGTGGTGACCGGTCGGGGCCAACTCCATATTGCCTCTACCTTATTTACCTGAGGCTTGATGACTCCCCGCCCAATGACATATCCCAGATACTTGGTCTCTTCTAACCCAATTGCACACTTTTTTGGATTAGCGGTTAGTCCAGCTTTTCTAAGGGCATCCACTACCGCCTGCACTTTGGGCAAATGGCTTTCCCAGTCGGTACTGTGGATGACTACATCATCTAAGTAGGCCGAGGCATACCGACGATGAGGTCGCAGCACAATGTCCATTAACCTTTGGAAGGTGGCGGGGGCGCCATGCAGGCCAAAGGGTAATACCTTATAATGATACAGGCCCTGCGGGGTAACAAAAGCAGTTTTTCCTTGGCCGACTCCGTTAAGGGTACCTGCCAGTACCCTTTAGTGAGGTCTAGCACAGAAAAATAACGGGCTTGCCCTAAATTCTCAACAAGCTCGTCTACCCGGGGCATGGGGTATGCATCAAACTTGGACACTTCATTTAACTTGCGAAAATCGTTGCAGAACCGCAACGTCCCATCTGGCTTAGGTATTAGGACTATGGGACTCGCCCATTCACTTTTCGACTCCTCAATGACATCGAGCTTCAACATTAATTGCACTTCCTCCGCGATGGCCCGTCACCGAGCCTCGGGTACCCGGTATGGTTTTAACCGGATCTTGGCCTGAGGCTCCGTGACGATATCATGTTGGATGAGGGAAGTGCGGCCAGGGAGATCCGAGAACACATCCGTGTTCCGACTGATGAACTCCCTGACTTCCTGAACTTGTTTGGAAGACAGGCTGTCTGCAATTTTTACCGTGGTTACTGCTTCACAGGCCTCAAACTGTGGGGCTGGACCCTTTTCACCTAGGAGCCCTGGCCGGGGGCTGTTGTCGGACGAGTCCCTATCTTTCCACGGCTTTAGTAAATTCACATGGTACACCTGCTCCGGCTTGCGCCGCCCTGGCTGGTGTACCTTGTAATTTACTTCCCTACCTTCTCGATCACCTCATAGGGGCCCTGCCACCTAGCTAGGAACTTGCTGTCAAGGGTAGGTACCAGAACCAAAACCCGATCTCCCGGATTGAAATCCCGTACCCGAGCCTGACGATTATACACCCTACTCTGGGCTTGTTGCACTGCCTCCATATGCTCCCGGACCAGCGGCAACACCCTTTCCATCCGTTCCTGCATCTGGGTGACATACTCAATGACACTTTTGTGGGGGACAGGCTGCTGTTCCCACGCTTCCTTGGCGATGTCTAACAGGCCCCGAGGGTGTCGGCCATAAAGTAGTTCGAAGGGCGAGAACCCAGTAGAGGCCTGGGGCACTTCTCGCACTGCGAACATGAGATAGGGCAGAAGCAGATCCCAGTCCCTCCCATCTCTAGACACCACCCTTTTAACATATTTTTTAAAGTTTGGTTAAACCTTTCGACGAGACCGTCTGTTTGCGGATGGTAAACGGACGTCCGCAACTGTTTAATACGCAGCAATTTACACAGTTCCCTCATAACCTTGGACATAAAAGGGGTCCCTTGGTCTGTCAGAACCTCCTTAGGCAGGCCCACCCGGGAAAACATTTCCATTAACTCCTTAGCTATGAGCTTAGCTGATGTATGTCGCAGGGGCACCGCCTCCGGATACCGAGTGGCGTGATCGAGAACGACCAGAATGTGTTGGTGGCCCCTAGCGGACTTTGGTATGGGCCCTATTAGATCCATAGCGATTCGCTCAAATGATACCTCTATGATTGGTAGAGGTACCAGAGGACTACGGAAATGTGGCTGGGGGCTATTTACCTGACAGGTTGGACAGGACTTACAATAATTTTCTACCTCCTTGAACACACTGGGCCAATAAAACCGCTGCAGTATGCGGTCCTGGGTTTTCTGCCATCCCAAGTGTCCCCCAAGAACATGTTGGTGGGCAAGCTCCATAACGAGCTTGCGATACGCTGTGGGCACCACCAACTGTTCAATAAGCTCACCCGGATTTTGTTCACCCGATACAACATTTCCTGGTGAACAACAAAACGGGGAAACATTAACTCAGCCCCAGGTTTTTGGGGTTTACCATCAATTATCACAACGTTCTCCCAGGCCCTGGCTAGGGTTTGGTCCCGGTGTTGCGCGGTCCCAAAATTTTCTCCGGAGACACTGAGGTCTGCCAACTCAGGCCCCGGTGGCAAGCCCTCCATGTCTCCCACCATTACACTCAGTGGGGTTGTCTCCTCCTCTATCACAGAATTAGTGGTCACCCCTACTGCTGGTGCCTCTGCCTCGGATTCCTCGGGTTCGGGACCCGGACATTTTTCTTCCCCACAGGTAGGCAACCCATTCCTCCACAAAGACCAGAACAGGGAAAGTCCCTCCCCAATATTGCGGCATAAGGGAGCGGTCTTCCCACTCCCACGACATGTGGCACCTCTCTCCCACCCACCGTCAGGGTAACCTTAGTAGTGGGATACTCCCGGCGATCCCCATGTATACAGACAATGGTAAGGGTTCGCCCCTCTGCGAGTTTTTCCGTTACCAACGACTCATGGACCAGAGTTACCAGGCTCCCAGAGTCCAGCAGGGCCTGCACGGAGTGTCCATTAACCATGATGTCACACATCGGAGGGGTGTCCGCGGCCAACAGAGGGTCAGCTATATACACTGGTTTGGCAAAAAGTGAGGACCGGCGAGCGAACCCGCAGTCCATGGGTTCGGATGCCCTAGGGCAGTAGGCGGCCACATGTCCCCAGTCCTGACAATGCCAACACCTGACCCCCGCAGCCTCCCTCCTCCCCAGGGTATTCCTCCCACGGACCAGAGATCCACTCCCCTCCTTATGAGGTAGGATCCCTTTTCCAGGATCCCGGGTCGGCAACTGGGGCTGACGTGACTTCGGTAGTACCGCAGAGTCCTTCAACAAATCCTGAGTGGCCATATACCTCTCCACCAGGCTAACCAGTTGTTCCAGGTTGCCTGGATCGCCTTGTCCCACCCAGCGCTGTATGGCTCTCGGAAGGGTACGCACAAACCTGTCGACCACGACCCTTTCAACCATCTGAGAAGGGCTCAACAGTTCAGGCTGGAGCCATTTTTTTACTAGGTGAAGTAAGTCATAGGCTTGTGACCGGACGGGTCGGGACTCGGAAAACACCCACTGACACACTCTGTGCGCTCGCACATAGGTGTTTACTCCCAACCTGGCCAACACCTCACCTTTTAGCCTCTCATAGTCCTTTGCCTCCTCGCAGCTGAGGTCAAAATAGGCCTTTTGTGCGTCCCCCACCAGAAAAGGCGCCACCACCTCAGCCCATTGCCCCAATGGCAGCCTCTCTTGCTCGGCGGTTCTTTCAAACACCGTCAGGAATGCCTCTATATCGTCTTCCGGACCCATTTTCCTCAGGGCGGACCGGACTTTGTCCCTGGCGGTAGACACAGTCGGGGCTGTCGTGGTTGCAACTCCTTGCTGGGACGTTCGCACCGACTCCTGCAAGGCTATCAGATGCTGCATTAGGAGATTGTTGAAGGACTCTGCGGTACTACCGAAGTCATGTCAGCCCCAGTTGCCGACCCGGGATCCTGGAAAAGGGATCCTACCTCATAAGGAGGGGAGTGGATCTCCGGTCCGTGGGAGGAATACCCTGGGGAGGAGGGAGGCTGCGGGGGTCAGGTGTTGGCATTGTCAGGACTGGGGACATGTGGCCGCCTACTGCCCTAGGGCATCCGAACCCATGGACTGCGGGTTCGCTCGCCGGTCCTCACTTTTTGCCAAACCAGTGTATATAGCTGACCCTCTGTTGGCCGCGGACACCCCTCCGATGTGTGACATCATGGTTAATGGACACTCCGTGCAGGCCCTGCTGGACTCTGGGAGCCTGGTAACTCTGGTCCATGAGTCGTTGGTAACGGAAAAACTCCCAGAGGGGCGAACCCTTACCATTGTCTGTATACATGGGGATCGCCGGGAGTATCCCACTACTAAGGTTACCCTGACGGTGGGTGGGAGAGAGGTGCCACATGTCGTGGGAGTGGGAAGACCGCTCCCTTATGCCGCAATATTGGGGAGGGACTTTCCCCTGTTCTGGTCTTTGTGGAGGAATGGGTTGCCTACCTGTGGGGAAGAAAAATGTCCGGGTCCCAAACCCGAGGAATCCGAGGCAGAGGCACCAGCAGTAGGGGTGACCACTAATTCTCCACCAAAATGTGGGGAGTCGCTCTGGTAGATAGCGGTGCGGGTGCAGTACAGAGGCAAAAGGGAGTCCAGAAAGTGCAGTAAACAGTGTTTTATTCACACTTGCACACAATACACAGCGAACAGTCACTTGGTGTTAATTCACACACAGCAGAAAAACGTGAGGCAAAACAAAACAGTCCAATACAGGTTCCAGTCACCTGGGAGGTTTTAGGTGCAGGTTCGCACCTGGCTGTCAGCCCAGCCGCAAGACAATCCAGATCAGGCTTCCAGGCCGTCTGCACTCCTCCTTGCTGGGCTCTTGCTTCCAGCCCAGAGAGCTCCACAGCACTAACAGCAGCTCCAGGACAATCACCCACAGCTGCTGGTGCTGGCTGTGTTTTAAACCCAGCCCAAAACCAGGACTGGGTCGTGGGGAGCAGCCACCCACCCTACACTTTAGCTGCTCCCGGTAAGAGCCAGGCCGGATCGGCTTTGCAGCCATGCTATTTAGCAACTGTGTCAGTAGCACTACCTGCTGCTGACTAGTGTTGAGCGCGAATATTCGAATAGCGAATTTTTTTAGCGAATATCGGCACTTCGCTAATTCGCGAATATTTCGAATATAGCGCTATAAATTCGCTATTTCGAATATTCGTTTTTTTTTGTTTGTTTTTTTGTTATATTTTTTTCTTTCCCTCTTCCCAACAGTAGTTCTTACCTGTCCTGAGGATTCCTGGCTTCCTGGCTGCTCTAGTCAGTGCCCATTGCCGCTTCTGCCGACTTCCGTGCTCATGGAGCGTCCCCATCCATGGGAACGTCTCCATATACTAAAATGTACTGTCGGATTTGAGGAATTACGTTGAAATCGCAATGCGATTAATTCAAGTTATATTAATCGCATTGCGATTTCAACTTAGAGCTGGGTTTATAATGGGTCAGCTTGCTACTAGAATGAATGAAGTTAACGAATATGGAATATAGCAGCACTGCTAAGTTGAATTCGCAATGCGATTAATTTAACTTAAAGTAATCGCATTGCGATTTCAACTTAGCACTGCTAGTGCCACTGCTATATTCCATATTCGTTAATTCTAGCCTATGTAAGATAGCAGTGCTAAGTTGAAATCGCAATGCGATTACTTCAAGTTAAATTAATCGCATTGCGAATTCAACTTAGCAGTGCTGCTATATTCCATATTCGTTAACTTCGTTCATTGAATCGTTAACTTCGTTCATTCTAGCAAGCTGACCCATTATAAACCCAGCTCTAAGTTGAAATCGCAATGCGATTAATATAACTTGAATTAATCGCATTGCGATTTCAACGTAATTCCTCAAATCCAACAGTACATTTTAGTATATGGAGATGTTCCCATGGTGATGGGGACGCTCCATGAGCAAGGAACTTTATGGTTGGCTTGGTAGAATTAGCGAATAGCGAATATGACGAATGTATTCGTCATATTCCTCAAAACGAAGATAACGAAGTATTCTACATCTTCGTTTTAGCAACCTATTCGTCAACCTCGCTAATTCTAGCAATCAAATAGGAAGGTTGACTATAGAGACAGCTGTGTTAAATTCGCTATGCGATTTTTTTTATTTTTTTAATAGAATAATTATATTACTTGATATAATTATTATAATTATTCTATTTATTAAAAAATATATATAAATAATCGCATAGCGAATTAAACACAGTTGTCTCTATAGTCAACCTTCCTATTTGATTGCTAGAATTAGCGAGTTGACGAATAGGTTGCTAAAACGAAGATGTAGAATACTCGTTATCTTCGTTTGAGGAATATGACGAATACATTCGTCATATCCGTCATCTTCGCTATAATTCTAGATATGAAACCAATAGGAAAGTAGCCTTAAGTTAAAATCGCAATACGCGATTATTTAAATCGCATATTAATCGCGGTAACTAGAATAATGACGAATATTCGATTTTCGACGAATATGAAACGAATATTCATTCGAATATTCGCGAATTTCGTCGAAATCGAATATGGCACCTGCCGCTCATCACTACTGCTGACATCAACAAAACGGCTCTTACCTCACCGAGGCTATGAACCTCGGTGACACGTACCTGCCATCCACGACGGCACCCTGCACCTTACCACAATATATATATATATATATATTATAGCAAAAATCGGCAGCACCGCCTATGAGATATCCGGGTGCACAGCCCACTGGACGAGCCACTCCATATAAATAGGTATAGAAAAAATGGCAGCACTCCAATTGTAATAAAAAAAAAAAAACACGGTTTTCCAGTATAGAGCCGAAACGTCGCCTTTGTCACATGGGTGAATAAACCGCGTTTTTCTTTTTATTATAATTGGAGTGCTGCCCTTTTTTCTATACCTATATATTTATATATTTTTTTTATAATAATAACAAACTGATATGTTGAAAAACACTAACAAAGGCTAAAACATAGGGAGGGTGGAAGGGCTTGTCACCTTGAAAGGCTGAAGCTGCAATGCATGTTGTGCTGAAGCAACTAACACTGAAGATAGGAGCTAACCCCTCCCTCCAAAGGGGGCTAACCAATAAGAGGGAAATCAAAACTAGGTTTCGACTGGAATATGTGAGCCAGACATGACCCCTGCCTTGCTAGATGCTAGGGCTAGCCATGACCTCCGTGGCCTCCATACAGAGGCCCCGAATGTCACTGTCTTGTTGGCAAGTTCTATTTTCCTACTGGATCTGATGATGCTGCAATCGAGATGTGGTTCCTATGCTTGTGTTTGAATACCCACGGCTTATTTTTATCCTGCAGACCTTGCACAGGCAGTGTTTTTGTCTGCAGTCAACGTGTAGAAAACAGCCAAACGGGAAATACTTGCAGAGAGCTAGCAGCAGCTGAGCTTGGCCTAGGTCTGGCACTTTTTAAGTCTGCGTTGACAGTATCAGCGGTATCATCAGTTCTAAAACTAACCACAACAGAAGTAGATCTGGTTCTGGTTTAAAATCACAATAAAAATCCCAGCGTCTCTCCCAGGAGAGACGCTGGGATTTTTATTGTGATTTTAAAAGAATACGTTTGTAAGTACATACAAAATAAAAGTTTTATAAAGTTATCGGAGCTTCACTATGGTGGGAGCGGCTTTTGTTCACAGAAAATTTTAAGTAAGAAGAACCTTTTGAGGTAAAAGAAGCTCCCCTCGGTGTTGATGTGAGAAAGTCCGTGGCTGACCCCTCCTTGCCAGTGTGGTATTGAGAACTTTGACTTCAGGAAAGAACAAAGATGTGAATGACAGTTTGATGTGCCTGCAACCAATGAGTTTCCTGTGAGTACAATCTGCGCAAAAAAAGGGTTATATAGCCTTATGGAATTTCACTATTGGTTGTCTTTTAATAAGTTGCAGGATATCTGACGATAGGATATCTGCAGACCTCGGTATATTCTGAAGGGAGAAAAAAACTGCTTTGGGATCATCTATTCTAGCGCGCGGCCCGAATCTTGTCTGTAAAATTCCAAAAGTATGATCGTACCCACAACACTTCTCGGACTCGCAGCATTTTAGCTTGTGGACTGGTGATAAATTGTTTCTTTTTATTTTTACCCTAGCATTTTTTCAGAACCTTTGGATATACCTTTACTCTGCTCTTTATTCTCAGTGTGGTCACCTGCTCCTCTGCAATCCAATCCAGCTCCCAGGTCCTGTCCAACACACTATCACCATCATAGTCCATACCCTCCCTGCCAGTTTTGTCAGACTGTTGTAGTGTACGGGAGCTGTAATGCCCGTCACTACAGAAGGGTCACTTGTGTGTTATCGTTTCCCCTTATTTATGGGGAGGTTGGTATAAAACATCTTCATGTAATGTAATGCTGTATACTACCCTGTTACTGTTATTGCTATGTGCAGCCTGCTAGGGATGTCATTCCAGCTCTTAGACACTAGAGGGAGCTAGAGGGAGCTAGGGAACCCTGTCACAATCCAAGTTGTGCTTTTTATTGCACCTTATCCCCTTTTAACCCCCATTTCAGGTTGAAAGGGATTTTTATGTCAGCACTTAAAGGGTAAGCAGGACTTGCCAGGATAACGTGTCCGTGGTATTGTCAGAGTCTTGTAATGTAAAGTCTATGTATGTGCTGCTAACTATATTTATTTACCAATTTTATTCAAGTCAATGTGCCCAGAGATGGACTCCCCAGGTGCGAGCCTCTGAGATGATCAATTCATGGACTCCATAAGTGTGAGCCAACTTGTATAATATTTCATTATGGACCTATTTATGTACTGTCATGGACTATCCTGGTTCCTATTATTCGCTGTTCCAGGTCAGCGCCCCAGTTCCATTCACTATCCTGAAAAGAAGAGAACGACGCCCCTTGTCACCGCACTTCACCTTTGCCAGCTGGACCTGATATGAATATATATGCAGATGATTACTGATATGTATGCCTACGGATGCCTGCATGTTCCTTTTGTATTTCAGGTGAAAATTCCAGTTGGCCGGGCCCTGTTGGAGTACGAGGTCGTACTGAGCTTAAAGCAGCGGGGTATGTAGTGTACGGGAGCTGTAATGCCCGTCACTACAGAAGGGTCACTTGTGTGTTATCGTTTCCCCTTATTTATGGGGAGGTTGGTATAAAACATCTTCATGTAATGTAATGCTGTATACTACCCTGTTACTGTTATTGCTATGTGCAGGCCTGCTAGGGGTGTCATTCCAGCTCTTAGACACTAGAGGGAGCTAGGGAGCCCTAGTTTATATATAGGCTCAGTCAGGGAAAGGGAAGTTAGTTAAGCCCAGGCCATGAGCCTGTGAAGTTAAGTGCAGGCCTTGAGCCTGTGAAGTTCTAGCTCAGGCCTTGAGCCTGTTAAAGTCAGCCCAGGCCCTATAGCCTGAGAGTGTCCAGCCTAGGAAGATTCATTCCCTAGGAGGAGCAGTCCAGACCCTAGGACTAGTGGAGAAGTGTTTCCTCCTTAGTCGAGCTGCATACAGGACAAGGATCCCTGCAGGAGCATCACTGGTCACCAGCCTGAGTGAGCTGAGGGAAGGCAGAGCAGTACCCAAGACAGCAAGAGGTACTACCAATATCAGAGGAGGTACTCAATAATTATTATCCCAAGGATATAAGCCGAGGGCATTGGGGCCTTGGAGGATAGTTTCCATGTTCCAGGATCAGACAGGTAGAGAGTGCAAGCCGCCTGTACTGCAAGAGTCCTGCGTTTTACCCTCTGTGAATCACCTTGCTATGTAAGTGCCTGCCACATGTGAACTGTAACCTGCTAAACCAACCGTCTTCTAAGGAACTGCGCTTCTATCTATGTCTATGCATGATTACTAAAGATCCAGTAAAGTTCAAGTTCTGTTTTATTACAACGTGGTTCCTCAATTATTCCTACTATCAGAAAACGGTGTGCCACCGTTAATTGGCACTGGCGTCACAAACTTTACCTATAACTACCTGTCCTTACAGAGAGTCAGCCTGTCTCAGGTTAGTGGTCACAATTGCACTACAACACCCAGGAACACTATTAACCCTAACTTGAGTACGCTGCACTGTGATGTGTCATCATGGGCTCCTTGGCCCTCCTTGTGGTTCCCTCCTCTGATTTTCTTTACGTGCCACTGTCACCACATTTACCACTGCCCCTGCCACCATCACCGTGGCTACAAGTGCCATTAATACTACCACCACAGCTATGCATGGGGTCCCCCACTTTATTCTGAACCTCTTCTTCATGGCAGTCCAAATGCTGACTGTTCTCACACAAGTCATCTACAGGGAGATTAGCTTGAGTATCTCCCATAGCACATGGAGTTTTGTTGCCTCTTCTTAGGAAAAAATAAGGTGTCTCACTTTGAGGGAGCAGTAAAGACAGAGATGATGCCACTGAAAGGCTTCTATGGGGCTGCAAACAGGAGCAGGAGGAATGTGTTAATCCCTGGCTCAAAGGAACTGTGTCAGACTCAGAGGTGACAATGACATCATCCTGCTGTGACTGAGAAGAGTAGTGAGCCATCTAGTCCACAATCTCATCCTCTTTTTTGTTAATTATAAAATGGTGTCTACTGGAAGCGAAGGAGAACTGTGACCTGCTGCTAGTACTACTACTGGCTGGATGGCTGGTCCTGCTGTTTGCACTACTACCTCATTCTGACTTGTGGATGACGAAGCATGGGTCTTTTATTTTCAACTCTGACATTTACCAGACATTTTATGATAAGGCCTATAAATGAAATTCACAGGTTACATATACCGTATTTTTCATCCCATAAAATGCATTTTTTCCCCCTGCGTCTCATGGGGCGAATACTAATGAGCCGCTTCCATTATGGAAGCGCTTATTAGTACCGGAGGACCAGGAAGCAGTGAAGGCTCTGTACTCACCGCTTCCTGGTCCTCGGCTGTCAAGTCTGCGCACAGTGTGAGTGCACTCTGTGATCTCATGCTGTACGCAGCCTTCACAGCACAGCCGGCAGCAAGATGAAGAGGATCGCGGTGTGGGTGAGGAGCGGCGGCATCCAGGAGCAGGAGAGGTAAGTGTTTTTTTATTTTGATGGGGGCTGAAATATCTGCTGCTTATAAATGGCTGGGGTCTGCTTATAAATAACTGGGGGCTGCTTATAAATGGCTGTGGGGTGATATGAGGCATGGGGGTCTCATCTGAGGTCTTATTGGGGGTTTTTATATTGGGCTCTGATCTGAGGTCTTATTGGGGTCTTATTAACATTGGGGATCTGATTGGGGCTGTCAGATGAGGTTTGATTAATATTGGGGGTCTGATTGCTGATCTGATCTGAGGTCTAATGAAAAATATTTTTTTCTTATGGTCCTCCTCTAAAACCTAGGTGCGTCTTATGGGCCGGTGCATCTTATAGGGTGAAAAATATGGTACATATTATTAAATGACAAAGTATTTTTTGTAATTGACAGAGGCGCAATTAAACGTCCCTTCCCTTCTCCGAACACACTGCACACTGGTATTGATTATTTACAGCGGTACATTAATGCAGTAAAATACATTGTATTAAACTGGCATACTGACACAGTACGATGTGTTAAATAACTGGTATATTGATGCAGTACAAGACATTATAGTAAACTGGTATACTGATGTACTGAAATGTGAAAAGTACAAAAAGTAGCTGAATTGAAATCAGATTTTTTGGTCATTAACAGATGCACAATTGAACATGATGAACACACTGACTAAATGCACTGAACTATCTAATTTTACACGGTAGCAATTATATGTCTCCTTTACAAATACACTGGTATTGACACACTAAAATGCATTGAACTGCACAATTATAAACAAAAGAAAACTGAAACGGGTTTTTAGAAAGAACGAGGTGCAATTGTGCAGCGTTTCCTGTAAAATGTATGCTGCTAGTGCTGGTGGTGCTTGGAATATCTCTATAAAACACTTATAAACTGTAGAAGTTGGGTGTGTGATACACAGCAGCTACCCTCAGTTAAAGACACAAACAGTGCGAAACGGCCGTCGCTCAACTCACTGCATGAAATTTGTGGCGTCCTGCCCGACATTGCCTGCACGCTGACATATCCAATAAAAGCGAATTTTTCAACTTCACTGGTGAGTGCCGCCCCGTTCCTACCTTCATCATTAAAGACACACACAGAACTCTGACTGACCTTATGTTTTCCCTCTCTGATACAACCCTGACTTTTCTACCTATTAGTTCAATCTACCTAACTAAATATGTCCCTAAACAACCCCTACAATAACCTAAGATTGCTGACTGTCTGTAATTGCTGTCTGTGTGACATATCCAATACACATTCTCTCGTATAGCAGGCTAGCCAAAAGCCTGAAGTACCTGCCAACATTTTCCCCCTGATTGGCTCATGGCTGTCAGGCTGTGAGCCAACCAGGGCAAGCCCCACTCTCTCTCTCATGGTCCACCTTCATCCTCCCTACCTTATGCCTCCAATTTTCACAGTAAAATGGAGGGGGCCCCATTTTGCACAATTCTTCCGAAGTGAATCAACAAAACTGGTTTGTTTGGCAGCAGAATTTTTGTGAAATTTGTAACGAAACCGATTCGTTTAGAATTGATTCACTAAACTCTAGTCCAGACTTTTGCCCAACCACATATAATAATGACATAATAATAATCATACGATGACTGTATAAAACGTGTTAAGATTGCAGCAGTTGGGTGGCGTTCCCATCCCACATCTTTTCCCTGCAGCAAACTTTCCATTATATACAGTACTTCAGCAGGAGTACACACCCAGTGGTATTAACATCAGATTTATGCACTTAAGGGAACATCTACTGAATGCAAAAAGTTAATTTACATTATTGTACAGCTGGAAAAGTTTTTCTCACATAGCTGATATGATATATTTCAGATGATTCTTTATCTTCATAATGGAGAAGCTATTATTGTGTTACAAAAAAAAAAAAAAAAAGACTGAGCTAATGCACAGATGTCAACCTGCCAATGTGACCAGATCCATGCAGAAGGCTTTCCTCTGCTCCCTAATCTCAATAATATTTGCACACTACACGTTGTTTCTCTATTAGGCTTTGTTCAGATGGTCCTATTCCAAATGTAACTCTCCCCATGGTTTCATTGAACCAGCAATCTACTAGCACAAAAAAAAATTGTATCAGAGAGGGTCTGAGTGTTATATCTGGAGTATGGACTTTTAAACTTGGATAAAATGTGCCTGTCTGAGCCTCGTTCACACTTGCATATTCTGGCCAGTATTTTGCATCGGAACATAAAATGGAACCTCTTAGACGTTTTGGACCTTGGCTTACAAAATACTCATACTTTTCATTGAATACAATCTGTTGCTTCATTCTGGAGAAAAAATACTTTTAATCTGTATGCATGGGAACAATTAAGTGAACCGAGGGCAGACCCAAGCCACAACATGCACTCTTGGTCCTTCTGCTTCCACTGCTAGCCCTTCCCTCTCCTTCTTCATTCCAAGATCCAGATGAGATGAAAAACCTGATCCTGTAATTCAAGAAGAAGAGGGGAGGGCTGGCAGGAGGAGCAAGGGTGCACCGAGTGGTTTGGGCCAGCCTTTGTTGCACTCAGCTGCTCATTTGCATACAGATTAAAAGTAGTTTTTCTCCAGAATGAAGAAACAAATCATTACTAGAGAGGAGTGAATTTCATATTTTGAATTTTGTTCACGCTTCGTTTGGTGGTAAAAGCAAAATTGCGTTATGGGTTCCGTTACCACGGACCATAACGCAATTCTATGACGGAATGCATAACGGAATGCCTTTAGAGGCATTCCCTTATTCATTCCGTCATAGTAGAAGTCTATGGGCTGCAAAACAGATCCGTCCCGTTTCCGTTATGCAGGGGAGTCCTCTCCTGCATAACGGAAACGGGACGGATCCGTTATGCAGGCCATAGACTTCTATTATGACGGAATGAATAACGGAATGCCTCTAAAGGCATTCCGTTATGCATTCCGTCATAGAATTGCGTTATGGTCCGTGGCAACGGAATCTATAACACAATTCTGCTTTTACCAGCAAACAAAGCATGAATGAATTTCATAACATGAAACTCGCTCATCTTGAATCATTACATTCAGCCAAGCTAGCTAAAAAGAATTAAAAGGGTATTGCAGCATTGCACTGTTTATGGCCTATCCTTATATATTGCATATATCAAGTCTGACTTTTTATTATAGTTGGTCTTGGTTTAATTTCTATGAAGGGCTCATCTTCCATAAATATTGGCAAATGTAGTTGTGATCTGAGGGTCCCTGAACATGTCTAAATACAATACTTCTAACAAGGAGATTACAAAAATATGTAATTCAATACCAATAAGATGAAAGCCTTTATTATTTCAGTGCCAGTGTGCCAACCAATACCATCCAGTCTGCATCTCTTAGGGGGGCCAGGTCTTAATGATGACCATCTTTTGCTGGCTTTATTTTTTCAAAATCATCCTTCAAAGTCTCCATGTCCTAGAAAAATCAAGATGCAAAGAGGAGGAGCTGCATGTTCCTGATGATATATTCTCATAGATATTAGATGATGTGGAAAAGGAGGAAAAGCAGATGGCAGAAGAAGGGCTCCCACCTGTAGGGCAGAAGAGTGATGGGGTTGGAGAAGTGGGTGCAGCCCCTGTTTAAAGGTGCATTAAAGCTGCTACGCTGCCATTAACAATGAAGACTGACTATACAGTGCAGTCTTCATTATTAATGAAAGGCAGCTGCGGGCTAATTGGCTGCGTAGTTCTTCACTACAGCTACAAATCGAATTTCTTGTGGAACTTCAGCGAAGCTGCCAAATCGAATTTTTCAAAACTTCGCTCATCTCTAATTGTGATCCAAAATGAACTTACACAGATACACAATAAAGCACAAGATTGATACAACAGTGGGAAAACATGTCTCTAGACAAGGACACTGCATGGCCGGCTTAAAGGTTTTAATTGTCAAAGAAAATTAAGAATAATAGGGACAGGAAAACTAGAAAACGAAAGTAGAATTTAATATGACTACATTCTAATCAATGACCCAAGAACTAAATTTAATACCTGGATTTATGAGCTACTATATAGATAGAATTCACACCACCCTCAGTTTGGCTCCCAATCCCTAATCTGCATACTTATCGCCTTTGCTGACCTTGTCCACTTATTAAAGAAAAACTTTATATTGCTGTCTTACCTTAATTATGCCCTGAAGGAGTGGGCAGCTCCAAAGACAATGGTATAAGTCAGTCCCCACTGCCTGACAACTACTGTAAAACAATTGTCTTTTGGAAATAATTCCATCTTGTGTCCACCTTACTGGGGTAATATAAGATCTGTGCAGGACTTAAAGGCCTTTTCTGTATAGCTGCTAGAAGTAAGGTATTTGGTACTATTTTTAGTAGTCAAGGGCAATGTGGAAGTGGACAGCTGCGGGATATCAGGAATCCATTCATTAAAAGCTGTCTTAGCGTATTTGTAGTCAAGCGAGACATGTAAGAATTTATAGTATTTGGAGATGTAGACTCTAAGTAATTCAGGGTAGGACAATGCCTTCTGTAGTGTGGGGTTTCATTCCCACATTTTAGAAAAGAGGAAGTAACATAGCCATAGGCCTGTAAATAGGGGGTGTTAGAGTTTGTGGGAATTTAGTTTCGAGGTCAGATAGAGACAGGATTTTATGAGTTTCCAAGTCTAGTGTTACGGATCAGGTGGACCAGTGGCAGATGTGGAACCACTGTGTCTAGTGACCTGTTTGACTTTGGGCCAAACTCTAAGGGCGTTATTCCGGGTTTTTCCCCTGGTCTTTACCCTTTATCCCCCTGGTCTTTACCTCCTAAGATGGTCCCTGTACACTTGGCAGCTGACCTGCTGCAGTTTCTCCCATGGTTGTTTACTTTGAATGCCAAGGACTTGCTTGTGACTTAGCTCCACTGTATGGCATTAAACCACCAGTAGACACCCGCCTCGGCATCTCTCTCCAGACATAGACATGTCCCTCCTTGGCATGGTCATGGCTCTAAACAGCTGACCTGCGAACTGCAGCACTGCCTCCCGTTGAAAACAATGGGAGGCAGACACCACACGGCTTTTTTGGCCCTGATGAACCCTCTTTAGGGAGGGTCACTGAGGTTGGGGGTGTAATGTTTGTAAGCTATTACCTAAGGTTTATTATATTATCTCTTCATATCTCACTCATGAAATGCAGTGGGTGACATAAGGAAATTAGCTTGTCAGTTGTTGATCATAGACCTATTGTGATCAACCACCACAAGTTCTCATTACAAGGTAAAAAAGTAACAGAAACCTTATAAAAATAATAAACTTTTATTTTTAAAATCTTCATTTATGGTATTTAGTCATGGCATTAACATGGTGCACATTTCTATCTACAGTAAATTTATATTTTATGCACATCTTCTAACTGAATGCATTGCTGTGAAAGAGACAATAACAGAATTTCCGATGATCCATGGAGATTTAGTGCTGTTATTAAATATTTTTCCTATACTTCGTACCACAATATATATATTTTTTTTATAAATAGGTACAGTATATATCATCTTTCAATACATTTTTGCCATCTATTTGGCATGGCGGGTAGCAGGATGTATAAGTGAAGTTGCCCAGAGCGGGCACTTCCATTTCTACACCTAGCTACTGTCTCTAGTGCCTTAATAATATTGTTATGCAACTGTTATGTATTGTATTTCATGCACTGTATCTGGTTGTCCAGCAGATGGCGGTGTATCTGGCAATGAATACCTTTAGTTGGAATGGAACTTACCATTCCATTCTCCCTCCTTTTGGGCAGAAGTGGGCTAGTCCTGTTTCCTACCAAGGGAGCGGTTGCGGGAAGCTATTGTTAGTTGAGAGTTGGAGTGAGAGAGTGAAGCGGCATGGTGCGGTAAAGGAATTGTTTTCCCCTCATTGCTGCAGGAGCTTTGTGAAAGTAGCTCATAGCAGCCCACTCCTGATATATAAAAGGACAGTACCTCTGAGAGGGAAAAAGGTGCCGAAGACACCCTACTCACCAAAAAAATGGTCATAGGTTACCTTACTCTCATAAGAAACAGTAACTGAAGCTGATGAGAACCAGACTGAAGCCAGAGACTAGCACAGCAGCAGAGAGATAAAGCAACGTATTCAAGTTTACTTGTCAGTTTACCCTTAGCCTGCTGGAGCCAAGAGAAAGATCACATATTGTTTAGATGACACAATTTCATTGCGAGTTTATTCAAGTAAAACCGTTAAATTTTACTTACTCCACTAACTACAACTCCTTTGTTGCCACAGAACCTAACCCCCGGGGAGCAACAGTGTCCAGGTAGGTCCATCGTGACACAAACTATTAGGGCCACAACATACCACTCGGCATTCCTAAACACTGTGATTCGATCACCCCTGGGGGAACAGCCTGCCACACAAGACTGGCGGAAGACCCAGAAAGTGGCAGGATGGGAGTGGTAGGGATCAGTAAAGTGGGAATTTTCTACATGTTTTTATGCAATCCAAAGGTCCTTTTACACGGACTGATAATTAGGCCGATTATTGGGGATGAGTTTTTGTAAAAACGCTCATTCCCGACAATTGGCCTGTGTAAAAGGTGCAAACATTTAATGAATGAAGAGGCGCTTGTTCATTGACAGCACCAAAAATCATGGCTCCTGAGCAGCAGATCGTGTCGTGTAAACAGGGATCTACTGTCCAAGAACAATGATTTTCTATAGGGACAAAGTCGCTCAAGCGAAGGTGATTGCTGCATGTAACGCCCAAACTCCTAATCAGGCAATTATTGGGAAAGCCTGGTTTGTTCCTGATAATTGCCTGATACATCAGTCCTTGTAAAAGGACCTTAAGTGTTTTTTAAACAATTTTTATGGCTGGACATCCACAATAATATAGACTGAAAGTACTGCATGTAACGATCACAATGGAGGACATATTTACTACAATCCTACAACCAGTCTGGTGGAGGTTCTTTGTATACCACTGCTTCTACATGCTACTGAGGAATAATTGGTTATCTATTTATAAAAGCAGGATTCAAGAGAAACCAAAACTTTCCTCAGTTCTAGTTACTGGCATCAGTACCAAGCAAAACTAGTCAGATACCAGAGCCCAGCAGAGCAGACTTGAGAGAGCCTAAAGTGAACTTAGTATGCAGGTTTTGTCTGTCAAGGTAAGAATACAGTAAGACAGGGAGTCATCTCTGATGGTTTTTGAACGACCCAATATACTCTTGCCAGATTGTCATGTTCTTCACCAGTAAATTCAACCAGGAAAAATAAACCACATAAATACTAACGAAAGGGCATGCAATAGAAAAAAAAGACAACGCGGGGAAATAAAAATGTGGCAGAATTCTGGCACATCTTGTGCCAAAAACACCAGTGTACATTCTTTGCAAAACATTTATTAAATGTTATTAACACTCTTTTTTCTAGGGGGCATTACAGATCAGGAATGAGGTATGGCCTACAGGGAAGCGCCGGCAGGGAATACGATGTATGCCATAAAATGCATCACAATGTTGGCGAAAAATTCTAGTGCAAAGTAAGCCAACTGCTAGGTGGTATAAATTTAGACTGGAGAGTCTACAGCAGGCATGCTCAACCTGCGGCCCTCCAGCTGTTGCAAAACTACAACTCCCATCATTCCCGGACAGCCTACAGCTTTCAGCCTACAGAAGGGCATGGTGGGAGTTGTAGTTTTACAACAGCTGGAGGGCCCCAGGTTGAGCATTACAGGTACGCCAGATTTTATCATCCAGTATCAGCCGCTGTTATAGATCTGGCACAGCTTTATACAGTCTAGTCTATACGCTGTCTAAACATTAGACTGCAGCAATAAACCTGCTCCTGTGTGTCACAACTCTGTCCTGAAGGTGTGAAAAAAATACAATGCCACTGCCAGAAGATGTAAAACAGGAAGTGTCAGGACAAAAGGAGAAAAGACCCTTCTGACTCAACTCCTGTATGCGATACCATTTAATATCATCTGTACTTCAAAAATTATTTTTAATCATCTAATGAAATTACAAAGGGTACATGTACATGGCTGTGCAGTTTCCTCATCGATTTTTCCGCTGTCCTTGCTGCATTTCATAACCAAATCTGCACCAATATCCATGTGTTACCTGTGGATTTTGTCGAGGGTTTGCCCCAGATCTTACCCTTTGCATTGCAAGCGTGAAATTCAAGGCTAAAGGTGTATGCACACTGCGGTGTAGTTTATGCTGCTTTTGTGCATGGATTTTTACTGCATTTCTGCACCAAATCTGCATTTGTTAGGGCTCATTCAGACGACTGTAGTGTTTAGCGGATCTACAAAACACGGATGCCGGCCCGCGTGCGTTCCGCAATTTGCAGACCGCAGATGGCCAGCACTATCATAGAAAATACCTATTCTTCTCTGCAATTTTAGAAACGAATAAGACATGTTCCATCTATTTTTGCGAGGCCGCAGAACGGAACTACAGGTGTGCTGTCCACATCTTTTACTGCCCCATTGAAATTAATGGGTCCGCAGCCATTCCGTCCCAGTTCATAGGGCCGTGTGAATGGGCCCTTACTTGCAGATTTTGATGCGGATTTGCCCCAGATCTCACCTTTTGCAATGCACTAAATCCAGCAGGTCAATTTCCACAATATCGGGAGAATTTATTATTGTAAGTGTATCTGAAGTGAGTGCCTTTGGGTTAACTTTATGAAAATGGTACAAGATAGTAAATGTGGCGCAACTGCAACGTTGTTGCACCTCTTTCAGAGTGGAAAATCTGTCATGGAGTTGTGTTTTCTTTCACTCGACTTCTGAAGTGGCGTGGGAAATCGCAGCTCTCAAAAAAGTCTCAAAATGTTGCACAAACCCTCATGTGTGACTGAACTTGTGACATTTTCATGCCATAAAACTGATTTAATAAATGTCCCCTTACGTACATGATATTTTGAATATGTCATCTACTTTGCTTGGACTGTATTAGGGATCATACACACAAATGTATTTTGTTTCCGTTATTTTTTTTTGCAGATAGGATACAGACCCATTCATTTCAATGGGTTTGCAAAAAATGCAGACTGCACACCGTGTGCTGTCCGCATCCATATGTCCGTTCCGTAGCCCTGCATAAAAGATAGAGCATGTCCTATTCTTGTCTGTTTTGCAGACAAGGATAGGCATTGTTACAATGGATCTGCAAAAAAAAAAAATGGATGCAACACAGATGTCATCCTTATTTTTTGTGGATCTGCGTTTTGCATACAGCAAAATACATACGGTCATTTGCAAAAGCCCTTACAGTGCGGATTTTCCTAAAAAAAATGGCGCATAATACACACTGTGTGCATATGCCCTAATGGAGTATCGCAGGTGATTTGCCATGTGCAGAAAAAATGGTCTCCGTGAAATGATAATCCTTCTTTTTCACAATCACACAGATTTTTCTTTTTTAACTAATTTACTGGCTAAGATTTAACATTTGTCAAATCCACACCTTTAAAAAATGAGAGGAGGATTTGGGGTTGCTGAGTTTAAAAAAAAAAATCTCATATAATCCATTAGAAAAGTCTGAAGTAGAGAGAGGTCCTCTGTTCTGGATCCTCATCAAAGAGTGGCTCTCACTCTAGAGCAGGGATGGCCAACCTGCGGCTCTTCAGCTGTTGTAAAACTACCACTCTTAACATGCCCTGCTGATCGTATTAGACTGTCTGGGCATGATGGGAGTTGTAGTTTTGCAACAGCTGGAGAGCCTCAGGTTGGCCATCTGCTCTAGCGGACCTGTCCTGTTCTGCATTAGACAGACAAACCAATGATATGAATGGGCACTGTGTAATGCTCAGTCTCCCCTGTGGTGGCTCTGCAGGAAAACGGAAAACTTACTTTTAAATTTCATTACTGATGATCGTTGGACACTTTTTTATCTGATTATAGTCAGAGAACCCTTCTAACAAGGTAGCATTGTAGTTTAAGGACATGTTCAGCAAAAATCTAAAGGTTTGACTGGTAATCTTCCATTTTTATTCATGGGAATCCTCAGCTAAAGAAGATTCTCATTAAAGTCACCAAGCAGACAAAACAGGTTCACGGTTCATTAGACCCGTGGCGCAAAAAAATAAATAATAAAATTTAAAAAAATTGGTGGGGCCCTTACCTAGTCGCAACATCATATACAGCATGGATAATGTATGCTGGACTTGAACACTACATCATTGTCTAATGTACTGTATATGTAGGCTGCCCCGCTATCCTGCTGAGTCTGCTGTTAGGGTGATCAAGATTCATAATGTTGGATTTCAATATGGGCCATCCTTTGTTCCACCAGACATCTGTGATGGCAATGGTTTTACCAGTTTCTTACCCCCTCCTCCCAATGGCAATAACATCAAGTTAGTTAGTGTCTTGCATGTTTTACTTTTGAGTGTCTGGGAAGAGGTAGCTAGTGAAGATCCCTTGGAAATTGTCTAAAAGACACTAAAACTAAAAGAAAACTAAAAGATAAATAGATAATTTCTAGCACATTTTTGGGGTTTGTAGCGCTAATAAATCATGTTTGTATCGTGATCATAGATGAGCTAGGAAAACACTGATTTAGTTATAGGAACATCTATCGATATAATAAAAATTGTATTAATCTGTTCGGTAACTGAAGCCTGGGAACCACTTGAAGACATGACGATCCCAACACTTTTCGAATACTTAGACGACATAATTGAGCCAGGGAAGCAGGACCTATAGAAGAAATAGAAGATAGAGCTTAGGAAATTGGTTTCTCAGAGATAGGCTACATGCACACGACCGTTGGTGTTTTGCGGTCTGCAAACCGCGGATCCGCAAAACACGGAAGCTGCTCTGCGATCCGTTCCGCAAATTTCAGCCCATTATAGAAGTGCCTATTCTTGTCCGCAAACCGGACAAGAATAGGACATGCTCTATTTTTTTGCGGAGGCACGGAATGGAGCAACGGATGTGGACAGCACACGGAGTGCTGTCCGCATCTTTTGCGGCCCCATTGGAGTGAATGGTTACGCGCCCGAGTGAATGGGTACGCGCAAAATATGTGGCTCGGACGCGGACCACAACAACGGCCGTGTGCGTGAGGCCATATAGTATTACTTGGTCATAAGGATTAAGGATTAATCAGCATGTTCTCTATAAGTGTAAAGTTTTATAATACTCAATACACCCACCCACTCACCTGGGTCAATATTCATAGGTACCCAAGTAATCTCTCAGAATGGCTTAGGAGTGTGCGAGGAAACCAGAGACCCTGGAGGAAACCCACGCAATCAAGGACAGAACATACAAACCCCATGCAGATATTGTCCTTTATTAGATTGGAGTCCAGATCCCCAGAGCTGCACGGCAGCAATGCTAACCACTGAGCCACCGTACTGCCCAGCAGTCAAGAAGGAAACAATGATTTCAAATGAGAGGGATCAACAATCCCTATGCAGTATCTTCACAACCACAAAAGAGAATATATGTGATTAAATGTAATTTTCTGTGTACAGTATTATATAATATCATCATCACATGATGATTTGAGTGTAGTAGAAGGGAGCCCACAGTCAGAGAGGAAATCACTGCATCATAAATCACTATGATGCAGCGAGTTCAGGTCATTTAAATTAGTATAATTATTAGTATAATTAGTATAATTTTTTTCTAACATATATGTCAAAAACGTAATGTGAACCCACCCTTACTGACAAATGGGCCATGGTTACCCAATTGCGTACTTGTGGAAGTTGTGGCCTAAAGGTGTTTCTGCTTTAATTGAATGCAAGCCATTGTAATCTGTTGTAAAATTGTTCAGTAACTATTCATTTCCCCTGCAGCACCACCATAGGACAAATGAAGCATTGCACGAAACTCATGGAAATCAATGGGCTGATCATGAAAAGAACAGTGTGCCAGGTCTTCCAGACTAGAGATGAGCGAAGTTTTGAAAAATTCGATTCGGCAGCCTCGCTGAACAACCTAATTTTGATTAGTTACGAAATAGTTCATCGTAAATCACTATGTTAAAAACCCCTTTCAGCCTATCAATCAATGGGACCGTTTTAAACGGCTGCTTAGACAGAAGTGCACCCATCTAATGGCCGTTAAAAACGGTAATATGCTAGAACAATATGGCCTTTTGGGTTTAAAAAAAATAATCACTCCCCTCATCCACTTGCTTGCTCTCTTGATTGAAAAAGGACCTGCGCTGAGCATCATGACGTCACCACGCTCCCAGCGTGATCACGTGGTGACATCATCCGCTTTGCGGACAAGAATAGGCATTTCTATAATAGGCCGCCTGTTCCGTTCCATAAATTGCGAAGGCACACAGGCAACATCCGTGTTTTGCGGATCCGCAATTTGCAGACCTCAAAACACAGCACGTTTATGTTCAATGAATGAATTGCAAGCAGTCTGTACTAAAGGTCCATCTAAGTGTTACCAGTTGGGAGGTGTCCCTGCACAGTGTGCCACTGACAGCACTGATTGTATAGTGTCAAACTGTGCAGGGACACACGCCCAACTGGTAACACAAAGTTCGACTTTTATTGAAAATTGCTGGCAATTCATTCATAACCTTGTAGTAGGAATTGCGGAGGAATAGCACAACAACGAAATATGAAAGCATGCTCCAGAATGGTTACTACATGAGGAATACAAGTAGTTACTACAGCAGACATATCAGGAGAGGCGACAGCTCCTCGTTATATACAAGAGAAAAGACTATGCAGATAAGTGACAATAACATGGCATGAATCTAAATTATTACCTTCTGCAACCAGAAGGGCTCGCTCTACTGGACTCCTGGGTACTGATAGTTCAATGGGGTATTTGCCCTCCATGTTTTTATACTTGACATTAGCTCCATAATCAATAAGCAGTTTGACAATCTGCTCGCTTGTTCTTCTAGCTGCAGCATGCAGTGGAGTGTCCCGCTGTCTCCCATGGTTTACATCTGCACCTAGAAGAAGAATAACTCAATTTGGTTTATTTCATGAAATGCTGCAGTTATTTGAAGGCATCCCTATCCACAGTGTTGTGTGCCCATGCAGGCCACGTTGTGTGCCAAACCTCATATACAGAAGAGAAGGTCCATACATCATTACGCCAAAAATGGTAAAACACTAGGTAAAGCCTCATTCACACATCAGTGCTTGGTCAGTGATTTCGATCAGTGATTGTGAGCCAAAACCAGGAGTTAAACCTCCAAAGTATAACGGAAAGATTTGCTTGTGTTCTGTCCAGACCTGTATCTGTAAAGAATAAATCAAGGCAACTGGACTTGCTGTAGATTTCTTGAAAACTTTTCACTCTTTCTTCCAACGAGCTTTCTCAATTCTCTGGGAATAAATATGTAACTGAATCAACATCTGGTAATTAGGTCATTATATCCAGCATGGGGTCAAAGGTGTTGATTCCATAGTCCTAATTGGAGCCAGTAGTTGATAATGATCTCCCAGAAAAAGGTACAACAACAACTACATCAGCGTACGGCACAGCATAGAAGAGCCAAAACCTCTGGTCAAGATTCAGCCATGTACTTACATCTAAAAGAAACAGGTCACACCTTTGAAGACAGTCAAGTACGTGTTTTGGATAAGGAGGCCGATTGGTACAAACGAGGTGTGAAGGAGGCCATCTATGTAAAAATGGAGAAGCCAAGCTTGAATAGAGGCTTGAATAGAGATATCTATTGTCTGCTACTTACAATGGTGTCTTGACACCTTTTTTTGGGAGGTCATTATCACCTACTGACTCGAATTAGGACTATGGAATCAACACCTTCGACCCCATGCTGGGTATAATGACCTAATTACCCGATGTTGATTCAGTTACATATTTATTCCCGGAGAATTCTTGTACAAGTCACTCAGAATTGAGAAAGCTCGTTGGAAGAAACGTTTTCAAGAAATCTACAGCAAGTCCAGTTGCCTTGATTTATTCTTTACAGATATACCCTGACCTGGATAAATGAGAACCTTCACAGACTTAACCAGACCTGGTTTTATTCCCAATCACTGATGAAAATCACTGACCAAACACTGAGGAAAAAACAGATGTGTAAAAGGGGCTTAAAAAGGAGCAAACTGAACTCTTAATAACCAGTGCCAGTCAGCTGCTTCAAAGGGAAATAAAATAATGTGATGCATTGAAATGTCCTAGATATGCAAGATAAGTACATAATGTTAGGTTTATACAGATCACAAGTCAGACCGCACAAAGAATATTATGTACAGTCTTGTAAACAGGTATATAAAAAGGCTTGGCTGTATACTAGGATGAATGTAAAGGCATTTAAAGGTCAACGATCTTATCATACCCAGACCTGTACACATGACTATGGCCCATCCAATATGTGTACAAAAGGTTCTATCACAATCATAGAAGGAATTTATTTTTAGTTAGAATAGAAGACAATGGAAGTCTCAACCACTGGACGTTGGTGTGGTCAATTTATTGCCTTTCTGCAGAAGATTTCTTGAAATGGGTCAGCGGTCCAGGGATTTAATCTGAATCTGGAAGGATAATTCCCCTTCAAGGGTCTCTCCGGGTTTTACGCTTTGAAGACCCATCCCTGGGATAGGAAGGAGCTGTACAGTTTCAACCCCGGAGCTACTCCTGAACAGCAGATATGCAGGGTTGTGGGGTGTCAAACCCCTGCCAATCATCTGCTCAAGGGTAGCTCTGACACCAGAACCATGCCGCTCGGTCCACTACAGAACAGAGGTGGTTACTGGAGCACTGCTCCCATTCACTTCGGGGGGATGAGCTGCCCTGAAGTAACCAGCTCCATCCATTACACGGTGGCTGGAGCTGTGTAGTTCCAGCGTTGGTGCTACCAATGAATAGCTAATCAGCGGCGGTGTGGATTGTTAGATTCCTGCCAATCTAATATTGATGACCATCCAAGGGATAGTTCATCAATTGTGAAATCCTAAAGAACCCATTAAAATAATGACAAAAGGGATTGCTTTTATTCTGGATCAACACTGCTGGATAACAGGTTGAATGTCATAGGCTTACTCATCCTTACTCTGTTACCATACACCTGCTGGTGTAAAATTCCTGGTGTAGGTCTGAGGTATACCATTAATGATGTATCATTATACCATATAATAATGAGTAACATAGTAAAACAGTTTGTAAGGCTTAAAGAAGACATCCATCTATCCATCCAGTTCAGCCTGTTATCCTGCAAAGATGGTCCAACGGAAGGCAAAAAACCCTCATGAGGTAGAAGCCAATTTTCCCTGGATCAACGACCCCTCTCTAGTAGCTATAGCCTGTAATATTATTACACTCCAGAAATACATCCAGGCCCCTCTTGAATTCCTTTATTGTACTCACCATCACCACCTCCTCAGGCAGAGAGTTCCATAGTCTCACTGCTCTTACCGTAAAGAATCCTCTTCTATGTTTGTGTATAAACCTTCTTTCTTCTAGACATTGAGGATATCCCCTCCTCAAAGTCCTAGGTATAAATAAACTTTACCTAAAAATTATAGCTACTATGCACCACGATCAATTATACATTACCAATAAGGTGGATGGACTGTTCATTCATGCATTTCTTCACAAAGTATTGGTTACCTAACTCAAGGAGTCTTCTGACGCAGTCTGTTTTCTGATGGGTACAGGCTAAATAAAGAGGGGTACCCCTGTTTTGCAGTTCTTTCTCAATGTCTGCTCCGTAAGCTATTACCATTTCTGCACATTCCCTGTGACCTGTAGAGACAAAAAGTAGTGGGCCAGATGATTGTGCCCTGTGGATTCTGCTCATAATAGAAAATAAGGATTCATAAAATTGGGAAAAACTTATGACAGCCACTGGTGATATTTTGATCACTTCTTAGAATATCCACCTAATGTTTGCAGTGTTGGCAGTATTCACATCCCCACCTATCCCTTGGTTAAACTTGATGGAGGAATGTCTTTTTTCAACTGTATTAACTATGTAACTATGGTAAAAAGAAACTTCTGGTAGCAAATGGATACTTTTTTGGCTGGCCTGTACAATAGCGCTTACTAATTAATCAGGGACCTGCTGGAAAGACAAAGAGAAGCGGACAGCAGATCAAACAGGCAGGAACTCGTGATAACAAAAGTAACTCCTAGAGACTCAGTAATAAAGCTAGTAAAATACTTAGTTAAATAGGTTCTACATATATAGGAAGGCAGTGACCTGGGGTAGGGAGAGAGGAGGCAGGCTAAGAAGCCTGCTTTTGCATCTTCGCGTTTCTAGCTTGTTATTCTATATATATATTTTTTTTTTTTCGTAAATGCGATACCTAGGTTAAGATTAAGATTTTGAAATAGAAAGGTACTTTTAATTTTGAAGACATTGTTCTGAAAATTAAAAAAAATAATAATAAAAGACAAAATGGTAAAGAAAGAGATTGTTGCAAAATGTAGAAATGCATATTCCTGTGAAAGTGCTCTCAAGGTAGCAACATACTTCTACTACACTGGAATTAATCTTGTAGATTTATCCCAGGGGCTCAGGCTGGATGATAAATGTGGTGTAGGGACAGACCCTTTTCTCGGACTCTGTACCAGCTATTGGTTAGCTTACTTTGAGACAGAGTTTTAAGGCAGAATTGTGGCACATTTTTAATGCCAAATGGCACATCTTAGGCCATGTCCCTTTTCCAGTAAATCACATGCCCTTTTCTCTAAACCTAGATGCACCACATTGTGCCATTTCCACAAAAATATACTATTATTTTTGCATTATTAGACACTTTAGACACTGGTAGTGCATCCTATAAACTGAATAATAATGAGTCTTTCCATTAAGGAAGCGCCCATTAGTATGCAGGAGATGCGGGCAGCTATGAGTGAAGCAATGCTAGCTATTGCTGTACTTACGGCTCCTTGGTCTTCCTCCTGGCCCACGCTGCACTATCCTGACTGCTGTGGGGAGTCGCTCTGGTAGACAGCGGTGCGGGTGCAGTTTAGAGGCAAAACAAGGAGTCCAGATTGTGCATCAAACAGTGTTTTATTCACACTTGCACACCAGAAATGAAAACAGTCTCTTGGTGACAGTTCACACACAACAGAAATCATGTGGCAAAACCAAAAACAGGCCAACACAGGGTCCAGTCACCTTGGGTGGTTTAAGTGCGGTTCACACCTAGCAGTCGGTTCAGCCGCAGGCGATTCCTCCTTCAGTTTGCAGGGAAACACCACCTTGCTGCGCTCCGTCCTCCAGCACAGAGAACTCCTCAGTCCTGTTAGCAGGCTCCAGGATAATCACACACAGACACAGCTGATGGCTGTGTTTTATACCCAGCCCAAAACTCGGACTGGACCGTGGGGAGCAGCCACCCACCCTACTCTTTAGCTGCTCCCAGTAAGAGCCGGCCCGGATCGGCTTTGCAGCCATGCTATTTAAAAGAGTCAAACAGCACTAGCTGCTGCAGACAAAAACCCGGCTCTCACCTCACCGAGGCCAGCAACCTCGGTGACACGTACCTGCCATCGCAAATGACACCTTGCACCTTACCACATACCCCCCTTTGTTCAACCCTGAGGGGTGAACACACGTGAGGCAGTGGACGCGGGACAGGGCATCTGCGTTGCCCTGCAAGCGGCCTGCCCTGTGTTCCACGGAAAACTTGAAATTTTGAAGAGATAGGAACCACCTGGTGACCCGAGCATTCCTCTCCTTGGCCTGACTCATCCATTTGAGGGGAATGGTCGGTCACCAGACGGAACCTCCTCCCTAACAGGTAGTAGCGGAGAGATTCGAGTGCCCACTTGATAGCCAGGCACTCCCTCTCCACTATACTATATCTGGACTCGGCGGGACTGAGCTTACGGCTCAGGAAGACAACGGGATGTTCTTCCCCGTTGACCTCCTGCGACAGTACCGCACCGAGGCCTACCTCCGAGGCGTCGGTTTGTACGACAAACTCCTTGTTGAAGTCGGGTGTCACCAAAACCGGGGACCCACAAGGGCCGACTTCAATGCGGAGAAAGCCTCCTCCGCCTTCTCACTCCAGCTAACCCTCCCAGACTTTCGCCCCTTCAACAGGTCTGTCAATGGCGCTGCTATTGTGGCAAAGTGGGGCACAAACCTCATGTAGTAACCTACAATCCCCAGGAACGACTTTACCTGCCTGGTGGTGACCGGTCGGGGCCAGTTACGAATGGCCTCTACCTTAGTTACCTGAGGTTTGATGACTCCCCGCCCAATTACATATCCCAGATATTTTGTCTCCTCTAACCCTATGGAGCACTTCTTTGGGTTAGCGGTCAGTCCGGCTTTCCTCAGGGCATCCACTACCGCCTGCACCTTGGGTAAATGGCTTTCCCAGTCGGTGCTGTGGATGACTACATCATCTAAGTAGGCCGAGGCGTACCGACGATGTGGTCGCAGCACTATGTCCATTAACCTTTGGAAAGTGGCGGGGCGCCATGCAGGCCAAAGGGTAACACCTTGTAGTGATACAGGCCCTGCGAGGGTAACAAATGCGGTTTTTCCTTAGCCGACTCCGTTAAGGGTACCTGCCAGTACCCTTTAGTGAGGTCCAGCACAGAAAAATAACGGGCTTGTCCTAAACTTTCAACCAGCTCGTCTACTCGGGGCATGGGATACGCGTCAAACTTGGATACTTCATTTAACTTGCGAAAGTCGTTGCAGAACCGCAACGTCCCATCCGGCTTGGGTATTAGGACTATGGGACTGGCCCACTCACTTTCGACTCCTCAATGACCTCGAGCTTCAACATTAACTGTACTTCCTCCGCGATGGCCCGTCGCCGAGCCTCGGGTACCCGGTATGGTTTTAACCGGATCTTGGCCTGAGGCTCAGTGGCGATGTCATGTTGGATGAGAGACGTGCGGCCAGGGAGGTCGAGAACACATCCGTGTTCCGACTGATGAACTCCTGACTTCCTGAACTTGTTTGGAAGACAGGCTGTCTGCAATTTTACCGTGGTTACTGCTTCACAGGCCTCGAACTGTGGGGCTGGACCCTTTTCACCTAGAAGCCCTGGCCGGGGCTGTGGTCGTCGGCCGTGTCCCTATCTTTCCACGGCTTTAGTAAATTCACGTGGTACACCTGCTCCGGCTTGCGCCGCCTGGCTGGTGTACTTTGTAATTTACTTCCCCTACTTTCTCGATCACCTCATAGGGGCCCTGCCACCTAGCTAGGAACTTGCTGTCAAGGGTGGGTACCAGAACCAACACCCGATCTCCCGGCTTGAAGCCCCGTACCCGAGCCTGACGATTGTACACCCCTACTCTGGGCTTGTTGCGCTGCCTCCATATGCTCCCGGACCAGCGGCAACACCTTTTCCATCCGTTCCTGCATCTGGGTGACATACTCAATGACACTTTTGTGGGGGACAGGCTGTTGTTCCCACGCTTCCTTGGCGATATCCAACAGGCCCCGAGGGTGTCTGCCATAAAGCAGTTCGAAGGGCGAGAGCCCAGTAGAGGCCTGGGGCACCTCTCGCACTGCGAACATGAGATAGGGCAGAAGCAGGTCCCAGTCCTTCCCATCTCTAGACACCACCCTCTTTAACATATTTTTTAAAGTTTGGTTAAACCTCTCGACAAGACCGTCCGTTTGTGGATGAGTAAACGGACGTCCGTAACTGCTTTATACGCAATAATTTACACAGTTCCCTCATTACTTTGGACATAAAGGGGTCCCTTGGTCTGTCAGAACCTCTTTTGGCAGGCCCACACGGGAAAACATTTCCATTAACTCTTTGGCAATGAGTTTAGCTGAGGTATGTCGCAGAGGCACCGCCTCCGGATACCAGTGGCATAGTCGAGAACTACCAGAATGTGTTGGTGGCCCCTGGCAGATTTTGGTACAGGCCCAATTAGATCCATAGCGATTCGCTCAAGCGGGACCTCAATAATTGGAGCGGTACCAGAGGACTACGGAAATGTGGCTGGGGGCTAGTTATCTGACAGGTGGGACAGGACTTACAATAATTCTCTACCTCCTTGAACACACTGGGCCAATAAAACCGCTGCAGTATGCGGTCCTGGGTTTTCTGCCACCCCAGGTGTCCCCCAAGAACATGTTGGTGGGCAAGCTCCATGACAAGCCTGCGATACGCTGTGGGCACCACCAACTGTTCAACAGGCTCACCTCGGATTTGGTTCACCCGATACAACATATCCTGAAGGACAATGAATCGCGGAAACATTAATTCAGCCCCAGGTTTCTGGGGTTTACCATCAATTATTATGACACTTTCCCAGGCTCTGGTTAGGGTTTGGTCCCGGTGTTGTGCGGTCCCAAAATTTTCCCCGGAGACATTGAGGTCTGCCAACTCAGGTCCCGGTGGCAAGTCCTCCGTGTCTCCCACCATTACACTCAGTGGGGTTGTCTCCCCCTCTATCACAGAAGTGGTGGTCACCCCTACCGCAGGCCCTTCGGACTCGGGCTCCCAGGGCTCTGGCCTCCCACAGGAACCAGGCCACTCTGCTAGGGTTACCCCTGTCTCAGGGCTATTAGTCACTTTCACCTCAGGCCATAGTGACGGAAAACCAGGAAGTCTCTTCCAATTATTAGTTCATACGGTAGCTTGGCGGAGATCGCCACTTCACAAGTCCATGTGCCGGCCGCCGTGGACAGAGACATTACAGCCGTGGGATAGTCCTTTAAGTCTCCGTGTATGCACACCACCCCAACTTTCCGGCCCGTATACTGGGAGGGCTGTACCAGGGCAGCACTTACCAGGGTTACTAGGCTCCCTGAGTCCAGCAGCGCCACTGCAAGATTATCACCGACTTGCACCTGGCACAGATGACGATTGTCTAGGGTCTCGGGGTGCCGGTCGCACACAGTCTCCGGGCATACATGGAAGCCCGGTACCCATAATTGGTCTCCATGGGTTCTCCCCACTGTGGACAGTCGGCCCTCACATGGCCAGGCTCGTGACACCGCCAGCAGACTATCGGGGCCGGGTCTACAGGGGTACACCCGAGCAGGTTTCTCGGGTACCAGTCGTCGGGACTGGATGGGAGACCTCCGAGGGTTTGACCGGCCCCCTCCCAACAACACCTCCTTTCAAGGTTTTGTGGCCTCATAGCGCTCGACCAGGTCGACCATGTCCAAGGCATTAGTGGGTGACACCTGGCCGATCCAGTGCTGCAGGGAGTGCGGCAAGGCCCTCCAGAAGATGTCAGCCAGCAGACGGTCCAGCATAGCAGCCGGACTTAGAACCTCAGGCTGCAGCCACTTTTGCAACCTGTGCAGCAACTCATAATACTGCGGCCTGGCGGGTTCAGCCGTATTAAAGTTCCACTGGTGGACCCGCTGAGCCCGGACTAACACGTTCACCCCCAGTCTTGCCAGGATCTCACCTTTCACGGTCGGGTAGTCAGCGGCTTGGTCATCTGGGAGGTCAAAAAATACTTGCTGGGGTCCAGACGCCAGGAACGGAGCGGCGACCTCTGCCCACTGTTCTCGGGGTAATTTCTCCCTCACGGCCACCTTCTCGAACACCGCCAGATAGGTCTCCACATCATCCGAGGGGTCATCTTAGGGATCGCGGCACGGACAGCTTTCCGGGCATCGTGGGCGCGGTGGGGCGCTCCTGCCGCTTGCAACGCCATCACGTGCTGTAGCAGTAGCTGGTTGGTCTCCCGCTGCTGCACGTTAGCCTCTATGAGGGCTTTCACAGCCGCCTCCATTTTGTCGGGGATCACAGGCTGCAACTTTGCCGGCTTAATATAGGACATTCACTTCTGCTCAGCAAAAACAAAGTTCGGCGTTCACGCCAGCCTCACTGCGCATGCCCGCATCCGACACCAAATGTGGGGAGTCGCTCTGGTAGACAGCGGTGCGGGTGCAGTTTAGAGGCAAAACAAGGAGTCCAGATTGTGCATCAAACAGTGTTTTATTCACACTTGCACACCAGAAATGAAAACAGTCTCTTGGTGACAGTTCACACACAACAGAAATCATGTGGCAAAACCAAAAACAGGCCAACACAGGGTCCAGTCACCTTGGGTGGTTTAAGTGCGGTTCACACCTAGCAGTCGGTTCAGCCGCAGGCGATTCCTCCTTCAGTTTGCAGGGAAACACCACCTTGCTGAGCTCCGTCCTCCAGCACAGAGAACTCCTCAGTCCTGTTAGCAGGCTCCAGGATAATCACACACAGACACAGCTGATGGCTGTGTTTTATACCCAGCCCAAAACTCGGACTGGACCGTGGGGAGCAGCCACCCACCCTACTCTTTAGCTGCTCCCAGTAAGAGCCGGCCCGGATCGGCTTTGCAGCCATGCTATTTAAAAGAGTCAAACAGCACTAGCTGCTGCAGACAAAAACCCGGCTCTCACCTCACCGAGGCCAGCAACCTCGGTGACACGTACCTGCCATCGCAAATGACACCTTGCACCTTACCACACTGCGTACAACGTCAGGATGTAGTGAGCTCACTATGATCTGACTGAGTTCAGTCATAGTGTGCGTACTTTGACTTGGCACTGTAGTCAGGACAATGCAGCGCAGGCCTCGACAAAGACCAGGGAGTGTAACTGCAGGAAAGTCAGAACAATGGCTTCAAAATGACAGTACCTTTTTATAAATAAACAAAAATGTTATTACTTACCGGTAATTTTATTTTACGGAGCCCATGACAGCACCACCGGAGAGGAGGATCCACCCCCACGAGACAGGAAACCTGCAGAACAAAAAGGGCGGACACTCTCCTCCCCTTCAGTGAGTTTTCCAAGTATCGGAGGAAGGCCGCCAACATATATTAGACATGTAAATAACTTTTTTATTTTTTTTTTGCAACACCCGTGCAGTAGGAAGGACACATAGGGAGGGAAAGCCGTGGTGCTGTCATGGGCTCCGTAAAATAAAATTACCGGTAAGTAATAACATTTTTTCGTGTCGCCCATAACAGCACCACCGGAGACTTACTAGAGGAAACTCTAAGGGTGGGAGGTAGAAAGAAGGACCCCTTCACCAAAGGAAGAATCCCCCGAAAAGTTTAGGTCCAACCTATAATGTTTAAAAAAGGTAGAGGGTGAAGACCAAGTCGCTGCCTTGCAAATTTTCTCGATTGGAACCGAGGACCTCTCTGCCCAGGATGCTGTAACTGCTCTGGTCGAGTGAGCCCTTAACCCAACAGGAGGGGACAGACCAGAGGACAGATAAGATAAGGAAATAGCAGCAACGATCCATCGGGCGATGGAACACTTAGAGGCAGCCGAACCCTTATTCACTCCCTGAAACTGAAGGAACAGTGAAGAATACTTCCGCCAGGCAGATGTAGAGGACAGATAAGCTAAGAGAGCTCTTCTGACATCTAGACAATGGAGAGACTTTTCTTCCACAGTGGAAGGATTCTGGAAAAGGGAAGGGAGAATAATTTCCTGAGAACGGTGAAATCTGGTGACGACTTTTGGGAGGAAAGCCGGGTCAGGACGAATGATGACCTTGTCCTCTAATATTAAGGTGTACGGAGGGATTATGGAGATGGCCTGAATCTCGCTAATCCTGCGGGCGGAGGTCAAGGCTATTAATATGGCCAGTTTAAAGGTCAGGTGTTTAATAGTGGAGGAATCAATAGGCTCAAAGGGAGACTCTGATAAGGCTTTTAGCACTACCTCTAAACTCCAGGGAGGAGGCCTAGGAACTGAAACTAGGGAGGTTCTATCTACAGCCCTAAAAAATCTGGATACCCACGAACTTCCAGCTAAGTTCTGGTTAAACAAGGCTGATAGAGCTGAGACCTGAACTTTTAGCGTGCTGACTGCTAGGCCTAGCTCTAGCCCCTTCTGGAGAAATTCCAGGATAGTCTGTAAGGGGGCTACTGCAGGGATGTCCCCTAAATGGATCTGGGCGAAGTCTAGAAATTTATGCCAGATTCTGCTATAAATTCCTACAGTGACCGCTTTCTTGCTCTTTAGCAGGGTAGAGACTAGGGCGTCAGAAAACCCTTCCTTTTTTAGTAACCACCTCTCAAATTATAGGCCGTTAAGTGTAGGTTTTCCACAGCTGGATGTATCACTGGTCACTGGCTTAGAAGCCCCCGGACCGAAGGAAGAACCCAAGGATCGGAGACCGACATGGTCCTGAGCCCAGTGAACCAGGCCCTCCTGGGCCAAAAGGGTGCTATTAGTATTACCCTGGCCTTCTCTTCCCGAATTTTCCTCAAAACCCGGGGAATCAGGGAAAAAGGGGGGAAGGCGTAAGCCAGGCGAAACTTCCACTCCTGAGACAGAGCATCTATCCCACAAGGGGATCCCGACTGATTTAGAGAAAAAAACCTCAGTACTTTCTTGTTTGAATGGGTAGCAAACAAGTCGATTTCCGAAAGGCCCCAAAGATCTACAATATTTCTGGAAAATTAACGGATTCAGAGACCACTACCCCTGAGACAGGGTATGACGGCTCAAGAAATCAGCTTGTTTGTTCTCCACACCTCTTATGTGAACAGCTGAAATCGAGGTACACATTTTCTCTGCTAGCTCCAAAATAGAGAAAGCTTCCTCCATAAGGGCTCTGCATCTTGTTCCTCCTTGTTTGTTTAAATAGGATACTACAGTCCTGTTGTCTGAAAGAATTCTTAAATTTCTTCCTTTTATTTTTGAAAGTGAATTCCTCATAGCTAGGCCTACCGCCATCAGTTCCTTTAGATTTGAGGACTGACATCTCTGAAGGGGGTTCCAACGGCCCTGACAGGATGAACCTTGAATGTGGGCCCCCCACCCCCCAAAGACTTGCGTCCGTAGTCAGGCAAACCAAGCTGTCTATCTTCCACGGGGTCCCCTGTGTGAGATTTTCCTTTACTAGCCACCAGGCTAATTCCAGGATAGTCTGGGATGAGACTTCCAAACTGGCATCCAGTGATCTGCTCTTCTCCAAACTGGCCAGAATTTCCCACTGTAAGGCCCTGGAATGTAACTGTGCCCACCTTACTGCCGGGATACAGGACGTGAGTGTGCCCAGGACTGACATCGCCTTCCTTATAGATGTCACTGGTCTTTGGGTTAGGCTTGTGATCTTGCTTTGGATGATCTGTACCTTCTCTATAGGCAAAAAACATTTCTGGAGAGAAGAGTCCAAAATCAAGCCCAGGAACACCTGTTTCTTTACTGGACGGGATCTTGATTTCTCTTCGTTTATCATCCAACCCAACTTCCCTAAGATGGTACGGACCTCTAGAACTGCTAGACTGCAAGCCTCTTCTGACTGACCTATGATTAAGAAGTCGTCTAGGTAAGGGATAAAAAGAATATTCCTTTCCCTTATGTGGGCCGCCATCTCTGCCACCAACTTTGTGAATACTCTCGGAGCCATGAAAGTCCGAAAGGGAGAGCCTGGTATTGAAAATGTCGAAGTTGACCATCTACGAAAACTGCCACCCTTAGGAACTTCTGATGTTCTACAGCAATGGGGACGTGGTAGTACGCGTCTTTTAGGTCGAGAACTGCCATAAAACAGTGAGGGTATAAGAGATTGATAGCTGATCTTATTGTTTCCATCTTGAATTTCTTCGGCTGAAGGAAGAGGTTTAATTTCTTTAGATTTATGATGGTTCTCCAGGAACCGTCCGTTTTTTTTTCCCTCTTTCTTCCTCTAATACCGGAATTAAAACTGATTTTTCTATTAATTTCAACACCTCTATTTCCATGATGGATTTTCCCCGCACGGAACAAGGATCTACGGTGGGTAAGAATCTGGCAGGAGGAGACTGAAGGAATTCCAGATTTAGGCCTCTGGATATGGTATCGAGCACCCAAGGGCTTAAGGAAATTTTTCTCCATTCTAATGCGAAATCCTTCAGTCTGCCTCCTACCGGAGTGCTGGCGTCATTGTTGGTCTGACTTCCTTTTATCTGAGGAGGGCTGACTAAAGAAAAAATTCCTGTTCTTTCTTTGACCCCTAAACCGATCTTCTCTAGGCTTTCTATCTTGTTCCTGGTTTCCTTTAAAGGGACGAAAGGGGCGACTAAATCTGCTTTTACTGGGGAAAGAGCTCTGAAAACCGGGAAACTTTCTCTTTTTGTCAGCCGCCTTATCCAGGAGGTCATCTAAACTAGGACCAAAGAGGTACTCCCCCTCACACGGCACTCCGCAGAGCTTTGTCTTGGAGGCAGTATCGCCGCTCCAATTTTTTATCCAAAGCGCTCTCCGAGCTGAATTGGATAAGGCTGCTGATTTAGCGGCCAATCTGACCGAGTCAGCAGAAGCATCTGCCAAAAAGCCGGCTGCTTTTTAAATTGTAGGGAGGGAGGCCAGAATCTCCTCACGGGGACTCCTGTTTTTTAGCTGAGATTCTAGCTCAGACAGCCCAAAAATTAAGGATCGGGCCGTACAGGTGGAGGCTATACTGGGCCTAAAGGATGAAGTTGATGCCTCCCAAGCTCCTTTAAGAAAAGCGTCTGCCTTTTTATCCAGAGGATCTTTCAATATGCCGGTATCCTCAAATGGCAGGGTCGTTTTCCTTGAGACTTTGGAAATGGCCACATCAATACGGGGAGCCTTATCCCAGGTGGCCGAGTCCTCGTTTTTAATGGGATATTTGCATTTGAGAGTTTTAGATATAAACACTTTTATTTGGTTTCTTCCACTCTCCTTTAATCAAAGCTGCCACATTCTTGTGTACTGGAAAGGTACCATGTTGTCTGGTCTCTAACCCCCCGAACATGATGTCCTGAAAAGATCGGGGCTCCCGGGTCTTTAAAGCGGCCTTTAAAAGCTTCCCAGTATCTTCCACAGGGAAACACGGTCTCCCCCTCTTCCTCATCAGAAGAGGATTGGGACGAGACGTCAGAAAGCTCAACTACTGAAGAGGGAACATCTTCCTCTCCTTCTGAAGAAATGGGATTTCGCAAGGATTCTTTACGATTAGGCTTCTGCTCCCTCTTGGCAGTCCTGGAGGAGTTAACCTCTGACCGAACCAACGCCTGTAGACATTTGTAAAAAGAAGGAGACTCCTCTGCTACTGTTCTGTCTATACAGGGCTGGCACATCCTTTTATCCCAGTCAGAAGGTAAACCCACTCTACACAATACGCACTCTTTATTCTTCTTTTTGGCCACAACTTTTTTAGGCTTAACCTGCAATTAAACAGTAATGCCTGTCAGTAAAAAGGTATCCAGGTCATAAGAGACCCACACTCACCCCTTCAGAGGTACCAGAGCAGGAGGGACAGCAGGCTCCTCAGAAAGCTTGTCCTCCTCCATGATGTGCCGACAGGTTTAGCCAGGTAGCAACCAGACGCCGGCTAACGAAATTCGCGCTCTTCTCATAGGGCGCATGAAGATGACGTCATTTGCCGACGTTCACGCCGGTCACATGACCGCAGGAGCGCTTCCCGGCTACTCACTGCCCAAGCCCCTCCTCTTCCTCCCCCTGGCGGCCGGCGTCTAATCTTCGCGGCACCTCCATGAAGGTGCCGGCTTTCCACTGCTCCAGCACACTGAATACCCCCTCCAGAGCTCAGCTGTGCCTCTGCTCAGCCCTTAGCGCACCTCGATGCCGCCAACCTTACCAGGGACCGCAGGTCAGTAGCGGAGCGCCACCAGAGAGAGGGACTGTAAACTTCATGTGCAGTGTCCCAGGGGGTCAGTAGTGTACCTTTAGGTATGCTGGGCTTTGTAGTGCAGGGCAACCCACTAACCTGGGACTGACTGTCGTCTTCAATCGGGTCAGCACTGGAACAGGCAGGTGATAAATGTCGTGACGCCAGTGCCAATTGAACGGTGGCACACCGTGTAGTGATAGGTGAAATAATTGAGGAATCTTGATATATTTAAATAACAGGAGAACTTTACTGAACGTAGTTGCAGACAGTTGAACAGTTATCAAGTACAGCTCCAGAATGTTCCACACGTTACAATACAGTCACAGAAGTGGTTCAAGTTAGTAATCACAGTCCCAAAGGGCCATCCTCAAGACAGGCCTCCTAAGATCGGGCTTTAATCTTACTCTTAATGCAGCAACACACTTCAGGCAATTGTCCTCTCTCTCCAGGGATACTTGTCCTGCTTGCAGCTTGACTAAGGAGGCAACACTTCTCCACTAGTTCTAGGGTCTGGACTGCTCCTCCTAGGGCATGAATCTTCCTAGGATGGACCCCCACAGGCGATAGGGCCTGGGCTGACTTCAGCGGGCACAAGGCCTGGGCCTTGCCTTCACAGGCTCAAGGCCTGAGCTGGACTTCACAGGCTCATGGCCTGTACTTAACTTAGACTCAGTCTAATCTGCCTTTTCTTTCCCTGACTGGGCCTATTTATAAACTAGGGCTCCCTAGCTCCCTCTAGCGTCTTAGAGCTGGAATGACACCCCTAGCAGGCCTGCACATGGCAAATATCACAGTAACAGGGAAATACACAGCATTGCATTACATGAAGATGTATTACACCCATCTCCTCATAACTGAGGTGAACGACAGCACACAAGTGACCCTTCTGTAGTGACAGGCATTACAGCTCCCGTACACTACATACCCCGCTGCTTTAAACTGAGTACAACCTCGTACTCCATCAGGGCCCGCCCAACTGGAATTTTCACCTGAAATAGAAAAGGAGAAAACATGCAGGCATACATATACATAATTCATCTGCATATATATTCATATCAGGTCCAGCTGGCAAAGGTGAAGTGTGGTGACAAGGGGCGTCGTTCTCTTCCTTCAGGATAATGAGTGGAACTGGGGCGCTGACCTGGCACAGCGGATGTTAGGGAATACCAGGATAGTCCATGACTGAGTAACGGTAGGTCCATAATAAGAGCAATATCTCAGAGGCTCGCACATAGGAAGTCCATCTCTGGGCACATTGGCTTGAATAAAATGGTAATAAATACAGTCAGCAGCACACACATAATATTGACAATACAGGACTCTGACAATACCAAGGAAACATCATCCTGGCAAGTCCTGCTTACCCTTTAAAAGTGCTGACATAAAAAAGCCCTTTCAACCTGAAATGGGGGTTAAAAGGGGATAAGGTGCAAAACAAAAGCACAACTTGGATTTATTAAAATACTCTTCTCTTTCTTTCAAAGCAGGCAGGATGTCCCGGAAACAGAAAAGGGCAGGCTGGGAGCAGGGGTTCCACAGTGGCTACTGAATTTTCAACAAACATGCCACCGGCCGTGGGGAACTGGCAGCAAGCTCCACCAGCCTGACAACATATGGGACAGCTCCTGCAACAATCATGATGTCCCTGTGAGGATCAGCAAAATGGCCTAGCAGGCCTGCTCACAGGTAGGTATCAAAGGAGCCCTGTTCATCGGACGTGGTGCAACCCGGTGCCGCCGGTAGCATGGGCCATGCACCAGGGCCACTTGGAGGTGGTGCCCACCAAACAGAATGGGCTGAAAACATTACGGGTATTGGGCCTACCCACCTCACTGGCCCGCTGGGTTGCGGACATACAGGAGCTGCTGGTCTCGGGACACGGGCCGGCCCTGGGGCAGACGCTTCCTCTGGCCGGGATAAGGTGGTCCCGTCAAGACGGACTCGGCTCCTGGCATACTTTAATTTAGCTGTCTCCACGCTAATCTTGGGTGATTCCGCGCTAGCGGTAGGACCTCGGGTTACGGGCTCAGGCTGTACAGGGGGCACAGGTGACTCACCACTGCTGGGCTGCTGCGATGCTGCTCTGGAACTTGCCACTTGACGCAGGCCATACAGGTACACTTGTAGTTTAGCGATCCGTTCCTCCAGGGCGGCGATCTCGCTGCTGGATTCCGGCACACTTGCAGCAGGCTCAGGGGACGTCTCCTCTGTACGGTTCCCCCGCAGGTTATCCATAGCCTCGCTAAACTGGGCCATCCGCGCCCAATCAGCGGCTGTCTTCTCCCGTCGCGGCAGCTCTGGAGAGGGATATGGACTGGCAGGCCTGTCCAAGATGGTCGGCTGCCAGAAGATGTTCGGGCCTAAGAAGGAACTCTTCTCCTGGTAGGTGTTTCGGCTTGGCCCCGGTGGATCCTCTGTCTCCGCCAGATCTTCTGCTCTTTCCCAGTCCTCCGGTACTGGTCCTGGACGGGCCACTACGGTGGCATATGGGCCTCGCAGGCCTTTCGCGGGAGTAAACTCTACTCGCTCACCGACTGCCAGGTTATGCAGTCGCCCTGGGAGGTAACTGCGCTTGACGGACCGGCGATTCACATAGTAGTCACGGTTGGTGCCGGTCTCCTGGATGAATCCAAACCCCCGGACTTTATCAAACTTCAGAACAACTCCGGTGCGGCGTTCGAGTTGGGGTTTGCCCTCCACGGAGTCTTCATAGATTCGCTTCGTCACCTCCTCAAAATACTTCTTCTGGGTGGTGGTTTTCAAAGTTGCCGCCACCCGGATCTCTGCCATCAAGGCCGACCACGCAGGGTTCCGGGGGAGAAAGCCTTCCCGCGGCTGATGAAACCGGCAGGGTTCGGCCTGCGGCCATGGACAGGTCTGGGCCACTTCACTGGGAGTATAAGCCGGGGGCGCTTGGCGCTCCCTATTCGCTCCTGAGGTCGCCTCCATCGCTTTCGCTACGGTTCCGGATCCCTCTGATCCAGGTAGGAAGTCGCGGAGTAGGGTGAGCCACCGTTTCTGCAGGCTCCACCCTGTCGTTTCTTGCACGCCCCCTAGGTATTTCAGTATAGGGTAGGCGGCTTCCATATTATAATCCTCAAAGGGAGGCGTTACCTCCAGGCAGTCTCCTCCTCCCTCTTGGAGGGTTTTGGCGCCAAATTTTCGCGCCACTGAGGACAGTGATGGCGCAGGAAGAAGTCCAATGGCGCCGGTGGCCATCTTGGGCGCCATGATGCAAATTCAGTGACAGCAAGCAGGATGGCAAAAAGAACACAAAACTCCACTTTGAAGCAGCAATTTTTCTCTCTGGGGGTAGCGCAACACAACACAGCGCCTCCAATTCCTCCCAAGCACAATTGTAATCCACAAATTTGGAAATAAAGGGTACAGTCCTTGCAATACGGTGGTGGAATAGTTAAAGCACACAGTTCACACTTCTCTGCACTGCAGAAGCATGCAATCCTGTTCGTGATGCCAAAAAGAGCGATGCAGTGTTCCAGGGGGTCAGTAGTGTAGCTTTAGGTATGCTGGGCTTTGTAGTGCAGGGCAACCCACTAACCTGGGACTGACTGTCGTCTTTAATCGGGTCAGCACTGGAACAGGCAGGTGATGAATGTTGTGACGCCAGTGCCAATTGAACGGTGGCACACCATGTAGTGATAGGTGGAATAATTGAGGAATCTTGATATATTTAAATAACAGGAGAACTTTACTGAACGTAGTTGCAGACAGTTGAACAGTTATCAAGTACAGCTCCAGAATGTTCCACACGTTACAATACAGTCACAGAAGTGGTTCAAGTTAGTAATCACAGTCCCAAAGGGCCATCCTCAAGACAGGCCTCCTAAGATCGGGCTTTAATCTTACTCTTAATGAAGCAACACACTTCAGGCAACTGTCCTCTCTCTCCAGGGATACTTGTCCTGCTTGCAGCTTGACTAAGGAGGCAACACTTCTCCACTAGTTCTAGGGTCTGGACTGCTCCTCCTAGGGCATGAATCTTCCTAGGCTGGACCCCCACAGGCGATAGGGCCTGGGCTGACTTCAGCGGGCACAAGGCCTGGGCCTTGCCTTCACAGGCTCAAGGCCTGAGCTGGACTTCACAGGCTCATGGCCTGTACTTAACTTAGACTCAGTCTAATCTGCCTTTTCTTTCCCTGACTGGGCCTATTTATAAACTAGGGCTCCCTAGCTCCCTCTAGCGTCTTAGAGCTGGAATGACACCCCTAGCAGGCCTGCACATGGCAAATATCACAGTAACAGGGAAATACACAGCATTGCATTACATGAAGATGTATTACACCCATCTCCTCATAACTGAGGGGAACAACCGCACACAAGTGACCCTTCTGTAGTGACTGGCATTACAGCTCCCGTACACTACACATGCTGCAGGCTTCCCACCAGAGACAGGTAACCATACTGAAGGGGAGGAGAGTGTCCGCCCTTTTTGTTCTGCAGGTTTCCTGTCTCGTGGGGGCGGATCCTCCTCTCCGGTGGTGCTGTCATGGGCGACAGGAAAAATACTATACTAGCGTAGGCCCAAAGAAGACCAGGGAGTGGGACTGCAGGATAGACTGCCAGACCTGCAGAGTAGCGGCAGAGCAGGAGAGGTAAGTTAATACACTTATTTTAGCTATGATGGGAGCCTGATCTGTGGTCTGGTGAGAGTCTGACATGAAGATCTGATGAGGTTCTGATATGAGGATCTGATATGGGGGGTCTTATATAGGAGTGTGATCTGAGGATCTGATATGGCCATCTGATCTGAGGATCTATTATTTGGGTCTCATCTAAGGATCTGATATGGCGGTCTGATCTCAGGATCTGATATGGGGGCCTTATATAGGGATCTGATCTGAGTTATCAAATTGGGATCTGATATGAGGATCTGATATGGGGATCTGATATGAGAGTTTGATCTGAGGTCTGATCAAATTTTTTTTTCTTATTTTCTTCCTCTAAAACCTAGGTGCTTCTTATAAAGTGAAAAAGACAGTAGATGACGATTAGTAAACTTTGATAAATTTGGTGCATCTTTACAGATAACACTCTTCAAGATGGGTTAGTACAGTTTTAGCATGCCATCGCCCTAGTGGAGTCAGACTGAATCTTTATTTATATTTGGTGTAATTTTTATTGGAAATAAAAAGCAAATACATTACAGGGCGTATCTTGTCAATATTACAAACTCAAATGTTCCAGAAGAAACTCAATAAAAATGTATAACATATAACAATAATACCCCCCACCCCCTCCCAACTTTTCTTGTGTAGAGACGACCATCCTAATCCATATTGGGAAAACATTCTATGCTTGGCGAGCATAGTGTATCACTGTACTGTATGTGTAATTATTTGTCTAGACCAGAATGTCAGTACTGTCCAGTGCCACTCAGACTATATTAGAGTTCCCCCCCGCTCACAATGTTTGCTCTAGTACAGAGAGCTGACCCCGTAAGCAATCTCTTGCCAACGCCTGCAATGCCAGTCCTGGGACTTCGAACCATCCTCTCCAAATAGCCAGGAATTTAGCTGGACATCTTCTTTTCGGATATATTGCTCTTTCATATCTCAATATGGCATTAAGTGGGTGGGTTCTGTTCTATCCAATGTTTGGCTATTAATATTCTAGCTTGGAATAGCATTCTTTGTATACTTAAAGACATTCCGCTGTCACCTCTGGTTACGTCCATAAGACCTAATATACATACTTTGGGATCACTCAATAGCTGCATCTGAGTTGTCTGAGCAATTATCCGCAGAATCTCATTCCAATATGTTCCTAACCCAGGACATTCCCAAAACATATGCATCAAGGAGGCTGCCTCAGTTCCACACTGGGGACAGCACAAGTTGGTCCGAATACCTATCTTATGTAAGAATACAGTGGTTTTATACACTCTATAGAGTGGGATAGACATTGAGCTTCACTAAGTGTTAAGCTAGGAGTTAAAGCCAGGACATTGTTCCACTGCTCCTGTGTAATGGTGCCCATATCCTGTTCCCATTTATCTTTAATCGGTAAACAGCTTGATGAGGTAGATAGGTCAAACAAATGTCTATATAACATAGAAATAAATCCTTTAGAACTGCCACTATGCAGCACCTGTTGGACTATCGGAGGGGGGCTGATATTTGTATGCCCTCCTTAAACTGAGCCTGATATACGTGTCTCAACTGTAGGAATTGGTGGAACACAGTGGGAGACCAAATTCCTGTTGCAATTGTGCAAATGACTTCTGAACCTGATGAAGGAAGAGAATGCCCCTTTCTTCCCACGGGGAGAAACCTTACAATCTAAATATTTCAGGTAACCGCGGGTTGCGCCATAAAGGCGTGTTGTCATATAGTCCTTGGAGTCTAATTAGTTCCTTAAACCTAGACCAAATTTTTGTTATTAATGATACTGTGGGATAGTTCTCAGAACACGTCTGTGGCTTTTCCAGTTCTGCCATAGCAATGGGCGTCTTTTGTTTCATAATAAATGACGCTATTCTGGCCAAAGGTCCCAGACCAGTACATTGTCCCCATCCCTTAAGATGCTGTAGTTGTGCAGCTACAAAGTATAGCCATGGATTTGGGAGAAAAAGGCCCCCCTCCTCCTTCTTACCCCTCTGAAGTGTCTCCATACGAATTCTAGGTTGTTTCTTTTTCCATACTAGGGAGTGAAAGATACCCTGGATCTTATAAAATACCCTTTGGGGGATCCACACAGGGGAGGTATGTAATATATACAACACAGATTGAATTTTTAATGCTACTTTTTTTAAAGTCACAGTTAATAAATCTGATGTACACCTAATATAATGATACCACATAGTGAACCATACCTATTTTTCAAAAGAACAGCATAAAAAGAAAAAAAAAAAAATAATTGAATTTTGGTGCAAATGAAAAAATAGATCCCCCTTTTAGGTTTACGTTCCTCAATAGTTTCAAGATTTGTTTGAATATCAGTGAATAACATTCTTGTCTACCATTAGAGGACCTTTATCGTATGTACATTTTTAGTGTGTATGCTGAGAAGGCTCCCGAAGTAGCAACAAATGTGTCCATAAGATTACATTAGCCGAACGGAGACTTCAATCTGACCAGTAGACGTCAGAGTACCTCTAAGCCAAGAGGATGGAAAGGCTTCTTCCATTCAACAGAATCCAGTAAAAAATGTAAGGGTTAAAGGTATCCTTTTTTTTTTTTTTTTTTTTCCCACTCGGTGACAGATGCCGCTGAAGGCATCTCTTTAATGTATATGTCATATAAGTCAAATATGTACATACTCAGTCCTGAAGTGATATACCCGTATTTTTTGCCCTATAAGACGCACCGGTCCATAGGACGCACCTAGGTTTTAGAGGAGGACAATAAGAAAAAAAAGTTTTCATTAGACCTCAGGTCAGACCACCAAACAGATGCCCAATTTTAATCAGACCTCAGCTGACAGCCCCAATCAGACCCCCAATGTTAATAAAACTCCAATAAAACCTTAAGATTAAACCCCCACTAAGACCTCAGCTGAGACCCCAATGTGAATGACCCCAATAACACCTCAGATAAGAACCCCATGCCTCTCATCAGCCCCCATATGTTTCTCATCAGCCCCCATATGTTTCTCATCAGCCCCATGCCACAGAGCACATAAAAAAAACCTTACCTCTCCTGCTCCAGATAACGCCGTTACTCACCTCCAGCGCTCCTCCTGCTCTTCCTGCCGCCAGCTGTGCTGTGCACCGACGCACACATCGTGAGGTCACAGAGCGTCCTCACGCTGTGCGCAGTCACTGCACAGCCGGCAGCAAAGAACCAAGAATCGGTGAGTACAGAGCCTTCACAGCTTCCTGGTCCTCCGGAACCAATGAGCGCTTCCATAATGAAAGCGCTCATTAGTATTCACCCCATAAGACGCAGGAATGCGTCCTATAAGGTGAAAAATACGGTACCTCAACTTAGCATGGGCAGCACTCTGTGAACTCAATACATCAGCAGCACAAATCTCTCTTAAAGTTTGCTGCAATGTATCGCTCTGGGCTCATAGATGATTACTTAAAGGGAATCTGTCACCAGCGACCTCCCTATCCAGCTGTTTGCATAAACACATAGCTGTGGTTCACCTGATTAGATCATGGTTTTCTTTTGTTGATCCAAGGCACTGTTCCCAAATTATGATACTTCTTCTTAACCCCTTAGTGACCACGCATATTTTTTTAAATCGCATTCCAAGAGCTAGAACTTTTTTTTTTCACCAATGTGCTTGTATGAGGTCTTATTTTTTGCAGGACAAGTTATAGTTTTTAATGCACCATTTTGGTTACATGTAATGATTGATTAAAGCCAGCTGTTTAGCTGAAACCCCCTTTGTTTACGTCATTAAAAGGACTATTAGGGGTCACTAAGGGGTTGATATGCAAATTAGGCCTTTGGTGCAATGAGGGTGTCACTATTGTACTTGTTGCACCCAAGCTCCTCTTCATTCTGTGGCCAGCTGCTCCCTGGCTATTTTGATTGACAGGGCTAGGCTGTAGTAAGGCAGCGGGGGATGGTCTGGTGACAGAAAGGTGCAGAGCTTTGGTGCCACAGGAGCAATGGTGACGCCCTCACTGCACCAAAGGCCTAATTTTCCTATTACACAAAAGTATAATAACTCGGGAACGGAGCCTCAGATCAACAAAAGAAAAACAGCATCGTAATCAGGTGAACCACAGCTATGTGTCTATGGCTGAATAGGGTGGTCGCTGGAGACAGATTTCCTTTGTATTCACTTCTCAGCTAAGAGCCGTGCAATCAACAGCCACGCGATTTTACTGCAAACTCGCCATATTGTAAACTTCACTGACAACAAATATGTTGAAACTAGCAACATATTAAACCACAAAGTTTATTAGAAAGCTTTTCATAGCCAGCGATTATGCTCCATTTAATATATCTCTATATATACACACACACAAACACACACATATGACCCCTTTAAAGGTATATCAGTAAAATATAGTATGCGACTGTGATTAGAAGGGTCTCAAACCCACCCACATCGGATTAGGATTTACCATTATTAATACTGGAGAAGTGTAATATGTTACCTCTTAAAACTGCTTCATGAAGGGGAAAGGCAAGTTGAGTTTCCAGCTCTGGGTTGGCACCATGGTCCAGTAACATGCTAACACAGGCCACACTTCCACTGCTGCAGGCATTATACAGAGGGGTGATCCCATCAACCGTCACAATGTTTATCTGGAGAGGAACCAATATGGAATCAGAGTCACCAGCGACCTTCCTATCAAACTGTTTACACAGACACACAGCTGTGGTTCACCTGATTAACCCCTTAGTGACGAATGACGCACTATGTACGTCATGATGTGGTGTTAGTTATCGCATCATGACCTGCACAGTACGTCATGAAATGAAAGTGTCACCGTAAGTATACTCGCGCTTAAGTATTAAGTTATTACTCTTAACGGGTGTCACAGACATCAGAGCTGTCAGGGCACCTGTCAGGGGACCAATCACAGCAGTCCATGTTTCCCAATCGCTGTGATTGGTCACTCAGACATGAGTGATTAATCGCAGCGCGTCCTGCTTGCCGGCAGGCAAGAATTATCCAGCGCAGCTCCGACCTCCTCATTGTGACAGTTAGGCCCCTTTCACACGGGCGAGTTTTCCGCGCGGGTGCAATGCGTGAGGAGGACGCATTGCACCCGCACTGAATCCTGACCCATTCAGTTCTATGGGGCTGTGCACATGAGCGGTGATTTTCACGCATCACTTTTGCGTTGCGTGAAAATCGCAGCATGTTCTATATTCTGCGATTTTCACGCAGCGCAGGCCCCATAGAAGTGAATGGGGATGCGGGAAAATCGCAAGCATCCGCAATCATGTGCGGATGCGTTGCGATTTTCCGCATTGTTGCTTAGCAACGGACCCAATCTCTATTATTTCCCCTTATAACATGGTTATAAGGGGAAATAATAACATTCTTAATAAAGAATGCATTGTTAAATGATGAGGAAGGGGTTAAAAATAATAAAAGTTAACTTACCTTAGCCACTTGATCGCGTAGTCGCGATCTGTCCTCTCTTTCCCTGCAGCATCGATGATCTAAAGGACCTGTGATGACGTCACATCACATGGCCCAATCACATGCTCCATCACTATGGTGATGGAGCATGTGATTGGTCCATGTGACCATGTGACATCATCCAAGGTCCTTAAACACTATCCTCAGGCTGTGGATAGTGGTTAAGGGCCTGTGATGATGTCACATGGTCACATGGACCAATCACATGCTCCATCACCATAGTGATGGAGCAGGTGATTGGGCCATGTGATGCTGTGACATCATCACAGGTCCTTTACATCTTTCAAGCTAACGGAGAGGAGGCCGGGCTTCGTGATCAACGGAACAGGTAAGTAATTATTAGTTTATTATTTTAACTCATTCTGCACCAGTTTAAACATTAGGGAGATGGCCAAGGGTATTATTTTACATTATAACTATGTTATAATGTGAAATAATACCAGCGGGACAATTTCTGACCCAAACATGCACTTCTGTGAAGAAGTGCAGGTTCGGGTCTGGGTACCAAAAGTGCCGATTTTTCTCCCGCGCGTGCAAAACGCATGACAGCGCTTTGCACTCGCAGGGAAAAATCGCGGCGATTCCCGCAACGCACCCGCACTGTTTGACGGAGTGCACCCGCAACGCCCGTGTGCAAGAGGCCTTACAGTTCAGGAGATCGGAGCTGCGCTGCCCTGGTCTTCAGTCAGAGTGCGCCCAAGCAAATAAACACCCCACAGTGCCCCAAACAAACAGTTCCCCTGACACCCCATCCTCGAACCACCCTTCCTCCCCACAGAACTTCAGTGGTGGGGGGGGGGGGGGGGTTATAAAATTGTGTATTATAGCTAGCTAGGTAGCTTGAAATAGTTGAGGTAAGTGTTAGGGTTAGGCATTTAAAAAAAAAATTAAAAAAATTATATACCGTATTTTTTGCCCCATAAGAGCCAAAAGTGGGGGTGAATACTTATGAAGTGCTTCATTAGTAAGGGAGGACCGGGAAGCAGTGTGTACTCACCGCTTCTTGGTCCTCGGCGCTCCACTGTGATGACTGCGCACGTGTGAGGTTGCAATGTGACCTCACACTGTGCACACCCACACAGCAGACAGAAGTGGTGGAAGACCGAAAATGGCTGAGCGTATGTATACGGCAGAGTAGGCATACACATTCATCTGTTCTGATACAGAAAGTGCAAGCGAAACAGAACAGTTTCAAATTTCGTCATCGTCTGCTAACACTAGTGATGACGAGCCACAGCAAAGTCGCAGACGAGACTCTTTGCTTGGCACTAGCGCCATTGACCCTGAATCGATGCCCACAGAATCATATACTCCGTCTGTTCCAGAATTTAATTCTGTCACAGGGATCCGTTATGATGTTATGGGGTTTAGGGGGGTGGAATTTTTTAAAATCTTATCAGAAGAACTGCTAAATTTAATGTTTGAGCCGACCAATTTATACGCTGCTCAATTCATCGCTAGTCACCCAACCTCATATTACGCCAAGAATGACGTATGGTGCCCTGTTGTTGTGGTGGACACTTTAAAATTTTGGGGCCTCCTTCTGAATATGGGTCTCATAAAAAAAAAAACACTATGAGATCTTATTGGTCATCTGATGTGTTGTACGATACCCCCATGTACAGGGAAGTAAGGACAAGACAGCGATTTGAGACAACCCTGCGATTTCTTCATTTCGCTGACAACACACAGTCCCCCCCACGTGATGACCCCAGCCATGACAGGCTTTATAAAAATTAGTCCCCTTACAAATTATTTAAATGAAAAATTTAAAGAGGCCTACACCCCAGAAAAAAAATATTGCTGTGGGCGAGTCACTTTTTAAAAGGCAGGATTCAATTTCGCCAATATTTACCAAGGAAGAGGGCACGATTTGGGCTAAAAATGTATAAGCTCTGTGAGAGCGGATCTGGCTACACTTATAAATATAGAGTGAATGAAGGCAAAGATACCCACTTTTGCCCTCCTGAATGCCCCCCTTCCCTCAATGTGGCAGGTAAAATAGTGTGGGATCTTTTGAACCCTCTTTTAGATAAGGGGTACCACTTGTACATTGATAATTATTATACAAGCGTACCCCTTTTCAGGTCCCTTTTAGTCAGAAAGACAGTGGCATGCGGCACCATACGTCGCAATCAAAGAGGCCTGCCCAAGCCTTTTGTGAACCAAAAATTGAAGTCTGGGGAAATAAAGGGCCTTTGGAATGGGGACATCCTAATTGTAAAATATCGAGACAAAAAAGATGCCCTCATATTGACATCTGTACACCCAGACAGTAACAGCCCTGTTCCTGTGCGCGGCACAAATACCGCCGTCTGTAAACCTGTCAGCATACAGGATTACAATAAATATATGGGTGGGGTGGACCTTGCAGACCAAATGCTGCAGCCCTATAGCGCGGTCAGGAAATCCCACATTTGGTATAAGAAACTTGCAGCCCACCTTTGCGAGTATCCCTGTATACTGTAATTCTTTTGTCATGTTCCAAAAAGCAGGGAACCAAGGAACATATCTTGATTTTGAAGAACAAATCATTAAAAATTTAATATTTGGACAGCAGTGCCAGGATAGCAGTGAGATAGCGTCATCTAGTCATGCCAGCAGAATTATCCCAGGGCAACATTTCCGATCAGAGGTGCCCCCTACTGCGATAAAAAGCAGAGCTCAAAAGAGATTTTTTACAAGAATGGGATACGGCGGAATACCATATACCAATGTGACACCTGTCCAAATAATCCTGGAGTTTGCATTAAGTAGTGTTTCCGCATTTATCATACTTCCCTAGATTATTAATTTAATCAAGTTACATTTTTTTTTACTTCTTTTATGCACTTTTGGCCATTTTTAATTTATTATGCAATCCACTGTTTTTTTTAACACTCCACATTTCATTATATTAGCCAATTATAATTTGGAAAATTAGACAATCTCCAAAATGTAAAAATAGATTCTCATTATACCCCTAGATGAATACTTTAGGGCGTGTTGTTTCCAAAATGGGGTAACTTTTGAGGGTTTCCACTGTGGGGTACCTCAGGGTAACTTCAAATGCGACACGAGCCTGAAAATTAAAAACCATATTGTGCTCCATCTGTTCTAAGCTCTGCCGTGCACCCATGCAGCAGTCGACAACCACATATGGGGTGTTGCCGTATTCAGGAGAAAACGGGTAACAAATTTTGTGGTGACTTTCTCCTGTTACCCCTTGTGACAATTAAAAACTTGGGTTTCTAAATTCTATGAAAAGCATATGGGGCCAATATGCTCACTACACCCATTGAAAAATTCCTTGGGCGGTGTAGTTTCCTGTGGGGTACCTTCAAATGCGACACAGAGCCTGAAAATTATTCCAGTGAAATCTGCCCTCCAAAAGCCATATTGTGCTCAGCCGTACGCCCATACAGCAGTCAACAACCACATATGGGGTGTTACTGTAAACTGCAGAATCAGGGTAATAAATATTGAGTTTAGTTTGGCTGTTAACCCTTGCTGTGTTACAGGAAAAATCTATTAAAATGGAAAATCTGAAAAAAAAGTGAAATTTTGCAATTTCATCTCCATTTTCCTTGAATTCTTGTAGAGCACCTAAAGCAGGCATCCTCAAACTGCGGCCCTCCAGCTGTTGTAAAACTACAACTCCCACAATGCCCTGCTGTAGGCTGATAACCTGTAGGCTGTTCGGGCATGCTGGGAGTTGTAGTTTTGCAACAGCTGGAGGGCCGCAGTTTGAGGATGCCTGACCTAAAGGGTTAACAAAATTTGTCACATCAGTTTTAAATAACTTGAGGGGTGTATTTTCTAAAATGGGGCCATTTTGGGGTGGTTTCTACTATGTAAGGCCCAGAAAGTGACTTCATGACTGTACTGATTCTTAAAAAAGTGGATTTTAGAAATGTTCTAAATTCTGTACTGATAAACAAAAGAAAACAGTGCTTAATTCAGATGAACCACAGCTACGTGTCTATGCAAACAGTTTGATAGGGAGGTGATAGATGCACTTTAAATGTCATAGGGGTATACTTAACGATACAACTACTTTAACTATTTATCTGGGCTGTGTGATTAATTACATAGGATTGTGATCATTAGTCTTTTCTGTGTTCATAAGTGATAAATGTCATTTTTATGCTTTGTTGTGAGAAGCCATGCAGGTTGGTATATAAGCAGTAGGATATTTGCATTGCTGCCATCTAGTGAGAACTTTTGGTAATGCACACTGAATTTTTAGGATAATCCTACTCACACGAGCCCCATTCTCCAGTAAAACCTTTGCACAAGACACATGACCTCCCAGACATGCTTCATGAAGAGGAGAAATCCTGTCTATTGTCAAAATGTTCACATTAAATCCCTGTAAAAAAAAAAGTTATATTTTGTTAGTAAAATCCAACCTGATTTTATAGATTATAGTTGCAAGAAAAAGTGAGCAAACCTTTTGCAATCACCCAGGTTTTTGCATTGATTACTAATAAAATGTGATCTGGTTGTTATCCAAGCCACAATTATAGACACACCCAATCTAACTAAACTAATGACACAAAGAGTTGTACTGTTCATGTCTGTAATTGAGTATACGGAGTAAACCTCCACAGTACAGGGAGTGAACCCTTGAATTTAATAACCTGTATATCCCCCGTTAGCAGCAATCATCCCTACCAAATGTTTCCTGTAGCTGAAAATACAATTTGCACAATGATGAGGAGGCATTTTTGACCATTCCTCTCTGAAAATGTGTTTCAGTTCATCATATCTGGGATGCCTTGTGTGTACAGCCCTCTTCAGATCATGCCCTAGCATCTCCATGCAGTTAAAGAGGACCTTTCACTTAGGATTGAGGTAGTGAAATACTTACACTACCTTCCTGGGCGGCCCCCGCTGAGGTCCAGGTGACAGTTTTTTTCCAAAATAACCCCCGGTTTATCCACTCCGGTCCCCGTTAGTTTTCATATGGGGCGATTCTTTGTATGAGGCGGAGACTTGTCTTTTGTCTGGGGAGTGGTTTTCCTCTCCCTGGCTGCGAGCACAGCCAATCATAGCGCTCGGCTCACAGCCAGGGAAAGGAAAACCACTCCCAGGCAAAAGAAAAGTCCCCGCCTCATACAAAGAATCGCCGCATATAAAAACGAACGGGGACCGGAGCGGATGAAGCGGGGGCCACCCAGGAAGGTAGTATAAGTATTTCACTCCCTCAATCCTAAGAGAAAGGTCCTCTTTAAGGTCATGACTTAGCCCACAAACCCTTTTCTTTTTCAACCATTCTTTAGTGATTTACTTGTGTGCTTTTGGTCATTTTCTTGATGCATCACCCAGATTGAGGTCATGGTCTGCTGTCCTTAGACTCTCCCATAAAATTTTAGCCTATAACACGTCTTCAGAGGTCTTCTGAAAGTAATTTACATCAGAGGCAGAAAAACAGATTTGTAAGTAACTTGTCTTTTCATGCCATTATCTAAAGGGGTTCTCCAGGAATTAAGAAAATGAAAATACTTAAATATTACTTAATTATAAATATATTCCCGAATACCTTTTATTAGTTATAATTGCTCGTTTTGTCTAGGGAGCAATCATTAGGAGAAACAAAATGGCCACCGTCCTGTTAGTACACATAAAATCTGTCCTAATCACACATGAGGACAAGTTACTTCACAACACTGAGGTAAAGAGCTGCCTCATCCTCCTCTCCTACTTGTCAGGGATTATGATCCTGAATACAGATGATTGTGATGATATAGATGGTGGGGATGTGTTAATGAGCAGCAGCATTTGTATGCAGTCTCCATTACCACAGTCTGTCCTGTCCAGGGCTGGGACAAGGTCCACTACCAACAGAGGCTGAGCTGCCCAAGTGCGCCCCCCCCCCCCCCAACTTGTGGATGACACTGCTACGGGGAATCTGTGATGGATGACACTGTTATTGGGGACACATATGTGTCATCCACAGATCCCCCCTCCCCATAACAGGGTCCGTGTAGGAATGACCCCCAATACAAGGGGTGAGGCTGTGGGGTTGTATCTGCTTTTTTGATGACAGCGCCAGCGGGGCCCGTGCAGTGACTGTATTCTACTACACCGCCCCCCCCCCACACTGTATATAATCTTAACTATATAACTGTAGTGATTTACTACAGTTATATAGTTAATAAGATAATAAGATTATATCCAGTGAGCGGGGGGGATGGAGGTGTAGTAGAAAACAGTCACTGCACGGGCACTGCTGTAATTATGAAATAGCATATGTGACCCCCACCTCTTTTATTGGTGGTCATTCAGTAAATTAACCCTGTTTTGGGGTGGCGGGGGGTGTCTGTGGATGACAAATATGTGTCATCCACAGATTCTCCCCATAACAGGGTTCATTTAGTGAATGACCATTGTGGTGACCCAATACATGGGAGTTGTATCTGCAGAGCTTTTGTATAATGCCACCCCACACTGTAGTGTCCCCCACACAGTAATGTCCGCCACACTGCCCCCCACACAGTAATGTCCGCCACACTGCCCCCCACACAGTAATGTCCACCACACTGCCCCCACACAGTAATGTCCGCCACACTGCCCCCCACACAGTAATGTCCACCACACTGCCCCCCACACAGTAATGTCCGCCACACTGCCCCCCACACAGTAATGTCCGCCACACCCCCCTCAACCACACAGCAGTGCCCCCACATAGTCATTTGTCATGCTCTCCCCCTCTTGTCATTCTCCCCCCCCTCTTGTCACAATCCCCTCTTCTTGTCATGCTTTTTCTGCCCTCTGTCATTCTCCCCCATCTTTTCATGCTCTTTATACCCCCATGTTGTCATGCTCTTTCTGCCCCCCCATGTTGTCATGCAGTGGCGTAACTAGAGTGCTATGGGCCCCCATGCCAAACTTTGGATCGGGCCCCTCCCCGACACCGTGCCCGGTCACACCCTCTGTGTCCGCAATTGCCACGCCCCTGATCGCCCAGTAATGCCTCTCACTGCCCCTAAAAATGTCCCCAGTAGTGTACCCCACTGCCCCAGTAGTGCCCCCCACAGCCCCTAGTAGTGTCCCCCACTGCCTCCAGTAGTGCACCCCACAGCCCCTAGTAGTGTCCCCCACTGCCCCTAGTAGTGTCCCCCACTGCGTCCAGAAGTGCCCCTGACTGCCCACAGACTTCATGTAAGGGGGCCCGGCATTTTCACTGTACTTAATGCCGGGCCCGTCAGAGTGCTCCTCTTACCTCCATTATGTTCACTGATCCAGGCTTCCGGGATCAGGCCCCAGCGCTGCCACACATTAAGCAGGTGGGCGGAGCCTAACGGAGGTCTGTTAGGCTCCGCCCACCTGCTTACTGTGTTTCTAGTTAGAGGCAGCGGGGCCTGATGCTGGAGGCCTGAAGCAGTGAACATAATGGAGGTGAGAGGAGCGCTCTGACAGGGCCTGGCTCAGGGAATGACAGGAGGGAGCGCTGAGCGTTTCCCCCCTGTCAGTCCCTCTCCCTCTGGCCGGCCCCTGCCTGTGCCCTGAGGCTGGAGCGCCCTGAGGCTGGAGCCTCCCCAGCCTCTGTGTCGGCCCGGCCCTGGTCCTGTCCTTCGTCTCTTTACATCATGTCTCCTCATGAACGCCATTCCTACAGAGATTCATCTGAAGATCTTATCAGCTGTATTCAGGATAATAATCCCTGATAAGCAGAGCAGAGAGGAGTATGAGGCAGCTTTTTAGCTCGGTGTTCTGAAATAACATGTCCTCCTGTGTGATTAGGACAGTGGCCATTTTGTTTCTCCTAATCATTGCTCCCCAGACAAAACGAGCCATTATAACTATAGAAATGTATTTGGGAATACATTTATAATAAAGTAATATTTACGTAATTTAATTTTCTCAATTCTCTGAGAACCCCTTTAATAGACAAAGCACCTGTGAAACCCACATTTCCAATGTCATCTCTTTTATTGAATTTTTTTTGCCAATTGCCGTACCTCTTGAAAAAGTCAATGTGCTGAATAAAAGACATGAACAGTACAACTGTTTTTGTGTTATTAGTTTAGTTACAGTAGATTGTGTTTGTCCATAATTATGATGAATGTAAGGGGCTGAATGCAAAGGAGTGGAGTCTAGAGGCTGAGTCAGCCTTCTAATCTCTTAAAATGGCCTTCTCTTCAGCATCAGATGTCTTCTGTAGGTGGACATATCCTTCACAAGAGAAGGAGCTGTTCCTACTTAGAAAAATGCATCTGGCAAGATGCTCACCTGTGGCTTCTTCTCAAAGGCCTCTTCCTCAGCACAGTGGAACTATTCTATTGGGGACAGGTAGATGATCACTATTAATTTTGCCCTGGAGAAGTGGTGTCATCTGCTGAAGGTTGCCTGCCATCCTGCTATCATCTACATGGACCACAAGAACTTGTCTTCAGTCATCTCAACCCCTCTCCAGGATTGTTTTTTGTTGTTTGCATAGTTTAATTTCAAACTACATTTCTATCCAGCCAACAAGAATATTAAGGCTCATGCTGTCTTTTGTTCCTTTGACCGTGACAATCAGACAGAGGAGCCCCAACACGTCATAGATCCTGCCTGAGTCATCCTTGTAACTCCAGTACAGCTGAAGGTCATTCCACTTGGCAAGACATATATACTTGTGGCCAAGAGGAAACAGGTCTTGGTCTGGGGTAAAGTCACTGGTCACCCTGGTCTTCACAAGAGTGTTGATCTGATTACTTGACACTGGTGGCCTACAATTTCTAAGGATGTTCAGGACTATGTTGCTGCCTGTTCTGCCTGTGCCCAAAACAAGTCTTCAAAACTAAAACCTACAGAACTTTTACTCCCCTTTCCGATATCTGATGTCTAATGGCAACATATCACCATGGAGTTTATTACAGACCTGCCTTCTTTCTCTGGGTGCTCAGAAATCTGGATGGTGGCTGAACGATTTTCAAAGATTTCGTACCTCTGCCTCCTGTCTGCCAGTCAACTGGCCATGGTGTTCATGGAACAAATTTTTACCTCTAAGTTTTGGAGAGCTATGTGCAAGCTGTTCAATATCAAGTTGGACTTTTCCTCGGCTTACTATCAATATTCCAAGAGACGGGCGTAGAGTAATAATCTAATCCTGGTCAACTACCTGTCACGCTTCACTTCTGCAGGTCAAGATGACTAGGTTGCTTTTCTCCCCTGGGCAGAGTTTTCTTCCAACAACCATTCTAGTGAGTCTTCTGGTAAGACCCCTTTCTTCATAGTTTATGTCTGTCCGTTAAAGGTTCCTCTTTAGTTACCTGACTTCTCTGGAGTTCCGGCAGCAGAGTCTGCTGTCAGCAATTTCACCCAAATTTGACAAGAGATTAAAACACCCCTGCTTTAGGCTTCTGCTCGTATAAAGAGATTAGCTGTCTGTAAACACACAACTGGCTTTCCTCAAAAAATCCCCATCAGACTCAAGGTATTCTTATACAAGTTGGCACCCCGCTTCATTGGTCCTTTCAAGATGTTGAGATAGTTTAATCTGGTATGTTATAAGCTACGCCTTTCTCCCGCTTTATGTAGTTGTGTTTAATCGTTATTCTGCTCCTGTCAGAACAAGAAGATATAAAAAAAAGTCAAGAATATTCTAAACATGAAGAAAATCAAAGGCAAAACCTTATTCTTGGTGGATTGAAAGGGTTATGGCCCAGAAGAAAGATTTTGGGAGCCAGCTGAAAGCATTAATGTCCCTGTTCTGCGAAAAAAAAATCTCCAGCAATCTGGACCAAAGAATAGAGTACATAAAGGGTAGTTGGGTGGCTGCCGTTCCCGGGTTTTTATATCCAAGCGACGTGGACCCGCCTTCTGCTCTCCCCTGGCACTGGGGTTGCTCTGTCCCTCCAAGCAGGCTGTGGCCTGCTTGCTGGCTAGATCTCTCTCCCTGTGCCTATATGATAACGATCAGGCCACATTTTATTAGTAATCAATGCAGAAATCCAGGTTGTTTCGAAGGGTTCACTGGGGGCCCAGTTCAACACTGGCTAAATCCCATAGCTGATAAGTCAGCTTTAGGTGGGATAACTGTACGGTTGAGCAGTCATGCTTTACCTGAGCAATCAGTGTTTTGACAGTGAGCAGTCTTCCATGAAATGCAGCATCATGTAGGGGAGATCTGTCTGCCCAGGAACCTGCAAAATACAACTCGGAAATCAGAAACACGATTGATCTCATCACAAATGATAAAAGGTGCTTCACTATGATGGTTATTCTCATCACTACTCATGGCAGCCCGAAAACAAGATAGTGGTCTCCCATTCTGCTTTCCCATTCCCAGCGGGTTCGGCTGCCAGTATTGCACTGTCCCTCCACACAGGCTGCCGCCTGCTTGCAGGCCCTGTCTTTCTCCATGTGCCTGTAGGGTGCACGCTTCATCTGGCTTTTAAAGAGCAAAAGTGCACCCTAATCTGCTCTAGTTTATAGCTAGCTACCTAGGAGTACTTAAAGCACCTTCCCCTGTGGGAGGGTGCCTGAGCATTAGGTTCTCCAGCATTGGGAGTTCTGCAAAGCTGTGCTGCTCAGTTGTCTGTTCATGTACCAAGTCTCTGCTGGACTCTTGGATTGTGACCCTCTGTTGCTTGACTTGATATGTGCCTGAGTTCCGTATTGACCTTTTGCTTCCTCCCTGACCTCAGACGGTTTCCCTTTAGCACATACTCAGCCTGCCCTGACCTTGTCCCTGACTACAATTTTGAATGAACCCCCTGTGTTTGGCACCGGTGTCTATGACCCCTGTAGGTTAGCTGTGAACCAGCTTTGAATCACCCAGAGACTACCCCAGGAGTTAGTAGCCTGGTGGTTCCCCCACAGAGAAGTCCAGATCCCTGTACATGATTAAAGGGTGAAAACCAAGGGAATGTCAAGTTAATGCCCTAAGGAATAGCCCAAAGTCAAATCTGTTGGTCATCAAAGTAGTTCCACACCCACTGCTGGAACAAATATTAAACTGGTCATTCCTCAAAAAAAAAAAAAAACTTACATGCAACAAACCATAACAACACACATTCCACAAGTCACATTTTGGCCTCTATTATATATTGTGCCGATAAAATGAAATTGCCCCTGAGGAAACAGAGTAGCATGTCAGTCTTTTTTTTTACTGATAAAAACTCCCAATGCTGTACTAACGTTAGCAAACCATTGAATTGAATATCTTACCTTCCTAAGTTCAAAATTGTGTGTAGATATAAATGTTATCCCCTCTCCCTCCAGTGCACTCCTTTCCTGTAATCACCACTCGGGTGATAGTGCTGAGTTCATTATTGGGGAATAAAAGCCTGTAACTAGTGTAGACTGTGGTCAAAGGGGCAAGAAACCATGTCCCCCATTTGAGTAGAGCTTTATTCAAGCATTTGCACTGCTGCACCACTCAAACTCTAGGGGACAGCTGGGGAGAACCGTGTGCTGTACTCATCTCTGCCAGCGCCATAGACTCTTAAGTGGAGCAATGCCGCGCATGCTCAACCATTCAAATGGAGGACATGAGATTCCCCTACTTATGATCAGTGCGGGTTCCAGTGCTCTGATCCACATCAATCTAACAGTTATGCTTATCCATTGTTACCAGAATATCCCTGCAACATTAAATTGTCCCCCTGAAAGTCCCATACCTGTCCTGGGCTCTACCATTGCTCCGGTCCCAGCTGTTTTCAGTCCCCATAGAACCTGTAAGCAGCTGGGTCCCGTGACACAAAACAGTGAGGTACTGTTCAACCCTCTGTGACAGCCGAGGCCTGTGATTGGCCACAGTGGTCACAGGATCCAGCTGCATTCTGGTCCCATCGAGACCCAAAGCAGGCGAGGATCAGGAATGGAACAGCAACAGGACCCGGGACTGGCGAGTGGCATTTGTTACATTCAGAGTAGGAGAGTACTCCAGGAGTTGTCAGCTCCAAGACTGGACAAATCCTTAAAGGTATGGGAATAGCAAATATTTTCAGCACAGAAAATTATCTAAATCTACGCCAGCAAGGCAGCCAGCATAAATGTAAAGGGGTTATCCAACCCCTATAATGATCGCCCAATGCCCAGGCACCTCATACAGGTTATACTTACCCCGCTCCCTTGCACCCTCATCGCTTCTGATCCCTGCACAGCCGTCGCTGCATCTCCCCATCGAGCAGATGAAAACATCCGTTGACAAGGTGTGTGTGTGTGTGTGGGGGGGAGGTTGGTGCCGCTGCAGCCAATAGCAGGCCACGACGGGGACGAATCTCCATAGCAGGAGATGCAGCGGCGGCCAAGCAGGGATCAGGAATGATGAGGGTGCCAGGGAGCGGGTAAGTATAATCAATATGAGGTGCCCGGGTACAGGGGGGGGGGGCTGCTATCGGCACTCCCACTCTCTGTATAATGTTACGGGATTTGTAGTACATTCACATAATACATAAAATACAGTGATATTAACACTTTCAGTGCTGTGCAGTGTATTTTAGGACACTGCAGATTGACATCTGCTTAGCTCGGAATTAAGGTTTTGGCATTCGCCCTGCTGACTCGTATTCATTCACTCTCTATATTCACATGTATACAGCCTTCTTCTAGATACGTGTATGAACATACCTCCCTGGAACGTGTGGCAGATGTGATTACCATACAGAGCATTTCTTAGTTCCCACGATAAAGAAACTCCACATAATTCTTGTCTTTTTGAGACCTCTGTGCTTACATTGAGAGCCAGCTTGGAGCGTGCAGAGATGGCATTGCTGAAGCTGCTGGAGACTGAGTGGCAGCAAAACATCACGTGGGGAGTGATGGCCGCCCCTCAGCACCAGTATCAAATCTCATCTATGACCAGAAGCTACCTACTTAAAGGTCCACAGTACCCCATGTACATAGCTTATTATACTACCTTTTTATCTATATATACACTGTATATACACAAAAATTGTGGTATATATGTAAATGGACCTGAACGTATTTTTCTGCACAGCACAGGAAATGTCAATAACAAACGGGAGAGGACTTTGAGGGGCTAAAGGAAGCTGCAGATGACAGTATGCGCCTCTAGGGAAGGGGTTATTGGGGCTGTATTAAAAAAATCAGACCCAATGGACCACCTATATTTTGGCATAAATGGCGCAATTTGATACTTCTAGGTTAAGAGCCTAAAAAGGATTTACCATATTTTTGCCCTATAAGATGCACCTAGGTTTTAGAGGAGGAAAATTAGACTTCAGATCAGACCACCTATCAAACCCCCAATGTTAATCAGACCTCAGCTTACATCACCAATGTTAATAAGATCCCCAATTCGACCTCTGCTCAGACCCCCAATGCTAATAAGACCCTCAATCAGACCCACAATGTGATGACCCCCAATTAGGCCTCAGATCAGAGCCCCGACACCATTGCCGCTCCTGAGACCCAGCGCTCTTCCTGCCGCTCTGTTCTGTGACCCGATGTCACACAGTATGCCTACATCCTCTGGCTGTGCGCAGGTCAAAGCACAGCATGCGAGCCTGCAGAAGACCAGGAATCGGTGACTACAGAGCCCGAACGGGGAGCGCTGCTTTCACTGCTCCGTGGTCTTCCTGTACTAACGAGTAATTCCATAGTGCATAATGGAAGCGCTCATTAGCATTTGCCCCATAAGACGCACTGACAGTTCCCACCTTCACCACTCCTTCCACGGTGCCCCCTGGAAATCAAACGGCTCCATAGTACTCCCCCAGTATTAGTGATTGTCCACATGTTGCCCCCACCGTATAATATCCCCTTAGCACCCCTCCCCCTTCCCCAACTCAGGTCCTAAAGCCTGCAATGACGACAGAGTGTCGAAACTGTCCCATTTATTTCAATGGGGTCCACCTGGCCATGAAAATGGTCAACAATAGGACATGTCCTATTTTTGGACAGCCTCTATTCACCTCTAAAAAAACAGGCATGTTCAATGACTTCAATAGGCTGCAATTGCATTCAGTTTTTCACGCTTGTGAAAAAAATAAAAATAAAATTGTCATCTTGGAATAATATCCCCTTAGCACCCCTCCCCCTTCCCCAACTCAGGTCCTAAAGCCTGCAATGATGACAGAGTGTCAAAACTGTCCCATTTATTTCAATGGGGTCCACCTGGCTATGAAAATGGTCAACAATAGGACATGTCCTATTTTTGGACAGCCTCTATTCACCTCTAAAAAAACAGGCATGTAAACCCCCATAGACTTCAATAGGCTGCAATTGCATTCAGTTTTTCACGCTCGTGAAAAAAAAAAAAAAAAATGAAGAATTACAAACATCTCCTAGCAACCATCACTGAAAAACGCATTGCATCCGGATGCAACGCGTATTTTACTGAAGCCCCATTTACTTCTATTTGGCCTGCATGAAAAACGCAGAACATAGAACATGCTGTGATCCTCACGAAGCGTAGAAATGATGTGTGAAAAACCATGCTCATGTGCACAGACTCATTGAAATAAATGGGTCAAGATTTAGTGTGGGTGCTGTGCGTTGAATTCATGGAAAACTCACTTGGGGGTAAAGGGGGCTTAGGGCTCACGCACACGACCGTCTTTTTTGTCTGCATCTAATCTGCATTTTTTTGGTGCATCAGATGCTGACCCATTCACTTCAATCTGTATGTCCAATCCACCACCCCGCAAAAAAATAGAACATGTCCTATTTTTGCCCATTTTATGGACAGGGATAGGACAGTTCTGCAGAGGGCAGGATTTTCAATTCTGCAAAAAGAGCCATTACCCAGTGTTTTACCATTTAATATGTACGAGTGACTTGCATTATTCCTTCTCATGTGTCTAACCTTACATTTGTCAGTGTTATCTGTCCTCTGCCAGTCTCCAATCTATCCAGATCCATCTGTAGCAGTATACTGTCCTCTCTAGTGTGCGTGTATATATATTATATACACTGTCTGCCCCCCCAAAAAAAGTTGCCACCAAAAAAGTCACACACTCTAATATTTTGTTGGACCGCCTTTAGCTTTGATTATGGCACGCATTCGCTGTGGCATTGTTTTGATAAACTTCTGCAGATTAATTTTTCACCAAGATCTTGCATTGATGATGGAAGCGTCTGACCACTGCGCAAAGCCTTCTCCAGCACATCCCAAAGATTCTCAATAGGGTTAAGGTCTGGACTCTGCGGTGGCCAATCCATGTGTGAAAATGATGTCTCATGCTTCCTGAACCACTCTTTCACAATTTGAGCCCGATAAATCCTGGAATTGTCATCTTGGAATATGCCCACACCATCAGGGAAGAAGAAATCCATTGATGGAATAACCTGGTCATTCAGTATGTTCAGGTAGTCAGCTGACCTCATTCTTGGAGCACATACTGTTGCTGAACCTAGACCTGACCAACGGCAGCAACCCCAGATCATAGCACTGCCCCCACAGGCATGTACAGTAGTCACTAGGCATGATGGGTGCATCACTTCATCTGCCCCTCTTCTTACCCTGATGCGCCCATCACTCTGGGACAGGGTAAACCTGGACTCATCAGACCACATGTCCTTCTTCCATCGCTCCAAAGTCCAATCTTTATGCTCCCTAGCAAATTGAAGCCTTTTTTCTGGTTTGCCTCACTGATTAGTGGTTTTCCTATGGCTACACAGTTGTTCAGTCCCAATCCCTTGAGTTCCCTTCGCATTGTGTGTGTGGAAATGCTCTGACTTTCACTATTAACCACTTCAGCCCCCTAGCTTAAACACCCTTAATGACCAGGCCACTTTTTACAATTCTGCACTACGCTACTTTCACCATTTATTGCTCCGTCATACAACTTACCACCCAAATTAATTTTACCTCCTTTTCTTCTCACTAATAGAGCTTTCATTTGGTGCTATTTCATTGTTGCTGACAATTTAACTTTTTTTGCTATTATTAACCCCTTAAGGACACGGCCCTATTTCACCTTAGGACTAGGCCATTTTTTGGAAATCTGACCAGTGTCACTTTATGTGGTGATAACTTTAAAACGCTTTTACTTATCCAAGCCATTCTGAGATAGTTTTTTCGTCACATATTGTATTTCATGACAGTGGTAAAATAAAGTCGAAAAATTTCATTTTTATTTATAAAAAAATACCAAATTTACCAAAAATTTTGAAAAATTTGCAATTTTCCAAGTTTCAATTTCTCTACTTCTAGAATACATAGTAATACTGCCAAAAAAAGTTATTTATTTACATTCCCCATATGTCTACTTCATGTATCGATCATTTTGGGAATGCCATTTCATTTTTTGGGGACATTACAAGGCTTAGGCCTCTTTCAGACGGGCGTTGCGGGTGCACTCCGTCAAACAGTGCGGGTGCGTTGCGGGAATTGCCGCGATTTTTCCCTGCGAGTGCAAAGCGCTGTCATGCGTTTTGCACGCGCGGGAGAAAAATCGGCACTTTTGGTACCCAGACCCGAACCTGCACTTCTTCACAGAAGTGCATGTTTGGGTCAGAGATTGTCCCGCTGGTATTATTTCACATTATAACATAGTTATAATGTGAAAGAATACCCTTGGCCATCTCCCTAATGTTGAACCCGGTGCAGAATGGGTTAAAAATAATAAACTAATCATAACTTACCTGGTCCATTTGATCGCGAAGCCCGGCCTCCTCTCCGTTAGCTTGAAAGATGTAAAGGACCTGTGATGATGTCACAGCATCACATGGCCAAATCACCTGCTCCATCACTATGGTGATGGAGCATGTGATTGGTCCATGTGACCACGTGACATCATCCAAGGTCCTAAGCACTATCCACAGCCTGAGGATAGTGATTAGGACCTTGGATGATGTCACATGGTCACATGGACCAATCACATGCTCCATCACCATAGTGATGGAGCAGGTGATTGGGCCATGTGATGTGACGTCATCACAGGTCCTTTAGATCATCGATGCTGCAGGGAAAGAGAGGACAGATCGCCACTACGCGATCAAGTGGCTAAGGTAAGTTAACTTTTATTATTTTTAACCCTTCCTCATCATTTAACAATGCATTCTTTATTAAGAATGCTATTATTTCCCTTATAACCATGTTATAAGGGAAATAATAGAGATTGGGTCCCGTTGCTAAGCAACAATGCGGGAAAATCGCAACGCATCCGCACTTGGTTGCGGATGCTTGCGATTTTCCCGCATCCCCATTCACTTCTATGGGGCCTGCGTTGCGTGAAAAACGCAGAATATAGAACATGCTGCGATTTTCACGCAACGCAGAAGTGATGCGTGAAAATCACCGCTCATGTGCACAGCCCCATAGAAATGAATGGGTCCGGATTCAGTGCGGGTGCAATGCGTCCTCCTCACGCATTGCACCCGCGCGGAAAACTCGCCCGTGTGAAAGGGGCCTTAGAAGTTTAGAAGCAAATCTTGACATTTTTCAGAAATTTTCAAAAACCCACTTTTTAGGGAGCAGTTCAGGTCTGAAGTCACTTTGCGAGGCTTACATAATAGAAACCACCCAAAAATGACCCCATTCTAGAAACTACACCCCTCAAGGTATTCAAAACTGATTTTACAAACGTCATTAACCCTTTAGGTTTTCCACAAGAGTTAATGGCAAATAAAGATAAAATTTCTGAATTTCGATTTTTTGGAAAATTTTCCATTTTAATCCATTTTTTCCAGTAACAAAGCAAGGGTTAACAGCCAAACAAAACTCAATATTTATTGCCCCAATTCTGTAGTTTTCAGAAACACCCCATATGTGGTCCTAAAATACTGTATGGCCAAACGGCAGGGCGCAGAAGGAAAGGAACACCATATGGGTTTTGGAAGGCGGATTTCGCTGGACTGGTTTTTTGACACCATGTCCCATTTGAAGCCCCCCGATGCACCCCTAGAATACAAACTCCATAAAAGTGACTTCATCTAAGAAACTACACCCCTCAAGGTATTCAAAACTAGTTTTACAAACTTTGTTAACCCTTTAGGTGTTCCACAAGAGTTATTGGCAAATGGAGATGAAATTTCAGAATTTCTATTTTTTGTTACCTTGCCTCAAAAAAAGTGTAATATAGAGCAACCAAAAATCATATTTACCCTAAAATAATACAAACAAAACTGACACCTTATCCCGTAGTTTCCAAAATGGGGTCATTTTTTGGGAGTTTGTACTCTAGGGGTGCATCAGGGGGGCTTCAAATGGGACATGGTGTCAAAAAACCAGTCCAGCAAAATCCGCCTTCCAAAAACCATATGGCGTTCCTTTCCTTCTGTGCCCTGCCGTTTGGCCATACAGCAGTTTACAACCACATATGGGGTGTTTCTGCAAACTACAGAATCAGGGCAATAAATAATGAGTTTTGTTTGCCTGTTAACCCTTGCTTTGTTACTGGAAAAATGGATTAAAATGGATAATTTGCAAAAAAATAGCTGTTTTGGGACAGTTTTGTATTTTTGTTATTTACATCGTTGAACTGACAGGTTAGATTGTGTGCTATTTCTATAGAGCAGGTTGTTACTGACGCGACAATACCAAATATGACTACTTTTTGGGGTTTTTGTTTCAGTTTTACATAATAAAGCATTTTTGAAAAAAATGATTTTTATTGTCTCCACATTCTGAAAGCCATAGTTTTTTTTTTTTTTTGCGATTGTCCTATGTAGGGGCTCATTTTTGCGGGATGAGATGGCGGTTTGAATCGTACTATCTTGGGGTGCATATGACTTTTTGATCACTTGCTATTACACTTTTTGTGATGTAAGGTGACAAAAAATTACTTTTTACAACGTTTTTATTTTTATGTTTACAGCGTTCACCTGAGGGGTTAAGTCATGTTATATTTTTATAGAGCAGGTCGTTACGAACGCGACGATACCCAATATGTATACTTTTTTTATTTATTTTGGTGTTACACAATAATATCCTTTTGAAACAAAAAAAACATGTTTTAGTGTCTCCATAGTCTGAGAGCCATATTTTTTTCAGTTTTTAGGCGATCGTCTCAGGTTGGGTATAATTTTGCGGGATGAGGTGGCGGTTAGATTGGCACTATTTGGGGGTCATATGACTTTTTGCTCGCTTGCTATTACACTTTTTGTGATGTAAGGTGACAAAAAATGGCTTTTTGACAAAGTTTTTTTTTTTTTTTACAGTGTTTACTTGAGGCGTTAGGTCATGTGATATTTTTATAGAGCAGATTCTTACGGACGTGGAGATACCCAATATGTCTACTTTTTTAATTTTTTACATTTAACACTAAAAGCATTTTGAAACAAAAAAATCATGTTTTAGTCTGAGAGGCATAGTTTTTTTATTTTTGGGCAATTGTTTTATGAAGGGGCTCATTTTTTGCGGGATGAGATGGCGGTTAGATTGGTACTATTTTGGGAGGCATATGCCTTTTTGATCGCTTTGTATTACACTTTTAGTGATGTAAGGTGCCCAAAAATGGCTTATTTACACCATTTTTGTTTTTTTGTTTTATGGCGTTCACCTGAGGGGTTCAGTCATGTGATATTTTTATAGAGCTGTTTTTTACGGACGCGGCGATACTTAATATGTGTAGTGTATATTTTTTTTTTACTTTTTATTCAGTGATTTGTGTTTTTTTATTTTTACTTTTTTCACTTTTTACTTACTTTTTTGGACCCAGACCCACTTGGTTCTTGTAGATCCAGTGGATCTGGTGTCTATATAATACAGTACAGTACACTATATAGTGTACTGCACTGTATTTTTACTTTTCACAGTCTGGTCAGACTTTTGCCTTTAGCAGAAGTCTGACCAGAGTTACTACCATGGCAAGCAGGACGCTTCTGAAAGCGTCCTGCTGCCATGGTAACCATCACCCACTGCCATTAGAGAGCAGTGGGTGATGGATGGGGAGGAGGGAGCTCCCTCCCTCTGCGATCCCATCCTGGGGGCTGCATAGGCACAGCAGCCCCCGATGGGAGAGGGAGGGAGCTCCTCCCTGTTAACACCTTCCATACCGCGGTCCGTTCGGACCGCGGTAAGAAAGAGGTTAAACGGCTGGCATCTGCAGCACAGATGCCAGCCGTTTTTCTATCAGAGTGCCAGCAATGTGCTGGCACTCTGATAGAACCACTAGACACCAGGGAATTATTACAAGGGAGGTGGGCGGGGGATCGCAATTGCGATCCCGCCTGCCGCACCGCCCGCCTCCCGCACCGCAACCACCCCCCCTGCACCCCCGCCGCCATAACAAGATTGGGGGCTGCAGGGGGGGTTAAAATTTTTAACTTTGGGGCAATTAACTCCATTCACACGTCCGCAATTCTGTTTGCGGAACTGAATTGCGGACCCATTCATTTCTATGGGGACAGACTTTGTCCTGCTCGGATCTGGAATTACGGATCCGCGCTTCCGGGTCTGCACTTCCGTTCCGCAAAAATATAGAACATGTCCTATTCTTGTCCGCAATTGCGGACAAGAAAAAGCATTTTCTATATAGTTCTTGCAATGTGCGGATCTGCAAAATGCGGAAAGCACATTGCCGATGTCCGTGTTTTGAGGATCTGCGGATCGGCAAAACACATATGGACGTCTGAATGGAGCCTTACAAGGGGTGTGATCAATGACAGGGGGGTGATCAGGAAATCTAGATGGGGTGATCAAGGGGTTAACAAGGGGTTAATAAGTGTGTGTGTGGGGGTTATGTAGCATCCCCAAGTCAGGGCAATGTATGGAGCTAACCTGGGGAATGCCAGTGATGGAGAGGCCGGCACGCTGTTCCTCTGGGGCACTCTCTGGGTTCTTGCGGGACACAGCCAGGTGGAATGTGAGGTGCCCTTGGTGTTGTAGTTTAACGTGCCTATGGCTGGGTCCCTGAGGTGTCGTGACGCCAGTGCCAGTAAACGGTGGCACACCGTATTTATAGTAGGAATAACAGAGGTGCAGACTTGTAACTTGAAAACAGAATTCCAACTTTACTGAAAACAGTGATGATACAGTAAGCAGTCTTTCCAACAGTTCCTTTTTGCAGACAATCACAATTGCAGTGGTCTTACATCCAGCAAGGTAAAACAGAGGGTGATAATACAGGACATGGAATTGCAGGTGAACCTTACTTTCTTCCTGACTCGTCCTGACTGGAATTGATGCTTCAAGGCCCCAATGCCCTACTTCTGGCTTATATCCTTGAATCTCCAGTTTATAATGTACCTCCTCTTGACATTTAGTACCTCTTGCTCTAGGGATTGCCTCCAGGTTGACTTCTGCTGAACTCGCCTAGGCCTGAGACATGTGGCCTTCACAGACTCCAGGGTCTGCACTCCTTCTCCCAGGACACCATCTTCCTAGGGTGGATTCCTCACAGGCCATAAGGCCTGGGTTTGGCCTTCACAGGCACATGGCCTGCACTTGTCTAAGGCATACTCTAGACTGCCTTCCCTTCCCCTGACTGGGCCTTATATAGACTAGGGCAACCTAGCTCCCTCTAGTGACTAGAGCTGGAATTACATCCCTAGCCGGCCTGCACATAGCACATTTCACAGTAACAGGGGAATCAAATACCATAAATTACATTGATTTACATTGCATGGCACAAATAGGACCTTTACCAGCCTCCTCCTAAATGAGAGGAGCGACAGCAGCCAAGTGACCCTTCCGTAGTGACGGGCAGTACAACTCCCGTACACTACAGTTAGTGTAGGGTTTGGTACAACTTTACATAGCTACCTGGTCCTCTGGTGGTCGATCCCAGTAAATGGGACCACCAGAGGACCAGGTAGCAGCTATATCAGACGCTGTTAACAAAACAGCGCCTGATATACCTGTTTGATGCGATTTAATTCGCATCTACAGCCTGCCAGCGATTGATCATCGCTGGCAGGCTGTAGTTAAACTCCTGAGACGCACGACACTGTGAACGCGCGCGCGTTCACAGTAAATCTCGCGTCTCGCGAGATGACGCGCCGATGCGTCGTATCAGAACTACAGGACCGCCCGCCGGACGCATCCGTGCGTTAGGCGGTCCTGTAGTGGTTAAACATAGCCCTGAGTTCTACTGTTGTTTTTCTTCGATTTGATTTCACCAAACGTTTAAGTGATCGCCGATCACGATCATTCAGGATTTTTTTTCGACCACATTTCTTCCTTGAATACGATGGGTCCCCACTATCCTTCCAGTTTTTAATAATGTGTTGGGAAGTTCTTAACACAATTTTAGTAGTTTCTGCAGTCTCCTTAAATGTTTTCTCTGCTTGATGCATGCTAATGATTTGATCTTCTCAAACAGACGAACATCTTTTCCACGACCACGAGATGTGTCTTTCAACATGGTTGTTTAAGAAATAAGAAGCAAGGACGATCCACATCGGATAACATTAGGAGAGCGCAAGTCATAGCACAAGTGCGAGTTGCTGAGAAGGCGAGGTGGGCTCTGGCCTCGCTAGATACGGCTAAAGCTTTCGACTCTCTGGAATGGCCCTTCCTCACTGCCGTGCTGAAATGCTTCGTTCGGCCCCAAATTTATAAGGTGGATTGATATCCTATACAGCAACCCCACGGCATATATCCAGCTTAATGGTTCACACTCTGACAAGATTACTCTTCAAAGAGGAACAAGGCAGGGATGCCCCCTATCGCCTCTATTGTTTGCAATAGCAATAGAGCATTTGGCAATAAGACTTAGACAGGATCCAATTTATAAAGGGGTGTCTGCAGGAGACAGGGAGGATAGAGTGGGACTATACGCGGACGACCTGATCCTGTTTATGTCTGACCCAGATGTGTCCCTTCCGAGAGCGATCGAAGTCATAACGTCCTTTGGGAAGTTCTCTGGGTTACACATTAACTGGGGAAAGTCAGCCATCATGCCCCTTTGGACCCATGATTGGCCGGAGTGTCATTACAATCTGCCTGTTGTCGATAGGTTTAAATATCTGGGAGTCATGATCACCAAAGAGCCGCAGCTTTCCTATGCCCTAAATATTAAACCCCTGGAAGCCCTGTTTCAAGATAAAGCAAAAACTTGGGAGTCTCTCCCGCTATCGGTTATGGGGAGACTGAGCCTGGTTAAAATGATAATGCTACCCAAGGCCCTGTATTTACTGTCCCATGCCTGTACCCCGATCCCTCGAGGATTCTTTAAGCGCATCCACGCTCTGATAGCGGCCTTCGTCTGGGGTAAATCCAGAAGGAAGCTCTCGCTTTCGGTCCTGCAGAGATCAAAGCAACAGGGCGGGGCTGCCCTCCCTGACTTCTTTTTATATTTCATAGCGGGTCAGTTGAGATTTTTGAGATCCTGGATCACTGAAGCCCCTCGGCCCAATGCAGAATTCCACCTACATAAATATCTGCAAGTATCCACGTTGTGGCCCGTTTTGGAGGGCTCTGGGCATTTACAAAAACGCACCCTGCCAATCCACAAACTAGCCCACCAGATATGGCAAGCGTCGAAATTGAACACATACAAGGATCTACCTAGCGAGATCCCCTTATGGGATAATTGTATGTTCCCTAATCTGTCACGGTTAGAGGGGGCAGCAGAGTGGTTGAGATTTGGAGTAAGAGTATTGGGAGACATTTTTGAGGGGAATCAGTTGATTAGCTTCTCACAAATTCAGGAAAGGTTTCTAGTGCCACGCACCCTCTTTTATCGGTACCTTCAATTGCGCCATGCACTGCAGGCTCAGTTCAGAGGCGGAAATACAAGCATGTCTAAATACCCTAATATTGGAGTTCTACGTTCTCAGGGTCCCAAGGGGATCGTGTCCGCCCTCTATACACACCTGCTTAATAACCGCATGCTAGGGACTCCCTTGACTGTTGAGGGCAGGTGGAAGCTGCTTATACCATCCCTTACTTCTGAAGAGTGGAAGGATGCCTTGTTAGCCCCAACTAGAGTGTCCCCCTCCATAAATAATAAGATGACCCAGCTTTTATATTGCATTATAGCTATCTGACCCCTGTTAGACTACATAAGATGGGCAGGATTGATCACTCCAGGTGTCATAGATGCAGCGTGGAGGGTGCTGACTTTTGGCATATGATCTGGGACTGCCCGGATATCCGACAGTACTGGAACTCGGTGCTGGAGGTCCTCAGAACCTTGGTCCCCCCGACGCTGCAGCTGTGCCCCAAGATGTGCATTCTGGGGATAATGGACGAGGAGTCTTGGACTCACTATCAAAGAATCTTCCTGGAGGAAACACTGTTTCTTGCCAGAAAGGCGATTGCACTGCGATGGATGGGCGACATCCCCCCCACAAAGAGTCAGTGGCTCGCTCTTGTGAATAATACGGTCTCCATGGACAATATTGTGTATAAACACAGGGGCTGTCCACAGAAGTTTGACAGGGTATGGGGCGATTGGTGTTCATCCCCACTCACGCTGCGCGCCACACACCTGCACTCGACGGCTGATGATGCCTAGGGCTCCCTTATCACATATGAAGCTTCATGATTGACCTACCAATGCCCACATCTTGCGGATCACCCATATATGCTAGTAATGTATCTGCATTGAACTATTGTACAATCCCGTCACCTGTGTATCAACCCTGTAATCTTTCATGTATGACTCCTACAGCATGTAACTACAGTCTTCTATGTGTACTAGCAGTGTTTATGATAGGCCCCTGCGTGGGCTACTACTCTGTCGTATTTGTGCCATACTTGTTCTATTATCTCTTAATAAAACGAGTTTAAAAAAAAAAAGAAATAAGAAGCAACTCATTGCACCGGTTGGGGTAAATAACTTGTTGCCAGCTGAAAGATTATCGCCCATGCAGTAATTATCCAATAGGAGGCTCATACCTATATGCTTAGTTAAATCCAGGTGGCGACTTTTTTGGGGGACAGGCAGTGTATAAATACACACATTATACTGTCCGCTCTAGTATATATATTTACATACATACACTCACAGTAAACTGTCCTCTTACGTGTTAATTACTTTACACAGTTTAGTGTCATCTGCAACAATTGATATTTTACTGTGCAGGCCTTCTACAAGATCATTAATAAATATATTGAAGAGGATAGGTCCCAGTACTGACCCCTGTGGTACCCCACTAGTGACAGTGACCCAATCTGAGTTGGTATCATTAATAACCACCCCATAGGCGTGCGCAGCCAATTGCATGAGGGTGTGCACCCTAAAGCAAAAAAACACACGCACGCGCGTATGTATATATATTATATACACAAATACACTAAGGGGTATCAGGGTACATTATTATACAGGGGTAATATAACTGAGGGGTATCAGGGTAAATTATACAGGAGTAAGGGCTCTTTCACACTAGCGTTTTTGTTTTCCGGCATAGAGTTCCGTCCTCGGGTCTCTATGCCGGAAAAATCCTGATCAGGATCATCCCAATGCATTCTGAATGGAGAGAAATTCGTTCAGGATGCATCAGGATGTCTTCAGTTCAGGACCGGAACGTTTTTTGGCCGGAGAAAATACTGCAGCATGCTGCGCTTTTTGCTCCGGCCAAAAATCCCGAACACTTGCCGCAAGGCCGGATCCGGAATTAATGCCCATTGAAAGGCATTAATCTGGATCCGGCCTTAAGCTAAACGTCATTTCGGCGCATCGCCGGATCCGACGTTTGTTTAGCTTTTTCTCAATGGTTACCATGGCAGCCAGGACGCTAAAGTCCTGATTGCCATGGTAAAGTGTAGTGGGGAGCGGGGGAGCAGTATACTTACCATCCGTGCGGCTCCCGGGGCGCTCCAGAGTGACGTCAGGGCGCCCTTCACGCATGGATCACGTGATCCATGCGCATTGGGCGCTCTGACGTCATTCTGGAGCTCCCCGGGAGCCGCACGGACTGTAAGTATACCGCTTCCCACTACTACTATGGCAACCAGGACTTTAATAGCGTCCTGGCTGCCATAGTAACCTCAAAGCATTTGATCAGTCTAATGCTTTCAGGCGACTATCGTTCTGCCGGATCCTCAGAACGCAAGTGTGAAAGAGGCCTAATATAACTGAGGAGGGCTATCAGGGACATTATACAGGGGTAAGATAACTTATATTATATTAGTTATATTACCCCTTTATCATGTCCCCTGAGATAGCCCTCCTCACTTATATTACCCCTGTATAATAATGTACCCAATAGCCCTGCTCAGTTATATTACCCCCTGTAATTTACCCTGATACCCCTCAGTTACACGGTATCATAACTGAGGGGTATCAGGGTACATTATACAGGGGTATAAATGAGGAGGGGTAGCAAGCAGCAGGGAACATACTTTATGCATTAACTTAACGTTATATAACTAACTTATATGGGGAGTGACTCTCAGCCAGGGCAGAGTTCCAGTGGCGTAGCGTGGTGGGTTGCCAGCACCGGGGGCAAGCCAGATATTGCAAATAATGCAGTACATGTCACCTGCAGTCCTATGTAACACCACAGATAACACAGTGATAACTCTCTGAGTACAGATAATGTAGTAGATGTCACCTGCAGTCCTGTGTAACACCACAGATAACACAGTGATAACTCTCTGAGTACAGATAATGTAGTAGATGTCACCTACAGTCCTATGTAACACCACAGATAACACAGTGATATCTCTCTGAGTACAGATAATGTAGTAGATGTCACCTGCAGTCCTGTGTAACACCACAGATAACACAGTGATAACTCCATGAGTACAGATAATGTAGTAGATGTCACCTGCAGTCCTGTGTAACACCACAGATAACACAGTGATAACTCCATGAGTACAGATAATGTAGTAGATGTCACCTACAGTCCTACGTAACACCACAGATAACACTGTGATAACTCTCTGAGTGCAGATAATGTAGTAGAGGGGTGTGAGGCCCCAGAATTCAGAACACGCACAGTGTGACTTGAAGTCTGGGGCTATGCTTCGGCAGTGTGGGCCAAATCCTTCTTTCAGCCACGTCTCTGCAGAGTTTCACAGAATTTTTCTTAGATTCATCACTGTACTATTATCCTCAAATAACAGACCTCCCCTCCCTCCGTAGTGCCCATAAGTATAATGCCCTGGCCCCTTTGTAAAATTATAATATATAATGGCCCCGCTGTGTTATTATTATTCTTAATATTATAATGGCCCCCTCTGTATTAGGCTTCATTCACACGTCCGCAGAATGTGTCTGCATATGTTCCGCAATTGTGCAGAACGGGTGCGGACTAGGGGTGGGCGATATGGCCTAAAATTCATATTGCGATATATTATGAATCATGTGCGATATGCGATATATATTTTCTATATGGGGGGAGGGTTAAACTTTTTTTTTTTTTCAACTTTTTATTTACTAACTATTAGCCTTAGGGGCTAGAACCCTTGTCCTATTTACCCTGATAGAGATCTATTAGAGCGAATAGGACCTCACACTGTCTCTGCTGCCCTGTGCTCTGGGCACACAGCAGCAGGGAGCCGACTATGGCAGCCAGGACATCAGTTGCGTCCTGGTTGCCATGGTAACCGATCTGAGCCCCAGCATTACACTGCTGGGGCTCCGATCACTGCCACCAATGATCGGGGGGCAGTCGTATAGGACCTTTCATTAGTTTGAACTGTATTACTTAAGTAGTGGCACATAGGGCATATATGGGACACTTACTATTATATCTGTGAGGGGCCCCGTTCGCCCGCTCAGGCCCCCATTACATGGTGGAAACACCAGGGAGGAGATATCAGCCTCTGTCCCTGGGCGTTCCTTCTCCCTGCCTGTGACGTTCTGCGCTGTTATTGGACAGTGCTGCAGACAGGGAGAAGGAACGCCCAGGGAGAGAGGCTGATGTCTCCTCCCTGCTGTTCCCACCATGTGACGGGGGCCAGAGCGGGCGAACGGAGCCCTGCACAGATATAATAATAAGTGCCCCATGTATGCCCTATGTGCGGCTACCTAAGTAATGAAGTTCAAACTAATGAAAGGTTCTATATGCCTGCATGTGTCGGCCATATCCCATGCTGGGCCTCTATGAACCTGAGGGGTTAATTGCCGTGGATCGCAGCGTGCAGTCATAGAGACCGGGTATGGGATATGGCCAGCACATGCAGGCTACTTTGCTATTCAGTCATTCATTGGTGGCAGTGGCCACAGTCCCGCCCCTCCTATGCTCCCATTGGTGGCAGTGGCCGCAGTCCCGCCCCTCCTCTGCTCTCATTGGTGGCAGTGGCCACAGTCCCTCCCCTCCTCGGCTCTCATTGGTGGCAGTGGCCACAGTCCCGCCCCTCCTCTGCTCTCATTGGTGGCAGTGGCCGCAGTCCCGCCCCTCCTCTGCTCTCATTGGTGGCAGTGGCCGCAGTCCCTCCCCTCCTCGGCTCTCATTGGTGGCAGTGGCCACAGTCCCTCCCCTCCTCGGCTCTCATTGGTGGCCAGCGGCAGTCGCACACAGTGGGGAGGGAGGGAGGGACTCCCTCCTTCTCCACTGTGCCGACTCACGAGAACATGGTATGCGCCGAGTGTGGCGCATACCATGTTCTACCGCGATATAGACGAAATCGATATCGTGGCGCAAATTCATATCGTCTATATCGCCCATATCGCCCACCCCTAGAGCAGACCCATTCATTCTCTATGGAGACGGAATGGATGTGGAAAGCACACAGTGTGTTCTTCGCATCTGTATTTCTGGAGCGGCCTGACGAACTTCTAGTCTGCGGCTCCGGAAAAAAATGGAAGATGTCCTAGTCTTGTCCAAAGCTGGGGTCAAGAATAGGCTGTTCTATTGGGGTGCCAGCCGGGTGTACTGCGGATCCGCAAAACACTACAGACTTGTGAATGGACCTTAATAGTAATAATTATGGCGCCCTCCAGCCCCTCCAGCATACAGTCCCATGTAAAATACATCACTCCTCGCCTTCAGCCCCTCCAACATACAGTCCCATGTAAAATACAAAACTCCCCCTGCCTTCAGCCCTTCCAGCATACAGTCCCATGAAAAATAATATCACCCCTCCTGCCTTCAGCCCCCCCAGCATATAGTCCCCATGTAAATAATATCCCCTACCCCCTCTTCAGACCCCTCTAACACATAGTCTCCAGTACAAGGATTGTTCCTCCTCCCTTCAGCCCCTGCAAAATGCCCCCAAAGTAAACATAACAGTCATAACAGTCCCATGTAAATAATATCACCCCCCCAGCATACAGTCCCATGTAAATAATATCACCCCCTGCCTGCAGCCCCTCCAGCATACAGTCCCATGTAAATAATATCACCTTTTCCGTGTCTGCAGCCCCTCCAGCATACAGACCCATGTAAATAATATCACCCCCCTGCCTGCAGCCCCACCAGCATACAGTCCCATGTAAAAAAATATCAAACCCCCCCCCACCGCCTGCAGCCCCTCCAGCATACAGTCCCATGTAAATAACATCACTGTCCCTCTGCCTGCAGCCCCTCCAGCATACAGCCCCATGTAAATAATATCTCCCCCACCTGCAGCCCCTCCAACATACAGTCCCATGTAAATAATATCACTCCCCCACCTTCAGCCCCTCCAGCATACAGTCCCATGTAAATAATATCACCTTCCCCCTGCCTGCAGCCCCTCCAGCATACAGTCCCCTGGAAATAATATAACCCCCCTCTAATATACAGCCCCCCCCCAGTAAACATAGCAGTCACTTTTATCCTCCACTCACCAACCTGCAGCTTCTGCTCCTCTCTCCTGCAATGGGCTCTGTAGAATCTCCCGCACATTGTGAGGCCCCGCCCCCTGGATGACAAGACTCCGCCTCTTCCTACGACATCATACCTCCCTGGAGCAACTCCATTCTAGCGCTCTGTTGTCTCATAGGCTTCAGACCACTAGCCTGAAGCCTATGAGAACGGTTCGCTTCAGGAGTTGTAGATGGCAGTGCAGCATGGGGGTGATGATTAGGGTGTGCCCAGGCACACCCGGCACACCCTGTGCGCACGCCTATGAACCACCCTCTGTTTTCCATCACTGAGCCAGTTACTTATCGACAAAAGGCTGGGTTCACGTCATAGTTTTATTATCCTGTTTTGAGAAAAGAAAAAAAAAGCCCTGCATGCAGTACTTTTTTCCCAGTTTAAAAAAATGGATCTCAGGCACAAATGGCTTAACTGGATGCCAAATCTGCATAACGGATGCAAAGGATCCATTTTATTTATTTTTTACAGGATCCTGTTTTTTTTTTTTTTTTTTTTTTTTACAGAAAATGAAACGGAGATGTGAACACAGCCTTACACATTTTCTCTCAATCTGAGCATTCTCATTTTATATACTAACCTTTTATGCGGTACAGTATCAAATGCTTTGGAGAAGTCCAGATATACGACATCCATTGATTCGCCGCTGTCAAGTCTAGAATTTACCTCCTCATAGAAACTGATTAATATTAGTTTGACATGACCGATCCCTCATGAAGCCATGCTGATATGGCGTTATTTGCTTATTTTCATTGAGATACCCCAGAATAGGATCTATTAGAAAACCATCAGTTTACCCACAACAGATGTTAAACTTACCGGCCTATAATTTCCAGGCTCTGTTTTTGGACCCTTCTTGAATATTGGCACCACATTTGCTATGCGCCAATCCTGTGAACATTCCCTGTCAGTATAGAGTCCGTAAATATCAGAAATAAGGGTCTATTACATTACTTTATTCTCTTAGGATATGGAGGTGAATGCTATATGTACCCGGTGATTTGTCTATTTTAATCTTTTTAAGATGCCGCTGTACTTCTTCCTGGGTCAGACAGGACACTTTTAATAGAGAGTTTACTTTTACATTCTGCGTTTCATCTGACAGTTCATTTTCCTCAGTAAAAACAGGAAAAAATATATTAAAAATAGACTCGCTTTCTCCTCATCGCATGTTTTTCTTTAACACTTAATGGTTTAACTTGGGAACTTGAACAAGCAATCATTAGATCGCTTCTCATAGACCCACTGCTTTACAATTTGAATCTATCAGAATTTCACTTTGTTCCTATGGAGTTTTGCCTCAGGAAGGAGTGCCGCACACAATACCTGGTTCCCCCGATCCCCGCCAGGGGAAGCCGATGCACAGCTGGGAGCACACACTCCCAGTGGTCACATTTGAGTGTGCAATTGAGGTTATCGTCGATTACATACATTAGCCTCAGGTGTCTGCTGTTTAAAACAGCAGACACCCGGTAGCTATGAGCAGGTGCCATCTCTAAATACCTGACTAGGCTCACTTCTCTTACCGTAAAGAATCCTCTTCTATGTTTGTGCACAAACCTTCTTTCCTCCAGACGCAGAGGATGTCCCCTCGTCACAGTCACAGTCCTGGGGATAAATAGATGATGGGAGTGATCTCTGTACTGACCCCTGATATATTTTTACATAGTTATTAGATCTCCTCTCAGTCGTCTTTTTTCTAAAGTGAATAACCTTCATTTTGATAACCTTTCAGGGTACTGTAGATCCCTCATTCCAGTTATTACTTTAGTTGCCCTCCTCTGAACCCTCTCCAGCTCTGCTATGTCTGCCTTCTTCACAGGAACCCAGAACTGTACACAGTACTCCATGTGTGGTCTGACTAGTGATTTGTAAAGTGGTAGGACTATGTTCTCATCACTGGCATCTATGCCCCTTTTGATGCAACCCATTATCTTATTGGCCTTGGCAGCAGCTGCCTGACACTGGTTTCTACAGGTATGTTTGCTGCTCACTAAAATTCCACAGGTCCATTTCCATGTTAGTGTTAGGCCTCTTTCACACAAACGATACAGATTGTGTCAGGATGCATTCAGTGAAACTCGCACCAATTCGCAAGCAAGTTCAGTCAGCTTTGTCTGCAAGTGGGTGCAATCAGTTTTTATACAAACATCTCCTAGCAAGCATCAGCTAAATAATGCACTGCATCTGGACTGCATCCGGATGTAAAGCGTTTTTCACTGAAGCCCAAATTTACTTCTATGTGGACAAGGCTGCGTGAAAAACACAGAATATAGAACATGCTGCGATTCTCGCGCAACGCGGAAATGATGTGTGAAAAACGAGTCTCACATGCACAGACTCATCAAAATGAATGGGCCAAGATTTAGTGCGGATGCTATGCGTTCACTTAACGCATTGCATCTAAGCGGAAAACTCGCTCGTGTGAAAGGGGCCATAGGGCTCACGCACACAACAGTGTTTTTTTGTCCGCATCCAATACGCATTTTTTTGTGGGTTAGATGCTGACCCATTCACTTCAATCTATACGTCCGTTCCGTGGCCCTGCAAAAAAACATAGAACATGTCCTATTCTTTTCTATTTTAGGAATAGTACAGTTCTGCAGCAGGCAGTATGTTCCGTTCTGCAAAATGTGGAAGGCACATGGCCACTATCCGTGTTTTGCAGATCTGCAATTTGCAGACTGCAAAAACTACAACGCCTATGTGCATCAGCCATTACATTTTGTATGTTCGGGTGACTTGCATTATTTCTTCCCATGTGTATAACCTTACATTTGTCAGTGTTAAACCTTATCTGCCACTTCTCTACCCAAGCCTCCAATCTATCCAGATCCCTGTGTAGCCGTATACTGCCCTTTCTAATATATATATATATATATATATATATATATTCCTTCAAAGACGAGGCAGCACTCCAATGTTCAGTGCAAATAACATTATTTTATTTGCACTGAACATTGGAGTGCTGCCTCGTCTGTGAAGGAATATATTCGCCAAGGACTGCCTAGTCAGGGGTCAGAGGAATTGCACCCCTATTCATTTAGCTGTGCTGCTGATCTCTTTTGTGATATAGATATATATATATATATATATATATATATATATATATATATATATATATATATGTGTATATATATATATATATCTATATCACAAAAGAGATCAGCAGCACAGCTAAATGAATAGGGGTGCTTGACAAAGGCCTCATTGAGAAGGCAGAAACGTAGCTTTGGAATAAAATTGGGTCACCTTTACCTGCATTGGAGTGCTGCCTCATCTCTGAGCGACTATTTGTGAGGAAGATTGTCCGTTTTCCGGAGGAATTGCACCCATCTACACCCCTACAGTGCTGCTTCATTCTGGCGTTTGTATATATATATATATATATATATATATATATATATATACACACACACACACACATACAGCATGTTGTACATATACACTATATATCTACAGTGTCCTCTCTAGTATATGTGTAATATATATATATATATATATATATATATATGTATTACACTCACCGGTAATCCGGTTTCCTGGAAGTCTCCATGACAGCACAAACTGAGATTGCTTTCCTCTGATAGGACAGGAAAAAGCACACAGAGAGGTTAAAAAACCCCACCCCCACCCCTCATCGCCAGTGTATTATAACAGGACTAGGACAAGGGGTAGAACATAACCAGTCAAAATAGTCTATTGACAAAGAAAACAAGGGCGGGACAATGCTGTGCTGTCATGGAGACTTCCAGGAAACCGGATTACCGGTGAGTGTGATACTCAGTTTCCCCAGTCGTCTCCATGACAGCACAAACTAATAGATAGGGAGAGAAGAGGCTCAAACGGTACCCCTGACAGTCCTGACAGGACGGTATTAAGAGTCCATGGTGCAACCATGTTCCTGACTCGGGGATTTAGTCGATCTGCCGCTTTCAGGAATCTTGTTACCCAGGGGACCTCATAAAGGCTGGTATTATAGAAGGCCCCCAAGGCCGATACCTGGACACGCAATGTGTTAGGAGCAAGGCCCAAATCCAACCCATCCTGGAGGAATTCCAGGATAAGAGGGATATTAGGGGTGGACTGGTTAAACCTGACTCTGCCCCAGGAGGCGAACTTCCTCCAAATTTTAAGGTACGCTCTGGAGGTGTTGGACTCCCTACTGAGTAAGAGGGTCTTAACTACTGTTTCCGCAGGGATGCAGGAGGTGAGATGGCCCAGCATCTCCATGCCCTGCCTTATTGAGCAACGGGACTGCTTGGTGAAGTGGAGGATCCTTAACTTCAGCTTCTGTACCTCTAGCGGAGGGAGAAAAGATTTTTGAAGAGCCAAATCCAAGAGGATACCCAGGAATACCTTCCGATGGTCTGGGAGCATGTCGGACTTCTCCCGGTTGACCAACTTAGCCTAAGCTCTGGAGGCGCAAGAGAACCACTTGGAGGTGTCTGAGAAGATCTGAGAAGTCTGCTACTATTAGCAGGTCGTCTAGGTAAGGGACGATTATAATCCCCTCTTGCTTAGGGAGGCTATGACCTCCGCCATAACCGTGGTGAATATGCGGGGTGCCGATGATATGCCGAACGGGAGGCACTTGACCTGATAGTGGCGAACTGTCCCACCTTGTTCCACCGCGAACCTCATATCTCCTGGAACGGACCTGTATTGGGATATGGAAGTATGTGTCGGAGAGGTCTATTGTAGCCATCATAGACCCTCTTTTGATGAGCTTCACCGCCGACTTGACTGTCTCCATCCTGAACTTGTGATGTGTTTGTTCAGGGGTTTTAATTTTATGATGGTCCAAAAATTGCCATTCGATTTCCGGACCAGAAATAAGGGGGAATAGTGACCCCTCCCCAATTCTCCGGCAGGAACCCTTTCTACTGCCCCCAGGCGTAATAAGGCTGGGGCCTCCGAAAAAAACTGTCTCCTGGACTTGGATCTGTCCTCTGGGAAGCCCTTCTTACGGTCCGTGGCGTTCTTAAGGATCTTGTCCAGGTCCGACCCGAACATGTACTGACCTTGAAAGGGTAGAGATATTAGCCTATTCTTTGATACAGTGTCACCTGACCAGGCCTTAAGCCACAGTACCCGTCTGGTGGTATGGGACAGGACCGCTGTGCGAGCAGATAGCCTAACCGATTCTGCAGCGGAATCAGCTAGAAAGAAAGTGGCCCTCTTCAGAAGAGGAATACTGTCGAGGATCTCCTCCCAAGGGGCCTCATTCACTATATGGTGCTCACGTTGCTGCTACCCCCGGTTTTAGGAGAGCTGCTGTAGCTTCCCATGTCTTCTAGAGCAGACTCTCGTCTTTCCTATCTAGAGGGTCCTTGAGCTGCGCTACATCCTCAAATGGTAGGACCGTCCGTTTCGCCACCTTAGCAATGGGTGCATCAACCCTGGGAATAGCTTCCCAATCGGCACTGTCCGCTTCGTCGAAGAGGTAACGCCTTTTGAGGCCTCGTGGGCTAAAGGAAACTCTTTTCCGGCTTCTCCCATTCTGCCCGTATCAACTTCTGGACATTGTCTGGGACCGGGAACACCGACTTGTGCCTCTCCCCTAAGCCCCAAAATGTTTTCCTCCTGGACAGATTTGGACCTCTTAGGGATCTCCATCCTAATAGTGGCCCTGATGGTACGGATCAATTCTTCGATATCCTCCGGGTTAAAGAGGAATCTTCTATACTCGCTACTTTCCTCCAATCCCAGAGATCTAGCAGAAGTTCCCACATCTGATGAGTCAGAGTTGGCCGAGTCCAGGTCACTCTCAGAGTAGTCAAGCCCTCTGAAGAGGGTGGTCTGTGGCCCTGGCAGGGCTGGGGCAAAGGGGAGGCAGAGGGGTCCCTATCGACCAACACTGATTGGACCTCCGTTCTGACCAGAGTCTTGATCTCCTCCATAAAACTAGAGGACTCTGCCTTTACCACAGTAGAGGTGCAGTCTTTGCACAGTGGCTTGGACCCAGAGAAAGGAAGGCGCTTAGAACAGATGCCGCACTTCCTGGGTCTGGGTTTAACAGAGGAGGTAGACTCCTTTTCTCCCTATAACACACAAGGGAGGAAAGGGTCAACCACAGCAGGGCAAATAGACAGAATGAAGGTGCCAGCAGGCTACTCACACCGCCCAGAGTGGTAGGAGGCTCAGGATCCGAGCCAGTGGTGGTAGGGGCGCTCATCCTCTCAGCTCCCGTCCACCTAAGATGCAGTCAGCAGGCAGGGTGAACTGTGGAGGCCTCAGAGCGGTCCGAATCGGCGTCCTCTTTTTGAATTTGGCACCGGCCGCGGCCTCCGTGACGTCAAGACGCTGGCCACGCCTCCCGGCATCCGACGTCATCACCCGGCGACTGGAGGGAAGCGCATCCCAGCGTCGCTCCAGTCGCCCCTTACTACACTGCTTCAAGCCCGCCTGGGCCGCGGCAGAGGGAACTTCGCCGGGGTCACCATGAATAAGGGTGACCCGGGCATAGACAGTGCCTGGAGGAGGGAAGAGCCGAACCCGAAACCGACCTCCGGTCTAACAGGTGACACCCCGCCGTAGCAGGGCAGAAAAAAATGAGAAAATAGGACTAGGGAACCCAGAAGAGCTCCCAGCACCTCTCTGGCATTCCTTCCTTGTCAGGACAGGAAAAAACACTGGCGATGAGGGGTGGGGGTGGGGTTTTTAACCTCTCTGTGTGCTTTTTCCTGTCCTATCAGAGGAAGGCAATCTCAGTTTGTGCTGTCATGGAGACGACTGGGGAAATTATATATATATATATATATATATATATATATATATATACACATATACACACAAAGTATACTGTCCTCTCTGGTGTATATATAGTATACTGTCCTCTTCTGTGTTAATTACTTTACACAGTTTAGTGTCATCTGCAAAAATTGCTATTTTACTGTGCAAGCCTTCTACAAGATCATTAATAAATATACTGACCCCTGAGGTACCCCACTGGTGACAGTGACCCAATCTGAGTGTGTACCGTTAATAACCACCCTCTGTTTTCCATCACTGAGCCAGTTACTTACCCACATAAGGCTGGGATAACCTCACAGTTTCATTTTTCATTATCCTGTTATTCTGACGGTTTAGAAGAAACAAACAAAATAAAAAATAAAATAAAAAACAGGATCCTGTGAATCAGTTACGCATCCATTTTTTTTTTTATAAAAAAAAAAAAAAAAAAAAAGACCTGCATGCAGTACTTTTTTTTCAGGATCCTTATTTTTTTTGTTTTGTTCTTATGACGGCTCAAAAGAACGGAAAATAAAACGGAGATGTGAACCCAGCCGAGGCACAGTATCAAATGTGTGCAAGCTTGGCCACCACTGCCGGATTGCAGGGTGATCATAACCATGGAAACGTGCAGTGTATAATGTGATGGAGAAATGAATCCAGGCAACATGGACAATCACAATACATTAGTGAGTGTCTTGTAATAACTTTCTCTACATGATAAATGCTATTTGCTGAAGTGAGACAACCCCTTTAAAGTTGATACTTTCATTTATCATTCTAGTATGCTTGCTTCACAACACATTTCTTCTGCACACAAGATAAACAAGCAACAGTCATCGGCTATTGCATACTGCAGATATTGTTACTAAGGAAAGACTGAATCAGGACAAGTGCAGACTTCAGTACTTACCAACAGGCTGCAAGAAGTAAATCTAGGATGCCCAACTCACTCTACACAGATATCAGATATATTACTAGGAAAACGAGTCAAATCTAGTTAATGCTTTTATATATATTAGTATACCAACCTCTGTAACTAAATAGAGACAACACACATAGCTCACATACCTTGCGATATCCCATAGATCTCCTCTGCTATGCGCGCAGCTTCTTTTCGATTCCCTCGGACAATGTAAAAATGAGTGAGCAGAGCCAGTGACACTTTGATCAAAAGTTTAAAGCAGAAGAGGGCAAATATGGCCACGTAAATATTACTGAAGGCCAGGAGGATAGAACTAGTCTCCATTGTAGCCACCTCTCAGCTGAGGAGCTTGCCCTGTAGCAGTCTATTTTTGGCCTCCCTGAAAAGCTATTTTAGAACTTTCCACTGCTGGTCGACTTCAGAGAACAAATCTCTTTATTAAGGGAAACCAAAACAGCGCCTACATGCCATATAAACATAAAATACATAAAAATGGAAGTGCTGCCGTCTTCTGGAATTCAAAAGCACAAAGGGTTGCGTTTACTAATGTGAGTGTTCCTAGGCTGTGGCACAATTTGGCGCATCTAGGTTTAGCGAAAATTCCTGCGCCTTGTCGTAAAGGGTGTGACTTGCCAGGAAAGAGGGGTTACCCAAGGTGTGACCTTTGCAACAAAATTTTGCCACTATTCTGGCACAAATATCAACTAGATAGTGAGTGGCCCTTTAAGTAACTAAAGTAGTTAAAACATAACCTTTATTATTTATTGTGTGGGTGACGCTGTGTTTGGGGAGGTTAGTATTTATTAGCCTCTCGGCAGCGATTGGCTATCGCTGCACACAGGGGCGGACCTATGGGCTTTAAAAAGCCCAAGCCCGTACTATACCTTTGCCACTGCCATTCAATTGCGGCTGCACGGCATGACGCCACTGCGCTGTGCAACCCCGCATGATCTACATTTACATCCCTGATGATCCATGCTTTACCTTGCATGGAGAAACGCGTCGGATATTATTTATGCCATTTAATTTAGAGGGAGAATTGAACTTACAGCGCTAGGGTTTTTTAGTCAGGTCCCAGGATCCAGCGGCTGGGGGTCGCCCTTTTCGGGGCGGGTGCTCCGCTACAGCCTGTTAGGGTCTCCACTGCATCTTAGCAACAGCAATAGGGAGAGATCCAGGCTTAATTTAGTCGAGTCTTGAGCACCCGCATCCAGTTTTGATTTAGGGACCCCAGTCTGGCTCACCTGATCCTGCACCCTGCAGCACATTGTTCCTTCCTCTACTGTAGGCAGTGATATTTGTACTTAATGGGCCTTAATTTTATTAGTATGAAATAAAGGTTATGTTTTAACTACTTTAGTTACTTAAAGGGCCACTCACTATCTAGTTGATATTTTCATTCCCTGAGTGCTATTTCAAGACCGGGTCACTATCCGTAGTCTTTATCATTATACTCTTATTCTGGCACAAAATTTCATCTTAAAGTTGGCCAACCAATAGGCGGTATGGAGTTAGACAAAAATATCTAGTTCTATACCACATTTCTCATCCAGCCTGAGCCACGGTAATCAATCTGGTCTTGAAAAATCTGCGCCGGTCTTGATTTCCACCTCTTCATATATTAGGTGGATCCTCCGCCAGTCTGTGCGCATAGACAGAAATCTACAGCAGCTCAGGGATAATCGGTCTTTATTTGTGCTAGAAAACTGGAGAAAATGTAGATAAATTTGTCAAAGCCACTGGCCGCATCCCCTCCCCACTCCTTTCAGAAAAGTGGGGAGGGTGGAATAAAAACACCACTTGTGACAGTATACGGTATCAAGTGGCGATAAGCCATCAATGTCTGAGATATGCTAACCTCCAAGTATAGTTCTCGTTTTTTCATCCACATCATGTTTTAACTTCAAAAAGTGCACTAAAAACTTGATCAAAACCCGAATGTGGACTGACACCTAAACAGCAATGTTTATACTACTGGGATAAACTATATTTTGACCATATGAAGAAAGGTGAGGATTGACCTGATATTTAACGTGAGGCTTGTGCACAATAGGGCTCTGGTGCTGCCCCAAACTATTTTATTGATTTATCTACAAGGAACATGTCCGATTGTGAACTAGTCACCTTCACTGATCCAAAAGACTGAAGTTTCTAAAAGTAACAAAACCACAATTTCAGTCATTGATTGATGCACAATGTCAGTCGTGTTCCATAAAGCCATATTAATCTAGTGAAAATGCAGAATACAAACTTTAGCACAGTGCATATAGACTAAGGGAAAATGAAGACATCAAGGACTGCAGAGATTCTTATACTTTTATTACACTGCTGACAGTACATAACAAAAACAGTCAGATAAAGAAATGTAAGAAAACCAAGGACAGACCGATCATGGAGTGTGCAGTCAAATTGATTAACTAAAGCTAGGGCTACACGCCGACTTTGGTCATGCAGCATTAAAGGGGTTGTGCAGTGATTTAAATTGATGACTAGGGATGAGCGAATCGACTTCGGATGAAACATCAGAAGTCAATATGCAATAAACTTCGTTCCAGTACTGTACGGAGCAGGAGCTCTGTACAGTATTAGAATGTAGTGGCTCCGATGAGCCGAAGTCTCGCGAGACTTCGCACAATAACTTCATAGATTAATTTGTACTGTACTGTAAAAAAACATTTCCCGAACTCGGGTTCGGTTCCAAGGTACCGTTTTTTTTACAGTACAAATTTTTACAGTACAAATTAATCTATGAAGTTATTGCGCGAAGTCTCACGAGACTTCGGGTCATCAGAGCCACTACATTCTAATACTGTACAGAGCTCCTGCTACCTACAGTATTAGAACAAAGTTTTATGCGAATTGACTCCGGATGTTTCATCCGAAGTCGATTCGCTCATCCCTACTGATGGCCTATCCTCAGAATAGGACATCAATATTTGATCAGCGGGGGTCCGACACCCAGCACTCCCTCCGATCAGCTGTTGGATGAGGAGACGGCGCTCCATGCTAGTGCTGCTTCCTGGTCTTTACACTACTCGTCCTCTCCTCTGGAGTGGTGGCATAGTGTAATGACAAGTACTCACTCCACTTAAGCGAGTACTTGTCGTTACACTGTACTTTCAAGATGAAGTGCAGTGTAATGAACAGGAAGCAGAGCTCGCATGGAGAGCCGCCTCTTCTTCTAACGGCTGATGAGCGGGGGGTGTCTGACATCAGCCGATCTGATATTGATGACCTATCCTGAGGACAGATTATCGATATATATCTCTGCACAACCCTTTAAATATCTCAATGTACCTGCACTTAGGGCTCATGCACACGACCGTATGTATTTTGTGGTCCGCAAAACATGGATCTGCAAAAACTAAGGATGACACCCCTGTGCATTCCGTATTTTGCGGAACGGAACAGCTGGCCCCTAATGAACAGTCCTATTCTTGTCCATTATGCGGAAAATAATAGGACATGTTCTATTACGGAAACAGAAAAGACACGGAGTAACTTTGTTTCAGTTTTTTGCAGACCCATTAAAATAAATGGTTCCGCATATGGGCCACAAAAAAAAAAAATAAAATAAAAAGGAGTGGACACGGAAAAAAAATATCTTCGTGTGCATGAGCCCTTATGCTGTGGAAAATCCAGAACGTGTGCAGGGACATGCTGTTCAGAAAATATCCAATTCTACAAGTCGCAAATTGCAAGCGTTTTTTTCCGTCATTGATTTTAATGCAATTTTTGGTTTGGCTGTATCGCATTTGTGACACTTCAGGGATTTTTTTTTAATTGGGTGTTCAAAATTCCAATCAAATCACACCCTAAAGTGTGGCTTCAATGCAATGTCAAGTCGCAGACACGCAAAACACACATTTTTCTTGTGCGACTTGTAGTCATGTGACTAAAGTTGCGGAGTAGCCCTAGCCTTATTCTACCACATAAGCCTTCTGGTAATACAGAGTCAACACAGCTTTGAGGCATATAACATTGGAAAATTCAAAAAGAAAAATGTTCTAAAAAGTGTTTTCACATTTCTCGCCTATTCGACAGGCTGGTTTACATACTTTGCACTTGGGTTAAATTGCATAGGATGCGAGATAGAAGGTTAAAATAGAAGACTCTCTATAGTAAAGAAGCAGCACAAAAAAGCAAAAGTGAGGACTGAAATGTAATATTACTATGCATCTAATAAAATGACTTCCTAAAGGGAAAGTAATTCCAATTATTTGTACATTGTACAAATAAGAAATGGTGCTTTTCTGAACAGTATAGGAATATGAAGAGCAGGAAGCCAAATCATTTCCTCATTCAGATGTAAGAAAAACATGCACCAGTAGAGGGGAGGGGGGGGGGAAACATGGACTCCCCAGCGATTCTTGAATGAGTGGTCCCTGGCACAGTCCTCTTTCTTTCTCCGCCGTCTACAAGCTATGCTAGAAATTAGGACTTTTCCGGAGTGTTGGTGGTTTTTTAATAAAATATATATATATATATATATATATATATATATATATATATATATATATACATACATACAGCATGTCAGGTGCATTTTTTTTTTGAATAAGACCACTCACCCATATAATGAAACATTTTTCTGCACCTCTTTCTGTACCTCAACGTTGCATCTACACTGGTCATATTCCCTGCATCATGGCTGCAATGACTAAATCCTGGGGCTTCCAGCACTGTGAGCCTTCCCCTGCTTCAAAGGAGCTTATAGCAAGGTTCGGCAACCCCTGGCATCCAGCTGTTGTAAAACTCCCATAGTTTCACCAGAGTTGGAGTCCCGGAGGCTGCTGATCCCTGGCGTAGAGTCAGAAACCTGCAATCTGATCGCAGAACATAACTTACAGAGCGGCAGTCATCTCTCCTGATAGGCCTGCAATAGTAAACACTTGCATGTACAAAAAATAATTTCAGCGTAGCATATTTTTTATTTTTTTTGGGGGGGGGAGGGGGGAGAGGAATTCTGCATTGTGCCATTCCGTTGTTATTCCCCATGGAAATATATCAGTTAATTAGTAACTAAGCGCTGGGGTGGAGCGCTGGGCTCTTTTTAGGTGGATTGCCATGTATTTTTACAGTGTTTTTGTTGCATTAAAACACCAGCTCTGGTTGTGACATGGAATTCTATGGGGATTATTAAACGCACCCACACAGGCGGCTTTTTGACACTTGAGCTGCTTCCTTTTTTTTTTTTTCAAAAATGCAAGGCATTAAAAAAATAATAATAATAATTTAAAACGCATCTGCTGAAGTACATTATTTGGGCAAAAATGCCACAAAACACTTGCCTAAATGCCTAAAAAATTCTTTAAAAAATGCTGCGGGGTGTTACAGTACACAGGATGTGTCCCTACACAGTTGGACACTGTCAATATTAACCGGAAAGTGTCAATCAACTTGTGGTGAGACAGGTCACTTCAGGAAGGAGTATAGTAACAGCTATCAATTTATACATACTTTTCCAAGAGGAATATTAGAGGAAAAGCACAACGCAGAGTTCTAAGGCCTCTTTCACACTTGCGTTGTTAGGATCCGGCGTGCACTTCCGTCGTCGGAAATGCCCGCCGGATCCGTAACAACGCAAGTGACCTGGAAGCATTTATAGACTGATCAGGATCCTGATTACTATGGCAACCAGGAGGCTATTAAAGTCCTGGTTGCCATAGTAGTAGTGGGGAGCAGGGGAGCAGATACTTACAGTCCGTGCGGCTCCCGGGGCGCTCCAGAATGACGTCAGAGCGCCCCATGCGCATGGATCACGTGATTCATGTGATCACGTGATCCATGCGCATGGGGCGCCCTGACATCACTCTGGAGCGCCCCGGGAGCCGCACGGACTAAGTATACTGCTCCCCCGCTCCCTACTACACTTTACCATGGCAACCAGGACTTTAGAGTCCTGGCTGCCATGGTAACCAGTCAGAAAAAGCTAAACGTTGGATCCGGCGATGCGCCGAAATGACGTTTAGCTGAAGGCCGGATCCGGATTAATGCCTTTCAATGGGCATTAATTCCGGATCCGGCCTTGCGGCAAGTGTTCAGGATTTTTGGCCGGAGGAAAAAACGCAGCATGCTGCGGTATTTTCTCCGGCCAAAAAACGTTCCGGTCCTGAACTGAAGACATCCTGATGCATCCTGAACGGATTTTTCTCCATACAGAATGCATTGGGATAATCCTGATCAGGATTTTTCCGGCATAGAGACCCGACGACGGAACTCTATGCCGGAAAGGAAATACGCAAGTGTGAAAGAGCCCTACAAAAACCAACAGGGATTATTTTCTGTATATTAAATATGTAGGAGGAAAAAACTGGATAATAGTACCGTATCTATAATATAAGACATCTTTTGTGATATTAGTGTGCATTTGTATTAATATAGTCTTCTTTCTGTAAACTATATAGATTTTAAGACTCAGGCCTCTTTCACACGAGCCTGACGGATTAGGTCAGGATGCATTCAGGGAAACTCGCACCATTTTGCAAGCAAATTCAGTCAATTTTGTCTGAGATTGCGTTCAGTTTTTTCCGAACGGGTGCAATGCGTTTTGATGCGTTTTTCACGCGCGTGATAAAAAACTGAAGGTTTACAAACATCTCTTAGCAACCATCTGTGAAAAACGCATTGCATCCTCATTGCTTGCGGATGCAATGCGTTTTTCATGCAGCCCCATTCACTTCTATGGGGCCAGGGCTGCGTGAAAAACGCAGAATATAGAACAGGCTGCAATTTTCACGCAACGCAGAAGTGATGCGTGAAAAACAACGCTCATGTGCACAGACCCATTGAAATGAATAGGGTCCGGATTCAGTGCGGGTGCTATGTGTTCACGTCACGCATTGCACCACGCGCGTAAAACTCGCTCGTGTGAAAGGGGCCTTAGATTTCACCACAGCCTCAGATTTATGAAGTTAATATCTAGAGTTAAAAAAAAAACAACTGCCATTTATCAATAAATATTCATGTATTCTGAATATAGAACAATATACCATATATCTTGTACATAAAGATCCCATAAAGAGGAAAACAGTGCAAACAGGAATATAATACACATATGGCATGTACACATATATCCTTTGTATAAAGATGGCTTTCATCATTTCAGAGATCACTAGTAAGAGGCGCACATTATAAAAGGGTAACACGCTATACACAGACATTTGGTTACAAGCAGAATGTAATAGGAGTGGAAAGAGCGTGAACCATTAGACGTCCTCCATTAGTAACACAAATTTCTGTCAAAAAGCCCAAAACATAGGTTGTCATTCCAACCAATGTGATACAGTGCAGTAAGAGGGTCCTTTCCTTACAGAACCCAAAAGACTGGAGTGGAGCATATATTAGGGCACAGCAGCAAATATTTGGTGCCAAGAACAGGATATGATCTCATTAGTTATTCTAACCCTATTTGAAAATGTGTTTCGCCATTCCGGAATTGAGGTATTTCCAGCAAATCACCTGCATGTATGTGTAATCTTGCATTTTTGTGTCAGGAAACATCCTTTCACACCGCAAAGGCCCAGGTAAGCACACTGAGAAAGAATGGAAGCTGCGCTGTGATAGACAGGAGGAGCCCCCCATTTACAGCGGAATAAAAAGTATCTGCAGGTCACAAATGCCTAAATGGTCACTCACTTCTCGTACAACTTTGAATAAATCAATAGTACAAGCTACAATAAAACTTTGTAATATAGCTTATCACAGAAAAATGTATTCTCCAGCTGCACCTCCCCCCCACTATTCCCAAGCTAAATTTGTATCGGAAATTTCTTCTGAATAAGGCCCCATGCACACGACCGTTGTTTGTTTCCGCGTCCGTTCCGTTTTTTTTCACGGATTGGATGCTTCCCCATTCATTTCAATGGGTCCGTCAAAAAATGCGGATGGTCAACCGTTTGTGTTCCGCATCCGTGATCCGTGTTTTCATTCCGTCAAAAAAATAGTGCATGTCCTATTTTTTTCACGTTTGCGGACAAGGATAGGCATTTTTACAATGGATCCGTCAAAAAAAACGGTCCGTCATCCGTTTTTTTTGACGGACGCAAAATTTCAAGGAGGAGCGGACGCGGAGGCAGGCAACGGTCGTGTGCATGTAGCCTAAGTCTCATGAGGGAACAGCTCACAGAGGTATCAGATTATGTGAGTCAATAAAAGTCTATGGAGCGGGGAGAAGACAGGGGAAACACCAAAGAGACTGCTACCGACAGTTTCTATCGCAGCCCAAGTGCTTTATTTAGATCCATAAAGGTAAGTACTTCTCTATAATGTCCTCCATGATCCCGCTGCTGTTTCTGAGTAAGAGAATGCTATAAAGCAGATTCTCCTCTACTTTCTGTGTGCAATGTATGAGAGCTAGTCCCCTCCAACCACCAGACCTGGGAGAACGGCAAACTAAAGTTCGAGCATACAGATGAGAACCTGCTAAAAAATGCCAGATACAATCATATAATGGCACTGTACTACTGATTAATACAAAGTTTGTTGAAAAATTAGGTACACTTTTAAAGCTGTTGAGCAAGAATGAAGGTGGAGGAGAGGTTGGCAAACCTCCGCATTTGGCCGGACATGTAACCCTGGGTTCACACCTGAGCGTTTCTGAGGCGCGCATTTAGTCGCGCGTAATACAGCGCGTTTTTGCAAATAGGAAACGCGCGTCATCTGCGAGTTCGTGACTCTGGAGACCAATTGAAAAAGGCATATCTACACTTTAACGTGTGTTGAAGTCTATGGGTGCAAACGCGCGACAAAACGCCCCAAAGAAGCTCAAGAACTTCTTTGAGCGTAGGGCGTTTTACAGAGCGTTCAAACGCGCTGTAAAACGCTCAGGTGAGAACCATGCCCATAGGGAAACATGAGTTTTCTCCTGTTGAGCGGTTTACAGCGCGTAGGAACGCGCTGTAAAACGCGCAAGTGTGAACTGAGGGTAAAGGAAAGATTACTTACCTGCTTTCCTGTCCTGGCTCCCAATATCTTCTCCTCCCTCGCTGTAAACATTCGGTTTGACATCACCACAGCCGATCATTGGCCCAAGGCGGAGACCAGATGCCCTTGCGTCATATGACCATTTATCATAAACTAAGGGGAGATGGTCACCGCCATGGCCAGTGATTGGCAGCAGCGATGTCAAAGCGGATGTTTACATGGAGGGAGTCCAGTGGAGCACCGCTGGCCGAGAGATGAAGGAAGCGCCAGGAAGCAGGTAAGTCATCTTTACTTTACTGGTCCGGGCAAAAGGATTTCATCTTACTGGCACTTTATCATTCTCACTGCATGTAAAAACATGACCATGTGAATACAGTTATGTAATCAACTCTATTGACCAATATGGCATAAATTTGTCAACTTTTCGGAAGTTAAAAAAAAAGAAGAAAGTTTTGAGACATTTAAAGCTGACTGAGCTAGTCTCTCTGTTCTAGGCAGCAGCAGATCCATCATTTGACGGAAATGAACATCCCCTGATGGACTCCATTGACTATAAAGGGATCTGTTTGGTTTTTATCAGGGAGTTCAGCATTTTAATCGACAAGACAGTACAGCATTACTGTGGTACATTGTCCACATCATTTAACGGCATCTGAGATGGAGGATCCTAACCCGCTCAGGATTGAAACGCTGTGGATCTGAAATATATAGCTATCCATCCATGTATAGTGCAAGTTATGTACAGTTGTGGCCAAAAGTTTTAAGAATTACACATTTAGGTTTTCGCAAGGCTTGCTGCTTCAGTTTTTATGGTAAGTCATTCCTGTCCATGAAAATTAACTTGTTCATAATATCCCATTCCAGCCCTGCCACAAAGACCAAGATCATTTCACTAATCTTCTTGTTAGTTCAGGAGAAAGTTTTAATAAGGGCAAGGCAGTTGATATCATTTATTATGCTGCCTCAATTTGAAGGACAAACTGGTTTCTTTAAAGGGGGTTTGGTGCTTGAAATCATTGTCTTCTTCTGTTAACCATGGTTACCTTCAAGGAAACATATGCAGTCATCACTGCATCAAAAGGGCTTTATATCAAGGACTTCAAGGAGACACATTCAATTGCCCTGAAAAAGGCTTCAGGGCACCCAAGAAAGCCCAGCAAGTGCCAGGATGTCTCCTAAAGAGGATTCAGCTACGGGATCGGGTCACCGCCAATGCAGAGTTTTGTTCATCGATAGCAGCAGGCAGGTGTGAGTGCATCTACATGCACAGTTAGGTGACGGCTTCTGGAGGATGGCCTGGTGACAGGAAGGCAGCAAAGAAGCCACGTCTCTCCAAGAAAAAACATCAGGACAGATTGATGTTCTGCAGAAAGTAGCAGGGACTTAACTGCAGAGGACTGGGGTAAAGTTATTTTCTCTAATGAAGCCCCCTTTAGACTGTTTGGGACATCTAGAAAAAGGATTGCCTGGAGAAGACAAGGTGAGTGCTACTATGAGTTCTGTGTCATGCCAAGAGTAAAACATCCTGAGACCATTCATGTGTGGGGTTACTTCTCAACCTAGTGAGTGGACTCATTCTCAATTTTGCCTAAAAACACTGCCTCGAATAAAGAATGGGATCAATACATCCAAGAGCAACGATCCAGGAGCAATTTGGTGAAAAATGCTTTTTCCAGCATGATGGAGCACCATGTCACAAGGCAAGAGTGAGAGCCAAGTGGCTCAGTAAACAACACATTGACATTTTGGGATTATGGTCAAGAAACTCCTCAAGTCTCAATCCCATTGAGAACATGTGGTCAATCTTCAAAAAAGAGGGTGGACAAACAAAAACACAGAAATTTTGATATACTCCAAGCACTGATTAGGCAAGAATGAGTGGTCTTCAGTCAGGATTTGGCCAAGAAGCTGATATCCAGCAGGCCAGGGCGAACTGCAGAAGTCTTGAAAAAGAAGGGTCAAAACTGGAAATCTTGAGTCTTTCCATAAACTTGATGGATTTGTCAATACAAGTTAAAAAAAGTCATCATTGTACTGTACTTCAGTATACAATATAAACATCTGACAAAAAGATCCAAAAACACAGAAGCAGTAAATGTTGTGAAAACCAAAGTTTGTGTCAGTCTCAAAACTTTTAGCCGTGACTGTACAAGACAATCTCAGACAGGAGGTTTGGAGTGCTTGAAGTCAAATGCGCAAAAGAAGACATGACATGTACATTAACTAGAAAGCATTGATCCTTGAAAAATAAAAAAAATATGTAATAAAAATAGAGTAATACAGGTTATCTCCCAGGAGACTCTCCAAGACCATCAGGGGCGTTTCCATGAGGAGGTTTTCCTTTTTTCCTGGGTTTTTCAGTGCAGTATAGTCGTGACCAAGTTGCATTAGGACCTGTAGCATCCACAGCAATGTCAATCAAGTAGTCTGGAGTTGTCCGTCGTAGAAAAACTAGAAATAAAAAACTAATTACTGCAAAGAGGGCAAAGATTGTGCCCGTGACAACACCACAATGGTTTACCAGCCGCTCGAGCCTTTCGCTCATCGGTAAAACAGTCTCTTTAGCAACGCGATCATATACCTAGGGAAAAATAATATCATGTAAAGGCTTGAATCAATAAAATGGGCATTTATACAGGGAACCAAATCCATATCATTATACATTATTATATTTGGGGATTCTGCGATAACAAAAATGTAAATATAAGTCATACTTCGTCCATGTCATCTGCGTATGGACACAATGCCTATAGTACAGGGCAAAGTCAACATTTTCTTTATGTAAAGAGTGTATATCATTAAAGGGGATTTCTGGGATTATATATATATATATATAATAAATAAAGTAAAATATGGCTATCAAATCTGAACTTACCCTTTCAGTTCTCTCGGCAACATTCCTCCATGTATAAAAAGGTTTAACAGTATTGTGAATAGTTTCGGGGCTCGGTAACGCTCCTGTCCGTAACTTGTCGATAGCTTTCTCTAAACCAGCGCACAGAGACTTCACAGAGGGCTCACACAGGATAATGAAATTGTCAGGAAGAACTTCCGGGATCCCTCCCACTCTAGTGGTCACCACCTGTAATATGAATATGCAGAATTATACAGGAGGAAATGCGGCCTTCACTGAAAGGTTCCTGTTGCTTTTCTGTGTATGGCCGACCTCAGCCTTACACCGATAAGATTGCATGGCCAACATGGTACCCCAACATCCGCATAAGCAAAGATGCTAAATGTGCATGTTCACTTCAGTGGGGAGGATACGGATTTGGCAAACTTCTTTCCCAGCAGCTTCTCGCTCCTGAGAGAACAAACGGATCAACCTGCCCGATGCGGTTTTCTTCCCTGGCATCTGTGGAGGGGCCACATACATATTGAAGGGGTTTTCTGGGATTTGAATATCGATAACCTATCCACAGGATAGGTAATCCATATCAAATCGGCAGGGGTCCGACACAGCTCTGTGGTATACCCGTGAATAGGAAGGAGCCGTCCCATTGAAATGAATGGGACAGCTTGTAGTTACTGCTGCGATGTTGATGGCGAGCAGGTAAACAATGAGGGAAGGCTGCAGTCGCATGGAACGTGACCTTCTCTTCAACCAGCTGATCTGATATTGATGACTTATCCTGAGGATAGGTCATTAATATTAAAATCCCTGAAAACCCCTTTAAACCGTCAACTGGTATCAAACTGAAAAGAAATCTTGTGCGGGTCTCAGCTCTCTAGGACGTACCGTTTCGGAGATATTCCCAAAAAATTACCTGCATTAGCCAATACAAGCCTGCAAGTCTTTCTCTTCATATCCCAACTGCCATCCACATAATCATATGTCCCTTATCAGCCAATAGAAGCTCGCAGGCCCTTAGTCTCCATACACACACATAGTTTTACTCCAGGTTTCCATAACAACCCAGCCATTTTTCTTCACTGCTGTAGGTCAGGTTTAGGCTAGGGCTACACCACGACAATAAGTCGCACCACAATAAGTCTCACGACACATAGGGCACAACTACACTGCGACATTGAGGTTGCACGACAATTTTTTAAAATGATAGTGTATGGTGTTGCACGGCGACATTTGACATGCTGCAATTGCGCAGTGCAACACTACAGCCTATCATTATAAAAATTGTTGAGACAAAATGTCGCGCCACACATGTCGACGTGTAGCCCTAGTATTAATGAGCCAGGGCGCTGTGGAGGTCACTTAAGGGGGCAGGGGCGACTATTAAAGGGGCAACTGCTGTGAAGGTCAATGTTAAGGCAGCAGGGTACTGTGAGGTCACTGTTAAAGCAGCGTGGTACTGTGATGGTCACTGTTAAGGGGGCGAGCCCCTGAGGAGGTCACTGTCAAGGGTGTGGGGTGCTGTGAAACTCACTGTTAAAGGGGCAGGCTGCTGTGAAGGTCAAAGTTAAGGGGATGGGCTGCAGTGGAGGTCCCATTTTAAAGTGGTAGGGCACTGTGGGGGAGGGTGGGGGTCAGTGTTAAGGGGTTGGGGACTGTGGAGTTCACTGTTCAAGGGGCGGGGTGCTGTAGAGGTCACTGTCGATATATTTTAACGACACACACAAACATTAAATGAAATAGATGAAATATACTCGTGCGAAGCCGGGTCCTTCTGCTAGTACACTAAGAAATAGTGAAAACTTCCAGGAGGATACCTGTAGTCCACAGCTAGCTGCTTCCACAATTGCCATGCAGAAGGCCTCAGTGAGGGATGTATTCAGGAAGATCTCTCCTTCAACTAGGACGTTCCTCACCTCGTGATGTTCTAGGGCACCTAGGAGCCGGACTCTACAAGAAATGAACAAACGGAAATTACTTTATGTTGCCTTAAAATTCATGACTATAGAGTTGAAATCCTTTGTTTTTCGAGCCTGTTAGATTGAATGCATTTGACCAGAAGATCCATAAGAAATATTAGGCCTGATCCTCCTACTTTGTTTTTCTTTTTTTACACATACAGTACTAGAAAATTAAAAAAACAACACCTAGAAGATAAAAGCCTATATTACAATATGGCAATTCTGAAGGGTCTTCAAGGTTCCTTACTTTATATACCGACGCTTCACTGAGTTTTTTTGTCTGTTGTTTTTGTCTGGCATCGCTGTTGTTTTTTTTATCTGGCAGCACTGTTTTATTTTTTATCTGGCAACACTGTTTTATTTTTTGTCTGGCAGCACTGTTTTATTTGTCTGGCAGCACTGTTTTATTTGTCTGGCAGCACTGTTTTATTTGTCTGGCAGCACTGTTTTATTTGTCTGGCAGCACTGTTTTATTTGTCTGGCAGCACTGTTTTTTGTTTTGTTTGTCTGTTGATTGGGTGTTGTTGAAGTATTCACTATGCCTACTACACAAAAGTGTGTACCATTTGTGCAATTAACAAATTGCAATTCACTTTGAAATGAGCCAGATAGTGGGACTTGGATAGTCTCGGAAAGAGCTGGACGAGAAGTTTCTGTAGTGCATCGCTAATGTTGCCATTTATCGGAGGGGGCAGACAGACAGATGCATGCCAAGATCGCCATATAAGAGCTACTGTATCTCAAAAGGACAACCACAGCATCACAAACTGGTTTTGCAGTAGTCCCTGCAGTGACTGCCCTGGCAACAAGAAACCATTTACTTTAGGCCACATGCACACGTTTAAATCTATTTTGCGGTCCGCAAATTGCATATTGACCAAATACAGATGCTGTCCACGTTGCATTCTCACTTTTTGTGGATCAATGACTTCAATGGGACTGCATTTTGCAGACAAGTACAGGGCATGTTCTATCTTTTTGCAGAAAAGACTAACGTACTAATGCAGAAAGCAAACTGATCATCCATGCACTTTCCACATCTGTATGTCTGTTCCGCAAAAAAATAACCCAATAAAAACAATGGTCGGATATTGATGACCTATTCCAGACATAGGCCATTAATATCAAAATCCTGGAAAAGACCTTTAAATCCTAATTTAGGTGACACTCGCACAGAAAGAGAACATTTTCAACAGAAGGAAATCTTGATGTTCACGTGATAAGTCCTGAACGCTGTTCTGCATTACGTCGTTTTCCTCTCATATGGAGAATGGATCGTAATGTTCCCCAATTCTCCATCTGTTAGGCTACGGTCTTGGATAGAAACTTCTCTGAAGCCGGCTGCACATCTTGCTGTCGCTGTAGATATTGGAGTAATGCTGCATTGTAGGAATAGCGTGTGGTGGAGTTTTTTTTTTTTATATTTGCTCTCTTCTGAGGGAAGATTCATCCAAGTGCAGATGCCTCTTAAAGGCGGTATCCCATGATTAAAGGGGGTGTCTCACTTAGCATTTATTATGTAGAGAAAGTTAATACAAGGCACTTACTAATGTATTGTGATTGGCCATATTGCCTCATTTGCTGGCTGGATTCATTTTTCCATCACATTATAAACTGCTCGTTTCCATGGTTATGACCACCCTGCAATCCATCAGCGGTTGCACACTATAGGAAAAAGCACAAGCCTATATGCAGTCCCACTCTCATGTATAGTGTGCAAGTACGACCACCGCTCTTGGATTGCAGGGTGGTCGTAACCATGGAACGAGCAGTGAATAAGGTGATGCAAAAATGAATCAAACCAGCAAAGGTAGGAATATGGACAATCACAATACATTAGTAAGTGTCTTGTATTAACTTCCTCTACATAATAAATGCTATTTGCTGAAGTGAGACAACCCCTTTAACCCCTTATGGACCGAGCTCATTTTCACCTTAAGGACCAGGCAATTTTTTGCAAATCTGACCAGTGCCACTTTATGTGCGAATAACTTTAAAACGCTTTTTCTTATCCAGGCCATTCTGAGACCGTTTTTTCGTCACATATTGTACTTCATGTCACTGGTAAAAACGGAGTAAGAAAAAAATCATTTTTAATTTATAAAAAAATACCAAATTTACCAAAAATTTCCAAGTTTCAATTTCTCTACTTCCATAATATATAGTAATGCCACCAAAGATAGTTATTAATTTACATTGCCCATATGTCTACTTTATGTTTGGATCATTTTGGGAATGACATTTTATTTTTTGGGGACGTTATAAGGCTTAGAAGTTTAGAAGCAAATCTTGAAAACTTTCAGAAATTTTCAAAAAAAACACTTTTTAGGGACCAGTTCAGGTCTGAAGTCACTTTGTGTTGCTTACATAATAGAAACCACAAAAAAATGACCCCATTCTAGAAACTACACCCCTCAAGGTATTCCAAACTGATTTTACAAACGTTGTTAAACCTTTAAGTGTTTCACAAGAGTTAAAGGAAAATGTAGCTAGAATTTCAGAATTTAGATTTTTTGGCAAATTTTACATTTTAATCCATTTTTTCCAGTAACTAAGCAAGGGTTAACAGCCAAACAAAACCCAATATTTATTGCCTGATTCTGTAGTTTGCAGTAACACCCCATATGTGGTCATAAACTACTGTATGGCCACGTGGCAGTGCGTAGAGGGAAAGGAGCGCCTTGTGGTTTTTGGAAGGCAGATTTTGCTGGACTGGTTTATCTACACCAGGCATCCTCAAACTGCGGCCCTCCCTGGGCCCTGTTGCAAAACTACAACTCCCAGCATGCCCGAACAGCCTACAGGTATCCGCCTACAGTAGGGCATTGTGGGAGTTGTAGTTTTACAACAGCTGGAGGGCCGCAGTTTGAGGATGCCTGATCTAAACCATTTCCCATTTGAAGCCCCCCTGGGGTAGAAACTCACTAAAAGTGACCCCTTTTTGGAAACTACGGGATAAGGAGGCAGTTTTCTTGGGACTATTTTTAGGGTACACATGATTTTTGATTGCTCTATAATACATTTTTGTGACGCAAGGTTACCAAAAATAGAAATTCTGAAATTTCATCTCCATTTGCCATGAACTCTTGAGGAACACCTAAAGGGTTAACAAAGTTTGTAAAATAAGCTTTGAATACCTTGAGGGGTGTAGTTTATTAGATGGGGTCACTTTTATGGAGTTTATATGGGACATGGAGTTTATATGGGACATGGTGTCAAAAAAAATCAAAAACAAAAAAAAACATCAAAATCTGCTTTCCAGAAACCACATGGCGTTCCTTTCCTTCTGCGCCCTGCTGTGTGCCCGTACAGCAGTTTACCACCAAATATGGGGTGTTTCTGTAAACTGCAGAATCAGGGCAATAAATTTTAAGTTTTATTTGGCTTTTAACCCTTGCTTTGTTACTGGAAAAAATGGATTAAAATGGAAAATTTGACAAAAAATAGCTGTTTTGGCACCGCTTTTATTTTAGTTTTTTGACCGTGTTGATCTGAGGGGTTAGGTCATGGAGTATTTTTATAGAGCAGATTATTACAGACGCGGCGATACCTAATTTTTTTTAAACTTATTCAGGTTTAACACTATATTATTCTATTTGAAACAAAATAAAATTTTAGTATCTACATAGTCTAATTCATTTTCTAATTCAAGTTTTTATCCGATTGTCTTAGGTAGGAGCTCATTTTTTGCGGGATGAGAGGGCGGTTTTATTGGCACTATTTTGGGGGGCATATGACTTTTTGATCGCTTGCTCTCACACTTTTTGTTATGTAAGGTGGCAAAAAAATTCCTTTTTTTTGCACCGTTTTTTATTTTTTTTGCGGTGTCTCAAGTCTGAGAACCATAGTTTTTATCCGATTGTCAGTGGCTACATGGAAAAGGGGATAATACATTTAGTACTTCATGGAAGTGTGGTACTCCCTGAAGCAACCACTAACGCAGAGGCACGCGTCACACCGAGTGGTGGGGTCCTTCCATATCCCCCTTCTGTGACACACTACATTTTTTTGGGGTTCGTCCCTTCTTTCCAGTACCTGGAAAGTGTTGACCAGGGACGATCCGGTCGGCTCCAGTTCCCGAGGTACTCCGGCCTACTCTTTCCCGGTCAGAAAAGATCAGGTCCTTGAGGACTGCCTCATAGAACTGCAGGAATTTCCCTGTGTTGCCAGCGCTCTGGGACAGGACAAAAGAGTTGTACAAGGCAACCAGCAACAAGTAGACTGCAACTTTTTGTTACCATGCCTGGGTTTTGCGCATTATATGGCGTTCTATGGCTTGAGGACTTGATTAGAGAGATCAACTCCTCCCATATACCGATTGTAGTCGACGATACAATCGGGCTTCAGGACCATTGCCGCGGTACCTCGCACAGGGACAGGGGTGATGCAGTTACCATTAATTGTGGACAGTACAAAGACATCCCTCTTGTCCTTATATCTGAATAGTAACAGGTTTCCACTGGTAAGGCCACGGGTCTGGTAGAGGACGTCCCCACTCCAGTAATGCCTTTTTTTTTTTTTTGGTTTTTTTTTTTTACTAGGCCCATATGCAGCACAAGGCCCCAAAATGTCCTCATCTCGGCCGCACTGACCGGTGCAGCAAAAAAGAGCCCGGGTGTCGAGCAATGAACTGTTGGGCGTACAAATTTGTTTGCTCCACCATCAGATTCACAAGGGGGTCACTGAAAAAAGACTAAAGTAGTCGTATTCAGTGCAGCCCACTGTGTGAATCTGGATTCCTGGTTGACCAACAAAATCAGTAATCACAGGCTGAAAATTCTCTGGGGTACACCAGGCAAGTTCACTGGTAGGGGGCTCTGGTGAACTTATCTGCTGGGCCGGAAAACTAGTACGAGCTCCAGAGCTGCTCGTACTAGGGCGGGCCACAGGGTCCTTGACATGGCGGTCCCCTTGCTCCGCATTGTGGGCTCATCATCATCGCTAGATGATGAGGAGGATGACAAAAGGAACGTGGGGTATCCTCGTCCTCACTAGGGCTCTCGGACTTGGAGGCAAGCTGGGCGTATGCCTCCTCAGCCTAGAACGTCTGGCGGGCCATAAGGGAGTGTGTGTGTGCGTGGAAACCTTTATTCAGTGTGCGTGTACAGGTGTTCCCAGACTTTTCCCTAAACCTAACAGAAAATAAAAAAAAATAAAAAAAAGAAATTTCTAACTCGCTGAAGCTGTAGTGGACGATGCGCTAACAGTGGCTGGATGCTAAAGAGTGCCGGCCCCTGTCAGTGTACGCAAAAAAACAAAACAAAACGCTTGACCCCCCAAAAAAGTTGGGGGATGGGCGAGGCAAGGGGGCAAGCTGCTGCACCCCTGGGGGGGGGGGGGGGGGTCCTAGGATCACACAGCTGTGCTGCGGACCCGACACCCGAAGAGGGTGATGCAACAGTAAAAAAAAAAAAACGTAGCTCTAAACTCTCCCTAAGTCTCTCTGCTTGACCGAAACCTTTCCCTAACCTACCTGATCTGGAGGGTCACAGGAGGGTGCTGGGCTCCTAAAGATGGCTGCTCCTCTCTCCACGGCTCCCGGGCAAAGAATGGAGAAGCAGAGGAGAGCAAGGGGAGTTAAGCCACGCCCTCCCGTGCAGCCAATAGAAATCGATCCTATGAGGTGATGTCACCATCACCTCACAGGATCTAAGGATGGTGATTGGTGGTGTATTATCACACCACCGATTACCATCCTATTCCGGGTTATCGGGTCACCAGAGACCCGAATAACCCAGAAACACAGCAAACCGCAGGTCTAAATTGACCTGAGGTTTGCTACGATCGCCAATATGTGTGTGTGTGTGTGTGTTGGGGGGGTCACAGGACCCCCCTCGGCATTGTCCCAGAGTGCCTGCCGAATGATTTAGCTGCGGTGATCGTAAATACTCAGGACATCAGGGCGTACTGGTACGTCCTATGTCCGCAAGAGGTTAATGTAAAAAATGAAAATCAGACATCATATAGGACATGACAATCTCTAACAGAAGCTAGAACCAGTCCTGTCCCGCACATGGATCCAGAGATCTCCCCATTCATTATACTGATAGATTTCTATTAAGCAGGCAGCTCACAGGGAGTGTTCTTTCTGCTGCAGCTCAGGGGGCGTGTTCATTGTGCTGCAGCTCTGTCCCTATAAGGCTGAGTTCACACTTCAGTTACTTGGTCAGTTATTTCCATCAGTTATTGTGAGTCAGTAGTGAAGCTACTCAGAGATAAGGTAAAGATCTGCTCCTGTTCTGTGTTTAGAGCCGCACCTGGTTTTGGCTCACAATAACTGATGGAAATAACTGAAGTGTGAACGCAGCCTAACAGCTCAGGAGGCAGTTGAAGGATGAAACAGCAAGTGCGGCTATCTGAGTGAGGTGGATAAGAAGTGAAGAAAAGAACAAAACAGCAGGTGGCGCTATACAGATACAGTTTATTGAAAGACTCAGTGGCTATGCTAAATTTTTAATTACATGCAATTACAAAAGTAAACTGCTGAAAATTTCTCGTGGGACAACCCCTTTAGGCCTCTTTCACATCTGCGTTTTTCCTTTCCGTCCTAGAGTTCCGTCCTCGGGGTGCTAGGACGGAAAGATACTGATCAGGATTATCCCAATGCATTCTGAATGGAGAGAAATCAGTTCAGGATGCATCAGGATGTCTTCAGTTCAGTACTGACACGTTTTTTGGCCGCAGCAAAATCCGCAGCATGCTGCGGATTTTCCTCTGGCCAAAAATCCTGAAGACATGCCGCAAGGACAGATTCGGAATTAATGCCCACTGAAAAGAATTAATCCAGATCCGACTTTAGGCGAAACGTCGTTCTGGCGCATCGTCGTATCCGACGTTTAGCTTTTAAGAATGGTAACCATGGCAGCCAGGACGCTACTAAAGTCCCGGCTGCCATGGAAAAGCATGAGCCGGGGGAGAAGCTACTTACCTTCCGTGTGGCGGCCGGGGCGCTCCTCGATGACGTCACCGGGTCCCTGCGTCGCAAGGTTCACATAGCTTCGCTATGTGAGCAATGCGCCATATGGATCGTACGGCGCATTGCTCATTCTGCAAAATATGGAACACACGTGGCCGGTATCCGTGTTTTGCAGATGCGCAATCTACGAACCGCAATACAAGCTACAATCGTGTGCATAAGCCCTTAATATATTTTCTATGGCAGCTCAACATCTCTGCCCATTCTCTCATCCAGCCTGGTTTAGGTCCCATTCACACAGCAGACCACAAAACATGGATGGATCACCCATCGTGGAATGGACTCATTGACTTCAATGGGTCTGTAATCTACAAGATGTGGCCAAAGACAGGACAAGTCTTCACAAAACAGATGCAGCTGTGACACGCTCGTGTGAATGAGGCCTAATGTAATCACTTTTTAGGGTTGATATTTAAATTAAAACCTCAACCATCGTTTTTTTTTTACTGAACCAACATTAGATTATTATCAAATCTGACTTCTAGTGATTTTCTGTTTTACTGGATTCTTCCTGACAATGCTCCACTGAGATGGGGACGTCTACACCTCACGTTATTACAGGGACAGATTCAATTAATGTTCAACAGCCCCCGCTCCCCTCCAAACCTGTGGAGGAAAGGACACTTACCTGCTACCCACTGCTGGGTTCTAGCTACTTCGGTTCACTGCTTGTTAACTTCTGGAATGGACAGGGGTCACATGTGCCGTTGCAGCCAGTGACAGGCTGAAGTGGCGACTTATCCCCCAAGCGGCAGATGACTCAGTGACGTCCTTCCGGGGGCACACCCCACTGGGATCAGGTAAGTACCCTTTCCTCCAAAGGTCTGTCTGGGAGGAGGGGTGCTGGTGAAAACCACTTTAAAGGTACACTCTGACTTACCTGTCATGGAGCTGGTATCTTTCCCTTACTTCTTCTAAAATGATCCTCTTGGGCCCTTCTCCTCCGATGAGGAAGTGCAGTTCAGGGTATTTCTGACACATTTCAGGAATGATACCACCGAGCAGATCCACTCCTTAAAGAGAGAGAAAAAAAAAAGAACATAAATTGTAGATCTGAGGAAAAGCCTATCACCCCTTAGGCCTCATGCACACGACCGTTGCATGGGTCAGCAATATGCGGGCACCGGCCATGTGCTCCCCTCATCAGGGATGAGGAACCAATCTGGAGCTACGGTGCCGAACGGAGGCACGGAACCCCACGGAAGCACTCCGCACTGCAAAAAAAAATAGAACATGTTCTATTTTTTCGCGGTGCGGACAGATCACGGACCCATTCAAGTTTAATGGGTCTGGATCCGTCCCGGCCGCCGCACGGATGTTGCCCATGCACTGGGCACCACAAATTGTGGTCCCCAATGCACGGAATGGCGGCACAGCGGCCGTGTACGTGAGGCCTTAAGCAGATTGTCTGCGAAAAGCCAAGACGGGAATAACCCGCAGCAAGCGCCAGCTCGGAGTTTCTGTAACTCCCATAGCAGTGAGCGGGGTCTCCCCAGACAGCATAGATAGCAATGCAAACAGTGCAGCGTGCCCTTCTATGGAGGGTACGGAGCTCCCATTCACCGGTATGGAAGTTGTGGAAACGGCTGATCACCGGCCAATCGGATGTTTCCACAAATCAGGCCACTCAGGGACAACGCTTACTGGGAGTAATTCCCATCATGGGCACGATAACAATGATAAGAACGTATGTTGGAAGGAAGGTTGGCACTTTGTGATTCAGCAAGGTGCACGTGGAAGGCAAGACAAATCAGTCAATTCAATTCCACCAAGGAGTTAAATCAAAGGCGCTAAAAATTTTTATTTATTTTTTGTTATAACCCAATCTAAAACTAGGAGGACAACCAATACAGCCGACGTTACACTTCTCAAAGGCGTTGTAATCCAATTTCCTTGGGCCCCTGAATAGTATTTATGCTTGGTTATATCATGAAGTTTTTTGCCTTCCTCAGGATCAACTTTGCGGGATAACAGGCTGAACTGGACGGATGTCTTTTTACAGCCTTACAAACTGTGGTTACTACGTTACCTCGCGAACCACACCTATCCCACAATCAGCAGAGTCAGTCAACCAAACACGTAGATTAACACTGTAAAATAATATTAAAGGGAACCATCAAAATGCTAAATAATCCAGAGGAAAGCTGAGCAGATTGGTATATAGTTTTATGTACCAGTGATTGACAGCCTTCCCTCCCATCAGTGATTGGCAGCCTTCCCTCCCATCAGTGATTGGCAGCCTTCCCTCCCATCAGTGATTGGCAGCCTTCCCTCCCATCAGTGATTGACAGCCTTCCCTCCCATCAGTGATTGGCAGCCTTCCCTCCCATCAGTGATTGGCAGCCTTCCCTCCCATCAGTGATTGGCAGCCTTCCCTCCCATCAGTGATTGGCAGCCTTCCCTCCCATCAGTGATTGGCAGCCTTCCCTCCCATCAGTGATTGGCAGCCTTCCCTCCCATCAGTGATTGGCAGCCTTCCCTCCCATCAGTGATTGGCAGCCTTCCCTCCCATCAGTGATTGGCAGCCTTCCCTCCCATCAGTGATTGACAGCCTTCCCTCCCATCAGTGATTGACAGCCCTCAGGTGCCGCACCTGAGGGGTTAATTGCCGCGGATCGCAGCGCTCTATCAGAGGCAGGGTCTGGGCAATGTGCTTCTAATGCCTGCGTTTGTAATATCTTAAACGTTACTATCATTGGTGGCCAGTGCGCCCTTAGCCCCCCCTGTCCACAGTATAAAAAACATTGGTGGCCAGTGCGCCCTCAGCCCCCCCTGTCCACAGTATAAAAAACATTGGTGGCCAGTGCGCCCTCCCCCATCCCCCCCCCCATCCCTTCAGTATTAATAATCATTGGTGGCAGTGGCCACAGGGTCCCCCACCTCCTCTCTTCTGATCGGAGCCCCAGCAGTGTAATGCTGGGGCTCCGATCGGTTACCATGGCAGCCAGGACGCTCCTGAAGACCTGGCTGCCATGGTTCCTGCTGCTGTGTGCCCATAGCACAGGGCAGCAGGGACAGTGTCAGGTCCTATTCACCCTGATAGAGCTCTATTAGGGTGAATAGGACAAGGGATGTAAAGAGCCCAGGTTCTACCCCTAAGGGGGGAAATAGTAATAAAATAAAAAGTAAAAAAATTTAAAATAGTAACAAAAAAAAAACAAAATATTAAGTATAAATTAATCCTTTTCCAATTTTACATATACAATAAATAAAAAAACATATCGCCGTGCCCAAAAAGTCCAAACTATTAGAATATTTTTTTGAAAAAAGCGTTGAACGCTGTAACAGAAAAAAAAATAAAAAATTAAAATGCGCAAAATATCGGTATAAAATATCGGCTATCGGCCTGAAAGTTTACGAATATCGGTATCGGTTCTAAAAAAAATCAATATCGGTCGACCCCTACTCCAGGGCATCCTTTCTTTGGACTGGTGCCCAGAAGCTTTGTAAAGTGGCAATATTAGATCCCTGTACCGTGAGTCCATGCCTCGTCTAATGCATAACAATATCCTGGTAGCTTTAGAAGCTGCTGATTATATGCTGTTATTTAATCTACGATCTACAAGTACACCCAAATCCCTCTCCATCATGAGAGATGGCATATACTGTATTTTTCGCTTTATAAGACACAAATTTTTCCCCCAAAAGTAGAGGTAAAATGGTGCATCTTATAAAGCAAATACTAATGAGCATTTCCATTATGGACATGCTCATTTGTATGCAGGAGGTGTGGGGAGTGCCAAGTGTAGTGCTGCTAGTGCTGACTGTACTCACCACTCTCTGGTTCTCTTCTGTGCATTTCACTGTGTCACTGGCTATGCACTACATCCTGACGGTGTACATGTAGATGTGCACTATGACCTGGCCCTGTGCAATGTCCGCTCTAGTTCAGCACAGGGCCAGCAGAATACCAGGAAGCGATGAGCGCAGGAAGAGCTCGCCATCTGGAGCAGGAGAGGTAAGCTCGTATATTTTATATCCAATGATGATCTGTGGTCTGATACAGATGGAAGGGGGGTGGTGTGGGGGGCCTCATCTGATGTGTGATAAAGATGTGGGGGTCTGATCTGAGGTCTGACACAGATGAGGGGGGTCTGATCTGAGGTTTGACACAGATGAGGGGGTCTGATACAGATGGGGTGGTCAGATCTGAGGTCTGATACAGATGGGGGGTCTGATCTGAGGTCTGAAACAGATGGGGGGGTCTGATCTGAGGTCTAAATCAAATAGGGGGGGTCTGATCTGAGGTCTGATACAGATGGGGTGGTGAGATCTGATACAGATGGGGTGGTAAGATCTGAGGTCTGATACAGATGGGGTGGTCTGATCTGAGGTCTGATGCAGATGGGGTGGTCTGATCTGAGGTCTGATACAGATGGGGTGGTCTGATCTGAGGTCTGATACAGATGGGGTGGTCTGATCTGAGGTCTGATACAGATGGGGTGGTCTGATCTGAGGTCTGATACAGATGGGGTGGTCTGATCTGAGGTCTGATACAGATGGGGTGGTCTGATCTGAGGTCTGATACAGATGGGGTGGTCTGATCTGAGGTCTGATACAGATGGGGTGGTCTGATCTGAGGTCTGATACAGATGGGGTGGTCTGATCTGAGGTCTGATACAGATGGGGTGGTCTGATCTGAGGTCTGATACAGATGGGGTGGTCTGATCTGAGGTCTGATACAGATGGGGTGGTCTGATCTGAGGTCTGATACAGATGGGGTGGTCTGATCTGAGGTCTGATACAGATGGGGTGGTCTGATCTGAGGTCTGATACAGATGGGGTGGTCTGATCTGAGGTCTGATACAGATGGGGTGGTCTGATCTGAGGTCTGATACAGATGGGGTGGTCTGATCTGAGGTCTGATACAGATGGGGTGGTCTGATCTGAGGTCTGATACAGATGGGGTGGTCTGATCTGAGGTCTGATACAGATGGGGTGGTCTGATCTGAGGTCTGATACAGATGGGGTGGTCTGATCTGAGGTCTGATAGACATGGGGTGGTCTGATCTGAGGTCTGATAGACATGGGGTGGTCTCATCTGAGGTCTGATAGACATGGGGTGGTCTCATCTGAGGTCTGATAGACATGGGGTGGTCTCATCTGAGGTCTGATAGACATGGGGTGGTCTCATCTGAGGTCTGATACACATGGGGTGGTCTCATCTGAGGTCTGATAGACATGGGGTGGTCTCATCTGAGGTCTGATAGACATGGGGTGGTCTCATCTGAGGTCTGATACACATGAGGTGGTCTCATCTGAAGTCTGATACAGATGGGGTGGTCTCATCTGAAGTCTGATACAGATGGGGTGGTCTCATCTGAAGTCTGATACAGATGGGGTGGTCTCATCTGAAGTCTGATACAGATGGGGTGGTCTCATCTGAAGTCTGATACAGATGGGGTGGTCTCATCTGAAGTCTGATACAGATGGGGTGGTCTCATCTGAAGTCTGATACAGATGGGGTGGTCTCATCTGAAGTCTGATACAGATGGGGTGGTCTCATCTGAAGTCTGATACAGATGGGGTGGTCTCATCTGAAGTCTGATACAGATGGGGTGGTCTCATCTGAAGTCTGATACAGATGGGGTGGTCTCATCTGAAGTCTGATACAGATGGGGTGGTCTCATCTGAAGTCTGATACAGATGGGGTGGTCTCATCTGAAGTCTGATACAGATGGGGTGGTCTCATCTGAAGTCTGATACAGATGGGGTGGTCTCATCTGAAGTCTGATACAGATGGGGTGGTCTCATCTGAAGTCTGATACAGATGGGGTGGTCTCATCTGAAGTCTGATACAGATGGGGTGGTCTCATCTGAAGTCTGATACAGATGGGGTGGTCTCATCTGAAGTCTGATACAGATGGGGTGGTCTCATCTGAAGTCTGATACAGATGGGGTGGTCTCATCTGAAGTCTGATACAGATGGGGTGGTCTCATCTGAAGTCTGATACAGATGGGGTGGTCTCATCTGAAGTCTGATACAGATGGGGTGGTCTCATCTGAAGTCTGATACAGATGGGGTGGTCTCATCTGAAGTCTGATACAGATGGGGTGGTCTCATCTGAAGTCTGATACAGATGGGGTGGTCTCATCTGAAGTCTGATACAGATGGGGTGGTCTCATCTGAAGTCTGATGAAGTTTAGGGGTCTAATCTGAGGTGTAAAAGACTGGGATCTGATGAAGATTGGGGGACTGATTTGACTTCTGATGAAGATGGGGGAATTTGATTTGGGGGTCTAATTTGGGTCTGATAAAGATTTGGGGTCTGATCTGAGGTCTGATGAAAAACTTTCAGAATTTTCTCCTCTAAAACCAAGGTGCCTCTCATAAAGCTAAAAATACAGCAACTAGACTAGGCACTCACTTACTGACCATTGGGAATCCCATTGATAGGACCCTCTTAGAATGAAGAGTCCACAGTGCTGGTCAAGCGCTGTGACTCCATAGTGTTTCCCTTTCGTAGTGTCGCTCCCAGTCATAGAAGTCTTTGTCCCGTCCAAGTGAGTGGAGTAATTATTTTTTCTAAGAAACCTTTACCAGAAAATGATGAGAGTGGTTGTTTACCTTTTCTGTAAACGAGTCTGCTGACCACGACAATGGTGATTTTAGGACCTCTCACTTTCTCTAGGTCTGGAGTGAAGTCTGTAGGGTCGACGGCATTTGGAATCACAGAGACAATCTCCGGATCCAGAGCTGCTCGGAGCACGGTGTTTTCTTTGCTGGTGTACGACACGCAGATGATGTGGTTTGTATCACACAGAGACACTGTAAGAAGTTTGTTGGTGAGGACAGAGCTCACGTCTGCAAATCCAAAGAGAGAATGGTCTGTAAAGACCGTATGGAGTCCCAAAGTCTTGGCGTGAAAGAGGGCATCGTGGCCCATAGCAGAAAAAGAGCTGTGTGAATGGACAACAGAGACCTGTTCCCGTACAAATATATACCTGAGCAGAGGTAAGCTGTGCAACAACGTAGTAGCTGTAGACTGGTTATACATGACTTTCAAAGGTAAGTAATACACCTTCAGACCATTGGTGAGGTAGCGGATTCCTTTTCTGTCCCCGTAAGCGTGGGTGACAATTATAACCTTGTGTCCTCTATCGATCAGGCACTGTGAAAGCTGATAAATGTGACTTTCCACCCCGCCCGTGTTTGGGTAAAAAAAGTCAGAGACCATACAAATGCTGTGAGTCCTTGGGGGAGTGGGTGCAGTTCCTGTGGTCCGTACAGAGTCCCTCTGTGAGCAGGGTCTGCTTCCTTCCCTTCTGCTGTGAACCATGGTGGAGACTGGTGGTGGAGAGCTCGCCGCTCACTGGGTGGACCTGCGGGAAGGCAGACAAAATATACATCAACAGGTACCAGTCACTCATACAATACTCCTACCGCTTCATGTCCCAATAGCCTGAAAATAATGGGATACTAGAGATACATGCAGCATATAGAGACAAGAGATACACGTAAGGGCTCATTCACTTCGATGGGGCTGCAAAAAAACGGAAATGACTCAAAAAATAGAACATGTCCAATTATTGTCCGCATTATGGACAAGGGCAGGACTGTTCCATTAGGGGCCGGACTTTACACAGAATACGGAATGCACATGGCCTGTATCCGTGTTTACTGACCGCAAATCATCCAACGATCGTGTGCATGAGCCCCAAGTCATATACTGCTTACCCCAACAAACTATACGTAAGGTACTGGGTTCTCACACTGAATTATCCATAAATAACATAAATTGGGAGAATTTGGTCACCACTCTATTCACTTTCAGGGGATGCCCTGGGCTAATGGCACAAGTGGCGCAGATGGGTCCATGCCATGACAGAAGGTAGTGGAGGTGGTATTTGTCGTGGTTCTTTTTGCATTCAGTCTATGGAGGGGACATACACCACCAACCCCCTCCCAATTCTTGGAATAAAGAGAACCCAACAGATTTTCGGTTCCTTGCACTCAGTAGGACATTCGGGTTTGTTTCTTTCTTCACTGGTTGTCTGTATGGAGGAGATGCCCAGCGGTGGTACCCATCACCCAAGTAGAGGGATTCGGGCAAAATATCCCCCGCCCACCTCCTTCCAGGGGCATGCCATGCCATTCCAGTGCTGCCAGCTTGGAAATGCAGATTTCTGCTGTGACTCCCAAATATTCACTTCCAAAATTGTAAGATCATTGCGACACGACCGCATCCATTAAAAGGTGCGCAAATTAAGAAAGCAGTCCATGTACTGTCCGTGTTTTTTTTTGCAGACCGATTAACTTCAAGGGCTCCGTATTTTGCGGAATGGACATACAGATGCGGAATGATATGACGGATGATCAATGTGCTTTCCGCATCTGCATGACCGAACCTTTCCTAAACTTGGCTGAAAACTGTGGACCCCAGACTCACTAAAGTCAACTGGTCTGCAAAAAATGCTGATGCAATACGGACCGCTTCCGTATTTTGTGGATACACAATTTGCGGACCGTGAAATACATACTTGAGGCCTTAAAGGGGTTTTCTGGGCATTTAAAATTGATGGCCTATCCTCAGGATAAGTCATCAACGTCGGATTGTGGGGGCGACCCGACTCCCGACACCAGCACAGATCATGTGTTTGAAACCGCTTACCAAGCACAGCGCCGTTCACTGTATAGTGGCTGCGTCTGCTATTGCACTTGAATGGCCTACTGCCTATGCACTTGAATGGGCTGCAAATAGGCCTTGTGACTGATGAACGTGACGTCACTAGTCTGGGAAGAGGCCGCAGTGCTCTTGAAACAGCTGATCGGCGGGGTTGCCAAGGGTTCGGAGCCCTACTGATCTGATACCGGGGACCTTTCAAGAAGATATGCCTCCAATACTCCCGGAAAATCCCTGGTTCATGAATATAATGCAAGATCTTCAGAACTGCCGGTGTTACAGTGAGGCTGCTGTAGCTTACACGATAAGGCAGGGCGCAGCTCTGCAGTAAGAATGTAGATGTATATACCATTCAGGGCGTGACCAGTGACAGCGTGTGTGGGCGTCACTGTGGGTTCCTTATGGTTATTGCCTTTGAAATCTTCAATAGATGAGACTGGCACATCACATCTCAGCACCGTGCCACCTTCTGCAGGTAGGCATCCAACACGTGCAGAGGCTGGCGCTGACAGAGAGCGACGCCAGAAGGGAGCGCAGTGTCTGCCAGCCTTTAGCAGCTTCAGTGGGCGTTCCCTCTGCCTGGTAGGAGCGACTGTTCCCATCAGGACAGATGGAACAGGAATAGTGGAAGGGCCCAGACGCCAGGGACTATTTTTTTTAGCTACTATAGCAACTGGGTTTTGTAAGGCTCTGATTTACATCCATAGTTATATAAGACAATTACTTAAGAAGTCAATGGGGGTGCAGCTCTATAGTAGTGAGCTCCCTCCACGACAAACAGCGGATCAGCGAGCGGTGGGGGTGTCTGTAGTCGACGCTTACCGCTCCCGGCGGCTGGGAGTACAGTGGACGAGCTCGCCGATAGCGCTGGTCACAGTATTCACTTCTATATTAATACATATTTAATCTATAATCAATGTATTGTCGCATGTCATACATTCTGCCATTACGGATCTAGTCGAAGCAAATCCCTGTGTTAAGCCTCATTCACACGTTAGTGTGCCGTACGCGTCCTCCGCGGACAGCACGCGTCCTCCGCGGACAGCACGCGTCCCCATTCATTTTAATGTTTGTATTCACACATCAGTTTTTACCCCGGTCAGTGTTTTTAGCACGGACACATGCTCTATTTTGTCTTTACGGATCCAGCACGCCCATTATAATCTATGGGTCACGGATCATTCCGGAGAGACTCTTTGAAAATTACTTTTCAGCTGAAACACGGAGCGCAAAAAATGGACACGCAGACCCAACACGGATCCATCACGGACATCTTCACGGAGGCATCACTAACCACTTTCTCACGGATTTAAGCACGGATGAGGCCTTACATGTGGATTCTGATGCAGATTTTGATGCAAATTATAGGCTACATGCACACGACCATATGTGTTTTGCGGTCCGCAAATTGCCAATTGCCGTATGTGCCCATCTGTTTTTTTTTTGCGCATTCATTGTAACAATGCATAAAACGGACAAGAATAGGACATGTTCTATTTTTTTTTGCGGGGCTATGGAACGGACATACTGATGCGGACAGCACACAGTGTGCTGTCCGCCTTTTTTGCGGACCCACTGAAATGAATGGGTCCGCATCCTATCCGCAAAAAAACGGAAACAAACAACGTTCGTGTGCATGCAACCTTAGGTGCAGATTTCAACTGGTGCAAACAGTGAAATCCACAGTGAATCTGCCCGTGCAACTAAAATCGGTGGCGGAATAAATGTGCTCTGTGTGCCAATCGCAGGCGCTCCTGCGCGTGCTCCGGGCCCTCTGAACTCAGGCTGGCCTTTTTTTTTTGTTTCTTAGATATCCTACGTGGAGTTTCCTGGAGACAGTAGAGATGGCGCCACTTCCCCAGGTTTGTCAGCCAGTAATCTGACAACAGGCGGACGAGGCAGTGCTGGGGAATGTGCCACAGTTCGAGGACGCGATCCGCCACCAGCGCAGAGGTGAGCTGCCGGATTATACAAGGCAGTTTCCTCATTCGCCAGGCCGGCTTTGTAGATAATTGGGCCATAATCACAATATGATTTATTTGCTCTGCTGTTAATAGATAATCCTTTCCAATAAACTCCTGACGTTATGGATGACGTAAAATTACGCGCGCCCACAGACTGCCGGGGAAGGGCATCGGGGGCTCCCTCTAAAAGCTTTACACGCGGTGGATTTCTTACAAGACCTTCTCTATGCAAAAAAAAAATGAAAAAAGTCCTAATGATGGGACCTCCGCTGCACCCCAAAATGGAGCGGCAGGTCAAGCACGTGCACGACCGCTCCATTCATCCCTATGGGAGTCCCGCAGACAGCAGAGGAGAGCGCTCAGATATTACAGCAACCCCCATACAGATGAATGGAGCAGCAGTTCATGATCAGTGGTGGTCCCAGCGGTAGGACCCCCACCGATCTATAGTTATCCCCTATCCTGTAGACAGGGGATAACCTCTAACACCCCGGATGCCCCTTTAAAGGGAGTAGGTCACCTCCACGTCGGTTTCAAAGTAAGCATACCCCTATGGCAGGTAGGTTCCCCCCAAACATAACCATACCTTTCTTCCCGTCATCCTGAGAAATGCTCTGTTTTATTTTAAGAAGATAAGGTTTTCGGTGCAGTGTGGGCAGAGCCACTCCATTCGGTGAAACCCCCCCTATTTGAGTGACAGTCCCTGAGATTTCAGAGCAGATAGTCAGAAGGCAAGGAATGTCAGGTGCACCAAACAGCCTGCTCCGCCCACAGTGCACCAAAAATCTTAGCTGCAGAAAAATAAAAAGAAGCATTTCTCCATTCAACTGATTTTTTTCCTTTTAGTCACATCTAGGCCGCGCTTTACTGGACTACAAAAACTGAGGCATAACGCAGTGCACTCATATGGATGGCGGCAATGGACAGACGGTCTGTCAGTTGTCGTGGGCTAAGGAACAAGAGTTGTCAGACTACAGTCACATCCATGTATATACAAGCTAGAGATAATGGGCAAGCAGGAGCAGCTTCCTATAACAACCAATCAGGTGGCTGCTTTCATTAGCTAAGGAACCTGTGGGAAGTGAGAGCTGCGCTGTGATTGGTTGCTCCGGGTAACAGCACTGTCTTTGCTTCAGTCACTATGACAGGTCCCACAGCAGATGACCGATCACACACTCCCCGGACCGCGGCTATGAAACAAGGAAATACAGGTCTGCGCTTCCTGGTGTAGTACTGAGCTCCGGTCCCGACATTACACGACAGAATACTGTATCTCTATCAGGACGAGCCCCGTCCTGACAGCAGCGCTTCCTTACCGGCTCCTCAGCACCGCGGCTCCGTCATCCTCACTCTATGGATGCTGTTTCCTACTAGTGGGCTATAGGACCTGTGCTGACGTCATGACCACGTGACCAGACTTTCCTGTGGGAGGAGCAATGCTGGAGAGTTCGCTGGATGGCAGAGCATCTGAGCAACGGGCGAAGACTGGGGTTCTGAGTGCACTGGGAATGCAGAGCTGTGCAAGGGTGGGTGGGGGGCGCTGGATGCAATGCTCTGCAGGGACTATGGTGTCTGAGTAAACTGGGCATCTGTGCTCTGCTTGGTCTGGGACTGGTACGCTGGTGCACTGGGATGTAATGATCTGCAGGGACTGGGGATTCTGGGTGTACTGGGATATGATGATCTGCAGGGACTGGGGATTCTGGGTGTACTGGGATATGATGATCTGCAGGGACTGGGGATTCTGGATGTACTGGGATATAATGATCTGTAGGGACTGGGGATTCTGGGTGTACTGGGATATAATAATCTGCAGGGACTGGGGACTCTGGGTGTACTGGGATATAATGATCTGTAGGGACTGGGGACTCTGGGTGTACTGGGATATAATGATCTGTAGGGACTGGGGACTCTGGGTGTACTGGGATGTAATGATCTGCAGGGACTGGGGATTCTGGGTGTACTGGGATATGATGATCTGCAGGCACTGGGGATTCTGGATGTACTGGGATATGATGATCTGCAGGCAGTGGGATTTCTGGATGTACTGGGATATAATGATCTGGAGGGACTGGGGATTCTGGATGTACTGGGATATGATGATCTGCAGGGACTGGGGATTCTGGGTGTACTGGGATTTGATGATCTGCAGGGACTAGGGATGCTGGGTGCACTGGCATGCTCTATGTAACAGGAGTGTACTGGGCTGTGATGCCTCAAGGAACTGAACACATTGGGATGCAGTACTCTGCAGAGAGGTGCGGGTGTATCCACAGGAGGCCAGTGCCCTTTAGGACCCCACTCAGATTAAAGGGTAGCACTGTGTCCTCTTAAAGAAGACTTGTCCCCTCTCCTGACATGTCTGTTCTGGAGCACTCGATTCTTATGACACTATGTTCATGTATTATTCCTACTAGAAATGTACAAATAAATTGCCAGCCGTCAGTAAAGGTACTGCTGGGTGTTACCAGTAGCAGGTGTGTCTTACTCTGTCCGATCAGTGCTGCCGGTGTCAGACTGTGCAGCCCCCCCCCCCGACTGGTAACACTCATCTGGACCTTTACTGCAAGCTGCTGAAAATTCATTCAAAGCTTTTAGTAGAAATAACAATGGAATGGCACAACATGGAGACATAAGACTAGATGCTCCAGAATTACATGGGGGATGCATTTAGCTATTAAAACAGACATGTCCGGAGAGAGATTTTTCCTGTACATGTCACCACTATGAATTTATTAACCCCCTTAAAGCGGTGGTCCAGTCCTTTTATATTAATGGCCTGTCCTCAGGATCAGGTTACAATTGGTGTTAGGCGAACTGTGTTATCAAGTTCGGCGTACAAGTTTCGGGTTATCGAAGAATTTTGTTATGGATTCCGCTACCACGGACCATAACCTCAGTATGTCACATTACATGTTGGCATTCATGGTTCCCACAGCCGGCAGCACTCATGCGGTCACAAACCATGACACTCCCACCACCATGCTTGACTGTAGGCAGGACACTTGTCTTTGTATTCTTCCCCTGGTTGCTATCACACACGCTTCTGAACCAAATAAGTTTATCTTGGTCTCATCAGACCACGGGAGATGGATCCAATAATCCATGTCCTGTGGTCAACTTCTTTGGTCAATCATGACCAGGCCTGTTCTGAGTGGAACTTGTCTTGTTAAACCGCTGTATGGTCTTGGCCACTGTAACCTCCGGCGCTCCAGCTGTGGTAAAACTACAACTCCCAGCATACTCCGTTCATTTCTGTGGAGTTCTGAGAACAGCCAAGCAAGTGTGCATCTTGGGAGTGGTAGTTTTACCACAGCTGGAGTGCCCGAGGTTAGCCATCATTTGCCTAGGGCCCTAGGCCATCTTTATGTAGAGCAACAATGCATTTTTTCAGATCTTCAGAGAATTCTTTGCCGTGAGGTGCCATGTTGAACTTCCAGTGACCAGTATAAGGCCTCATGCACGCGGCGTGTGCATTGATGTGTTTTTCACACGCGTAATAAAAAAACTGAAGGTTTACAAACAGCATCTCCTAGCAACCATCAGTGAAAAACGCATCACATTGCACTTGCTTGCGGATGCGATTTTCACGCAGCCCCATTCACAACTGATGCGTGAAAAACAAAGCTGATGTACACGGACCCATTGAAATTAATGGGTCCGGATTCAGTGCGGGCGTAATGGGTTCGCATCACGCGTTACGCCTGTGTGGAAAACTCGCTCGCGTGAAAGGGACCTAAGAGTGTGAGAGCGATAACACCAAGTTTATCACACCTGAGACCTTGTAACACTAATGAGGGAATCCAGCTGGTTTGAGAGCTCCATTTATGCAAGCAGGCAAATAACGCGAGTTTGCGAGCGTTCGTGTTTGATTTTTAAGTGTGTGTTTTTCTATTAAGTGTGTGACTTTAGATTACGGGACTTTAGATTCAGGGACTTTAGTGGGGGACTGCAGTAAATCGGTTTCTTATCGCTGCATTATATTGTATTTTTCTCTTTTCTTGCGTGATTATTGACAGCGCAGTCCAGTGCACATCTTATCTGATGTATGCAGTCCTGGAACAGCCGTGTGAGGGTGCATATCTTTGTTCAAAATGTGAGCAAATTGCCTGTTTGGAATCGCACATCGTGTATCTAACCGGGCGAGTTTCAACACTGAGAGGCGTTGACAATTTCAAAAGAGTTTGCTGCTTCCTAAGCAAGCACTCTATGGGGTAGATGTGGGGGAGGGTGGTAGCGAGGCTCAGGAAAGTGAGGTAGCTGGCTGGATAACAGAAAGCAGGGTAGAGGGAAGAGTTCCAAGGAGGCTAGCTCTGATCTGACTGCAAAGAAAAAAAGGGGGTCAGTCAGCACCTCCCAATGCGCAGCAGCATGTGGCTAGGGCTGAAAACACAAGGTAAAACATACAATGCAACAGCACACCGCAAACCAAATAAAGTACAAGAAAGTATTCTAATAGCTAATGCTACACTTATTTTGTAAATGAGATTCTTGGCAAATACATTTTGTACAAAATTATTTGTGCCCGTCTGCCACACGTCAAGGTGATCTCTGTAAGACGGGAACCTAACACTAAATTCTACCTTTTAAGATGCCTACCATAAAATTCAGGGAGTGTAGGTTCCACATGTATGCTGGGCCCACCTTAATTTTTGTCATTTTTGGTGCCAAAGTGGCCTCCCCTGATCTGACACACCCCAACAAGTTTGCAAGATTGGTAGATGAGGGGGATGACAGTTCAGGGACGGCACTGCTGCAGCAGGACACTTCCTCTGCCAGGCAGGGGAAAGTCGGCTCCAGTAAGCAGGGGACCAGGAGAGCAGGGCAGGCCAGACAGGTGCTGGTAGTGGGAGACTCAATTATTTGGGGTACAGATAGGGCGATCTGTCACAAAAACCGGGAGCGTTTAACGGTGTGCTGTCTTCCTGGCGCTAGAGTTCGAGACATCGCAGATCTGGTTGACATATTACTGGGAGGGGCTGAATAAGACCCAGCGGTCATGGTCCATATCGGAACGAATGACAAAATTAGAGGTAGGTGGAGCGTCCTTAAAAATGATTTTAGGGATTTAGGTCAAAAGCTTAGGGCAAGGACCTCAAAGGTAGTATTTTCCGAGATTCTGCCTGTACCACGAGCCACACAAGAAAGGCAGCGGTAGATTAGGGAGGTTAACAAGTGGCTCAAGAACTGGTGTAGGAAGGAGGGGTTCGGGTTCCTGGAGAACTGGGCCGACTTCTCTGTTGGCTACAGGCTCTATCGTAGGGACGGGCTGCACCTCAATGGGGAAGGGGCTGCTAGAAGGTTGGAGGAGTGTTCAAACTAGGGACTGGGGGGGAGGGAAATTACGTTATAGGAGGGGAAGATAGAGTGCAGCTAGAGACCAGGGGCGAGGTAGTGTGACTGGGGGAGGAATGGAAGGGGGGACTAGAACAGTTCAGAAGGAAAGGTGTAGGGTTAAAAATATACAAAAACCTCTTAAATGTATGTATACTAATGCCAGAAGCCTGACTAATAAAACTGGTGAACTGGAATTAGTGATGTGTGAGGAGGACTATGACATAGTGGGAATAACTAAGACATGGCTGGATGATAGCTATGACTGGGCCGTTAATGTACAAGGTTACAGTCTGTTTAGAAAAAATCGTCAAAACCGGAGAGGGGGAGGGATCTGCCTTTATGTAAAGTCCTATCTAAAGCCCACAGTCCGAGAAGATATAAGTGAGGGACATGAACATGTGGAGTCAGTGTGGGTAGAAATACATGGAGGCAAAAACAATAATAAATTACTAATAGGAGTTTATTATAAACCACCTAATATACCAGAGTCCACAGAAAATCTATTATTAAACGAGATAGACGAGGCGGCAAATCATAATGATGTGGTTATTATGGGGGACTTCAACTACCCAGATATAGACTGGGAAACTGAAACCTGTACATCCCATAAAGGAAACAGGTTCTTGGAAATAGCCAAAGACAATTACCTTTCCCAACTGGTTCAGGACCCGACTAGAGGGACGGCCATACTGGACTTAGTATTAACCAATAGACCTGATAGAACAGATGTGCAGGTCGGGGGAAACCTAGGAAATAGTGACCATAAAGTAATAAGCTTCCAATTAGCATTCAAAAAAGCATTTCTACAGGGAGGAGCAAAAATACCAAACTTCAAAAAGCAAAATTTAGGCAACTAATCGAGGCCATAGGCCTAACTAACTGGCACAAAGTCCTCAAAAACAAAAATACAGCCACAAAATGGGATATTTTTAAAAGCATTGTAACATCTAATTGTGAGAGGTACATACCTTATAGGAATAAAAGGTTAAGAAACAATTAGAAACCAATGTGGGTAAATAGAAATGTAAAGAAAGCAATAAATGACAAAAAGAAAGCATATAAATCACTAAAACAGGAGGGGAGCCAGGAAGCACTGATAAACTATAAGGAAAAAAATTTAATATGTAAAAAACAAATAAAAGCGGCCAAACTAGAGACCGAGAGATTAATTGCCAAAGAGAGTAAAACTAACCCTAAAATGTTCTTCAATTATATAAATGGTAAAAAATATAAATATGAAGGAGTTGGCCCTCTACACAGCAATGAGGGGGGTGTTGCAGAGAGCGACGAGGATAAAGCAAAACTATTAAATATTTTTCTCTCTACTATATTCACTGAGGAAAATAAACTGTCAGATGAAATGCTGAATGTAAAAGTAAATTCCCCAATAAAAGTGCCGTCTGACCCAGGAAGAAGTACAACAGCGACTTAAAAATATTAAAATAGACAAATCGCCAGGACCAGATGGCATACACCCCCGTATCCTAAGGGAATTAAGTGATGTCATAGCCAGACCTTTATTTCTGATATTTACAGACTCTATACTGACAGGGAATAGCAAATGTGGTGCCAATATTCAAAAAGGGTCCAAAAACAGAGCCTGGAAATTATAAGCCGGTAAGTTTAACATCTGTTGTGGGTAAACTGTTGGAAGGTTTTCTGAGAGATGCTATCTTGGAGTATCTCAATGAATATAAGCAAATAACGCCATATCAGCATGGCTTCATGAGGGATCGGTCATGCCAAACAAATTTAATCAGTTTCTATGAGGAGGTAAATTCTAGACTTGACAGCGGTGAATCAATGGATGTCATATATCTGGACTTCTCCAAAGCATTTAACACCGTACCACATAAAAGGTTAGTATATAAAATGAGGATGCTCGGACTGGGAGAAAATGTCTGTATGTGTGTAAGTAACTGGCTAAGTGACAGAAAACAGAGGGTGGTTATTAACGGTACACACTCAGATTGGGTCACTGTCACTAGTGGGGTACCTCGGGTCAGTACTGGGACCTATTCTCTTCAATATATGAATGATCTTGTAGAAGGCTTGCACAGTAAAATATCTATTTTTGCAGATGACACTAAACTGTGTAAAGTAATTAACACTGAAGAGGAAAGTTTTCTGCTACAGAAGGATCTGGAAATATTGGAGGCTTGGGCAGAGAAATGGCAGATGAGGTTTAACACTGACAAATGTAAAGTTATGCACATGGGAAGGAATAATGCAAGTCACCCGTACATACTAAATGGTAAATCACTCGGTAACACTGACATGAAAAAGGATCTAGGAATTTTAATAAACAGCAAACTAAGCTGCAAAAACCAGTGTCAGGCAGCTACTGCCAAGGCAAATAAGATAATGGGTTGCATTAAAAGGGGCATAGATGCCCGTGATGAGAACATAGTCCTACCACTTTACAAATCACTGGTCAGACCACACATGGAGTACTGTGTACAGTTCTGGGCTCCTGTGAACAAGGCAGACATAGCAGAGTTGGGGAGGGTTCAGAGGAGAGCAACTAAAGTAATAACTGGAATGGGGCAACTACAGTACCCTGAAAGGTTATCAAAATTAGGGTTATTCACTTTAGAAAAAAGACGATTCAGGGGAGATCTAACACCTATGTATAAATATATCAGGGGTCAGTACAGAGATCTGTCCCATCATCTATTTATCCCCAGGACTGTGACGAGGGGACATCCTCTGCGTCTGGAGGAAAGAAGGTTTATACACAAACATAGAAGAGGATTCTTTACGGTAAGAGCAGTGAGACTATGGAACTCTGCCTGAGGAGGTGGTGATGGTGAGTACAATAAAGGAATTCAAGAGGGGCCTGGATGTATTTCTGGATTGTAATAATAATACAGGGTATAGCTACTAGAGAGGGGTCGTTGATCCAGGGAGTTATTCTGATTGCCTGATTGGAGTCGGGAAGGAATTTTTTTCCCCTTAAGTGGGGAAAATTGGCTTCTACCTCACAGGGTTTTTAGCCTTCCTCTGGATCAACTTGTAGGAAACAGGCCGAACTGGATGGACAAATGTCTTTTTTCGGTCTTATATACTATGTTACTATGTCACCTGTACATACTAAATTGTAAAACACTGGGTAACACTGACATGGAAAAGGATCTAGGAATTTTAGTGAACAGCAAACTAAGCTGTAAAAACCAGTGTCAGGCAGCTGCTGCCAAGGCCAATAAGATAATGGGTTGCATCAAAAGGGGCATAGATGCCCGTGATACGAACATAGTCCTACCTCTTACAAATCACTAGTCAGACCACACATGGAGTACTGTGTACAGTTCTGGGCTCCTATGACCAAGGCAGACATAGCAGAGCTGGAGAGGGTTCAGAGGAGGGCAACTAAAGTAATAACTGGAATCAGCGGACTACAGTACCCTGAAAGATTATCAAAATTAGGGTTATTCACTTTAGAAAAAAGATTACTGAGGGGAGATCTAATAACTAGGGATGTCCCGATACCATTTTTTAAAGACCAAGTACGAGTACCGATACTTTTATTTAAAGAGTTTCTGTCACCAGATTTTAAGCTGTCGGACATTAGGTATGGGCCAATGTCAGACCAACCTAATAATGTAAATCAATGCTAAAAAACGATTTTATATCATATGCAAATTAGCCTCTAGGAGCAGGGAGGGCGTTGTCCCTGCTCCTAGAGCAGGCATCCTCAAACTGCGGCCCTCCAGCTGTTGCAAAACTACAACTCCCAGCATGTCCAAACAGCCTATAGGTATCTGCCTACAGCAGGGCATTGTGGGAGTTGTAGTTTTACAACAGCTGGAGGGCCGGAGTTTGAGGATGCCTGTCCTAGAGGCTCCGTGTTCCCACCTGCGGCCACGCCCCTCTTCTTCTGATTGACAGTGCCAGGCAGCACAGCTCTCTTGCCTCCGGCACTGTCTTCATGCTGAAATCCCGCGCCTGCGCCGTCCGCTTGTGTATTCGGCGCAATTAGCTGAGTACGCTGGTTGGTCTGACATTGACCCATAGCTAATGTCAGACAGCTTATGAGGCCAAAATCTGGTGACAGAAACCCTTTAAGTACTCACCGATACCAATGAAGGGAGAGAATGGGCATATATTATATGCCCCCCACCTTGTTTTATATTCACTGTTTGAACATGAAATGGTGAGAAATTAACTGAATTTCTCCTCCATTTCATGCACCATACCCCCCTGGCCTGCTGTAATCCTTCCCATGCAGATTCACCAGAGTACTGGGAAGTGGCTTAACTTCCTCCTACTGCTAGGCAACCACATGGGACTTGGGAGCCGCTGCACAGAAGTCCCGCCCCACGCTGATCGGCTGGGAGCGCCGCTGCTGTTCTGACAAATTTCCCTACCCACGAAATTTCCCTACCCTCGTCACTTCCTGTTGTGATGCGGCCGCGTCGGACATGAGGTGTGCCGCGCCGTGCAGGCGCACAACGACGGGGTAGGGAAATTTCATACCAGAGTCAGGGAGAAGGGGCCACCTAATGCGCTTGCGCCTTACCTCTCAGCTGGACACCGGCCGACAGTGCACATGCGCCTGGAGCCTCAGCAGTGGTTAGAGGGTAGGGAAAAATTACGGGCCAGTGCGCAAGCACGGCTTACTACCGTCGGGATACATCACACGTGCGCACCAGCGGACAGGGAGGTCTCTTATACCGAACATCCATCCTATCACCGCGCCTGCACAGTGTGGGAGTAGGGAGGTCTAATGGCCATTTGTTCTGTTAAATTTCCTTACCACTCACTGCGCACGCGCGGTGTCTGATCATCTGGAGCATCCTGACTGTTCTATCAGATCAAATTTCCCTAACCCGTCGTTGTGCACCTGTGCGGCGCTCCACACCTCCTTCCAAAGCTGGAAACATCATGTCTGGTGCGGCCGCGTCACAACAGGAAGTGACGAGGGTAGGGAAATTTCACGGGTAGGGAAATTTGTTAGAACGCTGCTGCACAGAAGCCGACATGGGACACACCGTTGCTGCCGACACGGGACCCACCGCCGTCCCCACCGCTGATCCTCTGGGACACGGGACCCACAGCTGCACGGCCATCAGGTATTGGCAGTGGTATCGGCGACATTTGCACGAGTACAAGTACTCGTGTAAATGTCCGGTATCAGTCCCGATACTGGTATCGGGACATCCCTACTAATAACTATGTATTAATATATCAGGGGTCAGTACAGAGATCTCTCCCATCATCTATTTATCCCCAGAACTGTGACGAGGGGACATCCTCTGCGTCTGGAGGAAAGAAGGTTTGTACACAAACATAGAAAAGGATTCTTCACGGTAAGAGCAGAGAGACTATGGAACTCTCTGCCTGAGGAGGTGGTGATGGTAAGTACAATAAAGGAATTCAAGAAGGACCTGGATGTATTTCTGGAGTATAATAATATTACAAGCTATAGCTACTAGAGATGGGTCGTTGATCCAGGGAGTTATTCTGATTGGAGTCGGGAAGGAATTTTTTTTCCCCTTAAGTGGGAAAAATTGTCTTCTACCTCACAGTTTTTTTTTTGCCTTCCTCTGGATCAACTTGCAGGATGACAGGCCGAACTGAATGGACAGATGTTTTTTTCCGGCCTTATATACTATGTTACATGACACCGGAGAGGGAAAATGGCTAATTGGGCACAATATGGCCATTTTCACTTGGTGGTGTACTTACTTTTGTTGTCAGCAGTTTAGACATTAATGGCTGTGTGTTGAGTTATTTTGAGAAAATCTCAACAAATGCTGACCCTAAGCACATGCTAAGGCACAACACAACTTCAATTATTTACAAATGGTCCAAAAGACCAATAAACGCCTTTTTATTCCATGTGCTATTTTCTACTTGTTAAAACGTAACATTTATTGATTCCTTATTATAAATATCTACTGACTAAATAAAATATTTAAAAATATCAGCTGTGTCACATAGTTACTTTGTTGCTTTGTCTGCTTGTAACACTGTTTGCATCACAGTATAGTTTAGCCAGCTAAGGGATATAGTGAGCCGTTTCAGCGCGCTACTACAGGCTCACTCTCTTCTATCTCGGCTACTACAGGCTCACTCATCCTCTATCTTGGCTACTACAGGCTCACTCATCCTCTATCTCGGCTACTACAGGCTCACTCATCCTCTATCTCGGCTACTACAGTAGGGTTGCCACCCGTCCGGGATTCACCCGGACAGTCCGGGATTTCAATCCTGTGCCCGGGAATGAGCCTTTCACAGACCCGGGCACAGGATCAGAGCGGGCGACGGCAGAGCACAGCAGGAGATGAGCGCTACCATTGCGCTCATCTCCATAGTTATCTGTATCGCCGTCCTCAGGACAGCGATACAGATTTCTGTGCTGCGGCAGGGGAGGGAGAGGCGTTTCCCTCCCCTGTTCCTCTGATAGGCTGCGGGCCTTGTGCCGGCAGCCTATCAGGGGATGATGCAGGCGGCGCGATGACGTCATCGCGCCGCCTGAGCCGTACAGCATGAGACACAGGCCGGTGTACCATGAAAAAGCATTAACTTATGAAGAAACATTAAGCAGCTGATTTCAGGGGGCGTGTCGCTCTGCTCTCGGCTCAGATTGGCTCACATTCAGGGGGTGTGTTCTATGCGGCGCTCGGCTCAGCTCAGTAGCAGAAGCAGGTCTGAAGCCCGCGCGGCACGGGGGTTTAAGAGGCAGGGATGTATGAATAAACCTGTGAGCCCCCATGTTGCGCAGAAAACTGCCACTGCGCGGCGTTGGCACGGGTGTATGAATAAACCTGTGAGCACCCCCTCCCCCCCTTCATGTTGCGCAGAAAACCGCAGGTCAATTCAGACCTGCGGTTTTCTGTGCAACATTGAGGGCCTCACAGGTTTATTCATACACCCGTGCCAACCCCGCGCAGTGGCAGTGGCACTGGGGATCAGAGACTGTCACGAAGAAAACCGCAGGTCTGAATTGACCTGCGGTTTTCTGCGCAACATGGGGGCTCACAGGTTTATTCATACATCCCTGCCTCCTAAACCCCCGTCCCTCTTCATAAACCCCCCCGTGCCGCGCTGGCTTCAGACCTGCTTCTGCTACTGAGCCGAGCGCGAGCGTAGAACACACCCCCTGAATGTGAGCCAATCTGAGCCGAGAGCAGAGCGACACGCCCCCTGAAATCAGCTGCTTAATGTTTCTTCATAAGTTAATGCTTTTTCATGGTACACCGGGAAGAGGCCTGCATCGCATCGCTGGAGGTAAGTATAAGTGTCTGGTTTTTGTTTTGTTTTTTTGTTTTTTTAAGAATTGGCAGCAGTGGCACATATGGGGGAAGGGGGCAGAGGCTCTATCTCGGCTACTACAGGCTCACTCTCCTCTATCTCGGCTACTACAGGCTCACTCATCCTCTATCTCAGCTACTACATGCTCACTTATCCTCTATCTCGGCTACTACAGGCTCACTCATCCTCTATCTCGGCTACTACAGGCTCACTCTCTTCTATCTCGGCTACTACAGGCTTATTCATCCTCTATCTCGGCTACTACAGACTCACTCATCTTCTATCTCGGCTACTACAGGCTCACACTCCTCTATCTCGGCTACTACAGGCTCACTCATCCTCTATCTCGGCTACTACAGGCTCACTCATCCTCTATCTCGGCTACTACAGACTCACTCATCTTCTATCTCGGCTACTACAGGCTCACACTCCTCTATCTCGGCTACTACAGGCTCACTCATCCTCTATCTCGGCTACTACAGGCTCACTCATCCTCTATCTCGGCTACTACAGGCTCACTCTCCTCTATCTCGGCTACTACAGGCTCACTCTCCTCTATCTCGGCTACTACAGGCTCACTCTCCTCTATCTCGGCTACTACATGCTCACTTATCCTCTATCTCGGCTACTACAGGCTCACTCATCCTCTATCTCGGCTACTACAGGCTCACTCTCTTCTATCTCGGCTACTACAGGCTTATTCATCCTCTATCTCGGCTACTACAGACTCACTCATCTTCTATCTCGGCTACTACAGGCTCACACTCCTCTATCTCGGCTACTACAGGCTCACTCATCCTCTATCTCGGCTACTACAGGCTCACTCATCCTCTATCTCGGCTACTACAGGCTCACTCATCCTCTATCTCAGCTACTACAGACTCACTCATCTTCTATCTCGGCTACTACAGGCTCACACTCCTCTATCTCGGCTACTACAGGCTCACTCATCCTCTATCTCGGCTACTACAGGCTCACTCTCCTCTATCTCGGCTACTACAGGCTCACTCTCCTCTATCTCGGCTACTACAGGCTCACTCTCCTCTATCTCGGCTACTACAGGCTCACTCATCCTCTATCTCGGCTACTACAGGCTCACTCTCCTCTATCTCGGCTACTACAGGCTCACTCTCTTCTATCTTGGCTACTACAGGCTGACTCATCCTCTATCTCGGCTACTACAGGCTCACTCTCTTCTATCCCTGCGCTAAATTAGAATTCTCATAAACCATTTGGTAGGTTCCTATATCTATGTACACGTGATGTTTAAAAATAGCTCCCTAGAGGAATTGAGCATTCGATCGTTTGATTGCTTATACCATAGACTGCAATAGTATACTATTGCATTGTTTTGAAATGTTTTCATGGATTTTTAGCGATCTGACACATTCTGGAGAAACAGAGTGACTGAAATATTAAGGTACTTTCAACTTGCGTTGCTGGATACTATTGTATTGGAATTGCCCACACTGCCTATAAGCTCTGCCTGAAGCAGAGATTAAGGGTCCATTCACACATCCGCAAAATGGGTCCGCATCCTTTCCGCAATTTTGCGGAATGAGTGCGGACCCATTCATTTTCAATGGGGCCAGAATGGATGCGGACAGCACATTGTTCCCATCCGCATTTCCGCTTCCGCAAAAAACTCAGTGTTTTGTGGATCCGCAAAACAGTTATGGACATGTGAATGCAGCCTTACTGGACATTTGTTGTGGGAGGGTTCACAATGCCCCAGGCTGTCATAGCAACCAATTGTTGCTTTGGAAATTCGCCACAGGGGGTCTGATGGTAGGACAGCCGGAGCCCTGTCTAATTGCTCAGATGCCGCGGTGACTATATTATGGCGTCTAAGGTGCATGTCAGCATGTTAGCTTAGTGGAGTAGGCAGGAGCCCGCTCCGCTCAGCTAATCCTGGCATAGTAGATGGGTACAGGGTACCTGTGTGCTATGCCAATAGTAAGTAATAGTCCAGGGAGCAGCAATGTGCGCTCCTGCCCATACTTCCTGCGCTGCTGCGGCCCCATTCATAAAATGAGTACTCCGTACACCGCTGACAGCAGTGTAGCGCACCAGTGAATGGTGCGCTTTAGGGATAAAAAAAGTACAGTTAAAATCTAAAATTAATAAAGTATATTAGAATTTTTTTTTTTTTATGGGGCTAGGGACAACAGATTAAAAGTTAGTGTAAAAGTTTAGTTGCTCTTATAAATCTGCTTACTGACCTTCAAAGCCATGAATAACCTAGGCCCCAGCTATTTAAAAGATCTACTTCAGCTCTACACTCCTTGTCGTACCCTCAGATAAACAGGCAAGAATGAACTGTCCCAACCCAGGATCCACCACGAAACTTTTGGAGGCAGAGCCTTGTGTCCTGCAGCCCCCAACTCTCTGGAACGCATTACCCAGGTCAGTAAGCCAGAGATCATCACTGGACTTTCTCATTCGAGGGCAAATAACTAAAGGCCCCTTAACGGGACAATTTAGCAGGCGATTATCAGGAATGAAGCGTTCCTTCCCGACAAGCTCTTGCTCGGTAGTGGAGGAGACCGATGCTATTACATGCAGCAATCTCCTCCACAGTATGGGGAGCAGTGATCACTAATGCCGTCGCTGGTCCCCATATAGACTCGTTTGCTGGCAGCAGATGCTGTTTACACAGCACGATCTGCTCTCGGCAAATGACGATTTTTGTGACCACATGAATGATGCAATTACTCAATGAACAAGTACTAACTTGATTTGGGACGAGCACACCCCATATGGAACCCAAATGGGTGAATATACATAAAATCTATATGGATACCAAGTGAATAGGTTTTATATAGAAGTATCAATAACAATCAATACCAATTCCTTTTATAAATACCAATCAATACCAATTCCCTTTATAAAAATTCATGCAAGACCTTTATTAAACATATGGATAAAATTGATTCACTTTATCCTAAATAACCAAAAGTGTTTCAACTAAAATAGAATTATCTCAATCCATAAATAAAAATATATATTAATAAATAACCGCTCGATCAATTCATCCACATATAAGTAACTTTCAATATATATGTAAATAGTCCTCCCATTTACTCAGTACATGGTCTGGGTGACGACCGTATAGTTGAAGTCCATCATCTCCTATTCACCATGAACATATAAACGAGCTGCAATTGAACTCCTTTTAAATTGTATCAAAGGTCCTAATTGTCCATATATCTGTTATTCTTTTGTGAATGTTCTCTCGTATCCCGCTATTGGGTGATCATAAGTGACGACCGTAAGTCGCAAGTCCATCAACTTATTATTCACCCATATGGGTATTAAATACACATCCGAGGTAGCTTTATATAAAGTGCATTGTGCAGCAGTTTTATTCATTCATCCTTCATAGGGTAGGATTGGATTCATTCATAGTGTACTTGTACTATGTGTCGCGCTGGAGGTTTTTTATATATCTGCATTGCAGGTGATAGTTTGTAAATCACAAAGAGCAAGCCGCTGCCTCCACTGGCGTCCCACGTGGAATGCTGCGCGGTCTTGCCTTACCTCCTCCGGCGTTTCTCTGTAGACTCCCGTAATAGCGTGCACTTATCTTTGTTGCTTTGGGGAGCGCTCCCAAATAGACTTCTGCGGGGGTCCTCGGGCACCAGACGCGTTTCGGGACTAGCGTGTCCCTTCCTCAGTGGTGAAGACCACCCCGCTGTTCTTCCTGGAATATATATCCTCCGTCCATGTTCCATTAGTATAATGTAAAATCTGGAATGGATCACTTCCAGTATATTCATCAAAGGGATTCTATTGTTTAATAGTATTGGTACTGTGTTTAAAAACTTAACCGGCAAATGTGTACAAAGCCACCTACATATGCAGATATATGCAGAGCTCAATAACTATACATTTATAATATGGTTGCCCAAAATTTAGCCAAAAGAAAATATAATTTTTTTTTTTTTTTATAAACATGAGTTAATTCATAGAGAAGTGAGGATGGTATATACAATACATACATAATGATCAACATAAATATGGTATAAATCCACATTATTATAATGGGAGGGAATTCATGGATTTTTGGAATTTTTTAGGAATCTCTTCAGAGAAATCCCCTTCAAAAAAATCTCCTTCAAAAAAAATTTTTCAAAAAAATCCTCTCAAAAAATTTTTTTCAAAAAAATCTCTTTTTCAAAAAAATTCCCGAAAATACTCTTTCAAAAACTTCAAGAATTTTTCTAAAACGTTTTCGAAAAGAGGAAAGATTTTATTAATTTATCTCGAGAGGTCTTCAACGAGCTATTCAAACAATTTTTCTTCCTATCTAGAGGGCCCATGTGTTTTTTAGGGGGATGATCTGACCTTCAAAGGATTCTTCTTCTTCCTCACTTCTCTATGAATTAACTCATGTTTATAAAAAAAAATTATATTTTCTTTTGGCTAAATTTTCGGCAACCATATTATAAATGTATAGTTATTGAGCTCTGCATATATCTGCATATGTAGGTGGCTTTGTACACATTTGCCGGTTAAGTTTTTAAACACAGTACCAATACTATTAAACAATAGAATCCCTTTGATGAATATACTGGAAGTGATCCATTCCAGATTTTACATTATACTAATGGAACATTGACGGAGGATATATATTCCAGGAAGAACAGCGGGGTGGTCTTCACCACTGAAGAAGGGACACGCTAGTCCCGAAACGCGTCTGGTGCCCGAGGACCCCCGCAGAAGTCTATTTGGGAGCGCTCCCAAAGCAACAAAGATAAGTGCACGCTATTACGGGAGTCTACAGAGAAACGCCGGAGGAGGTAAGGCAAGACCGCGCAGCATTCCACGTGGGACGCCAGTGGAGGCAGCGGCTTGCTCTTTGTGATTTACAAACTATCACCTGCAATGCAGATATATAAAAAACCTCCAGCGCGACACATAGTACAAGTACACTATGAATGAATCCAATCCTACCCTATGAAGGATGAATGAATAAAACTGCTGCACAATGCACTTTATATAAAGCTACCTCGGATGTGTATTTAATACCCATATGGGTGAATAATAAGTTGATGGACTTGCGACTTACGGTCGTCACTTATGATCACCCAATAGCGGGATACGAGAGAACATTCACAAAAGAATAACAGATATATGGACAATTAGGACCTTTGATACAATTTAAAAGGAGTTCAATTGCAGCTCGTTTATATGTTCATGGTGAATAGGAGATGATGGACTTCAACTATACGGTCGTCACCCAGACCATGTACTGAGTAAATGGGAGGACTATTTACATATATATTGAAAGTTACTTATATGTGGATGAATTGATCGAGCGGTTATTTATTAATATATATTTTTATTTATGGATTGAGATAATTCTATTTTAGTTGAAACACTTTTGGTTATTTAGGATAAAGTGAATCAATTTTATCCATATGTTTAATAAAGGTCTTGCATGAATTTTTATAAAGGGAATTGGTATTGATTGGTATTTATAAAAGGAATTGGTATTGATTGTTATTGATACTTCTATATAAAACCTATTCACTTGGTATCCATATAGATTTTATGTATATTCACCCATTTGGGTTCCATATGGGGTGTGCTCGTCCCAAATCAAGTTAGTACTATTTTCCTTTTAGGGTGGTGAGTCCCTTTAGGATTTGTAGCACCCAATCCATAAACTCCCAAGAGTGAGCCACCTAATTAATTAGTCTAATTGAATTCTACTATAACTCAATGAACAAGTGTTCGTAGAATCAGCTGCACTTTTACACCGCCAGATAGTCGCTAACAAGCGTTCCCGACTGATTGTCTGCTAATGGACTGCACTTTGAGTCCCTTGTGAGAAAAGCACATTACAAATGGGACTGATTTGATCCTGGGTCCAGGCTCGGCATGACTCCCAGCATTGCAGGGGTTACAGAGGGACATTTTTTGTTTACTATTTGAAAAATCCGTATTCTTCAATCACAAAAAAAAAATGTAAACTGAATAGCATTAGGTACCAGTAAATCAGAAAATATTGTATAATGTTTTCATGGATTTTTACCGATCTGACACATTCTGGAGAAATAGAGTGAGTGAAATATTAGGGTACTTTCACACGTGCGTTGCTGGACTCCAGCAATCTGTATGCAAACAGATACCATTTGTAGGCGGATCCATCTCACAAATGTATTGCAATACCGGATCCGTCTCTCCGGTGGTCATCCGGAAAAACGCATCCGGTATTTATCTTTTTCACATTTTTAAAGGTCTGCGCATGCGGATCTGTCAGTGTGGTAATTTTAATGCCGGATCCCGCATTCTGGCAAGTGTTCTGGCATTTTCTCCGGCCAAAAAAATAGGGGGACTGAACTGATGCATCCTGAACAGAATGCTCTCCATTCAGAACGCATTAGGATTAAACTGATCAGTTTTTTTCCAGTATTGAGCCCCTAGGATGGAACTCAATACCGGAAAAGAAAGACGCTAGTGTGAAAGTACCCTAACGGGTATGATAATAATCGGTTCCAAAAGCAGCAGGGACAGAGAGCTGTGGGAATCCAGTTGCATAGAGCTAGAAAGAATAATGGGGTGTATTTGCCTGGCTCGGACAGCAGGTGGCAGTATTAGCATAGAAAAGATATGTTGTATTTTTTTTTTGCGGCAGCCAAGTGACTGACCAAAGTGCAGATACAGTACAAAATGTATTTGACAAGAATCTCACATTTTCAGCGCAGCATTAGTATTTTATACAGTGAGTACGTCATTATTATATGCACTTATCGTATTATTTGTGGTTGCGGAGTGCTGTTGCATTGTTTGTCTTTTACTTTTGTGCTTTCAGCGTGTGCTGACTGACCCCCCAATTTTGTTTTCCTTGCAGTGTGCATTGGACGTGTGGCTGACTCTATTGCACTGGTCGTGCACTACTGATTACCCTGTCCGGCCCTTAGGACTCATGCACACAAACATGCTGTGTTTTTCGGTCCGCAAACTGCGGAACTGCAAAACACGTATGCTGCCCGTGTGCGTTCCGCAACAGGTGGCCATTTTAGAAATGCCTATTCTTGTCCGCAAAACGGACAAGAATAGGTCATGATCTATAATTTATCCGGGGCCACAGAACAGACAGCACATCTTTTGCCGCCCTATTGAAGTGGTTGAACAACGTTCGTGTGAACTCGCCCTTAGGCTGATTTTAATCAGTGCAAGTATAAAGCTGCTCTCTCTGTATTTATTGGAGGCCATTTGGCACCAGGAGACGTGGAATACAGAGTTGACCCTGCATTCTCTGAATATAACGGAGGCTTGTGTGGCACCCAGGGGCGTAGCTATAGGGGGTGCAGAGGTAGCAGTCGCTACCGGGCCCAGGAGCCTGAGGGGCCCAAATACACTTGTGCCGCATAAGAAGACACACAAAGCACTGAGGGAAGGGGGGCCCAAGCTGAACTCTTGCACCAGGGCCCATGAGCCTTTAGCTACGCCCCTGTGTGGCACCAAATATATATCAGCATGCATGTGGAACATGCATCCCCTGAATGTAATGGAGGCTGGGATGGCACTTAGTGAATGTAGCATTTTGTGTTAGGTTCCTGTCCTAAAGAAATCGCCTGGACGCCGGCGGACAGGCACAAATAATTTTGTAGAAAATGTATTTGCCAAGAATCTCACATTTACAGCACAGCATTAGTATTTTATATTTTATACAGTGAGTATCGCATTATTACATGTACTTATTTTATTGTTTGTGTTTGCAGAGTGCAGACGCAGTACTCGACTGGCAGCTCATGTCATAGCTATCGCCTCTGTGGTCACCTCTGCGGCCAGCATCCTGGATCCAGGTTAAAAGACTTGATAGTATTTTGTCAGATGCTTTTGGTGCTGCGGTCACTTTAGATCTCTGCCAGGTTACAATTCCTTATGAGTAAAATAAGTGAATGAGAGCGACCTTCAGTAACCTGGCACGACAACTACACAGTGGGCAGGACTGTGCTTCTGGCTCCGTCTGTATTAGTTCTGGTGCCCGGTGTTGGACCCCACTTATCTGATATTGATGATCTGTCCTAAGAATATATCATCCATATCTAGAACCCAGACGACCCCATTACAAGGTCTGTCTCATCTTGATAGCTGCAGGGTGGTGATGAACTGGTGCTCCGAGGGCTCAGACCAGCCCCTATTGCTCTGACACCTCATTTGCATATCAAGAACATTTGAATTTTCTCAGGAATGGGGCAATACTGCAACATAAATTAGATATCATTTGAATCAGCAAGGTTAACCCTACCCTACCAGGCAGTATGCCTAGTTTGATAGGGTTGACCTTGCTCACAGATGGTCTTATTATTATTAAAGAGACATTCATTCAATGGCGCTGCATATATGGAAAGGGATTTAACCCTTTCTTCCCCAGGCCAGTGTTCCCCTTCCTGCCCAGGCCATTTTTTGCAAATCTGACTTGTGTCATTTTATTTGGTAATAACTTTGGAACTCTTTTACTTATCCAAGCCGTTCTGAGACTGTTTTCTCGTGACACATTGTACTTCATGACAGTGCTAAATTTGAGTCAATACAGTTTTCCTTTATAAAAAAAAATCCCAAATTTACCAAAAATTTTGACAAATTCACAATTGTCTAAATTTAAATTTCTCTACTTTTAAGACAGATAGTAATTCCTCATAAAATAGTTATCAGTCATCATTCCACATATATCTGCTTTCTGTTGGCATCATTTTGTAAATGTCATTTTATTTTTTTAGGACGTTAGAAGGCTTAGAAGTTTAGAGCCCATTTTTAACATTTTCAGCAAAATTTACAAAACCATTGTTTTGAGCTCCAATTCAGTTGAATGATTTTGAGGGGCTTACGTAATGGAAATCACCCATTAAATAAATTACACCCCTCAAATTATTCAAAACTGATGTTACAAACTTTGTTAACCCTTTAGGTGTTTACAGAAAACAAACTGAAAGATGGCATGAAGCAGGATGTGCTCAACCCAAAAATGTAGTTGTGCATATATATACAGGGGAGCAGATCCTGCACTTGTGGCCCATTGCTAATGGCGATCCCCAGCAAATGCATATGGTGGAAGATGCCTGCAGCGGACCACAAGTACCACAATAGACATCCTACACAAGATGGCAATTGTGCGGATGTGATAAATAATATAACAATAAAGCAATAACAAATGACAAAGCAGGTGCACACTGCGTTCTTTCAGGCATGGCTGTGAGGCCTGGGCCATATCAGCCAGTCTTGAGTGGGGCTCACAGCCCTCTCCCTCCTTCCATTGTAGGCATGGTTACATGCTGGAGGTAACTGAGGAGTCTGCTGTGAGTCGGCCTAATACATTTTTGTAATTTCGCCCACTGGCCCCTGGTATTGCCAATATGGCACAGGTAGGTGAGTGTTAGGTCCCGAGCTACTTGAGAAACCTTGGCGTAGTGCTCGGGCTTAAGACATTTTTAGGTCCCTAATTTGGAGGAAAAAGCAACCGAGGATAAACATGGTAACACCCTAAAAAAGTAAAGAGGGGGGCGGCCTATCTCTACCCAATCCATGGTTTTATTTTATAGCTGCTCAAATGCAACACTTCAAAGGGTGGCTCCAGACTGATGAGTTGGACTCCTCGACTGCTATTGCATCTTTAACTAAACAGAGAGTTTAGATTTTAATCAGTGCAAGTATAAAGCTGTTCTCTCTGTATTTATTGGAGGCCATTTGGCACCAGGAGACGTGGAATACAGAGTTGACCCTGCATTCTCTGAATATAACAGAGGCTTGTGTGGCACCCAGGGGCGTAGCTATAGGGGTGCAGAGGTAGCAGTCGCTACCGGGCCCAGGAGCCTGAGGGGCCCAAATACACTTGTGCCGCATAAGAAGACACACAAAGCACTGAGGGAAGGGGGGCCCAAGCTCAACTCTTGCACCAGGGCCCATGAGCCTTTAGCTACGCCCCTGTGTTGCACCAAATATGTATCAGCATGCATGTGGAACATGCATCCCCTGAATGTAATGGAGGCTGGTATGGCACTTAGTGAATGTAGCATTTTGTGTTAGGTTCCCGTCCTAAAGAGATCGCCTGGACGCTGGCGGACAGGCACTCGGGACCTCGAGTGTTAGGTCCCGAGCTACTTGAGAAACCTTGGAGTGGTGCTCGGGCTTAAGACATGTCCTCCACTGTAGGACATGTTGACTAATCTCTCAATTTTAAAATCAGTTTGAGGGCTTAGTAAGACCGCAGTGTGCACATGCTTTGTCATTTGTTATTGCTATATTGTTATATTATTTATCACATCCACACAATTGCCATCTTGTGTAGGATTTCTATTGTGGTACTTGTGGTCCGCTGCAGGCATCCTCCACCGTATGCATTTTTTCTGGGGATCGCCATTAGCAACGGGCCACAAGTGCAGGATCTGCTCCCCTGTATATATATGCACAACTGCATTTTTGGGTTGAGCACATCCTGCTTCATGCCACCTTTCAGTTGGTTTGTGTATATATAATTTTTTGGAGGTGTATAAACTCCTATGTAAATGTAGCATGTTTTCCATCCATAGGCTACAATTTGGTGCACCTGTGAGGCCTGGGCCATATCAGCCAGTCTTGGGTGGGGCTCACTGCCTTCTTCCTCCTCCCATTGCAGGCATTGTTACATGCTGGAGGTAACTGAGGAGTCTGCTGCGAGTCGTGCCTGTAAATTCGCCCACTGGCCCCTGCTATTGCCCCTACAGCACAGGTAGGTGAGTGTTAGGTCCCGAGCTACTTGAGAAACCTTGGCGTGGTGCTCGGGCTTAAGACATGTCCTCCACTGTAGGACATGTTGACTAACCTCTCAATTTTAACATCAGTTTGAGGGCTTAGTAAGACCGCAGAGTGCACCTGTCTTGTTATTTGTTATTGCTATATTGTTATATTATTTATCACATCCACACAATTGCCATCTTTTTTTTAATCAGGTTGATTTTTATTTAAAATAAACATTGATCACATGTAAATCATAGAGGAGTTCGCTTTTTTTGTTTTGTAAAGCTGAAAGAACAACGAATATAACAACATTTGAACATCTTGGTGTACGCAGACACCTAAGGCAATGATGGAATATCAAACATTGCATGAACAATATAACCTGACATCATTTAAATGATTAAAGCATTGTAGCACTGAAATCAATCATACAGTAACACAATAACACCCTTCCCCCCATCCCAACTTGAGCAGAGAGACATCAGTACCGCTAATTCTAAGATTAGGCTCGCAATTGGGTGCCAGAGTGGTTCCGTCTGTCTAAGTTCTATAAGCTATGCAAGCATAGCCCAGCAGCCACGTGATTTTTTTGAGGAGAGAGTGTAATAGAAACAGTAGTCCCTGTATACATTCATGAACTGGTGCCTGTGAGGTTACCGCTGAGATATTCAGACATTACATAGTAACTATGTGGTTCCTCTGGATAAGGAGTGTAATAAAGACATTTGTCCTCGAGTACAGTCTTGTACTAGTGCCTGAGAAGCTAGTTGCGTTGATTCCACCCACACTTGCCACAGAGATAAGAACTTATTTGGACATTTGCGTTTAGCATATACTCCCTTTTCCAATCTCAGAATCATATTCATCCTATTAACATATTCTTGTTTTGTGGGCGGGGCCTCCCTTATCCAGTGTTTAGCTATCAGTACTCTAGCCTGGAACAGGAGTCTCTGAATACATAGGGAGGTCTTATCTCCCAATCCCGGGGACTCCAGTATTCCCAATATACAGACTCTAGGGTCATCGGGTATACGGATCTGGGTCGCAGTCGCTATAGTACCTCTGACATCCGCCCAATATGATCGCAGGCGTGAACAGTTCCACATCATATGGAGCAGTGTCGTGTCCTCTTCCCCGCATCTAGGACATCTTGAGTCCAAACGTACCCCAATTTTGAGTAGAAATTGTGGGGTCCTATATGCTCGGTAAATAAGGTATATTTGGGATAGACGCTGGGACTCGCTAACCGTCAGAGAAGGGGTAAGGGCAAGAATATTTGTCCACTGCTCCAGGGACAATGCACCAAGATCCTTCTCCCATTGGACCTTTAATGGTATTAGAGGAGGAAGACGTATCGCTAATATGTCTATAGAGCATGGAGAATAGGCCCTTAGTGGAGGAACCCTTCAATAATTGCTTAGCCACTGGAGGGGAGTCGGCATTTGGGACACCCCGGGGGAACTGCGTCTGAAACGCATGTCTCAGTTGTAAATATTGGTAAAAGAATTTGTTGGGTAAGCGAAACTCTTCCTGTAACTGCGCAAAGGATTTAAAGACTCAGGAACAGTAGACCTCTCCTCCCCCATGGAGAGAAACCCTCCAGTCGAAATATCTCAGGCACTTCACAGTTACGCCACAAAGGAGTAACATCACAGAAACCACTGATACCTATCATATTTTTAAATTAAGACCAGACTTTTGAACTAGTGTCAGAGTGGGGAGCGTGTTCGAGCGTATTGACCCCAATTCCGCCATGGCAATCGGAACTCTCTGTTTAATTAAAGATGCAATAATAGCAGCCGAGGAGTCCAACTCATCAGTCTGGAGCCACCCTTTGAAGTGTTGCATTTGAGCAGCTATAAAATAAAACCATGGATTGGGTAGAGATAGGCCGCCCCCCTCTTTACTTTTTTAGGGCGTTACCATGCCTATCCTCAGTTGCTTTTTTATCCAAATTAGGGACCTAAAAATCCCCCGGATTTAGAAAAACAGCCTTTGTGGGATCCAAACTGGAGAGTTATGAAGGAGATATAACAACTGAGGCATAAAGACCATTTTTATAAGATTACTGCGACCAATAACTGATAGGGGTAGTTTACACCAGATATTTTATCTGTAGGGGCAGGCCCTGAACATCTAAGGAGGCTGGAAGTGAGTCAAGTGGGAGGATTGTGGACTTATCCCAGTTTATGGTGAGTCCGGAATAATTCCCAAACCCAACATTTTCCTGCATCACGGAATCTATGGAGTGCTGCAAATCCCCTACATATAGTAATAGGTCGTCCGCGTACAACGAGACCCTCCTCCCGGTGACCCAGCTGAAACCCTGCCATTGCGTCGATGTGTGTAGTAGACAAGCAAGGGGTTCAATGGCGATCGCGAAAAGCAAGGGTGACAGTGGGCATCCCTGCCGAGTACCCCTATGTAGAGGGAAGGAGCCAGATAGCAACCCATTTGCCCTAATTCTTGCAACTGGAGAGTGGTATAATAGCTGTACTCAGGAAATGAAACCTCTACCAAAACCCATAGCTGTTAAGACCTCCCACAAATAACTCCATTCTATACTGTCGAAGGCCTTAGCAGCGTCTAGTGATACCACAGCCCTACAGCCCCTGTGTGTACTGGTCTCTGTATATTAAGGAATAATCTCCTAAGATGAATGGCCGTGCTTCTGTCCGGCATATACCCCGACTGATCTTTGTGTCTTATTGGAGATATGACTTTATTTAGCCTACTGGCCAGTACTTTGGCTAGTATTTTGACGTCATGTGACAAAAGAGAAATAGGTCTATAATATTCGGGTTGAGTGAGGTCCTTATTGGTCTTGGGGATCACTACCACTATGGCCTCTCGCATAGATGCTGGCAGAATACCCACCCGTAGGGCTTCATTGAATGTATTTAATAGGTGAGGAAGGAGGCATTTCCTATATCTCTTAAAGAATTCCGCCAGGAGTCCATCTGATCCTGGGGATTTCTCATTAGAGGAGGAGCTCAGGGCTACCTCTAATTCTTCTAATGTTAGGGGTTCTTCCAGGAGAGCAGCGTATTCCGGTGGCAGCTTAGTAAGCGATATACAAGCAAGATACTGTTGGATATCCTCCCTATTCACTACAATCTTTGAAGTATACAGCTCCTTATAAAAGCCATGGAATATTTTCATTATAGTATCATCCTCAACAGAAAGATTCACGTCAGGAGTCCGCATTGCTGCGATTCTAGAAGGGCCGCCTTGTGAACGGACCACCCTCGCTAATAAACTGCCCATGCTCTCACCTGCCTCGAAGTATTTTTGTTGTAGAAAGAAACTCTTATTATTAGCTATGTGTAACAGGTGTTCCTTAAGCTTGGCTTGCACCTCCTTCCACGCGTTCTCTACCTGTGGGGAGGGGGCATCTATGAACCTGCGTTCCCATGTCTGAACCTCCAGTTGTATGGCCGCAGTAAGAGCTCTAGATTTAGATTTACGCCTCTGGATTCTCTGAATAAAAAGGCCCCTTACATATGCTTTCATGGCATCCCAAACCATATTAGTAGATGTAGACCCCACATTGTTATCAATGAATTCTACAAGGAATCTGGTCAGTGGCTCTTCTTCCTCCAGTAACTGGATCCAGAATGGGTTAAGCTTCCATAATGACATGCCTCGACGACTCCCGGATTCCTCAAGTGTCAATTCCAGGTGAATAGGGGAGTGGTCAGAGAGGCTGCGGGGTAAGTATTCCACCGCCGACACATAAGAAGAGGCCTCCAGTGACCCAATAGGCAAATCTATCCTGGACAGAGAAGAGTGTGAAGCTGAAAAACAAGAGAATTGTCTCTCCAATGGAAATCTTATTCTCCAGAGACCATGCAGATCTACCTCTCTCAATAGTCTTGCCAATGAGGTCTCAGCAGATAGCGCCGCAGCCTGGGCCACTGAAACCCTGTCCAAATTAGGATCAAGACAGTTATTAAAGTCTCCTACCATCAAAATCGGAATCTGCGGATTGTTGGAAATCCACTCCAAAATCTCCTTGATTGCCACAGTGGAATACGGAGGTGGAACATAGACAGCTACCAATAGAAACTGCACCCTAAAAATAGTACAGTGCAGGCAAACATACCGCCCCTCCGAGTCCAGTTTACTAGAGTGGCATTCAAATGGAATGGCTCTGTGAACCAGGATGCTAACCCCCCTAGCCTGCGAGGAGAAGGTAGAGTGGAAGGCTTGTGAAATCCAGGGTTTAGCAAGCAGTCTGTGGTTCTGGCGTGTCAGGTGGGTCTCAGTAAAACACAGAATGGCCGGTTGATAAGGTTGAGCAGCTTTAAAGACCGCTTGACTGGACTGCCCAAGCCGTCGAGGAAGCGGGCTCTATGTCGTTGCAGTTCTGCCGAAAAGTCTGGGAAAATGGAGACTTTATGGCCACCAATAGAAAGATCTGAGTGGTCTCGGGCTTTGCGGAGGATAGCATCTCTGTCCTGGAAGTTTAACAGCTTCATCAGAACTGGTATAGGCTGGCCCCCTGGCAGCGGAGGACGGGATGACACCCTGTGCGCCCTTTCAATAGCAAAGAACGAGGATAGGGAGTCCTTAGCCACCGTGTTTCTGATCCAATCTTCAAAAAATCGGACTGGATGTTGTCCCTCAGCTCACTCTGGAATTCCTATTAAACGGAGATTATTTTGTCGGGACCTATTCTCCAGGTTGTCCACTTTATTTATCAGAAGAGTAATATTGTGAATGACCTTGGCTAAGTCACGTTTTATCGGCTAAGCCCCACCCGCTCCCCGATATCTGTAACTCTGTCGGTTATCTTCCGCATATCATGTCGGACAAATGACACGTTTTCCTGCAGTGATCCCACTAAGGTATTCAGGGCAAGCAAGGCAGAGCTGCATTGTTGTACTGCAGCATATATATCCCTGCTAGTAGGGTCTGTTATCTGTGCTGGAGGGAAGGTTAGGGGCCCAGCCTGGACCGCCTGGGTCTGAATTGCAGCCACTAATCTAGTGTCTGGTGCAGGTTCCCTCTGGTCCTCATGGCGGCCGCCACGGCCTCGGCAATGCCCATAGGAGGTGAGGATCGGGCATATTGTACCAGCTGTGCCGCGATTTCTGCTGTTTTTTCTGGCACCGTAGCGCCATGTTGCTTTGCAGGGGGAGGCCCCGCTCGCTCCCAGTCCTTCTTACCAGACCTTGTCATGATCATGGGGGGGGGGTCCGAGGGACGAGGCAGTGATCCGGGACGAAGATCAGGGAGGTAGCCACAGGATGGAGCCGGGGGCTCAGCGACGTGCGGCTTCCTACATCACCGGTCAAGCCACGCCCCCCCCCCCCACAATTGCCATCTTGTGTAGGATGTCTATTGTGGTACTTGTGATCCGCTGCGGGCATCCTCCACCGTATACATTTTTGCTGGGGATCGCCATTAGCAACGGGCCACAAGTGCAGGATCTGTTTCCCTGTATATATATATATATATATATATATGCACAAATACATTTTTGGGTTGAGCACATCCTGCTTCATGCCACCTTTCAGTTTGTTTTGTGTATTGTGGTAAGGTGCAGGGTGCCGTCGTGGATGGCAGGTATGTGTCACCGAGGTTCATAGCCTCGGTGAGGTAAGAGCCCATTTTGTTGATGTCAGCAGCAGCTAGTGCTACTGACAGAGTTTAAATAGCATGGCTGCAAAGCCGATCCGGGCCGGCTCTTACCGGGAGCAGCTAAAGTGTAGGGTGGGTGGCTGCTCCCCACGACCCAGTCCTGGTTTTGGGCTGGGTTTAAAAGCTCAGCCAGCTCAGCAGCTGGAGGCTGTGATTATCCTGGAGCTGCTAACAGGGCTGAGGAGTTCTCCGTCCTGGAGGAAAGAGCTCAGCAAGGAGGTGCTTTGTTCCTGGCTACCTGAAGCTGGATTCTCCTGCGGCTGGGCCGACAGCGTGGTGCGAACCTGCACCTACACCTCCCAGGTGACTGAACCTGTGTTGGCCTGTTTTTGTTTTGCCACGTTATTTCCGTTGTGTGTGAACTGTCACCAAAGAGACTGCTTTTCATTTATGGTGTGCAAGTGTGAATTAAACACTGTTTGTTGCACAATCTGGACTCCTTGTTTTGCCTCTAAACTGCACCCGCACCGCTGTCTACTAGAGCGACTCCCCACATTTGGTGTCGGATGCGGGCATGCGCAGTGAGGCTGGCGTGAACGCCGAAGTTTTGTTTTTCTAAAGTGCATGGAATATATTAAGCCAGCAAAGCTGCAAGCAGGAGTTTCTGGCAACATGGAGGCTGCTGTGAAGGCTCTCATAGAGGCTAACGTGCAGCAGCGGGAGACCAACCAACTACTGCTACAACATGTGATGGCGTTACAGGCGGCAGGAGCGTCCCACCACGTCCATGATGCCCGGAAGCGGTCCGTGCGGCGATCCCAAAAATGACCCCCGCAGGCGGCGTTGATACGTACCTGGCGGTTTTTGAGAAGGTCGCCGTGAGGGAAAAGTTACCCCGTGACCAGTGGGCCGAGGTGGTTGCTCCGTTCCTGGCATCCGGACCCCAGCAAGTTTTTTTGATTTGGCAGACGACCAGGCTGCTGACTATTCCACGGTGAAGGGGAGATCCTGGCCAGACTGGGGGTAAACGTGTTGGTCCGGGCTCAGCGGGTCCACCAGTGGGACTTCAAAGTGGCTGAACCCGCCAGGCCGCAGTACTATGAGTTGCTGCACAGGTTGCAAAAATGGCTGCAGCCTGAGGTTCTAAGTCCGACTGCTATGCTGGACCGGCTGCTGGCTGACATGTTTTGGAGGGCCTTGCCTTACCCCTTCAACACTGGATCGGCCAGGTATCCCCACCAATGCCCTTGAGATGGTCGACCTGGTGGAGCGATATGAGGCCACCAGAAACCTGCAGGGGGTTCTTTTGGGAGGGGGCCAGTCAAACCCCGGAAATCTCCACCCCAGTCCCGGCGGCCGGCCAAACCCGCCCGGGATGTACCTCTTGCAGATCCGTCCCCAGTGGTCTGCTGGCAGTGTCGGGAGCCTGGACACATAAGGGCCAACTGTCCACAGTGGGGGAACCCATGGAGACTAATTATGGGTACCGGGCTTCCATGTATGCCCGGAGACTGTGTGCGACCGGCATCCCGGGACAATAGACAATCGTCATCTGTGCCAGGTGCAAGTCGGGGATAACCTGGCAGTGGCGCTGTTGGACTCAGGGAGCCTGGTAACCCTGGTAAGTGCTGCCCTGGTACAGCCCACCCAGTATACGGGCCGGACAGTGGGTGTGGTGTGCATACACGGAGACTTAAAGGACTATCCCACTGCTGTAATGTCTCTGTCCACGGCGGTCGGCACCTGGACTTGTGAAGTGGCGATCTCCACAAAGCTGCCCTATGAACTAATAATTGGGAGAGACTTCCCTGGTTTTCCGTCACTGTGGCCTGAGATGAAAGTGACTAATAGCCCTGAGACAGGGGTAACCCTAGCAGAGTGGCCTGATACCCCTGGAAGGCCAGAACCCTGGGAGCCCGAGTCTGAAGGGCCAGCGGTAGGGGTGACCACTGCTGCAGCGGTAGTGGGGAGACAACCCCACTGAGTGTAATGGTGGGAGACACGGAGGACTTGCCACCGGGACCTGAGTTGGCAGACCTCAATGTCTCCGGGGAAAATGTTGGGACCGCACAACACCGGGACCAAACCCTAACCAGGGCCTGGGAGAATGTGCTGGAAATTGATGGTAAACCCCAGAAACCAGGGGCTGAATTAATGTTCCCACGATTTATTGTTCTGCAGGATATGTTGTATCGGGTGAACCAAATCCGAGGTGAACCTGTTGAACAGTTGGTGGTGCCAACAGCGTATCGCAAGCTTGTCATGGAGCTTGCCCACCAACATGTTCTTGGGGACACCTGGGGTGGCAGAAAACCCAGGACCGCATACTGCAGCGGTTTTATTGGCCCAGTGTGTTCAAGGAAGTAGAAAATTATTGTAAGTCCTGTCCAACCTGTCAGGTAACTAGCCCCCAGCCACATTTCCGTAGTCCTCTGGTACCTCTGCCAATTATTGAAGTACCGTTTGAGCGAATTGCTATGGATTTAATTGGGCCTGTACCAAAGTCTGCTAGGGGCCACCAACACATTCTGGTAGTTCTCGACTATGCCACTCGGTATCCGGAGGCGGTGCCTCTGCAACATACCTCAGCTAAGCTCATTGCCAAAGAGTTAATGGAGATGTTTTCCCGTGTGGGCCTGCCAAAAGAGGTTCTGACAGACCAAGGGACCCCTTTTATGTCCAAAGTAATGAAGGAACTGTGTAAATTGTTGCGTATAAAGCAGTTACGGACGTCCGTTTACCATCCGCAAACAGACGGTCTTGTTGAGAGGTTTAACCAAACTCTAAAAAATATGTTAAAAAGGGTGGTGTCTAGAGATGGGAAGGACTGGGACCTGCTTCTGCCCTATCTCATGTTCGCAGTGCGAGAGGTACCCCAGGCCTCTACTGGGTTCTCGCCCTTCGAACTGCTTTATAGCAGACACCCTCGGGGCCTGTTGGATATCGCCAAGGAAGCATGGGAACAACAGCCTGTCCCCACAAAAGTGTCATTGAGTATGTCACCCAGATGCAGGAACGGATAGAAAGGGTGTTGCCGTTGGTCCGGGAGCATATGGAGGCAGCGCAACAAGCCCAGAGTAGGGTGTATAATCGTCAGGCTCGGAGTGCGGGGCTTCAATCCGGGAGATCGAGTGTTGGTTCTGGTACCCACCCTTGACAGCAAATTCCTAGCTAGGTGGCAGGGCCCCTATGAGGTGGTCGAGAAGGTAGGGGAAGTAAATTACAAAGTACACCAGCCAGGGCGGCGCAAGCCGGAGCAGGTGTACCATGTGAATTTGCTAAAGCCGTGGAAAGATAGGGACACGGCCGACGACCACAGCCCCCGGCCAGGTATTCTAGGTGAAAAGGGTCCAGCCCCACAGTTCGAGGCCTGTGAAGCCGTAACCACGGTAAAAATTGCAGACAGCCTGTCTTCCACACAAGTTCAGGAAGTCAGGGAGTTCCTCAGTCGGAACACGGATGTGTTCTCGGACCTCCCTGGCCGCACGTCTCTCATCCGACATGACATCGTCACTGAGCCTCAGGCCAAGGTCGGTTAAAACCATACCGGGTACCCGAGGCTCGGCGGCGGGCCATCGCGGAGGAAGTGCAGTTAATGTTGAAGCTCGATGTCATTGAGGAGTCGAAAAGTGAGTGGGCCAGTCCCATAGTCCTAATACCCAAGCCGGATGGGACGTTGTGGTTCTGCAACGACTTTCGCAAGTTAAATGAAGTATCCAAGTTTGACGCGTATCCCATGCCCCGAGTAGACGAGGCTTGTTGAAAATTTAGGACAAGCCCGTTATTTTTCTGTGCTGGACCTCACTAAAGGGTACTGGCAGGTACCCTTAACGGAGGCGGCTAAGGAAAAAACCGCGTTTGTTACCCGCAGGGCCTGTATCACTACAAGGTGTTACCCTTTGGCCTGCATGGCGCCCCGCCACTTTCCAGAGGTTAATGGACATAGTGCTGCGACCACATCGTCGGTACGCCTCGGCCTACTTAGATGATGTAGTCATCCACAGCACCGACTGGGAAAGCCATTTACCCAAGGTGCAGGCGGTAGTGGATGCCCTGAGGAAAGCTGGACTAACCGCCAATCCAAAAAGTGTGCGATTGGGTTGGAAGAGACCAAATATCTGGGATATGTAATTGGGCGGGGAGTCATCAAACCTCAGGTAACTAAGGTAGAGGCCATTCGTAGCTGGCCCCGACCGGTCACCACCAGGCAGGTAAAGTCGTTCCTGGGGATTGTAGAATACTACATGAGGTTTGTGCCCCACTTTGCCACAATAGCAGCGCCATTGACAGACCTGTTGAAGGGGCGAAAGTCTGGGAGGGTTAGCTGGAGTGAGAAGGCGGAGGAGGCTTTCTCCGCGTTGAAGTCGGCCCTGTGTGGGTCCCCGGTTTTGGTGACACCCGACTTCAACAAGGAGTTTGTCGTACAGACGACGCCTCGGAGGTAGGCCTCGGTGCGGTACTGTCGCAGGAGGTCAACGGGGAAGAACATCCCGTTGTCTTCCTGAGCCGTAAGCTCAGTCCCGCTGAGTCCAGATATAGTATAGTGGAGAGGGAGTGCCTGGCTATCAAGTGGGCACTCGAATCTCTCCGCTACTACCTGTTAGGGAGGAGGTTCCGTCTGGTGACCGACCATTCCCCCCTCAAATGGATGAGTCAGGCCAAGGAGAGGAATGCTCGGGTCACCAGGTGGTTCCTATCCCTTCAGAATTTCAAGTTCTCCGTGGAACATAGGGCAGGTCGCTTGCAGGGAAATGCAGATGCCCTTTCCGCGTCCACTGCCTCACATGTGTCCACCCCTCAGGGTTGAACAAAGGGGGGTGTGGTAAGGTGCAGGGTGCCGTCGTGGATGGCAGGTATGTGTTACCGAGGTTCATAGCCTCGGTGAGGTAAGAGCCCATTTTGTTGATGTCAGCAGCAGCTAGTGCTACTGACAGAGTTTAAATAGCATGGCTGCAAAGCCGATCCGGGCCGGCTCTTACCGGGAGCAGCTAAAGTGTAGGGTGGGTGGCTGCTCCCACGACCCAGTCCTGGTTTTGGGCTGGGTTTAAAAGCTCAGCCAGCTCAGCAGCTGGAGGCTGTGATTATCCTGGAGCTGCTAACAGGGCTGAGGAGTTCTCCGTCCTGGAGGAAAGAGCTCAGCAAGGAGGTGCTTTGTTCCTGGCTACCTGAAGCTGGATTCTCCTGCGGCTGGGCCGACAGCGTGGTGCGAACCTGCACCTACACCTCCCAGGTGACTGAACCTGTGTTGGCCTGTTTTTGTTTTGCCACGTTATTTCCGTTGTGTGTGAACTGTCACCAAAGAGACTGTTTTTCATTTATGGTGTGCAAGTGTGAATAAAACACTGTTTGTTGCACAATCTGGACTCCTTGTTTTGCCTCTAAACTGCACCCGCACCGCTGTCTACCAGAGCGACTCCCCACAGTATATATAATTTTTTGGAGGTGTATAAACTTCTATGTAAATGTAGCCTGTTTCCCATCCACAGGCTACATTTAGGTGCACCTGTGAGGCCTGGGCCATATCAGCCAGTCTTGGGTGGGGCTCACAGCCTTCTTCCTCCTCCCATTGCAGACATGGTTATATGCTAGAGGTAACTGAGGAGTCTGCTGCGAGTCGGCCTAATACATTCCTTTAATTTCGCCCACTGGCCCCTGGTATTGCCCATATGGCACAGGTAGGTGAGTGTTAGGTCCCGAGCTACTTGAGAAACCTTGGCGTGGTGCTCGGGCTTAAGACATGTCCTCCACTGTAGGACATGTTGACTAATCTCTCAATTTTAACATCAGTTTGAGGGCTTAGTAAGACCGCAGTGTGCACCTGCTTTGTCATTTGTTATTGCTATATTGTTATATTATTTATCACATCCACACAATTGCCATCTTGTGTAGGATGTCTATTGTGGTACTTGTGGTCCGCTGCGGGCATCCTCCACCGTATGCGAGTCGGCCTTATACATTCCCGTAATTTCGCCCACTGGCCCCTGGTATTGCCCATATGGCACAGGTAGATGAGTGTTAGGTCCCGAGCTACTTGTATTAAGGCTGGTCACAGCCTGGATTTGTGGGAGGGGCTGCTGCTATTTAACCCTGGGGGTTCTCTCTAGGGGGGCGGTCGTCGCGTGCTTCAGATCTCCCAGCCAAGCGTGACGTCACTTCCGGCTACCGTCCTGCCAGTACAGGCCAGGGCAATGGCGTTTCCCCACTTTGGCTCCCAGACCGCCTCTCGTTGTCAGTACGGCAGCTGTTGGCGGGGAGTCTCAGAGTTGTGTTGAGATAGCGGAGCTGGGCGCGTCGGGAAAGAGCTCCAAGCTGCTCATTGCACCGTGCGCGTGCTCAGCTCTGTTGCCTCTGGTTTCAACTCAATGGGGGGTGTCGGCAGGCCGTTGCCACCACATCCTACGCGGCTTGCCTTTCCCCAGGGTATTCTTGTCATTTGGGCTGGTGTCGGGATCGCTTCCTCCCGGCTCCGCGGCTCCTGCGTCCCAGATGTAGCAGGGCCGGAGATAACATTGGTTTATGGGAGCACCTGGTTGTTTCAGGATTATCCTTCACCTCCCTCCCAGCTCTGCTGCCTCTTGGTTCGATTATAATATAGAGTGCTCTCTTGGTCAAGTAGGAATGATAGACTTAGTTGTGGGGTTTTTGGTTTAAACTGTGTTTTCCAACATCTTGGAGCAGCCTCATGCTGGTTTGCTTGTGGCTACTGGGAACTGGGGGGAGCCGACATCCCCTTGCCGGCCCAAGTCTGGACCCGGCATCTGCCGATGGCCCTGCCGTCTGGGGTAGTGTTGGATCCCTCCCTCCCAACTCCACAGCTGCAAAAAAATAAAATATTAAATGTTCTTGTTCCAATTATGTTCATCTGCTTGGATCACCCAGGGTATGTGCCCCTCATGTTTGCTTTCTGTATCGCCCAGGTCCACGGGTCCGCCAGGTATGCCCCTGAATCCCTCAGGGGCATATGCCTGTCATGTATGGTACCTAAATCGCTCAGGTCCATACCTATGTCACACAGATAGCCCGAATCACCCAGGTATAGGGCCCAGATTTGTGTACCATTCATATATAACTGCCTAAATCGCTCAGGTTCATACATCGTTCATGTACAGTTGCTTGATTCACTCAGGTTCATGTATTGTTCACATATAACGGCCTGAATCGCTTAGGTCCATGTACCATTCACGTATAATGGCCTGGATCACCCAGGTTCATGCAATATTCATGTGTAGTTGCCTGAATCGGTCAGGTTCATTTATCATTCACATATTACTGCCTGAATCGCTCAGGTCCATGTACCATTCACATGTAACTGCCTAAATCGCTCAGGGCCATGTATCATTCACGTATAATTGCCTGAATCGCTCAGGGCCATGTATCATTCACGTATAGCTGCCTGAATCGCTCAAGTCCATGTAGTATTCACGTATAACTGCCTGAATCGCTCAGGTCCATGTATCGTTCACGTATAACTGCCTGAATCGCTCAAGTTCATACATCATTTATGTGCACTTGCCTGAATCGCTCAGGTTCATGTTTTATTCACATACAACTACCTGAATCCCTTAGGTCCATGTATCATTCACGTACAACTGCCTGGATCACCCAGGTTCATGCGCCATTCATGGGTAGTTGCCCGAATCACTCAGGTTCGTTTATCATTGACACATAACTGCCTGAATCGCTCAGGTCCATGTATCATTCACTTATAACTGCCTGAATCGCTTGGGTCCATGTATCATTCACGTATAATTGCCTGAATCGCTCAGGTTCATATATTATCCATGGACAACTGCCTGAATCGCTCAGGTTCATGTATCTTTCACTAATAGTTGCCTGAATCGCTCAGGTTCATGTTTTATTCAGGTTTAACTGCCTGAATCGCTCAGATTCATGTATAACTGCCTGGTTCGCTCAGGTTCACGTATCGTTCATGTATAGTTGCCTGAATCGCTCAGGTTCATGCGCACTTGCCTGAATCGCTCTGGTTCATGTATAGTTCACGCATAACTGCCTGAATCGCTCATGTTCATATATTATCCATGTATAACTGCCTGAATCGCTCAGGATCATGTATCTTTCATGTATGGTTGCCTGAATCGCTCGGGTTAATGTATTATCCATGCATAACCGCCTGAATCGCTCAGGTTCATGTATTATTCATCTATAACTGCCTGAATCGCTCAGGTTCATGTATTATTCATGTATAACTGCCTGAATCGCTCAGGTATAATTGCCTGAATCGTTCAGGTCCATGTATCTTCCATGTATAGCTGGCTGAATTGCTTAGGTTCACGTATCATTCACGTATACTTGCCTGAATCATTCTGTTGATGTTTCTGTTTGTGTAATGGCCTGAGTCGCTCAGGTTGTCTCTCATTTCTGCACTCTTGCCTGAAATCCCTCAGGTCCTGTTCCTTCCATGCGTAGTGGCCCGATTCGCTCAGGTCTCCTTCCGCGCATGTCCGGTCACGCCCGTATCCCGCTGGACAGGTCTTCTTTTGTCATGCATGTTAGTCTGAATCACTCAGGTTTTTTTCATCCATGGATGGGACACCCCGAATCTCTCCGGTCACATGTCAATCTTGCATTTCCTCCAGAATAAGGTCTCCTTCCCGTTGGTCCTGCATTGTCCTGGTGTCAATCAAGCACCCGTCTTCGGTTGGTCTTCTCCCGTATCACTCAGTCTCATTCTGCTTCTCCTGGGTTCTGCTGGTTCTCATCCATGCTCTCATCACGCAGACACGTCCCGGCAGCTCGACTTCTGCAAGATTCGGTCCCTCTTTCTTCCCTGGCACGTCGGCTGCTTCCCTTTGTCCACCTGATCTGCACAAGCTTCATCTTGTCTTCACTATTTCCCGACTTGCGAGTATCGGCCCAGTTGACTCACGCGCAAGTCCATAGTTGGGGGTTCCAGTCCCGTCAGTGAAAATAAAAAAAAAGTCCAGTTTTACATGGTGCACTTGTTTCAATTTTGCACATGGGCCCATGATTTTCTAATCAATTCAGGTCCGGTCTTGTATATTATTGTTCATCACGATCCCCTCTTCGGTCCCTCAAATCCTCCCGGTATTGGGTCGTCTCCTATTCAGTCCTGCTTCCCTCAGACCATCCATCATTCAGCGCCTGTACTCTACCTGAATCTTCAGGGTAGGGTCATGTCTTATCGTTCTCCTCGTTCTCACTTACCTAGCTTACACTCTTCTATACGTTCGCCCAGTGTTCTTGGGGTTCCTGAAGCCCTCAGGCCATGCCACAATTGCCTGAATCGCTCAGGTTATCCTCCATGCGATGTAACTTCGGTTCCTGAATCACTCAGGCCATGTATAATTGTTCGAATCGCTCAGGTCATTCTTCACAGGGTAATATTGGTTCCTGAATCGCTCAGGTCACCCATCATTCATGTATAATTGTCTGTCCCACTCGGGTCATTCTTCATGTAGTGTGACGCTTGTTCCTGAAACTCTCAGGTCATGTCTCATTCATGCATAGTGGCCTGGATCACTCAGGTCGCCTCTTCGTCACCAGTCTTGCATCGTATCCTGCATCATTCAGGACACGCGCCTGCCAGCCCATTTGGCACCATCCAAATCCCAGAATATTCCGTTGTCTTCACCCGGTTGTGACTGGTCTTCGTGTTTCAGGCTCGTCCTCAGGAAGCTTCCGATTTCGCACGAGTTTATTCACCTTTCCTTCCACTTCCCGGCACACTCATATAGACATCTGTTTGTTCGCCTGGTTCACGCAGGCTCCATCCCGTTACTTTGTGTTTCCAGGTCTCGGCGCATTTTAGTTCAATATTGCCTGTCAGTTGTTTTCACACGCTGGTCCAAATGCTTGGTTTTATAGGTTCCCATTGATCATTTCACTCTACCATTCCTGTTCGTTTCGTGTTTCCAGGTAACTCAAGGAACAGTTGCGACGATCAGTCGCACCACTGTTTAGGGTTCTATGCCTTATTCATTTCCAGGTCTCCAGTTCTGTCAGAGAAAGTTGGACAGGGTTGACAGTCGGTTCAGGTAGGACTTAAGTATTACTTCTTCCTCACGCTTTTCCAGTCTCTTACCTCTCGTCTCGTTCAGGGACTAGTGCAGCTGGTGGAATCTGCAAAGTAGTTGGTGCAAGGGTCCCTAGCGGGAAACACCGCCAGGAGCTTCATGACGGGGTGCGAGGTGTTTCAGCGCCTCACACTAACCCACCCGCGGGTGACCTGGATGTTGGTACTTCTCAATGGCATTCATTGCTCATGGCCATACTCAGCTGCGCCTTTCTAATAATGTGGTCAAGTTATATTTGGCCGGAATCAAACATCACCGGGTGCTTGAGAACTCGTCTTCCCAGTCAATTTGTCCATCAAGCCATTAAGCTACCATTAGACACGTCCGGTAAAACAGTGCAGGTCCAGTAGTGCATAGGCAGCCCATGTAGGGCAAACTGTTTCAGGAGCTGTCCCTAGCCCTGGATGGTGCTCCTTTTTGGCACCCAACTAGCTTTATCATAAAGGCTGCCGGGTATTTAGGATCTTTTGGGTTCTGTGAGATGAGCGAACACCTGGATGTTCGGGTTCGAGAAGTTCGGCCGAACTTCCCGGAAATGTTCGGGTTCGGGATTCGAACTCGATCCGAACTTTATCCCGAACCCGAACCCCATTGAAGTCAATGGGGACCCGAACTTTTAGGCACAAAAAAGGCTGTAAAATAGTCCAGGAAAGGGCTAGAGGGCTGCCAAAGGCAGCAAAGTGTAGAAAAATCCCCTGCAAACAAATGTGGATAGGGAAATGAATTAAAATTAAATAAAATAAATAAAAATTAACCAATATCAATTGAAGAGAGGTCCCACAGCAAGGAATCATGCGTCATATCACCCTGCACCGGAGAATGTCACTCTCATGTATTTTGGACCAGCACCCAGACAGAGGATACAGGTCCCACAGCAAGGAATCATGCGTCATATCACCCTGCACCGGAGAATGTCACTCTCATGTATTTTGGACCAGCACCCAGACAGAGGATACAGGTCCCACAGCATGGAATCATGCGTCATATCACCCACCACCGGAGAAGGCCACTCTCATGTATTTTGGACCAGCACCCAGACAGAGGATACAGGTCCCACAGCATGGAATCATGCGTCATATCACCCACCACGGAGAAGGCCACTCTCATGTATTTTGGACCAGCACCCAGACAGAGGATACAGGTCCCACAGCATGGAATCATGCATCATATCACCCACCACCGGAGAATGTCACTCTCATTTATTTAGGCCCAGCACACAGACAGAGGAGAGAGGTCCCACAGCAAGGAATCATGCGTCATATCACCCACCACCGGAGAAGGCCACTCTCATGTATTTTGGACCAGCACCCAGACAGAGGATACAGGTCCCACAGCATGGAATCATGCGTCATATCACCCACCACCGGAGAAGGCCACTCTCATGTATTTTGGACCAGCACCCAGACAGAGGATACAGGTCCCACAGCATGGAATCATGCGTCATATCACCCACCACCGGAGAAGGCCACTCTCATGTATTTTGGACCAGCACCCAGACAGAGGAGAGAGGTCCCACATCAAGGAATCATGAGTCATATCAACCACCACCGGAGAAGGCCACTCTCATTTATTTTGGACCAGCACCCAGACAGAGGATACAGGTCCCACATCAAGGAATCATGCGTCATATCAACCACCACCGGAGAAGGCCACTCTCATGTATTTTGGACCAGCACCCAGACAGAGGAGAGAGGTCCCACATCAAGGAATCATGAGTCATATCAACCACCACCGGAGAAGGCCACTCTCATTTATTTTGGACCAGCACCCAGACAGAGGATACAGGTCCCACATCAAGGAATCATGCGTCATATCAACCACCACCGGAGAAGGCCACTCTCATGTATTTTGGACCAGCACCCAGACAGAGAGAGAGGTCCCACAGCAAGGAATAAGGCGTCATATCAACCCCCCACCGGAGAAGGCCACTCTCATTTATTTTGGACCAGCACCCAGACAGAGGATACAGGTCCCACATCAAGGAATCATGCGTCATATCAACCACCACCGGAGAAGGCCACTCTCATTTATTTGGGACCAGCACCCAGACAGAGGAGAGGGGTTTTCACAGCAGAGAATCAGGCATTTAGATCACCCACCACAGGAGTAGGACACCATTTAATGGGACCCCGGCAACCATGTCAGATGGCACAAACATCAGCTTCACATCACCCAGCACAAGAGAAGGCCACTTTGAGAGACTTTGACCCCTGCACCCAGGCGGAGGAGGGGTTTTCACAGCAGAGAATCAGGCATTTAGATCACCCACCACAGGAGTAGGACACCATTTAATGGGACCCCGGCAACCATGTCAGATGGCACAAACATCAGCTTCACATCACCCAGCACAAGAGAAGGCCACTTTGAGAGACTTTGACCCCTGCACCCAGACGGAGGAGAGAGGTTTTCACAGCAGAGAATCATGTATTTAGATCACCCACCACAGGAGTAGGACACCATTTAATGGGACCCCGGCAACCATGTCAGATGGCACAAATATCAGCTTCACATCACCCAGCACAAGAAGGCCACTTTGAGAGACTTTGACCCCTGCACCCAGAGCGGAGGAGAGGGGTTTTCACAGCAGAGAATCAGGCATTTAGATCACCCACCACAGGAGTAGGACACCATTTAATGGGACCCGGCAACCATGTCAGATGGCACAAACATCAGCTTCACATCACCCACCACAAGAGAAGGCCACTTTGAGAGACTCTGACCCCTGCACCCAGACAGAGGATACAGGTCCCACAGCAAGGAATCATGCGTCATATCACCCTGCACCGGAGAATGTCACTCTCATGTATTTTGGACCAGCACCCAGACAGAGGATACAGGTCCCACAGCATGGAATCATGCGTCATATCACCCACCACCGGAGAAGGCCACTCTCATGTATTTTGGACCAGCACCCAGACAGAGGATACAGGTCCCACAGCATGGAATCATGCGTCATATCACCCACCACCGGAGAAGGCCACTCTCATGTATTTTGGACCAGCACCCAGACAGAGGATACAGGTCCCACAGCATGGAATCATGCGTCATATCACCCACCACCGGAGAAGGCCACTCTCATGTATTTTGGACCAGCACCCAGACAGAGGGAGAGGTCCCACATCAAGGAATCATGAGTCATATCAACCACCACCGGAGAAGGCCACTCTCATTTATTTTGGACCAGCACCCAGACAGAGGATACAGGTCCCACATCAAGGAATCATGCGTCATATCAACCACCACCGGAGAAGGCCACTCTCATGTATTTTGGACCAGCACCCAGACAGAGAGAGAGGTCCCACAGCAAGGAATAAGGCGTCATATCAACCCCCACCGGAGAAGGCCACTCTCATTTATTTTGGACCAGCACCCAGACAGAGGATACAGGTCCCACATCAAGGAATCATGCGTCATATCAACCACCACCGGAGAAGGCCACTCTCATTTATTTGGGACCAGCACCCAGACAGAGGAGAGGGGTTTTCACAGCAGAGAATCAGGCATTTAGATCACCCACCACAGGAGTAGGACACCATTTAATGGGACCCCGGCAACCATGTCAGATGGCACAAACATCAGCTTCACATCACCCAGCACAAAGAAGGCCACTTTGAGAGACTTTGACCCCTGCACCCAGAGCGGAGGAGAGGGGTTTTCACAGCAGAGAATCAGGCATTTAGATCACCCACCACAGGAGTAGGACACCATTTAATGGGACCCCGGCAACCATGTCAGATGGCACAAACATCAGCTTCACATCACCCAGCACAAGAGAAGGCCACTTTGAGAGACTTTGACCCCTGCACCCAGACGGAGGAGAGAGGTTTTCACAGCAGAGAATCATGTATTTAGATCACCCACCACAGGAGTAGGACACCATTTAATGGGACCCCGGCAACCATGTCAGATGGCACAAATATCAGCTTCACATCACCCAGCACAAAGAAGGCCACTTTGAGAGACTTTGACCCCTGCACCCAGGCGGAGGAGAGGGGTTTTCACAGCAGAGAATCAGGCATTTAGATCACCCACCACAGGAGTAGGACACCATTTAATGGGACCCCGGCAACCATGTCAGATGGCACAAACATCAGCTTCACATCACCCACCACAAGAGAAGGCCACTTTGAGAGACTCTGACCCCTGCACCCAGACAGAGGATACAGGTCCCACAGCAAGGAATCATGCGTCATATCACCCTGCACCGGAGAATGTCACTCTCATGTATTTTGGACCAGCACCCAGACAGAGGATACAGGTCCCACAGCATGGAATCATGCGTCATATCACCCACCACCGGAGAAGGCCACTCTCATGTATTTTGGACCAGCACCCAGACAGAGGATACAGGTCCCACAGCATGGAATCATGCGTCATATCACCCACCACCGGAGAAGGCCACTCTCATGTATTTTGGACCAGCACCCAGACAGAGGATACAGGTCCCACAGCATGGAATCATGCGTCATATCACCCACCACCGGAGAAGGCCACTCTCATGTATTTTGGACCAGCACCCAGACAGAGGATACAGGTCCCACAGCATGGAATCATGCGTCATATCACCCACCACCGGAGAAGGCCACTCTCATGTATTTTGGACCAGCACCCAGACAGAGGATACAGGTCCCACAGCATGGAATCATGCGTCATATCACCCACCACCGGAGAATGTCACTCTCATTTATTTAGGCCCAGCACACAGACAGAGGAGAGAGGTCCCACAGCAAGGAATCATGCGTCATATCAACCACCAACGGAGAATGTCACTCTCATGTATTTTGGACCAGCACCCAGACAGAGGAGAGAGGTCCCACAGCAAGGAATCATGCGTCATATCAACCACCAACGGAGAATGTCACTCTCATGTATTTTGGACCAGCACCCAGACAGAGGAGAGGTTCATTCAACTTTGGGTTGCACCGCAAGATCATGGTAAAGTAAAAAAATGAGGATTCAATAAAGAAGTGCCCCAGAGTACAAGAATACATGGTTGATGGGGAGGGAAATGTCTATTCTGCACAAAGGGAGGCACAGGTCCTGTGGGATCCATGCCTGGTTCATTTTATGAGCGTCAGCTTGTCCACGTTGGCTGTGGACAGGCGGCTGCGTTTGTCAGTAATGGCGCCCCCTGCCGTGCTGAATACACGTTCAGACAAAGCGCTGGCCGCCCGGGCAGGCTAGCACCTCCAAGGCATAAAATGCTAACTCTGGCCACGTGGACAATTTGGAGACCCAGAAGTTGAATGGGGCCGAACCATCAGTCAGTACGTGGAGGGTGTGCAGGCGTACTGTTCAACCATGTTAGTGAAATGCTGCCTCCTGCTAACACGTTCCGTATCAGGTGGTTGTGCAGTTAGCTGTGGCGTGGAGACAAAACTTTTCCACATTTCTGCCATGCTAACCCTGCCCTCAGAAGAGCTGGCCGTGACACTGCTGCGTTGGCGACCTCTTGCTCCTCTTCTGCCTTCGCCTTGGGCTTCCACCTGTTCCCCTGTGACATTTGGGAATGCTCTCAGGAGCGCCTCTACCAGCGTGCGCTTGAACTCGCGCATCTTCCTATCACGCTCCAGTGCAGGAAGTAAGGTGGGCACATTGTCTTTGTATCGGGGATCCAGCAGGGTGGCAACCCAGTAGTCCGCACACGTTAAAATGTGGGCAACTCTGCTGTCGTTGCGCAGGCACTGCAGCATGTAGTCGCTCATGTGTGCCAGGCTCCCCAGAGGTAAGGACAAGCTGTCCTCTGTGGGAGGCGTATCGTCATCGTCCTCCGTATCCCCCAGCCACGCACCAGTGATGGGCCTGAGCTGTGTCGGGTGCCACCCCGCTGTGAACCTGCTTCATCCTCATCCTCCTCCACCTCCTCCTCATCCTCCTCGTCCTCCAGTAGTGGGCCCTGGCTGGCCACATTTGTACCTGGCCTCTGCTGTTGCAAAAAACCTCCCTCTGAGCCACTTCTAACAGACTGGCCTGAAAGTGCTAAAAATGACCCCTCATCCTCCTCCTCCTCCTCCTCCTCCTCCTGGGCCACCTCCTCTTCCATCATCGCCCTAAGCGTTTTCTCAAGGAGACATAGAAGTGGTATTGTAACGCTGATAACGGTGTCATCGCCACTGGCCATGTTGGTGGAGTACTCGAAACAGCGCAACAGGGCACACAGGTCTCGCATGGAGGCCCAATCATTGGTGGTGAAGTGGTGCTGTTCCGCAGTGCGACTGACGCGTGCGTGCTGCAGCTGAAACTCCACTATGGCCTGCTGCTGCTCGCACAGTCTCTCCAGCATGTGCAAGGTGGAGTTCCACCTGGTGGGCACGTCGCATATGAGGCGGTGGCGGGAAGGCCGAGTTACGCTGTAGCGCAGACAGGCGAGCAGCGGCAGGATGTGAGCGCCGGAATCGCGCACAGACGGCCCTCACTTTATGCAGCAGCTCTGACATGTTGGGGTAGTTGTGAATGAACTTCTGCACCACCAAATTCAGCACATGCGCCAGGCAAGGGATGTGCGTCAAACCGGCTAGTCCCAGAGCTGCGGCGAGATTTCGCCCATTATCGCACACCACCAGGCCGGGCTTGAGGCCCACCGGCAGCAACCACTGGTCGGTCTGTTGTTCAATACCCCGCCACAACTCCTGCGCGGTGTGGGGCCTGTCCCCCAAACATATGAGTTTCAGAATGGCCTGCTGACGTTTACCCGGGCTGTGCTGAAGTTGGTGGTGAAGGTGTGTGGCTGACTGGATGAGCTGGTGGAAGCAGAGGAGGAGGAAGCCGAGTAGGAGGAGGAGGCTACAGGAGGCAAACAATGATGCCCTGTGATCCTTGGCGGCGGAAGGACGTGCGCCAAGGAACTCTCCGCCTGGGGCCAGCCGCCACTACATTTACCCAGTGTGCAGTTAGGGAGATATAGCGTCCCTGGCCGTGCTTACTGGTCACGTATCTGTGGTTAGGTGGACCTTGCCACAAATGGCGTTGCGCAGTGCACACTTGATTTTATCGGACACTTGCATGTGCAGGGAAGGCACGGCTGTCTTGGAGAAGTAGTGGCGGCTGGGGACAACATACTGTGGGACAGCCATGGACATCAGCTGTTTGAAGCTGTCTGTGTCCACCAGCCTGAATGACAGCATTTCAAAGGCCAGTAGTTTAGAAATGCTGGCATTCAGGCCCAGAGGCTCGAGGGTGGCTAGGTGGGAATTTACGCTTTCTCTCCAAGGTTTGTGAGATGGAGAGCTGAGCGCTGCCGTGTGACATGGTGGAGATGCTTGGTGGCGCAGGTGGTGGTGTCGCTGGCACATCCTCTGTTTGGTGGGCGGCAGGTGCCAACATTCCTCCCGAGGCGGAGGAAGAGGCCGAGGCAGCAGCAGAAGAGGGAGCAGGGGAGCCTGAGTGAGTTCCTTGCTTTTAAGGTGTTTACTCCACTGCAGTTCATGCTTTGCATGTAGATGCCTGGTCATGCAGGTTGTGCTAAGGTTCAGAGCGTTAATGCCTCGCTTCAGGATCTGATGGCACAGCGTGCAAACCACTCGGGTCTTGTCGTCAGCACATTGTTTAAGAAGTGCCATGCCAGGGAACTCCTTGAAGCTGCCTTTGGGGTGCTCGGTCCCTGGTGGCGGTGGCCTGTATCAGGCGAACTCTCTTGGCGGCGGCTGTTCTGCTTTTGCCCCCTGCTCCCTCTTTTGCTACGCTGTTGGCTCGGTCTCACCACTGCCTCTTCCTCTGAACTATGAAAGTCAGTGGCACGACCTTCATTCCATGTGGGGTCTAGGACCTCATCGTCCCCTGCATCGTCTTCCACACAGTCTTCCTCCCTGTCCTCCTGTTCGGTCTGCACACTGCAGAAAGACGCAGCAGTTGGCACCTGTGTTTCGTCATCATCAGAGACGTGCGGACTCCGATGAGGTGGTATTCCCATGTCCTCATCATCAGTAAACATCAGAGGTTGTGCATCAGTGCATTCTATGTCTTCCACCACAGGGGAAGGGCTAGGTGGATTCCCTTGGGAAACCCTGCCAGCAGAGTCTTCAAACAGCATAAGAGACTGCTGCATAACTTGAGGCTCAGACAGTTTCCCTGATATGCATGGGGGTGATGTGACAGACTGATGGGCTTGGTTTTCAGGTGCCACCTGTGCGCTTTCTGCAGAAGACTTGGTGGGAGATAATGTTGTGAACATGCTGGATCCACTGTCGGCCACCCAATTGACTAGCGCCTGTACCTGCTCAGGCCTTACCATCCTTAGAACGGCATTGGGCCCCACCAAATATCGCTGTAAATTCTGGCGGGTACTGGAACCTGAGGTAGTTGGTTCACTAGGATGTGTGGCTGTGGCAGAATGGCCACGTCCTCTCCCAGCACCAGAGGGTACACTAACACCACCACGACCGCGTCCGCGTCCCTTACTAGATGTTTTCCTCATTGTTACCGTTCACCAAGCACCACAATAAGGAAAAAAATATTTGGCCCAATGTATTGATTTCAAATTCAGGCCTTTTTTACAGGCACCTACCACTATCTGCCTATTTGTTTATGTAGCTTATTACACTAATCCAGGCACAGCAGTAACCACTGATTTAGGGAATATCTCTTTTAGGGCAAGTATTTAGGCCCTGGATGAAAGGTATCCTTTTATGGACAGATTTACAATGGGCCTGCAACAGCTGTGACACCAGATTTAGAGGATTGCTATTTTGGCAAGTGAATTTCACCCCAGAACAAAATATATGTTTTTGCGGATAATAATATAGTTTGCCAGGCTCAGCTGTGACACCAGATTTAGTGGATTGCTATTTTGGCAAGTGAATTTCACCCCAGAAGAAAATATATGTTTTTGCGGATACTAATATAGTTTGCCAGGCTCAGCTGTGACACCAGATTTAGAGGATTGCTATTTTGGCAAGTGAATTTCACCCCAGAACAAAATATATGTTTTTGCGGATACTAATATAGTTTGCCAGGCTCAGCTGTGACACCAGATTTAGGGTGTTGCTATTTTGGCAAGTGAATTTCACCCCAGAAGAAAATATATGTTTTTGCGGATACTAATATAGTTTGCCAGGCTCAGCTGTGACACCAGATTTAGAGGATTGCTATTTTGGCAAGTGAATTTCACCCCAGAACAAAATATATGTTTTTGCGGATAATAATATAGTTTGCCAGGCTCAGCTGTGACACCAGATTTAGTGGATTGCTATTTTGGCAAGTGAATTTCACCCCAGAACAAAATATATGTTTTTGCGGATAATAATATAGTTTGCCAGGCTCAGCTGTGACACCAGATTTAGTGGATTGCTATTTTGGCAAGTGAATTTCACCCCAGAACAAAATATATGTTTTTGCGGATACTAATATAGTTTGCCAGGCTCAGCTGTGACACCAGATTTAGTGGATTGCTATTTTGGCAAGTGAATTTCACCCCAGAAGAAAATATATGTTTTTACGGATACTAATATAGTTTGCCAGGCTCAGCTGTGACACCAGATTTAGGGTGATTGCTATTTTGGCAAGTGAATTTCACCCCAGAAGAAAATATATGTTTTTGCGGATACTAATATAGTTTGCCAGGCTCAGCTGTGACACCAGATTTAGAGGATTGCTATTTTGGCAAGTGAATTTCACCCCAGAACAAAATATATGTTTTTGCGGATAATAATATAGTTTGCCAGGCTCAGCTGTGACACCAGATTTAGTGGATTGCTATTTTGGCAAGTGAATTTCACCCCAGAAGAAAATATATGTTTTTACGGATACTAATATAGTTTGCCAGGCTCAGCTGTGACACCAGATTTAGGGTGTTGCTATTTTGGCAAGTGAATTTCACCCCAGAAGAAAATATATGTTTTTGCGGATACTAATATAGTTTGCCAGGCTCAGCTGTGACACCAGATTTAGAGGATTGCTATTTTGGCAAGTGAATTTCACCCCAGAACAAAATATATGTTTTTGCGGATACTAATATAGTTTGCCAGGCTCAGCTGTGACACCAGATTTAGTGGTGTTGCTATTTTGGCAAGTGAATTTCACCCCAGAACAAAATATATGTTTTTGCGGATACTAATATAGTTTGCCAGGCTCAGCTGTGACACCAGATTTAGAGGTGTTGCTATTTTGGCAAGTGAATTTCACCCCAGAAGAAAATATATGTTTTTGCGGATACTAATATAGTTTGCCAGGCTCAGCTGTGACACCAGATTTAGAGGATTGCTATTTTGGCAAGTGAATTTCACCCCAGAACAAAATATATGTTTTTGCGGATAATAATATAGTTTGCCAGGCTCAGCTGTGACACCAGATTTAGTGGATTGCTATTTTGGCAAGTGAATTTCACCCCAGAAGAAAATATATGTTTTTGCGGATACTAATATAGTTTGCCAGGCTCAGCTGTGACACCAGATTTAGGGTGTTGCTATTTTGGCAAGTGAATTTCACCCCAGAAGAAAATATATGTTTTTGCGGATACTAATATAGTTTGCCAGGCTCAGCTGTGACACCAGATTTAGAGGATTGCTATTTTGGCAAGTGAATTTCACCCCAGAACAAAATATATGTTTTTGCGGATACTAATATAGTTTGCCAGGCTCAGCTGTGACACCAGATTTAGAGGATTGCTATTTTGGCAAGTGAATTTCACCCCAGAACAAAATATATGTTTTTGCGGATACTAATATAGTTTGCCAGGCTCAGCTGTGACACCAGATTTAGTGGATTGCTATTTTGGCAAGTGAATTTCACCCCAGAACAAAATATATGTTTTTGCGGATACTAATATAGTTTGCCAGGCTCAGCTGTGACACCAGATTTAGTGGATTGCTATTTTGGCAAGTGAATTTCACCCCAGAACAAAATATATGTTTTTGCGGATACTAATATAGTTTGCCAGGCTCAGCTGTGACACCAGATTTAGTGGATTGCTATTTTGGCAAGTGAATTTCACCCCAGAACAAAATATATGTTTTTGCGGATACTAATATAGTTTGCCAGGCTCAGCTGTGACACCAGATTTAGTGGTGTTGCTATTTTGGCAAGTGAATTTCACCCCAGAAGAAAATATATGTTTTTGCGGATACTAATATAGTTTGCCAGGCTCAGCTGTGACACCAGATTTAGAGGATTGCTATTTTGGCAAGTGAATTTCACCCCAGAACAAAATATATGTTTTTGCGGATAATAATATAGTTTGCCAGGCTCAGCTGTGACACCAGATTTAGTGGATTGCTATTTTGGCAAGTGAATTTCACCCCAGAAGAAAATATATGTTTTTACGGATACTAATATAGTTTGCCAGGCTCAGCTGTGACACCAGATTTAGGGTGTTGCTATTTTGGCAAGTGAATTTCACCCCAGAAGAAAATATATGTTTTTGCGGATACTAATATAGTTTGCCAGGCTCAGCTGTGACACCAGATTTAGAGGATTGCTATTTTGGCAAGTGAATTTCACCCCAGAACAAAATATATGTTTTTGCGGATACTAATATAGTTTGCCAGGCTCAGCTGTGACACCAGATTTAGTGGATTGCTATTTTGGCAAGTGAATTTCACCCCAGAACAAAATATATGTTTTTGCGGATACTAATATAGTTTGCCAGGCTCAGCTGTGACACCAGATTTAGGGTGATTGCTATTTTGGCAAGTGAATTTCACCCCAGAAGAAAATATATGTTTTGCGGATACTAATATAGTTTGCCAGGCTCAGCTGTGACACCAGATTTAGAGGATTGCTATTTTGGCAAGTGAATTTCACCCCAGAACAAAATATATGTTTTTGCGGATACTAATATAGTTTGCCAGGCTCAGCTGTGACACCAGATTTAGAGGATTGCTATTTTGGCAAGTGAATTTCACCCCAGAACAAAATATATGTTTTTGCGGATACTAATATAGTTTGCCAGGCTCAGCTGTGACACCAGATTTAGGGTGATTGCTATTTTGGCAAGTGAATTTCACCCCAGAACAAAATATATGTTTTTGCGGATACTAATATAGTTTGCCAGGCTCAGCTGTGACACCAGATTTAGGGGATTGCTATTTTGGCAAGTGAATTTCACCCCAGAACAAAATATATGTTTTTGCGGATAATAATATAGTTTGCCAGGCTCAGCTGTGACACCAGATTTAGTGGATTGCTATTTTGGCAAGTGAATTTCACCCCAGAACAAAATATATGTTTTTGCGGATAATAATATAGTTTGCCAGGCTCAGCTGTGACACCAGATTTAGTGGATTGCTATTTTGGCAAGTGAATTTCACCCCAGAACAAAATATATGTTTTTGCGGATAATAATATAGTTTGCCAGGCTCAGCTGTGACACCAGATTTAGTGGATTGCTATTTTGGCAAGTGAATTTCACCCCAGAAGAAAATATATGTTTTTACGGATACTAATATAGTTTGCCAGGCTCAGCTGTGACACCAGATTTAGGGTGTTGCTATTTTGGCAAGTGAATTTCACCCCAGAAGAAAATATATGTTTTTGCGGATACTAATATAGTTTGCCAGGCTCAGCTGTGACACCAGATTTAGAGGATTGCTATTTTGGCAAGTGAATTTCACCCCAGAACAAAATATATGTTTTTGCGGATAATAATATAGTTTGCCAGGCTCAGCTGTGACACCAGATTTAGTGGATTGCTATTTTGGCAAGTGAATTTCACCCCAGAAGAAAATATATGTTTTTGCGGATACTAATATAGTTTGCCAGGCTCAGCTGTGACACCAGATTTAGGGTGTTGCTATTTTGGCAAGTGAATTTCACCCCAGAACAAAATATATGTTTTTGCGGATACTAATATAGTTTGCCAGGCTCAGCTGTGACACCAGATTTAGTGGATTGCTATTTTGGCAAGTAAATTTAACCCCAGAACAAAATATATGTTTTGCGGATACTAATATAGTTTGCCAGGCACAGCTGTGACACCAGATTTAGGGTGTTGCTATTTTGGCAAGTGAATTTCACCCCAGAAGAAAATATATGTTTTTGCGGATACTAATATAGTTTGCCAGGCTCAGCTGTGACACCAGATTTAGAGGATTGCTATTTTGGCAAGTGAATTTCACCCCAGAACAAAATATATGTTTTTGCGGATACTAATATAGTTTGCCAGGCTCAGCTGTGACACCAGATTTAGGGTGTTGCTATTTTGGCAATTGAATTTAACCCCAAACCAAAATATCTGTTTTGGCGGACACTATTATATTTTGCCAGCCACTGCTGAAACCACTGATGTATGGTTTTGCTATTTTGCCAATTGAATTTCACCCCAGAAAATAATCTATCCTTTGCCAGACAGCAGACAGTATTATGCTTGTCTAGCCAAAGCTGGAACACCAGATTTAGGGGATTGGTATTTGGGCAATTGTATTTAACCCCTTAATAAAATATAGAAATTGCTATCCTGAGTTTCTAGGGGTGACAATTAGCACAGCCAAGCCCCTGATGGAGGATATAGCAAAAAAAAATAGTATTGAAGCATTGATGGATGTGTGGCAGCTTGTTCTGGAGCACCACAAGTCACAAAATGGCCGCCCGATCAACCCAGAAAATAAGTGACAGAAAAACGCTCTGTGCAGCCAAAAAACCAGCAATCAAGTAAATAGCAGAAGTTCACTGATTCTCAGCTGCAGATCGATCCGTTCATTAGGTGCTGTTGCTGACTTTTCCCTGCCTATCTCGCCCTCACAGAAGCTGCATCCTCTCCCTACACTAGTCAGAGCAGTGTGACGTGCGGCGCTACGTGACTCCAGCTTAAATAGAGGCTGGGTCACATGCTGCACTGGCCAATCACAGCCATGCCATTAGTAGGCATGGCTGTGATGGCTTCTTAGGGCAAGAAGTAAGACGCTAGCTGATTGGCTGCTGTGCAGCCCTTCAGAAAGCGGTAAGAAATCGACGAACACCGAACCCGAACCCGAACTTTTTTGAAAATGTCCGGGTTCGGGTCCGGGTCCCGGACACCCCAAAATTCGGTACGAACCCGAACGATGCGCGAACTGTTCGCTCAACACTAGTTCTGTAGGCTCGGGGAATTCACTCGTAGCACACGATCACACTCCATCCTTCTCAAGCAGCTCCTAGCTTGACACGGCATTCTCACTTCCCTGCTCGTTCCATCTTCAAGACCTGTCTGGTGGGTTCCCCTGTGGAAGTTAAGTCCTTTCGTCATTAAATAGCGGGTGCCCACTTCAGATGCTCAGGGATCTCTCCAAGGTGCTTCAGCGTATCGTTCAGACGACCGGTCGCCACCACTGCAGGACAGGCCTTCGTCTCCTTTCAGTTCATTTCCTAAATCCGCTCATTAGTGGTGGGGTTAGGGCACAATCCCGATACCACCACCGGTCATTTCTCCCGCACGGGAGCGGCCTCTTCAGCCTCCCGGCACTACGTGCCAGCGCATGTCATCCGCTGGACGGGGCGGGGAGGTCGTCACATTAATCTAGGTGCATCACCAAACCTCAGGTCAAAATTCTAGGGCGTTCTGTTCTTTAGCTTTGTGAATTACTAGGCTTTGCACTGTTAAGTTCCTTGCACCTAACTGGTCGTGAAAGTCCATTTTTGCCCACCTATCCAGGCCTTACCCCACTCCTGGCTCCGGGCACACTCCAGCCAGATAGGTCATGGAGAAACATAGGCTGGCCATCTCCCTCTCTCTCTCACCTGCCTCAGACCATACCATAAGTATTAAGGCTGGTCACAGCCTGGATTTGTGGGAGGGGCTGCTGCTATTTAACCCCGGGCGTTCTCTCTAGGGGGGCGGTCGTCGCGTGCCCCCCCCCCTTTTTCCCCCTCTTTCTTTACTTCAACTCCATTGGGTGGCCCACATATCCAGGCCTTACCCCGCTCCTGGCACCGGGCACACTCCAGCCAGATAGGTCATGGAGAAACATAGGCTGGCCATCTCCCACTCTCTCTCTCACCTGCCTCAGTCCATAGCACAAGGAAACCTTGGCGTGGTGCTCGGGCTTAAGATATGTCCTCCACTGTAGGACATGTTGACTAATCTCTCAATTTTAACATCAGTTTGAGGGCTTAGTAAGACTGCAGTGTGCACCTGTTTTGTCATTTGTTATTGCTATATTGTAACCCTTTAGGTGTTCCACAAGAATTAAGGGAAAATGGAGACGAAATTTCAAAATTTCATTTTTCATGCAGATTTCTTATGTTAACCACTTCAGCCCCCCTAGCTTAAACACCCTTAATGACCAGGCCACTTTTTACAATTCTGCACTACGCTACTTTACCCGTTTATTGCTCCGTCATGCAACTTACCACCCAAATGAATTTTACCTCCTTTTCTTCTCACTAATAGAGCTTTCATTTGGTGGTATTTAATTGTTGCTGACATTTTTACTTTTTTTGCTATTAATCAAAAATGACCGAAATTTTTGCAAAAAAATGACATTTTTCACTTTCTGTTGTAAAATTTTTCAAAAAAAACTACATTTCTATATAAAATTTTCTCTAAATTTATTGTTCTACATGTCTTTGATAAAAAAAAAGTCCAATAAGTGTATATTTATTGGTTTGGGTAAAGTTATAGCGTTTACAAACTATGGTGCAAAAAAGTGAATTTCGGCATTTTGAAGCAGCTCTGACTTTCTGAGAACCTGTCATGTTTCTTCAGGTGCTAGAATGTCAGGATAGTATAAATACCCCCCAAATCACACCATTTTAGAAAGAAGACACCCCAAAGTATTCGCGGAGGGGCATGGTGAGTTCATATATCATTTCATTTTTTTTCACAAGTTAGCGGAAAATGACACTTTCTGAGAAAAAAAAAAAAAAAGTTTCAATTTCTGCTAACTTCTGGCAAAAAAAAAAGAAATCTCAGACGGACTCACTATGTCCCTCAGTGAATACCTCGGGGTGATTCTATTTTCCGAAATGGGGTCATTTGTGGGGTGTGTTTACTGTTCTGGCATTTTGGGCGGGGCTAAATTGTGAGCCGCCATGTAAAACCTAAAGGTACTCGTTGGAATTTGGGCCCCTTTGCGCACTCAGGCTGCAAAAAAGTGTCACTTATGTGGTATCGCCGTACTCAGGAGAAGTAGGGCAATGTGTTTTGGGGTGTATTTTTACATATACCCATGTTGGGTGAGAGAAATATCTCTGTAAATTGTCAACTTTGTATAAAATTTTTTAAAAGTTGTCGTTTACAGAGATATTTTTCACACACAGTATAGGTATATATAAAAATACACCCCAAAACACATTGCCCTACTTCTCCTGAGTACGGAGATACCACATGTGTGCCACTTTTTTGCAGCCTGGGTGCGCAAAGGGGCCCTAAAACCAATGAGTACCTTTAGGATTTCACAGGGCATTTTTACGCATTTGGATTCCAGACTTCTTCTCACGCTTTTGGGGCCCCTAAAATGCCAGGACAGTATGACCCCATTTTGGAAAGAAGACACCCCAAGGTATTCCGTGAGGGGTATGGTGAGTTCATGTAAAATTTTATTTTTTGTCACAAGTTAGTGGAATATGAGACTTTGTAAAAAACAAAATTAAAAAAAAATATATATATCAATTTCCGCTAACTTGTGCCAAAAAATAAAAATTCTGTGAACTCGCCATGCCCCTCACGGAATACCTTGGGGTGTCTTCTTTCCAAAATGGGGTCAAATGTGGGGTATTTATACTGTCCTGGCATTTTAGGGGCCCCTAAAGCGTGAGAATCCAAATGCGTAAAAATGGCCTGTGAAATCCTAAAGGTACTCATTGGTTTTAGGGCCCCTTTGCGCACCTTGGCTGCAAAAAAGTGTCACTCGTGGTATCGCCGTACTCAGGAGAAGTAGGGCAATGTGTTTTGGGGTGTATTTTTACATATACCCAACTTTTTACATTTTTTTATTCAAAGTTGTCAATTTACTGAGATATTTCTTTCACCCAACATGGGTATATGTAAAAATACACCCCAAAACACATTGCCCTACTTCTCCTGAGTACGGCAATACCACATGAGTGACACTTTTTTGCAGCCAAGATGCGCAAAGGGGCCCTAAAACCAATGAGTACCTTTAAGGAGGGCATTTTTACGCAATTTTCTTCTCACGCTTTAGGGCCCCTAAATTGCCAGGGCAGTATAAATACCCCACATGTGACCCCATTTTGGAAAGAAGACACCCCAAGGTATTCTGTGAGGGGCATGGCGAGTTCATAGAAGATTTTTTTGGCACAAGTTAGCGGAAATTGATTTTTATTGTTTTTTCTCATAAAGTCTCCCTTTCTGCTAACTTTTGACAAAAAGTTACATTTTTCATGGACTCACTATGCCCCTCAGCGAATACCTTGGGGTGTCTTCTTTCCAAAATGGGGTCATTTGTGGGGTGTTTGTACTGTTCTGGCATTTTGGGTGGGGCTAAATTGTGAGCAGCCATATAAAACCTAAAGGTACTCGTTGGAATTTGGGCCCCTTTGCACACCCAGGCTGCAAAAAAAATGTCACTCATGTGGTATCGCCGTACTCAGGAGAAGTAGGGCAATGTGTTTTGGGGTGTATTTTTACATATACCCATACTTTGTGTGAGATATATCTCTGTAAATTGACAACTTTGAATAAAAAAATTTAAAAAGTTGTCGTTTACAGTGATATTTCTCACACACAGTATGGGTATATGTAAAAATACACCCCAAAACACATTGCCCTACTTCTCCTGAGTACGGCGATACCACATGAGTGACACTTTTTTGCAGCCAAGATGCGCAAAGGGGCCCTAAAACCAATGAGTACCTTTAGGATTTCACAGGCCAGTTTTACGCATTTGGATTCTCACGCTTTAGGACCCCTAAAATGCCAGGGCAGTATAAATACCCCACAAGTGACCCCATTGTGGAAAGAAGACACCCCAAGGTATTCCGTGAGGGGTATGGCGAGTTCACAGAAAAAAAAAATTTGGCACAAGTTAGCGGAAATTGATTTTCTTTTTTTTTTTTTTTTACAGTATCATATTCCACTAACTTGTGACAAAAAATAAAATTTTGCATGAACTCACGGAATACCTTGGGGTGTCTTCTTTCTAAAATGGGGTCACATGTGAGGTGTTTGTACTGCTCTGGCATTTTAGGGTCTCCGCAATCATTACACGTATGGCCAGCATTAGGAGTTTCTGCGATTCTCCTTATATTGAGCATACGGGTAATGAGATTTTTTTTCCCGTTTAGCCTCTGGGCTGAAAAGAAAAAAAATGAACGGCACAGATTTCTTCATTCGCATCGATCAATGTGGATGAAAAAATCTCTGCCCAAAAATGTGCAAAAAAAAAAAAAAACGGCACAGATTTCCTCATTCGCATCGATCAATGTGGATGAATAAATCTCTGCCAAAAATGTGCAAAAAAAGTAGTAAGGCCCCATTCACACGTCCGCAAAAATAGCCGCATCTATTCCGCAATTCTGCGGAATAGATGCGGACCCATTCAGTGTGAATGGGGCTGGCGGTGATGCGGAGAGCACACTATGCGCTCGCCGCATCAGCATTTGCGGAGCTGCGGCTGCAAACTTCCGGGTTTCGGCCCCCAAACATCCGGCCGCAGCTCCGCAAAAGATAGAGCATGTCCTATTCTTGTCCGCAGTTGCGGACAAGAAAAGGCATTTTCTATATAGTTCTGGCAATGTGCGGATCCGCAAAATGCGGAAAGCACATTGCTGGTGTCCGTGTTTTGCGGATCCGCGGATCCATGGATCCGCAAAACACATACGGACGTCTGAATGAGCCTTACAGGGGGGTAATTAGTGTCAGGGCGGTGACAGGGGGGTGACATGGGGTGATCGGAGGTTAATCAGGGGTTAATCAGGGGTTAATCAGTGACGGGGGTGGGTGAGGGGGGTCTGTGTGGTGATTTGGTGCACTTATAAAAGTTTCCTTTGGTGGTCCCAAGCAAAAGTGACGCGCCCGTGCGTCAAAGAGGAATAGACCGACCGCCTGCAGGACGCAATCCTGCGTTAGGCGGTCGGTAAGCGGTTAATCAATTTTTTCTTGCAACACAGCAAGGGTCAACAGCAAGCTAAACCTCAATATGCATTACTCTGATTGTGCAGTTTACAGAAGTATCCGATATGTGGCGGTAAACTGCTCTATGGGCATGTGGCAGTGGTCGGAAGGAAAGGAGCCCCATATGGATTTTGGAGGCAAATTTTGCTAGAATGTTTTTTGGGCATCATTTTGTATTTGAAGAGACCCTGACGTACTCCTACAGTGGAAACCCTCAAAAATGTACCCTATTTTGGAAACTACGCCCCTTAAAGAATATATTAACCAGTCCCCGACCGCCGTACGCAGGATTGCGTCCTGCGGGCGGCCGGGATCTTCTGTTTGGACGCATCGGGGCGTCCTCTCGCGATGCGCGAGATTTCGGGCACAAGCGCCCGCGCATGCGCAGATCGCGCATAGCAGTGGATTTAAAAGAACTTGGTCATCAGCCTGCCAGCCAATCGGCATCGCTGGCGGGCTGATGACATTCAAAAAAACGAATCAGGAGCCATTTAACCCATCATATTAGTAAATATGATGGATTAAATGGCTTCTGTGCTCTCTCCTGGGTCCTTTTCGTCGGTTGGACCCAGGAGAGAGCACACCTCTACAGTGAGTACACCAAGCACCACACATAGCCCCCTGATCAGCCCCCATCACCCAAATTAACCCCTTGATCACCCCTCTCAGCACCTGTCAATCATCCAGTGAAAGGGAAAAAAGTGATCAGTGTAAACTGTCACTTTTTTTTTCACTAAGATTGACTGTTAGGTTTAGCTTAGTTTAGTCCCCTTTGGTAGGTAGTTAGCGTTAGCGCCAAGCCCACCGCACCGCAGTCACTGGTTCGCTGATTAGCGTAGCGCTAATCAGCGTTTGTACTTTATAGTATCTGTAAGTGATCAGAACTGATCACGGTCAGATATATAATAGTACTAGTGTCACTTAGTTCGCCCTCCACCCCAAGCGCAGTGTTTGCCCGATCAGACCCGATCGGTCGCCCACACCTGCGTTCACCCACGCCCACCCCGCCGCAGTGACAAAAAAATTTTTTTTGTAATCACTGCACAATCCCTTCACAAGCGCTGCGGCGATAAAAAAATCAGTTTTGATATTTTTATCAATCGCAGCGGCTTCTGTACTTCGCTACCCTCTCAATTGTAAGACAGGCTTGCTTTTTTCTTGGGTAGTCTCAGGGAATACCCCTAAATTTAGACGGCCAAATGTCAAACAAGGGGTATTCCTCTGAAGAGGCCTACAGGATTCTGACCCAGTCGGATGAGGAATGGGAACCCTCATCTGACGAATCTAGCGGGTCAGAATACCAACCTGTAGAAAGCAGTGGCTCTCTGACCCAAAGTTCTGACGAGGAGGTGGAGGTCCCTGATAGAAGCAGGCGTACCCGGCCCCGTGTTGCTAGACCGCAGGTTGCGCAGGATCCGCTTCAAGGGCAGCAGAGTGGGGCTGGCGCTGCCGGATTACGTGGTGAGGCATACACCAGCAGCGCAGCCCGTCCTGGACCTTCTACCAGCACTGCCGTACAACATGGTGAAGTGGCGAGCACCAGAAGGGCAGTAGAAGCTGGTACGGTGGCACGTGCAATAGTTTCCCCGTCGCAGCCACCGCAAAGACAACAGGCCCGTAGAGCCCCTAGAGTCCCTGAGGTGCTGGCAAACCCTGATTGGCAGCCCCCATCTTCAGCCGCACCAGTAGTTCCCCCTTTCACCGCCCAGTCAGGAGTTCGGGTGGAAACAGCTCAAATAGGATCGGCGCTGGGGTTTTTGAGCTGTTTTTCACTGCGGAGCTCTCTGACTTAGTCGTGGCAGAAACAAACAGATATGCCACTCAATTTATCGCCGACAACCCGGGAAGCTCTTATGCCCAGCCTTTCCGGTGGAAACCAGTCCAAGTTTCCGAACTTAGAACTTTTCTGGGCCTTCTCCTCAGCATGGGCATAACCAAAAAACATGAATTGCGGTCATATTGGTCCACGAACCCAATTCATCACATGCCCATGTACTCTGCTGCCATGTCCAGGACACGTTTGAGACCATCCTGCGTTTCCTGCACTTTAGTGACAACACCACCTCCCGTCCCAGAGGCCACCCAGCTTTTGACCGGCTCCATAAAATTCGGCCCCTCATAGACCATTTCAACCAGAAATTTGCAGATTTGTACACCCCTGCTCAAAACATCTGCGTAGACGAGTCCCTTGTACATTTTACCGGGCGCCTTGGCTTCAAGCAGTACATCCCGAGCAAGCGCGCCCGGTATGGGGTCAAATTGTATAAGCTCTGTGAAAGGGCCACAGGCTATACGCACAAATTTCGGATCTATGAGGGAAAAGATCAGACCCTGGAGCCGGTCGGTTGCCCTGACTACCTGGGGAGCAGTGGGAAGATAGTCTGGGACTTGGTGTCACCCTTATTCGGCAAGGGGTACCATCTTTACGTGGACAACTTTTACACAAGTGTGGCCCTCTTCAAGCATTTGTTCCTAGAACAGATTGGCTGCTGCGGCACCGTGCGACCTAGTCGCGGGGCTACCCCAACGGCTTCATTACCACCCGACTTGCAAGGGGGCAGAGGGCTGCACTGTGTAACGACAGAACTGCTCGCGGTGAAATGGAGAGACAAGCGTGACGTTTACATGCTCTCCTCCATTCACGCAGACACGACAGTACAAATTCAACGGGCAACCAGTGTCGTTGAAAAGCCCCTCTCAGTCCACGACTATAACCTCCACATGGGAGGGTGGACTTCAACGACCAGATGTTGGCCCCTTATTTGGTTTCCCGAAAGACCAGACGCTGGTATAAAAAAGTGTCTGTTTATCTGATTCAATTGGCTCTATATAATAGTTACGTTCTCTACAGTAAGGCTGGGAGAACTGGATCTTTCCTAAAATTCCAGGAAGAGATCGTCGAGAACCTCCTGTATCCAGGAGGTTCCGTGGCCCCATCCACCAGTGTAGTTAGCCGTCTACACGAGCGGCACTTCCCTAGCGTTGTGCCGGGTACCTCAAACCAACCGCCACCCCGAAAAAATGTCGTGTCTGTAGCAGGAGTGGAATAAGGCGTGACACCCGTTATTTCTGTCCTGACTGTCCTGACCACCCTGCCCTATGCCTTGGAGAGTGTTTCCGAAAGTACCACACTCAGGTACACTTAGGGACCTAGGGACAGCACTACACAGGTAGTTTTTTTTTCCACTGAGGCTCTAGGGTCTCTCAGGACACTAGGTTTTGAGAGACCCTAACACATAGGGACGGTGCTGGTGTGCTACAGCAGAAGTGTGAAACGGTAGAAACCTCTCCTTTCACTTGGGATAACGCGTATAATGTACTTCGCACCATCTCTGTGTGATTTACACTTTACACATTGTCCCATGGGAAAGGAGAGGTTTCTGCTAGGAAAATAAAGAGTGAAATGGTAAAAAAATAAAAAATTAAACAGGTAGCAAGAAAAAAAAATCTTGAGTTAGTTCAGGTTTTTATGTTCATGTTTTATAAAAGTTTTAAAATGTTCTGGTTTTATAAAGTTTGCAACGTTCAAGTCATGTGCCTGCTGCCTGTTTTTTCTTCTTTTTTTTTTTTCCCCATAACCACCCTTTATTTTCCAGGTATACCAACAGACCAACGGACCAACCGACGACAACGCCGCAGCACTGATGTGAATTCTGAGAGAAGCACTGCGCTGCTGTCAGAAGACACGTGAAGTCAGTGTATGCGGCGCTGCAAGACGAGATTTCTCCTCTGCAGGACAGGTACGTTTGCCCTGGCATGTGAGCTGAGGAGAGGTGTTGGAGTTCATATGCTTTGGCAAACACTTTGTATCAAAAAATCTGGCAAAGATATCTTCCTCCACACCGATGGATTGATCGATGTGAATGGAGAAATCACGTTTGCCAGGACATAGGAGCTGAGTGGGTATGGATGTTTGGGCGGAGCCCCTATGTCCTGGCAATCGCCAGGCCCCTCTTTTTCTTGCATATTTTTGGCAGAGATTTTTTCATCCACATCGATCGATGCGAATGAGGAAATCTGTGCCGTTCATTTTTCTTTCAGCCCAGAGGCTGAACGGAAAAAAATCTCATTACCTGTATGCTCCATATAAGGAGAATAGCAGAAACTCCTAATGCTGGCCATACGTGTAATGATTGCGGAGACCCTCAAATGCCAGAGCAGTACAAAAACCTCACATGTGACCCCATTTCGGAAAGAAGACGCCCCAAGGTATTCGCTGAGGGCATATTGAGTCCATGAAAGATTGAACTTTTTGTCACAAGTTAGCGGAAAGGAGACTTTGTGAAAAAAACAAAAAAAATCAAATTCCGCTAACTTGGGCAAAAAAAAAATCTTCTATGAACTCACCATACCCCTCACAGAATACCTTGGGGTGTCTTCTTTCCAAAATGGGGTCACATGTGGGGTATTTATACTGCCCTGGCATTTTAGGGGCCCTGAAGCGTGAGAAGAAAAATGCGTAAAAATGCCATCCTAAAAGGTACTCATTGGATTTAGGGCCGAATGCGCAACTTGGCTGCAAAAAGTGTCACACATGTGGTATCTCTGTACTCAGGAGAAGTAGGGCAATGTGTTTTGGGGTGTACTTTTACATATACCCATACTGGGTGTGAAAAATATCTCTGTAAATGACAACTTTTTAAAAAAATTATACAAAGTTGTCATTTACAGAGATATTTTTCACACCCAGTAGAGGTATAGGTAAATACGCCCCAAAACACATTGCCCTACTTCTCCGAGTACGTCGATACCCCATGTGTGCCACTTTTGCAGCCAAGATGCGCAAAGGCCCTAAATCCAATGAGTACCTTATAGATTTCACAGGACATTTTTTACGCATTTGGATTCCAAACTGCTTCTGACGTTTAGGGGCCCCTCAAATGCCAGGGCAGTATAAATACCCCACAAGTGACCCCATTTCGAAAGAAGACACCCCAAGGTATTCCGTGAGGGGTATGGTGAGTTCATGTAAAATTTTATTTTTGGCACAAGTTAGTGGAATATGAGACTTTGTAAAAAAAAAAAAAAAAAAAAAATCAATTTCCGCAAACTTGTGCCAAAAATAAAAACTTCCATGAACTCACTATGCCCATCAGCGAATACCTTGGGGTGTCTACTTTCCGAAATGGGGTCACTTGTGTGGTATTTTTACTGCCCTGGCATTTTAGGGGCCCCTAAACGTCAAAAGCAGTTTGGAATCCAAATGCGTAAAAATGCCCTGTAAAATCCTAAAGGTACTCATTGGATTTAGGGCCCATTTGCGCATCTTGGATGCAAAAAAGTGGCACACATGGGGTATCGCCGTACTCAGGAGAAGTAGGGCAATGTGTTTTGGGGTGTATTTTTACATATACCCATGCAGGGTGTGAGAAATATCTCTGTAAATGACAACTTTTAAAAAAATTTATACAAAGTTGTCATTTACAGAGATATTTTTCACACCCAGTAGGGGTAAATGTAAAAATACACCCCAAAACACATTGCTCTACTTCTCCTGAGTACGGCGATACCCCATGTGTGCCACTTTTTGCATCCAAGATGCGCAAATGGGCCCTAAATCCAATGAGTACCTTTAGGATTTTACAGGGCATTTTTACGCATTTGGATTCTCACGCTTTAGGGGCCCCTAAAATGCCAGGGCAGTATAAATACCTCACAAGTGACCCCATTTCGGAAAGAAGACACACCAAGGTATTCTGTGAGGGGTATGGTGAGTTCATGTAAAATTGTATTTTTGGCACAAGTTAGTAGAATATGAGACTTTGTAAAAAAAAAAAAAATCCATTTCCGCTAACTTGTGACAAAAATAAAAACTTCCATGAACTCACTATGCCCCTCAGTGAATACCTTAGGGTGTCTACTTTCGGAAATGGGGTCATTTATGGGGTATTTCTACTGTCTGGGCATTGTAGTACGTCAGGAAACAGGACAGGTGCTCAGAAAGTCAAAGTGCGGAAATTCACTTTTTGCACCATAGTTTGTAAACGCTATAACTTTTACCCAAACCAATAAATATACACTTATTGCATTTTTTTTATCAAAGACATGTAGAACAATAAATTTAGAGAAAAATATTTTAGAGAAATGTAGTTTGATTTGACAAATTTTCCAACATAAAGTGAAAAATATCATTTTTTTGCAAAAATGTCGGTAATTTTTGATTAATAGCAAAAAAAGTAAAAATGTCAGCAGCAATGAAATAGCACCAAATGAAAGCTCTATTAGTGAGAAGAAAAGGAGGTAAAATTCATTTGGGTGGTAAGTTGTATGACGGAGCAATAAACGGTGAAAGTAGCGTAGTGCAGAATTGTAAAAAGTGGCCTGGTCTTTAAGGGTGTTTAAGCTAGGGGGGCTGAAGTGGTTAAGAGGGGTAATGAGCAGTTTGACCCCCTAAGCGTTTTACAGAATTTAGAAACACTTGGTTGTGAAAATGAAAAGTTTTATTTCTTCCAAGAAAATATTGGTTTAGCCCCAATTTTTGTTTCCACAACTTTTGGGGGTCTAACAACCTGTACAATGCATTACAATACTTCTGTATTGTAAGACATTGGCTGTAAGTGTATTACACACTGTAATACACTTACAGCCTTCCTGCCTGTGAGATCCAGGGGGCTAGATCTCACAGGCTTACATGGAAGGCAGCCCCGATGCCTGTGGAGGGCATCGGGCTGTCTTTCCTGCCATTGGGTCCCCGTCACTGCAGCTCGGGGACCCGATGGGGAAGGGGAGAGAGCTCCCTCACTCCACACACCCCGCACATGCCGCGGTCAGTGCTGACCGCAGCATAGTGAGGGTTAATACGTCAGCATCTGTGTTTTCACTGATGCGGCACATACAGCAAGGGTCCGGCTAACGGGAAAAGCTGGTCCCCTGCAGCTGATCGGCCAGAAGGGGTTAACTGTGTTTACCGGTTTGCATCAACAACCTTTAAAGTAATCATTTATGAAGGCAGCTGTAATTTTGTGATATATTTTTTCCCCTTCATTGCTCCTTGTTCTGGGCTGTGGTCACATGACCATGTAAATGCAGCTCTGTCTTATTTCCTGTGATGTTATACCCATGGGCGGGGCAGTGATAGGGGAGTGTCTATGTAACTACATGGGTGGGAGGAGCTATAAACCAGATGGGCATTTTTAGAGGCGGCGCAGAAGCTACGGCAAAGAAAAAAGTGCATCATTGGTTTGGTAGGATCAGGGTTGCACCTAGCCTTTCTGCTGCCATAAGGCGAAAAACTGAAATGGTGCCCCTCCTTCCTCAATGCAAATTTCTTTGCCTAACCCCTTCCCTTCAGCCCATGGTCCTTCAGCTGCTTTTCTCTTGCCCCTACCTGGTGCTGTCTTCATCTGGTGCACCCCTGGGTTGGATACAGCAACAGGAAGTGCTACATACAGGATGGAGACCAACCTGAGGGATTGATTTACATGGTGAAAATGGGTCAGGAGAGTCCAAACTGAAAAAAAGATGTACATGAAGTAAGCAACTTCATCTACATATGTGTTAAAGGGGTTATCCAGGAATGGATAATGGCGTATCCTTAGGATAGGTCATCATTATCAGATCAGCGGGGGTCTGAGTCCCAGCACCCTTTCCGATAAGCTGTTTCAGGAGACCCATCGCGCGGCAGGCTCCCGGCATCTCTCCAAGAACAGCTCCATTCATAGTACAGCAGCTGTGCTTGGTATTGCAGCTCAGCCCCATTCCCTTCTATGCCATGTGACCGATGTACGGTGATGTCATATGGCCTAGGCCTCAGCGCTGGATCTCTTCTAACAGCTGATCTGTTCTGTGGATAGGTTGTCAATATAATTTACTGGATAACCATGGTAATCTCGGAAAACCCCTTTAAATCCACAGCATGTAAATTTATCCACTACCAAATGATTCGCTGGATATTTACAATTTTGACCGCTAAATAGCAATAAATCGTGATATAATATACCATATGGACCTAATATACAGGTAGGAACCAGACTCGCACTCTCTGGAGTATGATAATACATTTACTAATCCACGAAGAGGGACAGGTGAATGTGCACTGCATGTTCAGTACATACACATCATGCATGGTAGTGGCTATATATAACTGCTATTACAAGCTTACCTCCTACTGACAAAAACCACATGTAGCGGTATCCGATTTTGGCAGACTACAGATGTCAGGCGAATTCTTCTTTGCTGGAGTCATTTACTATGTGAGGTGCAGTATGAGGATCTGTCCACGCCGCTGGTAGTGACATTTACTTATTCTCGCTGGTAATTTATTATATCATATGATCCTGACAGTAGTACAAGTCCGCATTCTCTAATTCCCCACACAGTAATATATTGGACCTGCTAAGACATAGTGTGAATATTGTTCTGATCCCACTTTAATGACATCATCAGTGAGATTTCCAGATGTACTATGACTGCGCTGCAGATTGATGAAGAAAACAATCGGAGGTTGGCCCGTCTAATAATCTCCTCAATAGTCTAACAGGAAAAATGAGGCCTATATGAATATTAAATGTCTTGCTCTGTGGCAGGCGGCGCAGCACTATGAAGTGCCTTTTACGCTATGGCATTAGAAGAATTTGATATCTCTAACTTTTTAGTCCAACTAGACTGTCTATTACTCTGCTTCAGTCTTGTTTCTTTTGAGCTAATTCTTCTAGCGCCATTCTATGGAAACAGTAGGGTTAAAGAGCAGTTCCTCCCATTTAGGCCACTTCATTCTGTGATTTTTTTTCTTTATGGAATGTGCCAATGCTTACCATTGGTAACATTCTGGTGCACCTGGTAGCCTGTGTCACATGGCCTGTTATAGGTGGGGCTCGCAGCCTCCCCCTCCCTCCCATTGTATTAGTGATCTCACTATGGAGGTATGTTGGAGTGTGGCTGTGAGTCGGACCTTAGCACCTATCGGACTGTGTTCACACACTATAGGTAGGTTAGCGCTAGGGTCCCATGCCACACTGAGATACCTGAGACGCGGCGAACGGGCTCCTATATGTTCATGACCGGAATATATTGGCAAAAGTCTCAGCTTCTAACATCAGCGTGAGGGTTCGGCCAGTATGGTCAGTTGCATGTTATTATGGTGCACCTTTTTGTAGTGATTAAGGCTTAAAGAGCACATCAAATGCTTGAAATAACTTCTTTATTAACTTCAACTTTTCTTCCATATATAACACTGCCACCTCCGCAGCAGATAGTCTATATACAAACACGTGTTGCATAAAGTATCACAAAATGGTGGTATGCATAAAATGGTTGTTTAACTGTTCAATCTTGTGATTCAACATAAATGGTGGATATATTTCTATCTTCAGTATTTGTACTTTCACTCTAAGTTATTTAAGCACTTTATAATCGCTCTGAGAGTTATATCTGAGGCTTAACCAGTAGTGCTATTAAACCGATAATGTTCTGATAAGCGGTTTGTAGGGTTTGCGATATGATTTGCGCAGTTTGGTCGCAGTTTGTGCGTAGTTTGGTCGCAGTTTGTGCATAGTTTGGTCGCAGTTTGATAGAACTGTAAACAACCATATACAGCTGGTCTCAGTATATAGTTCTGATAACAGTATTAACAATATGAACATCATATAACCGTTCTAAATACCTATTTGGCCTCTTGTTCCCATAAAACACAGCTTTGACTGGAAATGTCTGTCCAGCTCCTCTTCTCTTGTCTATACTGACTCCAGAAGATTCTGCTAGGGGGTTTCCCAGACAGGCATCGTGTGAGGCTGGCTGTGATTGGTTAAGACTCCTGGGCAGTAACAACAGTTTAACTCTATCCTTTATGTTGATAATTCTGCTGTGTCATTGAGCTTACCTTACATTTACTTACTGAATCTTAAAGGCATATTATCTTTTCTGCTTCTGTGAACACAATATATAACTGTTATATGACATCCAGAAACATGAAGCCGCTGTAAATAACTCTCTTTCTGTCTCTAATAAATAAACATAGGAACTGTATTGAATTTATTGGCAAGTCAAGCTATATAAACATGTAAGTCATATTGGCAACCTAGGACAGGTCTTAGCTGGCCAGCTACATGCTCTGTTTCAGTGGTTTTTCTACCGATGGCTCTTATACTGTTTCGGGACCATTGGAGAATGATGGGAGTTGTAGTTGTGCAGCAGCTGGAAAATCACATCTTGGAGACTGCTTCTTTCAAGAAAATGTTGGAAATATTATTAGCAGTCAAAAATTTCTGCTATTGTAGTATGTTAGTGGAGGGGCACACCTATTTCATGGCTTTGCGTTGTGTCAGTCTGAAGTATGGTGCAGAGACACATAGCAGCTGATTTACTAATCAGACTGAGCAGAATTTTGGTACACCTAGGAGATTTATCAAACTGGTGTAAAGTAGAACTGGCTTAGTTGCCCATAGCAACCAATCAGATTCCACATTTCATTTTTCACAGCTCCTTTGCTATGAGCAACTAAGCCATTTCTACTTTACACCAGTTTGATAAATCTCCCCCATGGTTTGTGCCACATTGATTAAATGTTTTAGAGCTTTTTGATTTGGGCACCTAGATTTTGGTGTAAAATGTGCCAAAAAGTGCAGGCATAGACATCTCTTAGTTTACCCTGTCTATATTAACTGTACCCGAGGTTCTGTTCCGCCATCTTCTGTACTGTAGCTTGGTATGGTCATAGTCACAAGCACCGCTGAAGCCAATGACTGGATTCAGTGGTGACGTATTCCCCAAGCAGCACCTCACTGCTGGGTCATGTGCCACTTGGGGACACGTCACTTCTGAAGTCAGTCATTGGATGCAGCAGTGTACGTGACCATGTCCATACCTGGCCAGAAGTAACCGTGGAACAGAAGTTGGTGGAACAAGACCAATGATGCCGGAAGCTGCGGTATAAACCTTTCACTAGGTGATTCAAGCTAGTGGTCATACGTAAATAGTTAATAATTCCTAATAAACCCCTTTAAGGCTGGATTCACACGTTTCATATTTGCAGAATTTCATTTGCGGCATCCACACTGAAATTCTTCAGTACAATGCAAGTGGATGGGGTTTTAACAAATCCCATTCACGGTCAATGTAAAAAATGGAATCTGCGTGCGGCACATTTTGATGCAGATTTTTGGGCTGGTTCCACAGTGTCATTTCTTCATTGTGTGTGTTGTGAATCTTGACAACCTTTAACAGAATGATTAAATAAATGTGCAGTTTATTACGTCCACCGGTGTATGTAAATGTGTTTTATTTGTGTGATATTGCAGCAGCTTGTTATAATTTCAGCACATTTAGGCCACACAAAGTGATGTTGGAGTCAGACGGTCTCAACAGTTTTAAGCATCTGCAGCCAAACTAGATTAATAAGGTAAAGCTATAAAATAGTCATACAAAACACAAAAATACAAAAATAATCCCAACCATTAGCTGGTTCTATCCCACTGATAAACCACAACCACAGGTTCTTTACAAATATAGAATGTCCTTATGGTCTGTCAGATCTCACAACTCGCAGCCTCCTTGTGCCACGCTGCGAAAGGGGTCTCCCAACTTCATATACCAGTCCATTTTTCTCCTTATATCTGCCCTTATACAACTGTAGTTAAAGATGCAGCTGGTTCATGAAGAAAACCGCTATCCATGTCCTGGTAGGCAAACAGAACAAAGAAATTGTATGGACCCATTGCAAAAAGTGCTCACTTTTTATATTAAACTAAGGGTGAGTTCACATCCACGTTATGCGTTCGGTTATTGCTGTTATAACGGAAAATAACAGAATCCATAAGACGAAAGTCAAAATGCAAGCCTTTAAGAGACATTCCGTTTTGATCCTTTATAAAAGAAGTCTATGGGCAGCATAACAGATCCGTCCTGGTTCCCATTATGCAGGAGTCGAGTCCTGCATAACGGAAACTGGATGGATAAGTTATGCTGCCCATAGACCTCTATTATGACGGAATTCAAAACGGATAAAAGGTATTCCGTTTTGCTTTCCATCATAATAGAAGTCTATGGGCAATCATAACGGATCCATCTGGTTTCCGTTATGCAGAACGGAAAAAAAGTTCTGTCAACAGGACTTTGTTTACCGTCTTTCATAACAGAAACGAGACGGATCTGTAATGATTGCCCATAGACTTATTATGACGGATCAAAACGGGATGCCTCTTAAAGGCTTTCGTTTGGACTTCCGTCTTATGGATTCCGTTATTTTCCGTTAAAACCATGTTAACCCCTTAAGGACCGGGGGTTTTGGGATTTTTGCGTTTTTGTTTTGCGCTCCCTGCCTTCCAAAAGCCATTACATTTTTATATTTCCGCTCACATAGCCATATGACGGCTTGTTTTTTGCGGGACAAGTTGTACTTTTTAACGCTACTATTTATTTTTGCATGTGATGTAGTGGGAAACGGGAAAAAAATTCCAAATGGGGTGAAATTGGAAAAAAAAAGCTATTTCACCACAGTTTTACGGGTTTTTAAATTACAACGTTCGATTTGCGATAAAACTGACTGGTTAATTTTATTCTTCAGGTCAGTACGAATCCGGCAATACCTAATATGTATAGTTTTTCTTGCGTTTTGATAGTGAAAAAAATTAAAAGTGGGATTTTTTTATTTTATTTTTGTCGCCATGTTTTGACCCCTATAACTTTTTGTAATTATGAGTGCGGAGCAGTGTAGGGGCTCATTTTTGCAGAGGCAATCTGAACTTTAATTGATACCATTATGGGGTGCGTATGATGTTTTGATCACTTTTATTCATTTTTTTAGGAAATGAAGCGTCCAAAAATGGCGAATTAGCCATTTGGATGCTTTTTCCATTTTATGTTACCGTATGGTGAATATTTTTTAATATTATTATAGTATGGGCGTTTTCGCACATTACGACACCATTATGTGTAATTTTTTATTTATTTTATTTTCATTTTGGGGAAAGTGGGGTGATTTGAATTTTTATATTTTTTATTTTATTTTTATTTTTTAAACTTTTTTTTTTTTTTTTACCACTTTCTTATAGTTCCCACAGGGAACTATAAGATGCAATCATCAGTCATAGGCTCCATAGGAATACTATGTAGTAACCTAGGTTTCATTCACAGAAACCTAGGCTGCTACATGCATGCTCCGGCTCCCCCTTGTGGCCATCAGGGGAGCCGGGCACAAGCCAGTGAAACTTTCGGTTTTGCTGCGATCAGATGCCGTGGTCAGGATTGACCACGGCATCTGAGGGGTTAAATGTCCGCGATCGGCATCGCTGCCGGTCACGCACATGAGCTGCGGATGTCAGCTTGATGAATCAAGCGTTTACCCGCAGCGGGCGCCATCTTTAAAGTGCGGACGAAGGGCGTACATGTACGCCCTTCGTCCTTAAGAGGTTAACCATGAAAACAATAACTGAACCCATAAAGGTGATGCGAACTCACCCTAAGGCCTCATGCACACGACCGTTGCGGATCCGCAAAACACGGAAGCTGCTCCGCATTCTGTTCCGCAATTTGTGGAACGGAACGCGGACCATTGTAGAATGCCTATTCTTGTCCGCAAAACGGACAAGAATAGGACATGTTCTATTTTTTTTGAGGGGGCATGGAACGGAGCAATGGATGCGGACAGCACACGGAGTGCTGTTCGCATCTTTTGCAGCCCCATTGAAATGAATGGGTCCGTGCCCGAGCCGCAAAATATGCAGCTCGGACACGGACCACAACAACGGTCGTGGGCATGGGGCCTAAGGCGTCTGTTCCGTGTTTTTTTTCACGGATAGGATGCTTCCCCATTCATTTCAATAGTTCTGTCAAAAAATGCGGATGGTCAACCGTTTTTGTTCCGCATCCGTGGTCCGTGTTTACATTCTGTCAAAAAATAGAGCATGTCCTATTTTTTTCACGTTTGCGGACAAGGATAGGCATTATTACAATGGATCTGCCATAAAAACGGATCCGCCCAAAAAAACGATCTATCATCTGTTTTTTTTTGACGGACACAAAATTTGCGGACGGAACAGACGCGGAAACAAACAACAGTCGTGTGCATGAGGCCTAAGGGAGTTATTTGGCCCTTTAAAAGTATATGTGAAGTCTATAGACACCATTGGGTAATTTCTTTATCATTGCATTTTACTCATTTTGTGCTCAACATTTTTTTCGTTGGTCTTTATTAAAAAAAATTTGAACGGTGCCTCACTCTGAACAACACTGCTTTCACAATTTGCTTTAATAAAGACCAATTGAAAAACATATTTTTAGCCCAAAGTGAGTAAAATATAATGATAAAAAATTCCGCCAAGGTGTCCATAGCCTTCAATTCACCAAAACACCAAAGTTACTGAAGTAGGGTGCATTCACACAACCATATGCAAAATACTGATGACGTCCGTGTAGCATCCATTTTTTTTGGGGGGGGGACCTCTCTGACTTCAGTGGGTCCGTAGTCCACATTTGCAGACAAAAATAGTACATGTTCTATCATTTGCCGAACGGACATAAGAATGTGGAAAGCACTCTGATGTTTTCTGCGTGCTTTCTCCATCTGTATGTCTGTTCCGCGAATGATAAAACATGCCCTATTCTTGGCTTCAAATGTGGACCACGGACCTATTGAAGTCAATGGGCCCCCCCCCCCCAAAAAAAAAAAAATATGGATGCTACACGGACGTCATCCTTATTTTACGGACCACAAAATACATACAGTCGTGTGAATGCTCAGGAATGCTGCTCTGGAGCTGAGAAACATATTGTGTGATTCATCCTCCACCATCCTTAGAGAACATCACAGCGGCAGACACCAGAGCCTGTATGATACCACCACCTCCCATTCTATTTTGAGGTACAAATTCTGTGCTGATTGATGTCACATTATATAATTATAACAAGATATTAATCAGCTTTCCTTCACACAGCCATAGTTTTATGATATCTGGCTACTTGCAGCCACCACTAGGGGGGGCTCTCTTCATAGGAATTTGTACAACTGGTATTGAACACAATGAGATCTGTTGTATGCAGTGCACCCCCCTGGTGTCTGCTAAAGGCAAATGCAATCACTGTGTGACAGATAAGACTCATATTATAAATCTTTTTACATTTTGAAAGTTTTGATATTTTTGTTTTATCTAACCCATGTACATTTCATAGCCCAATGAATATTTATCCTAAAAAAATATAAATTTGGAATTGGATTTTTGATGACAGGATGTTGACAAGGATCCATTTTCTATTCTAAAGTGGTTTTATGGGAGTACAATATTGATGACCTATCCTCAGGATAGATTATCAAAATCAGAGTGGTGGGGGTCCGACTCCCAGCACTCTCTGCAATCAGCTGTTTGAAGAGGCCATGGCTCTTTGGGGAGTTTTGCGGACTGGGAACTAAAAGTGGCCCAGGAAAAAAACTTAAAAGAGGCCCCATGTTGCAGGCAGGTCCATACTGAAAGAAGGCAACATAATAAGGCAGGGGCAACAGAAGCAGGAGGGCCACCAATACCATAGGGCAGAGAAATATACCTCCTCAGCTGAACCAAATACAACAGTGCAGCATAATATACTGCCACCTGTGCCACGGTTTTCAACTATATAGCTGTCCTGAGGACATCAATACAGTTGAATTCAGGAGGACTGCTGGCCCTCCTAGGCTTCTGCTTACCAGGCAATTTCTCTGTAGGGTCTATGGCCAATCCTCCCCTGTCACCGACCAACTAAGTTCAGTCCAAATAGTCAGTCCACCATTGCTTTTAATGGGTCTCAGGTTTGGATGAAGTGATCACACGTATCAGCAAGGATTGCCTGAGTGTAGGTCGCTTCAAAGAACTGGTTTTGGTGGCTCATTTGCATCCCTCACAGCGTTTGCAGCCTCTTCACAGTTTACCAAGCACAGTGCCGTACATTGCATCTCAGGCCCAACCACCTGAGTGGGACTGAACGGTCTTCAGACTGCTGATTGTCAAGGTGCTGGAAGTTGGACCCCCATCGATCTGATATTGATGAACTATCCTGAAGATAGGTCATCATCAGTATTGTACTCCTGGAAAACTAGTTTAAGCAAATGAAGTATCCTCCCTCTCATTTAGGCTGGGAACACACCTAGACGTTTTTGGTTCAGGCGTTTTTTTGAGCGTTTTTTCCGCGGAAAACGCGCGTTTTTTTCAGCGTTTTTGTATTTTTGCAACGCGCGTATTTGGGGCGTTTTTTGATTGACAGCTTACAGTTTGCAGAAAAAAAGAATCCCCACCCAGCAAAGGTGGGTGGAGATTCTGCCTTTCTGCTGGGTTTTACTTCAAAAACGCGCGATCATATGGGCGTTTTTGAAGCGGAAAACGCGCATATTTTCTTATATGCGCGTTCCCATGCTTTTCAATGGGTGCAAACGCTTGGGCAAACGCCCCAAAGAAGCTCATGCACAAGCGTTTGCGTTTGGCGTTTTTCAGCGCGTTCAAACGCGCTGTAAAACGCTCAAGTGTGAACCATGTCCATTGGAATACATGGGATTTCACTTTGAACTTGCTGAAAAACGCTTAGGTGTGTTCCCAGGGTTAAGGTTCGACTGGTGATGACTTCCATCCACATTGTTCTTATCCACATATCTTGAGATATCATGTTTTCCAGCAAACATATACTTTAAGATTCCCAGACTGTAGTTGATTCTGCCTTAGGGTCAAGAGTTGTAGATCTGATCAACTCTGCTGACATCGACCAGGGGCGGACTGGGAACTAAAAGTGGACCAGGAAAAAAACTTAAAAGAGGCCCCATGTTGCGGGCAGGTCCATACTGAAAGAAGGCAACATAATAAGGCAGGGGCAACAGAAGCAGGAGGGCCACCAATACCATAGGGCAGAGAAATATGTCTCCTCAGCTGAACCAAATACAACAGTGCAGCATAAAATACTGCCACCTGTCCCACGGTTTTCAACTATATAGCTGTCCTGAGGACATCAATACAGTTGAATTCAGGAGGACTGCTGGCCCTCCTAGGCTTCTGCTTACCAGGCAATTTCTCTGTAGGGTCTATGGCCAATCCTCCCCTGTCACCGACCAACTAAGTTCAGTCCAAATAGTCAGTCCACCATTGCTTTTAATGGGTCTCAGGTTTGAATGAAGTGATCACACGTATCAGCAAGGATTGCCTGAGTGTAAGTCGCTTCAAAGAGATGGTTTTGGTGGCTCATTTGCATCCCTCACAGCAGAAATGCATTGGACCATTGTCTGTACTGCTATTATTTCTCCTCAGACATCATTGTCCACCTTAATAACAGTAGATATAGATATATGAATGTACTCCTCGTGGTAATGCTCTGAATTGTACTCTGAGATCTTGAACTGTGATGGCTTCTACTTATGGATTGTCTCTGAGGTTAAGTCCTCTTCTGAGGCAGGGGCATTGTTTAGCACAGACTCTTCGACCACCTGGGCACACTTTGGCTTGGAAAGGGCAATCGTCTTTACAGCTGTGGGACAAAAGGTAATCATAAAAGAATGGTAGTGGTCACCACAGGATAAATCATCTATGTACCGAAGCCCTACCAGAAACTGAAACGCGTGAGAACTACTTTAAAATATCATGTGTTTTCTAAGATAGGATCTATTAAAGTTTCAGACCAAAAACTTGAGGCTGCACTACTGAGAGATTATGATCTCAATAATATGTTCCCTTCTGGTTTCTGTCATGTGCAGTGTTATCATGGAAATCCAGTGTAGATTCAACTAATTAAATACAATATCTACACCCTGCCATGATCTGGAAGAGGTCCACAACATGTACTGGCATCCTTAAAGAGATCAGGGGCACTGAAAGTTTTCATAGTAATTAAAGAGATGTTGTCACCTCTCATTGAAATGTCTGTTTTAGTAACTACTTGTGACTCCCATTAAATAACAATTCTGTTATTCTTGGTGTTATGCTTGGTGGTGGCCGGACCTGAGTCCTGACAAGCAAGTCCTTGAATATGAGCTGTTGCAGTGAGCAACCTAAACTTGCTAGTGAATCTCTTTGGCGCAACTCACTAGGCTCACTAGGCAAGTTAAACCCATTTATATTTTTTGTGGCTGCACTCAATTCTACCAATAATTTTAATAAAATTGCGGTGTATTTTATAACTCCTAGCAGCTATGCAACTTTCTCACCACACTTTTCAAAATGGCTGACCACTATTCAAGTGATGGGAGCTGAGCCGCAATATCGTATACGGCCCACGGATAGGAGTGACGCTGATTCTGAAAGATGTTTTTCTAATATTATATAATCCTTTTAAGGCACATCAGAAATAGATCCCAGGTACTTCCAAACCATACATACTGTAGTAGTCACAAAAGCTTAAAGGGGAATTCAGGTATTGATGCAATATTTGTAGCCTGTCTGTATTATCAGCAGAATACAGAGTTTTTCTGGTGAACCAGTTTATTTTAAAGCATAGTCAGAAAGGGTTAAACCAACCAACCAGCACTACTTACCTTGCCGATCCTCTGGCGCTGTGCTTGTCCTCACTTCTCTCCGATCCCTGGTCTCAGGCTGGACACGCAAGGAATAGTTTGGACTGTCCTCTCAGCCAATCACTGGACGAGGCAGGTCATTGCTGCAGGCAGTGATTGGCTGATTGGGCGGTCCAAGCCGTTCCTGGTGTGTTCAGCCTGTTTCCAGGAAGTGGAGAAGAGCAGGAACTGGAGCAGCAGCACAACAGTAACGGAGGATGGGTAAAGTGACTAATGACGGTTGGGTATTTTTAGCTCATTCCAATCTCATATTTTTTTTTCTATGTTTTCACTGGTAAAACCTTTTTAAGCACCATGTTCATCATTAGCAACCCTCACCTGCAGGTTTCTGGGTGAAATATTTTCCTCTTTTCACAGCAGCTATCCAGACTTTCACTGCATTCACTACAGGTACAGTTCTCTTTATTCAGCACGAGGTTTCCGGGACATTTCAGCTTGCACACACATTCACAATTGTCTTCAAACTCCATGTGTGCGCCGCATAAGGCCAACTCTGAGCCAAGAACAATGTAATACATTAATATCTTTATGCAATAGCTGAAGATAAAAATTCAGTTACATCACAGACAAGACAGGTGTACAGTTCTGGGCTCCTGTGAACAAGGCGGACATAGCAGAGCTGGAGAGGGTTCAGAGGAGGGCAACTAAAGTAATAACTGGAATGGGGCAACTACATTACCCTGAAAGATTATCCTAATTAAGGTTATTCACTTTAGAAAAAAGACGACTGAGGGGAGATCTAATATCTATGTATAAATATATCAGGGATCAGTACAGAGATCTCTCCCATCATCTATTTATCCCCAGGACTGTCACTGTGACGAGGGGACATCCTCTGCGTCTGGAAGAAAGAAGGTTTGTACACAAACATAGAAGAGGATTCTTTACAGTAAGAGCAGTGAGACTATGGAACTCTCTGCCTGACGAGGGCCTCCGCTGATCAGCTGTTTGAGAAGGCCTTGTGAGCGCCATGGACTTCTCACAGTTTACCATAAGCCAGAGACATCATGTTCATTGGTCACATGGCCTGGGTACAGCTCGGTACCATTCACATGAATGGGCTGAGCTGCGATACCAAGCACAGCCGCTATACAATGTACAGCACTGTGCTTTGTAAGCTATGAGAAGGCAGCACCGCAGCATCATCAAACAGCTGATCAGCAGAGTTTCTGGTTGTCAGACCCCCACTGATCAGATCCTAAGGATAGGTTACCAGTATAAAAAAGTAGGAAAACCTCATTAAAGGCTATGTATACCTTTAAGGGCATTTTGTTTTTTCGTATTATTGCATTGTACTCATTTTCAGCTAAAAATAAAAAAATGTATTGATTAAAGCTGACTTTATTAAAAATTTGGAGCCCTTTTTTCTGTACAGGGTTGAGGTGCTCTAATAGAGGGATCTGAATTTTCTCTCTGCTCAGTCAGGCAGGTTGCTGACGGCTCCTTATCTCTGCTCTCTGACATTATAAACACTCATTATAGCTCAGTTCTTATCTTACTGATAAGAATGTGAATTAAGTTTTTTGTGACCTCTTAGTAAATTAGAGATAAGGGTTATTAGATGACTGGTACAAAGAGAAAGTAAAAATTATGATTCACACAGCTAGACAAACAGTGAACCCTTTGTGACAGAACAGCTCAATATTTTTAATGAAGACCAATTGAAAAAAAGATTTTTACCATAAAATGAGTAAAATGCAATCATAAAATAAAAAATTGTCTCTGAAGGTGTGCATTGCTTTTAAGCAGCTAATATATCTCACTTTTGAGAATATGTTCTGTCTTATGCTGGTACAAGTGCATTGATCTCTATCTATAGGACATATTAACATTGCGACTCACAGTAGGAGAACACTTGTGAATAAAGATTAGGCAGTAAAATAATTAAAGAGGATCTGTCACTTCTCCTAACATGTCTGGTTTAGTAATTTTTTTTTTTTTTTTAGGCAACAATATTGTTGGGAAACATAATGACAAACTTGCTTCTGCCAATGTCTAGACTCTAGAGTATCATGTTTTCATTGTTTATCCTTTTGCCTTCCTTCACACATTTTTTTTTTAATTCACAACTCACGTTTAGTGTTTTTGTATGGATAGGGAAAAACGCCAGAAAAAAATGGCATACCTATGCATGCTGCAGTTTTTAAAAAGTACCAAAACTCTAAAAACATGAAAACGCAACACATAAGTTGACTTTTTAACCACTTAAGCCCCCCTAGCTTAAACCCCCTTAATGACCAGGCCACTTTTTACAATTCCGCACTACACTACTTTCACCGTTTATTGTTCCGTCATGCAACTTACCACCCAAATGAATTTTACCTCCTTTTCTTCTCACTAATAGAGCTTTCATTTGGTGGTATTTCATTGTTGCTGACATTTTTACTTTTTTTGCCATTAATACAAATTTAACGATATTTTTGCAAAAAAATGACATTTTTCACTTTCTGTTGTAAAATTTTTCAAAAAAAACTACATTTCTATATAAATTTTTCACTAAATTTATTGTTCTACATGTCTTTGATAAAAAAAAGTCCAATAAGTGTATATTTATTGGTTTGGGTAAAAGTTATAGCGTTTACAAACTATGGTGCAAAAAGTGAATTTCTGCATTTTGAAGCAGCTCTGACATTCTGAGCGCCTGTCATGTTTCTTCAGGTGCTAGAATGTCAGGAAAGTATAAATACCCCCAAATCACACCATTTTAGAAAGAAGACACCCCAAAGTATTCGCGGAGGGGCATGGTGAGTTCATGTATCATTTCATTTTTTTCACAAGTTAGCGGAAAATGACACTTTCTGAGAAAAAAAAAAAAGTTTCAATTTCTGCTAACTTCTGGCAAAAAAAAGAAATCTCAGACGGACTCACTATGCCCCTCAGTGAATACCTTGGGGTGTCTACTTTCCGAAATGGGGTCATTTGTGGGGTGTGTTTACTGTTCTGGCATTTTGGGCGGGGCTAAATTGTGAGCCGCCATGTAAAACCTAAAGGTACTCGTTGGAATTTGGGCCCTTTGCACTCAGGCTGCAAAAAGTGTCACTTATGTGGTATCGCCGTACTCAGGAGAAGTAGGGCAATGTGTTTTAGGGTGTATTTTTACATATACCCATGTTGGGTGAGAGAAATATCTCTGTAAACTGACAACTTTGTATAAAATTTTTAAAAGTTGTCGTTTACAGAGATATTTTCACACACAGTATAGGTATATATAAAAATACACCCCAAAGCACATTGCCCTACTTCTCCTGAGTACGGCGATACCACATGTGTGACACTTTTTGCAGCCTAGGTGCAAAGGGCCCTAAAACCAATGAGTACCTTTAGGATTTCACAGGGCATTTTTACGCATTTGGATTCCAGACTTCTTCTCACGCTTTAGGGGCCCCTAAAATGCCAGGACAGTATAAATACCCCACATGTGACCCCATTTTAGAAAGAAGACACCCCAAGGTATTCTGTGAGGGGCATGGCGAGTTCATAGAAGATTTTTTTGGCACAAGTTAGCGGAAATTGATTTTTTATTGTTTTTCTCATAAAGTCTACCTTTCTGCTAACTTTTGACAAAAGTAAAATTTTCATGGACTCACTATGCCCCTCAGCGAATACCTTGGGGTGTCTTCTTCCAAAATGGGGTCATTTGTGGGGTGTTTGTACTGTTCTGGCATTTTGGGCGGGGCTAAATTGTGAGCAGCCATGTAAATCCTAAAGGTACTCGTTGGAATTTGGGCCCCTTTGCGCACTCAGGCTGTAAAGTGTCACTCATGTGGATCGCCGTACTCAGGAGAAGTAGGGCAATGTGTTTGGGGTGTATTTACATATACCCATGTTGGTGAGAGAAATATCTCTGTAAATTGACAACTTTGAATAAAAAATTTAAAAAGTTGTCGTTTACAGTGATATTTCTCACACACAGTATGGGTATATGTAAAATACACCCCAAAACACATTGCCCTACTTCTCCTGAGTTCGGCGATACCACATGAGTGACACTTTTTTGCAGCCAAGATGCGCAAAGGGGCCCTAAAACCAATGAGTACCTTTAGGATTTCACAGGCCATTTTTACGCATTTGGATTCTCACACTTTAGGACCCCTAAAATGCCAGGTGCAGTATAAATACCCAACATGTGACCCCATTGTGGAAAGAAGACACCCCAAGGTATTCCGTGAGGGGTATGGCGAGTTCACAGAAAAAAAAATTTGGCACAAGTTAGCGGAAATTGATTTTTTTTTTTTTTTTTTACAGTCTCATATTCCACTAACTTGTGACAAAAATAATATTTTACATGAACTCCCCATACCCCTCACGGAATACCTTGGGGAGTCTTCTTCTAAAATGGGGTCACATGTGGGGTATTTATACTGCCCTGGCATTTGAGGGTCTCCGCAATCATTACACGTATGGCCAGCATTAGGAGTTTCTGCGATTCTCCGTATATTGAGCATACGGGTAATGAGATTTTTTCCCGCTCAGCCTCTGGGCTGAAAAGAAAAATGAACGGCACAGATTTTTTCATTCGCATCAATCAATGTGGATGAAAAATCTCTGCCAAAAATGTGCAAAAACAAAACGGCACAGATTTTTTCATTCGCATCGATCAATGTGGATGAATAAATCTCTGCCAAAAATGTGCAAAAAAAGTAGTAAGGCCCCATTCACACGTCCGCAAAAATTCTGCGGAATAGATGCCGACCCATTCAGTGTGAATGGGGCTGGCGGTGATGCGGAGAGCACACTATGCGCCGCCGCATCAGCATTTGCGGAGCTGCGGCCGCAAACTTCCGGGTTTCGCCCCCAAGCATCCGGCCACAGCTCCGCAAAAGATAGAGCATGTCCTATTCTTGTCCGCACTGCGGACAAGAAAAGGCATTTTCTATATAGTTCTGGCAATGTGCGGATCCGCAAAATGCGGAAAGCACATTGCTGGTGTCCGTGTTTTGCGGATCCGTGATCCATGGATCCGCAAAACACATACGGACGTCTGAATGAGTCTTACAGGGGGTAATTAGTGTCAGGGGGTGACAGGGGGTGACATGGGGTGATCGGGGGTTAATCAGGGGTTAATCAGTAACGGGGTGGGGGGTGGATGGGTGGGGGTCTGTGTGGTGTTTTGGTGCACTTACAAAGTCTTTGGTGGTCCCAAGCAAAAGGGACCACCAAAGGAACGATCAGCAAGCATATCAGACGCTGTTAACAAAACAGCGTCTGATATGCCATTTTTTTTACTTCTACAGCCTGCCAGCGCACGATCAGCGCTGGCAGGCTGTAGCTTACCTTCTCCTCGACGTGATCCTGTGAACGCACAGACGCGCGCTGCTCACAGGAAATCTCGCCTCTCGCGAGATGACGCGCGGGCGCGTCAACGAGGAACAGACCGACCGCCCGCAGGACGCAATCCTGCGTGAGGCGGTCGGCAAGAAGTTAATGGTATTTTATTTCAAAATCCTCTATAGACTAAAAATAACCTGGCTGCATAAAACAACCTAAAAAATGCAAAAAAAAAACACAGCAAAAAATGGTCAAACCGCAATTTAAAGAATACAGTGCAAAGTAACTAATCCTATATATGGTGTAAGAGACAGCACTAAAAATTGCATGAGTGAATCCACGGTCGGAATTGGGTTCATGCCCCACCAGAGGATGCTATTCTAGGGGCCCAAACTCCATATCATCAATAAAGTCTAATTGTGATTCAAAGAAATGAACCTAGTTGCAAGTTATTGGATCTCAAGGCAGCACCACTTTGGGGGCCCATAATGGTATGAGAACCTGAGCCCGCCAGAAGATCCTCTCCTGGGCCAGTCCAACGCTGAGTGAATCCAGTGGAAATGAAAGCAGATGCACTGCAGATTTGGCAGCAAAGTGGATGAGGTTTGTATAAATCTTATCCACACGCTGCAGAAAAAAATCTGCACAGAAACTGACATGCAGTGGAGATTTCACATCCAAAGCATGTGATTTTATTTTGCGTATTTTTGCAACTAATTTCTAGATTTGTAATGCTTTGGGAAAAATTTGCGGTATAACAGATTTCTTCGACTGGTTTGGCATATATCCATGTTTGATGCAGCCAAGCTAAACTTGATGGTTAACACGTTAAGTAAAGAATGGCAAGAAAATGTTAGCTACCTGACCCCAATTTGCGCTCCCCAGTGCAAGCGCCCCATTCGTGTATGGCTTTAAAGGCCCAGTGATCCGTCTGCACCGCAAAAAAACACGTTCTATTTTTTTGCGCTGCCGATGCCGGGAGTGAAACTCCACCGAAACACTCCATAGAGCTTCCGTGGGGTTCTGTGCCTCCGTTCCACATCGCACCTTTCGGATTGCGGGCTGCAATATGGGCCTGGCCGGCACGGGTTTGTGTGCATGAGTCCTAATGCTGTGACGTGTTATCAGAGTCAATATTTGCTCGGTTACATCTTAATGTCCAACATCACTACCCTAAAAGGATGGGAGGGGGGGGGGGGGTTGGCTTTTTGAGGTCACATCTTTAAATAATTAATAATTAGAAAATAATGTAACACAGTGAAGCAATCCATCATAGTTATCAATATGTTGCCAAAAGATTGCAACATGTGTAGAAACATACATGTCACATACATGTATCAGCTGCTGAGAACAGTACCTTCCCTTCTTCTGATAAGTGGTGTATCCTTTTCTAGCACACACTCACACTTGGTACTGTTCCACTGGAAACCAGAAGGACAATATCTATTTTCTTGAAAACAACTTAAAAGAAATTAAACAATAGATATCAGTAGAGATTCAAATTTAGAAATTCACATCAAATTTTTCAAAAAATGTAGATTCTAAGTTGATTCTAATTTTGTGTGATTCAATTTGGAGAGGAGAGAGACAGAGACTTTTCCAGGCAATCAGAACACTTTCAATTCGTGTAGAATTTATTTGAACCCAATCAGCCAAATTGGACTCGAAATAGATTTTTTATGCGATTTGCAGACTGAATAAATTATTTTTCCAAGTTAAGGAAACCCTTCAGACTTTTCCATATTTCTACAAAATGTTTCCTAGAACTACTTTACATTTTCATACAAGTCCTAAAAGTAGATAAAGATACCCAAATAAAACAAATGAGTCAAAAATATTAGACTTGGTCATTTATTTATTGAGGAAAATGACCCATCATCACATGTGTTTCAGTGGCAAAAGTATGTGAACCTTTGCTTTCAGTATGTGGTGTGACTGCAACTGCAACAAAACATTTCCGGTAATTGTTGATTAGTCCTGCACATCAGGTTGGAAGAATTTTAGCCCATTCCTCCATACAAAACAGCTTCAACTCTGTTGGTGGGTTTTCTCCCATTAACTCCTCACTTCAGGTCCTTCCATAACATTTGTATTGGATTAAGGTCAGGATTTTGCCTTGGCCATTCCAAAACTTTGCTTGGCTGTCTGAGAGGCCTTGATTGGGGTACTATTTCTTCTTATGGAGTGTGTCCAGTATGCATGAGGAATATCGTAAGCCAGTCAACGTTCCTCTGGGTTTCTGGGAAAAATATATGAAAATTAGCACATCTTACATCTGCTGGCATCAGATAGGCTTAGGGAAGCTAATTTTTCAGAAACCCAGAGGCCCATTGCCTGGCTTACAATAATCCACAGACGTACTACTCATACTAGTCATTCATCAGAATGAGAAACAATACCCCTCAGACAACACATATCTCTCTTCTCTCTCTCTCAATCTGAACTTTTTGGGAAATTCTGGATGAATTCCGAACTGCTAGAATCGATTCGCTCATCCTTGACAGGATGTAACGTATAGAATCCAAATGGCACACCGTATAGTGTAGGGGACCATGTTTCTTTATCTAAAGGTATATCTAGAGTTCTATTCATGGATTCATCGCTTTAGTAATATTTTTTAATAGTAAAAGCAAATTGCTAAAATATGATAGGTAAAAAATCTTAGCATCTTCCAGCCAAACCACTGGCAGACATGAGCTAGACATTACATATTGTAAATGAAAAGACCTCGAAGTATGCCTTTTTAGTTTTTTTACAAGATTTTATGATATCTATTTTATTACCAGCAAACTTCCTGCATCAAATTAACTCACCTCAGAGACAAATCTCGTATTATGTAGGCCAGGGCTTGTGTAATTTTACATTGCAGGAGATCAGAGTAACGCATAATATGTTAATAGGAAACAGGCCGTGCTGAAGTATTCGTGTTTATCATTCCATGGTCCTCACTAGTCATCCGTGCAGAAAACATGTTCTACCATGGCTCCAGACGTGCCCAGGGACAAACAGATAACAGTGTGGAGACACACCTAACAGGCCCACAACTTCGTGTCCTCATACATAACTATTCCTCATTTTGAATCCATTTCTATTTACTTAGTATAACCCTTTAAAGAGTAATTACACTTTTTTTTCAACTTTGAATATGTCATAGGGACATGCCAGAAGTGTTGATCGACGAGGGTCCCAGCTCTGAGACCCCCACCGATTGCTAGAACTAGTGGTCAGAAGTGCTCAGCCGAGTGCAGCTTCTTCTCGCTGCTGAGCATGAGACTGTAGACCAGGGATGCACAACCTTTTCTGGTTGGGGGGGGGGGGCACATTGTCAGACTAATTACAAGGGTCGAAAATAAAATTTAAAGGGGTATTACCAACTGAAATACTGTATTTATGGCATATTAAACATACAGTATATATCAGAAATGTCTAGTTACACTTCCAGGACTCCCATCTAATAGGAGAATACATGAAAGATACATGTGAGCAGCCACAAGACATAGACATACATGTCTGCTACCGGATAGTTGGGGGCCGCACAGAATCGTATTGAGGGCAACATGTGGCCCCCAGGCCGCAGGTTGTGCACACCTGCTGTAGACGAACTCAATAGACTTTCTTTGAGTTCGTCTACAATCTATTGAGTTTGTCTAGAGTCTCGCGCCCAGCAGTGAGGAGTAGCTGCACTCGACTGAGCTCTTCTGACCCCTCGCTCTAGCGATCGGCGGGGGTTTTGGGCCCCCCAATCAACACCACCTCTGATATGTCCCTATAACACATCCAATTTTTTTTTTAAAAAAAGTGTAATTACTCTTTAATGGGTATTCCGGTTTGTTGAACTTATCTCCTATCCATAGGATAATTGATAACTATTAGATCAGTGGGACCCCCACCAATCAAGAGAACGGGGGCCTTGTATCTTCTGCAGCCCCCCTGCAAAGAATAGAGAGGACAGTCGCCATGTGCATGGCCGCTCTATTCATTTCTATGGGAGTCCCAGAGATAGCTGACCGCGGTCACCTATCTCCAGAATTCCCATAAAAATGAATGAGCAGCCACACGCATGCCTGACCAGATGCTCCTTCTTTTCAGAGCGTACGGGGCCCCGTTCTCGTGATCGGTGGGGGTCCCATTGGTAGGACCCCCACGATCTAGAGGATAACTACAACCAATGGGAATACCCCTTTAACTGAAGGCAAAAAACAAACTGCGGACCCCCTAGTGATTCATAGCACAAACATATGCCTTGAGGAATGCAGACATTAATGTCCCTGTTTTTTTTTTTTTGGTCCGGAATTTTTGCTTATTGTGTAAGAAGTTTTGTGAGACCCGCTTCGCTGTTACATTTTGCAGACATCTCATAGATTTCCAAGCACACTGTGGCAATAAGCAAAGGAATAGTTGAAATGTTGGTATTAAAAGTTTTGCCTAATCACATATTTTCCAAAACTTTGCAACATCTTCACATATTTGTTGCGCACTCTTGTTTCTTTTCTATATTTTTTTTTATGCTTGGCATTTTAACATCTTTGCATGGAAACTATTTTTATGACTTTTTTTTTAGATCAATAATTGTTCCAAGTCTTTTCTATGCTGGTCTTAGTCTGAGTTCTGTTGGCGGCAGATGCATCACGATTATTATGAGGCGCACAGAATTTATTAATTGTGTTGCATCTTAGGCAGTCTGTGCACCAAAATGGGTACAAAGTCGGGCTTGTGCCAAAATGTTCGACTTTTTTGCACCAGGAAACTGGCATAGGAAGCTTAATCAATTCTCCCCTTAAGGCCTCATGCACACGACAATACAATATACGGGCCCCGGCCGTGTTTGCACTGCATCACGGATGCGGACCCATTTACTTGAATGGGTCCGCAATCTGGAAGGTGCAGTGCGAATCGGAGGCAAGGAACCCCTTGCAAGCACCACGGAGTGCTTCCGTGGGGTTTTTCCCCGTGCCTCCACACCGCAAAAAAATAGAACATGTTCTATTTTTTCGAGTTGCTGATGGATCACAGACCCATTCAAGTTGAACAGGTCTGGATCCGTCTGTGGAATCCGCACAGATGTTGCCGTGCATTGGGGACCACAAAAATGCATGGAACGGTGCAAGCAACTGCCGTGTGCGTGGGCCCTAAAGGTGTTGACCCATCTCAGCATTTAACAATTTTGTTTCCTCTGGACCTGCTGCTGTCTCCTGGGGCCCTCCAAGCTGTGGAGAGCACTTGTCTGAAGACAGCAACATTAGGGTGGTGCATCATGATGCACATTGGCACCAATGACAAATTTAGATGTAGTTTATGGTTGCTGTGTGTAGCAGTGGGATTGGTCGGTGCAACATAGTAAGAGGGTAGACAGGCAGTGTGTATGTCCAGAGGAGTGGAAGAGTCACGGCTGAGCCACGCCCCCTGCACTGATCACATGACAGTGACGTCACCCCAGGTCCTTCGGCTGTGCAACAGTTCGGGTAGGTGGCAGCCGCCCCTTATAGATTCCATATGCCGCTATAGTGGAATCCATAACGGGATGCGCGACTTACCACCACCCGAACGCCGAACAACGGACTTTTTTTTAAATGTTCGCTCATCTCTAGTAGTAAACTCAGGGCAAGGACCTCAAGGATAGGGGGAGATTTATCAAACTGGTGTAAAGGAAAACTGTCTTAGTTGCCTATAGCAACCAATCAGATTCCACCTTTCATTTTTCACAGCTCCTTTGGAAAATGAAAGATGGAATCTGATTGGTTGCTATGGACAGCTAAACCAGTTTTATTTTACACTAGTTTTGATAAATTTCCCCCATTATTTTAACATCCGGGGAAATTTATCAAAACTGGTGGTGAGGAAAACTGACCTAGTTGTCCACAGCAACCAACCAGATTGAACCTTTCATTTTCCAAAGGAGCTCTGAAAAACGAAGGGTGGAATCTGATTGGTTGCTAGGGGCAACTAAGTCAGTTTTCCTTTGCACCAGTTTTGATAAATTTACCCCAATGGGGAAGATTTACATAGATGGGTGTTTCATACACTAGTCTTAGTAAAGCCTCTGTTGGAGTTAGATGTGCCGAATTGATGAAAAGACACTGGCCTTTTAATAAATTTGGATCACTTTTAGGGACTGCCAAATTATTCCAGCTACAATCCAGCATTGATTTAAAATCAAATTTACTCTAGCTTTCTGGATTAAATTATGATAAATTTGTTGGGTGGAAAAAAGTAAAAAGTCAAAGACATTTTTTTGCTAAATGGTCTCGTGTAATTTATTGATGCAAGGACGCTGGCGCTCGGTGATTGATAAATCCCTTCCGGTGTAAGGGCCCATTCACACGTCAGTTGTGTATTGCGGATCCGCAATCCACCGGCCCAGCACCCCTATAGAAATGCCTATTGCAATAGCAGACAAGAATAGGACATGTCCTATTTTTTTCGGGAGCCACAGACCGGAAGATCGAGGACGCGCACTGGAAATGCGGATGCGGACAGCACACTGTGTGCTGTCCTCATCTCTTCCAGCCCCATTGAAAATGAATGGGTCCGGATCTGTTCCTCAACGTTGCGGAACAGATCCGGACCCATTCTACGGAAGTGTGAATCGACCCTAAACTGTTCTGATGTTTTATTACATACTGTAGATTATGGAGCTGCGTCCTGCTTTCGGCTAGTAACTATACTAATTGCTCCCCTGGTTAAAAACCCTCACTATTAGGATACTACCTTAAAGAGGACCTTTCACCTGAAATTGCATGTTAAACTAAACATATACCCTTACTTGCTGGCCCCCGGTGGTGCTGATTCTCTCTTCTTTTTCGATATGTGCCTCGCTTGTCGCGGTGCCCCCTCAATATCTCCGCCGTGTATGCTAATGAGCCATCGCTCAACTGGGCGGCCTGCAAAGTTCTCGAGCGTGCTGCCTTCTCCCTGGCACGGGCGCAGCCAATAGCGCTCCGCTCTTAGCCAGGGAGAGGCGTCAGATCTCGCGGATCGCGAGAACTGGGCGATTTCATCCATCCTGAGCCGGCGCCATCTTGGATTCCCGCAGCCAGCATCGGCTCAGGATGGATGAAATCGCTCCAGTTCTCGCGAATCTCGCGAGATCTGAGCGCCTTCTCCTGGCTAAGAGCGGAGCGCGCTATTGGCTGCGCCCGTGCCAGGGAGAAGGCAGACACGCTCGGAGAACTTGCAGGCCCGCCTAGTTGAGCCGAATGGCTCATTAGCATACACGGCGGGAGATATTGAGGGGGCACCGCGACAAACGGGGGCACATATCGAAAAAGAAGAGGAGAATCAGCACCACCGGGGGCCAGCAAGTAAGGGTATATGTTTAGTTTAACATGCAATTTCAGGTGAAAGGTCCTCTTTAAATTTGCACAATTTACGTAAACCTTTTAAGCCCTGAGATTTTTAATTTTTACGTTTTCGTTTTTACTCCCTGCCATCACTTTTTTAAAATTTTTCCATTCACATAACCACGGGTAGACTGGGAACTTAAAGTGGTCCTGGAAAAAAAAAAGTTAAAGTACTTACCTTACTATAAGGCCTCTTTCACACGGGCGTCATGTTTGACGCCCGCATAAGAGACGAGTGCATTGCGGGAAAATGTGCGATTTTTCCACGCGAGTGCAAAGCGTTTTAATGCATTTTGCACGAGCGTGGGAAAAATCGGCATGTTTTGTACCCATACCCGAACCCGGACTTCATCACTGAAGTCCGGTTTTGGGTTGAGTATTCTGTAGATTTTATTATTTTCCCTTATAACATGGTTATAAGGGAAAATAATAGCATTCTTAATACAGAATGCTTAGTAAAATGTGGATGGAGGGGTTAAAAATAAAAAAATTAAGTCACCTTATCCACTTGATCGCGTAGTTGCCGATCTCTTCTTCATTCATTAGCTGTCAGCTAAAGGACCTGTGATGAGGTCACTGATTGGACTATTTGATGTGACGTCATCACAGGTCCTTTAGACGGCAGGTAATGCTTGAAGAAGAGAGAAGAGATAGGCAACTATGCGATCAAGTGGATAAGGTGAGTTAATTTTTTTTATTTTTAACCCCTTAATCCACATTTTACTAAGCATTCTGTAGTGAGAATGCTATTATTTTCCCTTATAACCATGTTATAAGGGATAATAATAAAGATCGGGTCCCGTCTCTTAGCAGCCTTGCGGGAAAATCGCACTGCATCCGCACTTGATTGCGGATGCTTGCGATTTTCCCGCAGCCCCATTCACTTCTATGGGGCCTGCGTTGCGTGAAAAATGCACAATATAGAGCATGCTGCGATTTTCACGCAACGCAGAAGTGATGCGTGAAAATCACCGCTCGTGTGCACAGCCCCATAAAAATGAATGGGTCAGGATTCAGTGCGGGTGCAATGCATTCACCTCACGCATTGCACCCGCGCGGAAATCACGCCCGTGTGAAAGGGGCCTAAAGGTATCTGACCTAGAGCAACACTCCTATTAAACGGGCTGTGCAGTGTAAAGATATTGGTGAGCTTTCCAACTCCCCGCACCCCGCCCATCAGCGGTTTGAAAAGGAAGCAGCACTCGTTTGAGCTCTGCTTCCAATTCCTAATCCCCTGTGCTCTGTCTCATTTGCAGTGGCAGCACAGTGTAATTACAACTGCTCGTCCCATTCACTTAAAGGGGTTCTCTCATGATGATTGAAAAAAATGAAATCAGTAGTACATGACAATCTCTTTCTAATGAAGCTAGACCCAGCCCTGTACCTCACATGGATCCAGAGATCTCCCCATTCATTGCTCTGCTAGATTTATATATGGCTGGCAGCTCAAGAGGAGTGTCCAATCTGCTGCAGCTCAAGGGGAGTGTCTTTTATGCTGCAGCTCAGGGGGCGTGTCTCAGCTCTCCCTATCACAGCTCAGGAGGCAGTTGAAGGATGAAACTGAGCATGTGCGACCATCTCAGTGAGCCGGACAAAGAAATAAGAAAAATAACAAACAGTAGGTGGCGCTATACAGATACATTTTATTGAATAACTCAGCGGCTATGCTACATTTTGAATTACATGCAATTACAAAAGTATTCAGATCCAGGAGCTTGTTTGAAAACTGTAGAATATTTTTTGTGGGACAACCCCTTTATATAGGATAAGCAGTTGTAATTACACTGCACCGCCTCTACAAGTGAGACGACACGCAGGTAATTTTGAAGGATGTGGGTGCAGGGAGTCAGACCCCTGCTGATCTAATATTGATGCCTTGTCCTGAGGATAGCTCATCAGTATCTTTGCACTACTAAACCTCTTTAATTACTGGATGCCCACCCAATTACAAAGCTCATTTCGGCAGGATAGTTTACTGTTTGCGTCATCAGCTATAGTTTTTATTATGTAGTTCAGTATATTTAAGTACTTGTTGAGTACCATGTCCATGAATTAACTTTATTTTGAGGGGGAATGGAAAAAACAATATTGTTTCCGTTTTAACTTTACACTGTTGACCGCCTGGCATAAATGACATGTTATACTATCGGCTGGTAGAATTACAGGGACAATAAATATGTTTAGATTTTTTTTATGTTTTACTACTTTTGTAGAATAGAAACCAGTTGATGAAAATTGTTTTTGCATCACAACATGCCAAGAGCCAAATCTTTGTATTTTTCCATCAATGTTGCCGTATGAGGTCTTGTTTTTTTGGGGCACAGGTCATGATTTTCAATACAACTCTTTTGGTATAAATTATTGATTAACTTATTTGATTTTGTGGTGGAGGGATGCAGAAAAAAAGCAATTTTAGCATTTTTTTCTTTTTTTTTTTCTGTTCAATGTGCAATTTAAAGGAAATGTGTCACCAAAAAATGTATCTGCCAGTTAAAAATGAACAGTAGCACATCTCCTTTTTTCTGATTGATTGTAGATTTTTGTATTTTCTTTCCTGTACATGATTATGGGGGCGGCCATCTTGCCTGAGCTGTTCTTAACAGCATTTACATGTACAAAGCATTAAAAAATTGCTTTACAGCTATAGACACAATGGTCAGGAGGGGTTGTCACTGACTTCTATGGGAGAGTTTTCTAGAAAGTTCTGTCACCTGTGCCGAGGTCAGAAGAGAATAGATAATCTGTGATATCACCTATTGTGAATGGAGGATCCTGTTTTATCTGTACAAAGAGGTGATATCATTACAGGCAGGATTAGAATAATAGATAACTGCAGTAAAGTGATCTGTACAGACCAAAAAGTGGTGCCAATTATTAGACATACTGGCCAGTCTGAAAACTGCAGGATTTTTGGTTTTAGTTTAAATTTAAAAAGTGACTTGGAAAATTAAAAATCATCAAAAATTATTTAAAAATATGTTAAACATAAAAAAAGTGATTTAAACAGCAGGTCATTTTCTGATGACACATTCCCGGTAACTTTATTCTACAGATCGTTACGTATGTAACCATATACCGTATGTGATTAACGTTTTTAGTTTTTTAAAACCTTTGCCAATTAAAATTTATTTTTTTAATCAAAGGATGGTTTTATTTCTTCTTCTTTTTTTAAAATAAACTTGATGAAAATGCATTTCACGTGATCACCTCTATAATGCATTAGCATTCTCAGTTTACCAAGGCACTAACCAATATATGACATGTATAATCGTGTAGCGGTAGGCAAGATGTTAAAAGAGGAGGAACCCCTATTCAGGACCCCCATCTATAAGGCTACTTTCACACTAGCGTTTCTACCTTCCGGTATTGAGATCCGTCATAGGGTCTTAATACCGGAGAAAAACGCTTCAGTTTTGTCGCAATTCATTGTCAATGGGGACAAAACGCAACTGAACGGAGTGCTTCAAAACACCTTCTGTTCCATTCTCATACCGGAGAGCAAACCGCAGACGGATCAGGCATGACCCACAATGCAAGTCAATGGGGACGGATCAGTTTAACTATGACACTATCTGACACAATAGAAAACCGATCCGTTCCCCATTGACTTTCAGTGGAGTTCATGACGGACCAGTCTTGGGTATGTTAAAGATAATACAACCGGATCCGTTCATAACGGATGCAAATGGTTTAAAAAATCGTTTTTGCTGAACCCTGCCGGATCCAGGGAAAACACTAGTGTGAATGTAGCCTAAGCTAGTGCACTAGGGGCTATAAAGAGCTTCTCTTACTTTGGAGGACCAAGTGCATCTGTTCATTACTGAGACAGCCCATTGATTTCAATGGGCATCATGTAATGTTTAATTTCTCCTATGGCGGCGCTGCGGGGGAACTGACCATTGCTGGGTTTCTCTGCAGATTACAGCTGATCACTCTGTTTATTATTATCGCACATAATGTGATGCCGTTTATAGATATTTTTGGTGGGTGCTTGAATGAGCAGTTGGTGTCTGATCAGTAGAGGACAATGTGTAATCAGAAGTAATCATATAACAAATAAAAGACAATGCTTTAAACTCCATTTATAAATATAAAAAAAAAGAAAAGTCCTATTCTATAAGAAGAATGTTATCGAAGTGGAAAATATAAGGCATAGTTTTCTCTAAAATGAAATGTTCCGTACAAAGGATAATGATTGCCAGACTCCCTTTAAAACGGGTTTGATAAAGTATTTCCTGAGTATTGTACGCACTATTAATAGAAAAGGCAGATAAGCGAAGGAATCTAAGAATAATTACCCATATTCTGGATAGCGCACGGATCTACGAATGATGGTCGGTGGATGACGGGAGCCGCTGGGTGAACATTTGCAGCTTGTGTGATTGGCAACCTTAATAGTTACAGGTTCTGGTGCTTGAGTCAAAGGCACAGAAATTTGAAAAACCTAATGGAAAAATATAATAGTCATGTATCAAGGGCGCAGTAGGAGAAGACAAAACATACTAGATACTTTCCAAATTCAAGTCCAAAAAGGTCAGTCAGTCTGTTAATGTAAATTGCATTTCCTATGAAAATTTTCCAGAGCAACTTTTCTTAGAAAATGGCACTTTGCCATTCCTCTGTTATTCCTGCTGGAAATGTATGAATGAATTACCAACTGGACAAAACCATTCCCCTTGTCCATAGGATGCGTCCCTACACTGACAACTGACAACAGTGATTGGACAATATCAGAATGTGTGTGGAAACACCTTATAAATGTGGGGAATAATGAAACCCAGTTGCAAATCTTTTTATGCTTTGTCAGAAAAGATGCTCTACAATTGTTATTTAATGGGGAATACTGGCATTTACTAAAAAAAAGACATCAGAGAGCCTTAAAGGGATTGTCTGAGTTATGTAAAAACTTGAGTAACTCCTGTAAATGGCCTAAATAAGCAAATGATTAGCTACTCACCTGTTTTCTCCCCTTCTTCTTCCAATGTTGAGCTCCGGTCCTCCCGCTGCTGACATCTTCATGGCTGCAGCAGTGACGTTCTATGCACACAGGTCCACCCTGCAGCCAATCACTGACCTCATCAGTGCACAGGACCTCTCTGCTGAAGCCAGTGATTGGCTGCAGTAGTGACCTGTGTGTACAGAACTTCACCGCTGCAGCCAGGAGGATGACGCCAGCAGCGGGAGGACCGGAGCTCAGTGCAGGAAGGAGCAGGAGAGAAAACAGGTGAGTAAACTTTGCATATGTCATAGGGATATAATCAAAAGTTTAATTCATTGATCATTGAAGCATGCTGCCATCTTGCTTGAGGATCTCGGCTGAAATCCCGTGCTTGGTGACGACGTAATTTTGGGCCGCGTGAGATTTCGCACCAGACCTTCAAGCAAGATGGCGGCAGCCAGCCCGTAGTGAGCAAATGGATCAGGTAAGTGTTTTTTATTTTACACACTTTTATGTCTATTAGATGCTGCGATGATCTATGGGTTCAATGGCAGGGGGCGGTGAAATCATCGCTCCCTGTCTTTGCACCCACTACTTACAAAGAAATTTGCTTTGTGCAGAAATAATTTGTCACAAAGCACATTTTTTTTTGTAACATTTTTTTTGTAAAATCAAAGCAGCCAAATTGAATTTTACAAAACTTTGCTCATCTGTACAAAGAAGGTTTACCAATGACTTAGGCTACTTTCACATCCATCTGTGTTTTCCTTTTCCTGGACAGAAAACTGCTGCAAACAGCATTTTTGTGTGCGGCATGTGAAACTGAACATACCGGATGCGGCATCAAAAACCATGTAAGTCAAAGGTGCCAGATCCAGTTTTTTCAGACACGAAAAAAACACATTCGGCGCCCAATGACTTACAATAGCATGTTGATTTTCAATATATTCTAGTACATGTAGATATAATACAACCGGATCCGTTCTGATCCGTACAGCTGCTTGTATTATTCAAACGGATGCGTTTTCCTGCGGTTTTGAGATCCTTTGCCGGATCTCAAAACCGGAAAGGAAAGCACAGATGTGAAAGAAGCCTTAGCGGTCTCATTTCCTGCTTATGGAATAACACAAGAGACGGCTCCAAATCCTTCATGCCTGAAAAGTCCGCAGGAATGAAGGCTAAATTTCCAAGAATAAAATATTTTTTGGGTCAGTGTTGTATGGAAATTTATAGGGTCTGTTCTGCTGAACTCTCAGTCTCTGAGAAGAGACATCTGTACCCTGGAATGTGGTTCACTGAAAACCTCCATAGATAAGACATTTCCCCTGTGACATATTTTTGATTTGGAAGGAGCATTAGAGGCCCGAAGTAAAATCAGTGACCTCTGATGGGAAATGAGGCAGCGACGTGTTATGTTTTATGTATTGCCAAATTTCCAAGACAAAAATAGTGCAGCGACCATTTATTAGGACAGCGATCATGAATAAACCAACTATATCTTCTTATATTGTGTTTCTGAAATCTCAGTTCAGGGGAGAGAATATAAAATGGCTGCAGCTGTGGAATACGTTGGTTCTATATAAATAAAGAAATATTTTTCTTATTATTAATAATAATTAATGTTTAAAGAGAACCTGTCACCTCTCCTGACATTTCTGTTTCAGTGACAGTAATATTACCAATCAGTGCTGCCAGAGTTGGACTTCTAGAAGGAATAATAGAGGAATGACACAAAATACAGTTATATGAAAATATGCTCTACAATTGCTATGACACGGGGAATGCAAGTTGTAAAACAGACATCAGGAGAGCTGACAGGTTCTCTTCAAATTCGAGCACTGGGGAGTCCTCCTGCCATCCCATATATTCTATGTATTAGAGGGGTTGTCACATCCCACACATTGATGGCATATAGCTAGAATATGCCATCAATGTCTGATAAGTGCAGGTCTGGCTCCTATCTCCACAACCGGGCCCCTGAAGTGAACGGAGAGCAGCTGCCAACCTCCATTCATCACTATGGGAGTCCTGAAAATAGCCAAGCATTGGTAGTTCCATATCGGTATATTGAGTGATGGCCGCTTTTGCGCCGTGTAGTCTCCATTCACCACAGTGGGACTTTCGAAAATAGCCAAGCACACTCTCTTGGCTATTTTCGGAACTTGCATAGTTATGAATGGAGAGCACGCTGTGCAGGCTTAGTGTGCTCTCCTTCACCTTAATGGGCCCTGGTCTGGAAGTAGGAGCTGGTCCCAGAGGTGGGACCTGCACGTATCTGAAATTGATAGCATATCCTAGCTATATGCCATCAATGTGTGGGATGTAACGACCCCTTGACGAACTTGCAAAATAAATACTCACTTGTTCTCCGTTCCTCTATTTCTTTTATTCTTGCTCCTGACTTTAGAAAGAAGTCGGCGAAATGATGTTGGTGAGTCACTCATACTATACCAGGCATCAGCAACCTTCGGCTCCCAGCTGTTGTGAAACTACAATTCCCAGCATGCTCCATTCATTTCTATGTAAGTTCTTAGAAGAGCAGAGCAACTATGCATGCTGGGAGTTGTAGTTTCACAACAGCTGGGAGCCAAAGGTTGCCTACCCCTGTACTATACTGACGTCCAATAGAAGCGGATCAGCTTTAAAGGGTTGTCTACTTTTTTACACTGGTGACTTACCCTTAAATATCAGATTGGTGGGGCCCCACTCCCGGCACCACCGCCAATCAACTATTTGAAGAGAATGCAATGCTCATACGAGCGCTGCCTTCTCTTCACTGTTTACCTGCTCGCCGTTGTAACTGCAGCGGAGAGCAGTGTAATTATTACTAAGCCGTCCATTCACTTCTATGGGATAGCTCTGTAGTATTCACTTGAACAGGAAGAAGCCATGCCTTTAAAGTAAATGGGGACGGCGGAGTTGTAATTACACCGCTTGCCCCTGTTGGCACAGAGCAGGTAAACAGTGAAGAGCTTGTATGAGCGCTGCGTTCCCTTCAAACAGCTGATCGGTGAGGTTGCTGGTAGTCAGCCCATCACCAATCTGATATTTACCTATCCTGAGATTAGGCCATCAATAGAAAAAAGTGGACAGCCCCTCTAAGAACAGCATAGGATGTGCACAGCTCTGATGTACTATTACTTCAGATGGCACAAACACATTTTGTGTTATGTGGCTAAAAGGAAACATCAACCAATATAGTGTACTCATACTTATGAGTCCACCGTTTTCATGAGGGGAACGCTCCCCTGCTGCTACCGTCTCCTCCTGCCCCTGTCGGCAGTGATTGATGTGTCAAGTGTGTACATACAGGTATACAGCAGCCTGTCAATCAATGTGAAGGGGAGTTCTCCCCTTATAAATACAGTGGACTCATAGTCATGTATCTGCTATATTGTTTGATATCTCCTAGTAGTCAGTGCTTGACGTCAGTTGTCATGACTGCTACTGGGATCCTCTTGTTTAAAGAATATCAAAGCATTTCAGCATAATACCATTATTAGAAACTCTCTTTTTAAGGCCCCATGCACATGACCTCATTTTTTGTGGATCGGATGCAGACTTATTCATTTTAAAGGGTCCGCAAAAGATGCAAACAGCACACATGTGAAGTCCCCCCCTCCCGGTTTGTGCGTTCCACTGGCCTGCAAAAAAGATAGAACGTTTCCTATTCTTGTCCATTTTGAGGACAAGGATAGGACATTTCTACAGGGGTAAAAGGAATAATGGAGTCATGCACATAGCCTTGATCCATGTTTTGCTGATCCGCAATTTGCGAACCGCAAAACGGATACTGTTGTGTACATGGAGTCTAAACGTGAGAAGGGGGTATTCTGATGATCCACAACTTCAATTATAGAGGACCTGGATAAATTACCAGCCCAAAACATTTAGGTTGATGCTTCATGTCAACTATGACAAAATTTATGTTGTTTGATAGGTAATTTGTAGGAAGAACGAACCCGAACTTTACTGGTTCGGCATCGGGGCAGTGGAGGAATCCCGTAATATATTCCATTATAACAGAATATAACGGAATTCTATGACGGAATGCAAAACGGAAGTCTTTAAGAGGCATTCCGTTTTGATCCGTCATAATAGAAGTCTATGGCAAAGCATAACGGATCCGTCTGGTTTCCATTATGCAGGATGAAAAACAAAGTCCTGCATAACGGAAACCAGACAGGATTCCTCCACTGCCCGAACACCGACTTTGACTTTTTTCTCTGATGGAAAAATTCCAGTGAGCCTGTCACCAGGAAATTTACTGATAAACCAGTTAGCTCAGTTGAATGTAATGATACCTTTTTTATTTAGTGATCCGTTGCTTTTTTCTGGTAAAAAACTATTTTTAACCCATATGCAAATTAGCATTTAAGTGCACTGAGTGCCGGTCCAAACCACTCTATGCACCCTTGCTCCTCCTACTTCCTTTGCTAGCCCCTCCCTCTCTTTATTTGATAGGGCCAGACGAGATGACTGTGCAGGAGTCTGTCTCTGTCAATAAAGAAGGGGAGGGAGGGGCTGGCAGAGGAAGTAGGAGGAACAAAGGTGCACAGACTGGCTTGGGTCTGCCCTCAGTGCACTTAACTGCTCACTTGCATATGGATTAAATGATATTTTCTCCTGAATAAAGGAACAGGTCACTAAGTGAAAGGTATCATTCCCTTCAGCTGAGCTAGTCCTACAAGCCATTGTGTCCAGTTTAACAATGGAGTTCCTGGTGACAGACTCCCTTTAAAGTCAAGACGCACCTCTTCAGTGCGGAAACTAAAGGTCTGTGATGGAGTCAAGGACTGCATTTTAGGTCCCTACGATATGTCAGTTAAGCACCACTGTTATAGCCTATAAATCAGTCTCTGGTCTGCCCAGCGTTTAGTCGTTGGAGTCATACTTCACCATACATTAATCGGGAATACCGTCACGTTTGGCTGGTGCCAGGTTTAAGGACCTTTTATTTACCGTTTTCAGGACATAAGAAGTGGTGGTATTCAAGCATGTGACACCCTCTTCATTACAGCAACCTCCGCATCTGTACACCGAGACACAGGGCGGCTTGAAGAATGTGCTGGTAGCTGTGCCGAGGTCCTTTCCCACATCCACGCAGGTTTCTCTGGGCATGCACTGCGTCTTCTGCCACTCCTCATCAATAGCTGCATTTAGATGAATAATGTTATCCATGATAGCTTAAACAGAGGTAATGCATAAAATAAATGTATCGAGAACATGTAGATTCAGATTTACTAATCCTGTAGACGGCGTAAACTTAGACCGGCTGTGTAGACCTGCACCAGATTTATCACAGGGGCTCAGGCTGGATGATAAATGTGGGGCAGGAATAAACACTTCACTGACTCTATACCGACTGTTGGCTGGCTTACATTGAGACAGTTTTTTACGCCAGAATTGCACCAAAATTATGGCGCATATGACCAGTAAATCTAGGCCATAGTTTTATAGAAGTTTCCGAATTTCTAAAAAGTTTCATGCTTTATTTAGCCTATAAAATGGTTATACAGGTTTATCATTATAGAAAATCTCACCAGAAATGAGATATTATTGATGTATATATATATTTTTTATTATAAGTTGACATTTCCTGTTGTCTGAAACTCACTTTTCAGCTTTGCTGTGTAGACTGGGATGACTCTGGATAAGAGTCATCTTATCATTAGAGGCAGGATGGTTTAATGGTTCAATGGTAGGTGACCTGTCTATCGTATTATTGGGCAGGAGAGTAAAACTATAAACTATCCACACAGGCTGATGGACCCTTGTGCGAGAGTTCAGCTTGGGCCCCCCTTCCCTCAGTGCTTTGGGGCAGAGGTGCACCTAGTTTTTCTGCTGCCTGAGGCAAAAATTGAAACGTCACCCCCATACCAAATTCTCAACCTAACCCCTTCTCTCCAGCCCTACTGTTAAAGACATACTTGAAAAACATTACATACAGCGCTACAAGACATTCAAGGTAATACAGTACTGAATACCTCTTACACCCAGTGTCGTCTCCTCTGATGTAGATGTTCTCTTTCCTCATCTTCTCGATTCAGACCAGACCACCATGATGATTTCTTTCAGCCATCTCTTTTCTCTGCAGAGTTTGACACACAGACATCTTAAGTTTCCTACTTTTCCATTATCCTCCCACCTTCTGAAAAGCCCATCCTGCCCCCTAGTACTGTGCTCCCCAATACTGTACTGTAGAAACAGACTCCCTAAAAATACACACAGTATTGACACACAGTGCCCTAAAAAATAGCAGGGCCCAGCAAATAATGCACAATGCTAATAGTGTAAACATGACATCCCCCCAAAATAATTGTGCTAAGCTGATACTGTGCCAGGGTTCCCCCACAGTAATAGTGCTCCCCAAAGTCCCACCAATAGAAATAATCTCCCAGAGGGCATAGTATTAACAGTGCCCCTGATTGTAATAATGCCCCCATTGTGGCCATACTATTAATCATGTTCCCCATAGCCCCTCAGTACTAATACTTTTGTGCCAGTACGAAAAATACCCCTTACATACCCCCTTACCCTTCAGATCAGACCCCCATATCAGATCATCAGACCCCCTATATCACACCTCAGATCAGACCCCTATATCACACCTCAAATCCGACCCTCATATTAGACCTCAAATTAGACCTCCATATCAGATCATCAGATCAGACCCCCATATCAGATCAGACTCTCATATCAGACCTCAAATCAGAACCCCATATCAGACTTTAAATCAGACCCCCTATCGATGAGACCCCCATCAGACCCCCCCCCCCCATATCAGACCTCCTTTAGACCTCCATATCAGATGCTTGGACCCTCAGACCCCCATATCAAACTTCAGATGAGACCCCCTGCCCATAGACCTCCTTTAGACTTCCATGTCAGACCCCCATATCAGATGAGACCCCCATTAAACCAACATTTTAGACCAACTCATCAGACCTCAGATCAGACTCCCCATATCAGACCTCAGATTAGACCCTCTTTAGAACTCCATGTCAGAATCCCACATCCGACCTCAGATCAGACCTTAAAATAAATACATTAACTTACCTCTTCTGCTCCACCGCTACTCTAGAGGTCCAACGGTCTCTCCTGCAGTCAGCGCTCCCTGGTCTTCTCTCTTCTCCGGGCCCTGACTGCGTACAACGTCAAGCCATAGTCATATATCCTGATGCTTAATGCAGTCAGGACAGTGCAGCTTGGCCAGGAGAATACCAGGGAGGAGGGGCGAGTACAGCGCTTCACTCACATCTTCGTGCGTCTCATGCATACTAGTGAGGGCTTGCTTCCATAAAAAAAGCGAAAAATATGGTAAATGGTGGTGCACCACTGGCAAGGGGGCCCTGCGGGCTCCCCTGGCCTAGGGGCCCAGTCACAATTGTGACCGCTGCGACCCCAATAGCTACTTCACTATAACCACACATAATAGGCTCTGTACATATACAAAAAAGTGAAACTCAACTCATATACGAGTAGATTCATTACATCCAGAGTTATCTATGTCAAGCATTAAAGCATTTATTTTAAATGTTGATTATGGCTTACAGCAAATGAAAACCCAAAAGTCAGTATCTTAGAAAATTAGAAGATTATGAAAAAGTTCAATATTGGAGACTCATGGTGTCACAGCTAATCAACAGAAAACACCTGCAAAGGTTTCCGAAAACTTTAAATGGTCGCTCAGTCTGGTTCAGTAGGCTACACAATCATGGGGAAGACTTGTCCACTTGTCATGGTCCTGACTGGGACAATAGGAGTGTGCATAGATAAAGCAAGACAACCCCTTTAAACTTGTTTTTATCAGAAAAAGGGCACCTGCTTAGGCTCCTAAGAACGCTTGGTGTATGGTCTACTTTGGCTCATATATTCTGAATATGAAACACTTAGTGGTATCTAAATTTAGGTCACATATGATGTAAAGACTTGGCAGCTTTAGCCATTTTATATACTTTTCATGCCTTTGGAATCACTACACAGAAATCTAAGGTCATATTTTCAGACCATATTTTCTCAATAAATATTTATTGATAATGATTAATTCTAATACTTTAGGAAACAAGCCAAAGTATGAGATTAAAGCAGTAATGTATATTATGGTCAGTTTTCCATGTAATGTGCTGCCTGAGCCAATATATGTGCATAATGCAAAATGTAATAGTTATAGAGTTTCTATGTTTTTTGTAAAGAAACCATAACTTAAAGGCTACAGTATGTATACCTTTGGGGGCAATTTTGTTTTTTATCATTGCATTGTATTCATTTTGAGCTAAGTCCTTTTGTAACGGTCGCGTACACCAGGGCTCGACAAATCCCAGGCGCCTGGGTATTTGTCAGCCCATTCTCTCAGGTGCCAGGGCGCAGGGCCGGCGCGTCCTATACGCGGACTAGAGCGCCAGCCCCCTTCATGCTGCAGCCGCCTGAGCGCTCTATATAGAGCCACAGGCGGCTGCAGCACTGCCCGGGCTGGCGCGTCCATAAGGGCGCACCTCCCGGGCGCAGCATGAAGAGAGGGACTGACAGGAGGGAACGCTCAGCGCTCCCTCCTGTCAGTCCCTCATCTAGCGTGGTCGAGCCCTGTATGGTCCGCCAGTACAGGGAGCATCTGTCTCCTGTACCCAGCCGGACTGACAAGAAGTGTGCACACAGTGTGCACTTCCTGTCAGTCCGCCCGAGTACAGGAAACTAAAGCTCCTGTACCCGTGGGACCATACAGAGCTCGGCCACGCTACACTAGAGGCAGGGAAGGGAGGGGAGAAAATGACAAGAGGGGGAAAGATAATTACAAGGGGGGAAAATGAATGACAAGGGGGGGCAGAAAGTGAATGACAAGGGGGAAAGTGAATGACAAGGGGGGGGGGGAGAAAGTGAATAAGTGAATGACAAGGGGGGAAAGTGAATGACAAGGGGGGGGAGAAAGTGAATGACAGGGGGGGGGGAGAAAGTGAATGACAAGGGGGGGGAGAAAGTGAATGACATGAAGGGAAAGTGAATGACAAGGGGGGGAGAAAGTGAATGACAAGGGGGGGAAAGATAATGACAAGAGGAGGAAAGAGAATGACAAGAGGGGGAAAGAGATTGACAAGAGGGGGAAAGAGATTGACAAGACGAGAGGGGGAAAGAGAATGACAAGGGGGAAAGAGAATGACAAGGGGGGAAAAGAGAATGACAAGAGGGGAAAGATAATGACAAGAGGGGGAAAGAGATTGACAAGAGGGGGAAAGAGATTGACAAGACGAGAGGGGGAAAGAGAATGACAAGGGGGGAAAGTGAATGACAAGGGGGGAAAGTGAATGACAAGGGGGGAAAGAGATTGACAAGACGAGAGGGGGAAAGTGAATGACAAGGGGGGAAAGTGAATGACAAGGGGGGAAAGTGAATGACAAGGGGGGAAAGAGAATGACAAGAGGGGGAAAGAGAATGACAAGGGGGAAAGTGAATGACAAGGGGGAAAAGTGAATGACAAGGGGGGAAAGTGAATGATAAGGGGGAGAGAATGACAAGGGGGGAAAGTGAATGCCAAGAGGGGGAAAGTGAATGACAAGGGGGGAAAGTGAATGACAAGAGGGGAAAAGAGATTGACAAGACGAGAGGGGGAAAGAGAATGACAAGGGGGGAAAGAGAATGACAAGGGGGGAAAGTGAATGACAAGGGGGGAAAGTGAATGATAAGGGGGTGGGGAGAGAATGACAAGAGGGAGAAAGAGCTGGGCGTTGTAGTGATGCGGAGACTGCAGAGGCTGAGCGCCACCTGGGGGTTGTAGTGCTCAGTAAAATGTCATGGTGCCCGCTGTGTTTGTGCCCTCCGGACCCCCCTGCCCTCTCCTCCGGACCCCCTGCCCTCCCCTCCGGACCCCTCTGCCCTCCCCTCCGGACCCCTCTGCCCTCTCCTCGGACCCCTCTGCCCTCCCCTCCGGACCCCTCTGCCCTCCCCTCCGGACCCTGTAATCCTTGTAAGGGTTTCCACATGTCATGGCGGCCGCAAGTGGCGATCACTTAGACGCTGGCAGCATCTGACGTGTCATATAACCAATTGAAGAGGGGGAGCATTATGGGGGGCCCTATATACTCGCACATTATGGGGGGCACTATGGAGAACAGGGGAAGGAACACTATGGGGGCCCTATGTACTGGCATGCATTATTGGGGGGCTCTATGGAGAAGTGGGGAGCACTATGGGGGCATCTATAGGGGGCTTTATGACGCGGCTCCACCTGGCTCCTAACTTTTTTAGCTGGCTCCTAGATTCAAAGGAAATTTGTCAAGCCCTGGCGTACACACACACACAGGGGAGGGAAGTGACCACTACGCTCAACCCTCACCCCTGGCCCTGCCTACTTGCCACGTAAGTCCTAATGACAGGGGACAACTGGACGGCAGTCCCTAACTTGGTATAAGTGCAGGGAGGATGGACAAGACACAAAACAGAACGGGAGTCAAATACCAGAAGAGCTATGAAGTACAAATGGAGCAAGCAGAGGATGTCAGGGGAAGCCGGGGTCAGAATACCAGGAGAGTCACGAAGTACCAAAGCAGTCAGCAGAGGATCGTCAGGAGGAACCCGGGGTCAGAATACTGTGAGTGCAGCGAAGTACCAAAGGAGCATTCAGAGGATCGTCAGATAACAGCAGTAAGTAATAAGCCGGGTAAAACACAAATAGCATGTGGAACCTTAATAGCAGGCAACCTGTGGCCAGCAGGCTGCCTGTTAAATAGTCAGGACCTGGAGTCATGTGACATGGCCAGCGTCACATGACTCACCACCAGACTCAGCACCCGAGCGCCGAGTGATAAGCTGACCCCTGCTGTTACCATGGAGACGAGGATGCATAGTGGGTTCTTGCTTGGATCCCGGAGCAGGGTGTTGGCGGCACTCAATAGGATGTGTGTGTCGCCGGCCCACTGTTACACCTTTTTTCTGTACATAGCTGAGATGCTTTAGGAGCACCCTTTGGATTTTTGGTCTTTTCCGTCAGACCAGGAGCAGACAGACTCCTTATCTCTGACCTGCTCCCTAAATGTGACTTAAATAACTGTTTATGACCTCTCAGTAGTTTAGAGATAAGGATTATTAGATGACCGGCACAAAGTGAAAGTACCATCACACAGCTAGAAGAACAGTTAACCTGGCTGAATATTTTTAATAAAGGCCAATTGAAAAAAAAAATTGGGCCAAAAATTGTAACATACAATCATAACAAAAATGCCTCTGAAAGTGTACATAGCCTTTAACTAAGCACTAACATGGTTCTAGATTGAAAATACATTGGGAATGGGGGTTATTTGTATGCATCTTATCAGGGTTGTATTAAATTTACATACAGCCCTTATGTTGAGTTTTATGTTAGCTTTTCTTCTCGCACTGCCCTAGCTTTCTATCTAAATACCTGGGCCAAGGCAGAGTGCCACCTCCTCCATCGAGCACCCAGGACACATGCCCCACTAGCAGTCCCCTATCTACAATCCTCTCTATGGAAACACATTTGAGAGGTGTGCATTTACATATAAGCAATGAGACTGATTTTTCTATGTTTTTGTGCCTTTTCTGTAGTGTGATACATGGAAGAACATAGGCTTGTGTACCATTTTTTCAACGTGAACAACTATATTGAAAAAAATTGGCTTCAGAGTTGCCTGGAGCATTACTCATTTACTGAAAAATTTCCGATTCAATGCTATGTTTTTTTTTTCTGCACCGCATTCATCAGCAGGACATGGTTGAATAGCCATGTTTAGGAATTATGTTTCAACTGCATAAAGAGAATGCGGTGGAACCGTAGAAGCAACGTCGGCGTGTAAAATACTTTGAGCCTAGAGGCTCCTGAGGGGACAGGAGTTACAGGGGTTTTCCTGAGATTTAAACACAAAATAGGTAGTGTTTGATCAGTGAGGGTCTTGCTCCTGAGACCCTTCTCAATCTCGAGAATGGTGGTCCCATGTCCCTGCTTGTGAATGGAGCTGTGGTCCAACCTGGCGTGCTGCCTCTTCGTTGATTTTTATTGGACTGCCAAGCATTTACTCTTCCCTCCACATGGCTAGGCCCAGATGCATGCTAACTTCCATGGCTACAAGGGGATACGTTGGTGGACTCATTTGGTTGCTGCTTATGTTCGGCGTAAATAAATTATCAAGCAAGCTGAAATGCTACCACAGTCAAGAGGGGTCCATATATGTAATGCTACTTTCATATCTGCACTTTTGTTGTCTGGTTTTGAGATCTAGCATGGAATATCAAAACCAAAGCAAAATGCTTCCGTTATTATAATACAACCGGCTGCCTCTGTTCTAAATGGATCCCGGAAGAAACAGGATCCGGCACTAAAACCATTGTAAGTCAATGAGCGCCAGATCCGTTTTTTTTTTTGTGTCCGAAAAAAACAGATCCGGCACCATTGACTTACATGGTTTCCGACTTCTTCAGTTTCCCATGCTGCACACAAAAACGCTGCATGCATTCTGCTGTACTCCATTCCGGTTTGTTCAGTTTTGTCCCTATTGACAATGAATGGGGACAAAACTGAAGCGTTGAGACCGGATCTGAAAAACGGACAGCACAACACAGATGTGAAAGTAGCCTAAGAATTTTGGGCATCTCTGCTAAAATTTACTTGTTCAGTTGACTTTTATCTGATGTGTATGGTCAGCTTTTGGGTTCATGCACACATTTATATAACATCCCTACTATTTCTCTGTATGTATCCGATTTCAATCATGGCATGTGCCATCAAACACCATTAGAAGAATTTTCCATTCCCCTACTGACAGTTTTTCTGGCATAAAAAGTCCCAAAGCTCCAAGCTAATTTGCTTTCGATTTTGGCACAATTTATGGCAAAATCTACCTGAACTAAAAATTGTTAAATCTGGACCAATTCTTTGATACATCAAGAGTATTCCCTAACATATACCTCTGACAAAAGCCTTTGAAGGTCGATCTTGTACAGGCATAAGAGAGACACGTTGACCCTTGTCTCCCATTTTAAAAATAAGGATACCACGTGGTATACATTTTAACTGTGTCCCTCTTTATTGGAAAGCTCAGCAGATTACACTTTCCAATGTAATTAAAAAAAATGTTATGCCGACATACTGGTCCAGTGTATGCCAAAACTACACTCTATTGATAGATTGAGAATTTGTACTGAAAAAAACAGGGTCTGAACAGACCCCAAGCCCAGATTGTAAAACTCGTGGCACTTGACTGCATGATTATTAACAAGGCACTGAAAACAGATAAGGACATCGCTAAGAAACATTTGGAAGCCCTGTTCAGTTTTGCACTGGTTGTATTCCTTAAACATGGGAGTCATCCCAGCTAGAAAGGCCATTTAAAGTTAAAGCAAATAAAACAGATGCAAAATAAATGACTGGAAACAAATCCAAAAGAGCCAACATAAACATCTAAAGATGTAGGAGAAACGTAATGAGCATCCCCACTGATAGAGGCTCCAGTTTTATGAAGTGTGGTATGATAAACTTCTCTAGAGCCAGGCTTTAATAATTCTTCCTGATGTGAAATCGTCTCTCCATGCCAGTACCTAATATACAGGGTCACCATTGTATGCCAACGTATTAAAAATCTCTCTTAATGCTGACGAAATGTTGAGGAAAAGCCAAGGAAAAGAACTGCTTTTGAAATGTTTTACTCTCACAATTACATAAATCTATCTTTATGAAATACCATGACATCTATGTAGCTAGACTAAAATTATCATTTAAAGGGGTGTTCTGGTTGTTAAATGTTGTTTTAGCCCCAAATTTTTCATTTTCACAAGGGATAATAGTAGAAAAAGCACCCCACCCAATTTTTTTTTGAAGATATGACAACACCCCATTTGCGACTGTACACTGTATGGGCACACTGCAGGGCTTAGAAGGGAAGGAGCGCCATTTGGTTTTGGAGGGCAGATTTTGCTGGAATGATTTTCCGGTGCCATGTCACATTTGAAGATGACCTTAGGTATGCCTACAGTGAAAACCCTCAATAAGTGAGCTCATTTTAGAAATATACCCCTCAAGTTGTGTATCAAAGGGTAGAGTGAGCATTTTAACACTACAAGCCATCGAGACACACTATGCCCCTTAAAATTGTTAGGCGTGTTCTACTGGGTGAAGAAATGCCATAAATTTGTTGGATCATGTGATATTTAGTTTAGATCTATTCGTTATGGGCGTGATAATACCAAATTCTTTCAGTAGTAAATTGTTTTATGGGGGAAGGGGAGCTTTTTTTTACTTGAAACTTTTATTTCTTTAAACACTTTTTAATTTTGTTTTACTTTTTATTTTTGTCCCACTAGTGGACTTTAGAATTTGAGGGTCTGAACGCTGGTAGAATGCAGTACAATACATCTTGTACTACATCTTAACTGTCAGTTTCACACTTACAGTTTGCGTAGGGGCTGGGCCTCATAGGCTTCCGTAGCTGGCAGACCCTAAGGCTTCCGACTGCGATAGCAACCAATGGCACCCCACAATCGCATCATGGGGAGCTAATGGGCTGAGAATAGGAGCCTCTCTCTCTATAAACCACTTGCAGTGGTCAGCATTAGCCTTCGCATCTAAGGGGTGAAACTGCCAGCATCTGAGTTATCTCTGCAGCTGTCAGTAACAGCCAGGTTCGTGCCCTGATCAAGCAAGCACCGCCTCTGTGCCTGCTCAACCAGAGTGCTGTGCGTTTTAGGAACTCAATTCCCATTGCAGAAATTTGCAGAGCGGAACAGCCGACCCCTAATAGAACAGTCCTTGTCCGTAATGCGGAAAATAATATGACATGTTCTATATTATTGCAGAACGTCCATGCGGATATACAGACATGGAATGCACACCTAGTTATTTCCGTTTTTTGTGGTCCCATTGAAGTGAATGGTTCTTGCATATGGGCTGCAAAAAAAACAGAATGGACATGGAAACAAAATACATTTGTGTGCATGAGCCCTAAGTAATATGGTCACTCTGTGTATAAGGAACTAGACTGTTCTATATTTATTTCACATTGACTTCAGCAGCTCTCCCAGACTAACAGACCTAACCCAAGCTGCTCTATTTCTAACAGATGATGCCTCTCTACATGTTATCTGCAGTTAGAATCGTTCCCATGGCCGTGTAGACTGCGCACATTGCGGTTCTCACGCTGTTGACAGACAATTAGCGGTTGCCGTCCAAGATGTGGTCTCAGCTAGATTTGTGCACATTTTAATAGATGGCATTTCTTGTGTGTCAACCATCAGAGAACACCACTTATCAGTCTGCAGACATTCTTCTGGTCAGATCATTAAAATCTCCTTTAATGTCGCTTCCCCCAAATATAACTCAGAAAAAAAAAAGAATCTACATGAAAGGATATGACCACCAATGTCCTCAAACATTATAAAGGAATTCAATCAAACATGAAGAGTATTGATCTATACGCCTACACATTCTCCACATATTGTGTGTCTGATTTCTTAGGTTGTTAAGGGCCCATTCACACAACCATGAAGGCTCCGTGCCCGTATTGTGGACCCAAACTCATTGACTTGAATGGGTCTACGATCCGCAAGATACGGCCAAAGATAGGACATTTGCAGAATGGAGGCACGAATCAGAAGTACTTCTGTGAGTTTCAGGTCCGTGCCTCCACGATAAAATAATAAAGAGAAACGGTGATGTGAACGAGCCCTAAGTTGGAAGAACCTGTGTAAATGATAAAAGTCACAATGTGTATCATGCTAAGGCTTACGGTTGTTCTATAGTTTATTGAGCTGAGTTTGGGTCTACCACTATATTGCCCTGTATTTTCATATTGATACCATTGGTTACAATAATTGAAAAGGTTACTGTCTCTGTAGGTTTTGTTTATCCTTATACAAGCATAAAAAATATTTGCTAATGTGTAACTTTGCATTATGCGATAATTGAAGGCAGTTTTTTATGATTTTTTAATCATTATTTTCAATTGGTTTTCATTAAAAATTTGTAGCAGTTTTGGTCCTACAGGGTTAAAGGGGTTGTACAGGAATTTTATATTGATGACCTATCCCCAGGATCGGTCATCAATATCAGATCGGCAGGGGTCCGACACTCCCGCTGATCAGGTATTTGACGAGTAAGCGACACTCAGAGATAAGGGCTATACATCCAGCTGTCAGTCAAACTATAAGCAATATACTCTGCGATCCTGTAGACCAAAACTGTTGCACATTTGAGGGAGAGATCAAAAGCCAGAACCAGTAAAGAGACTGGAGATGGTACTCGGACAACCTCAGACTCCGTGCATATAGGCACTTTAGCTAAATTGAAGTCACAAATCTGGCCTAATGGAGATAAGCTAAAAAGCCAGGGACCAAAAGTGGAGGAAAATAAAAAGCAGGTAAGAACCACTTATAGGTGAGTTATATAGCATTTTTGAGGTCTTGATTGGACATTACATAGTAATGGGCAATCCTCTGAATTAATTTTTATGTTAGTGATATACAATACACGGTATGATGTACCTTTTAGTATTTCAATGTCATAGAATGCTGCAGCAAATCTGGTTGAGCGGTGGGGCCCTGACCTGGTGTCAGTGCTGATGTAGGACTTAAGTTTTGACCGACATCTCCATAACTTCAACTCTCTGGGATGAGTGATGCGTAGCAGCTCTTCAAGGTTTGCAGCCGATCTGATCCTCTGTTCTAACTCACTCTGCGTCACTCCCTACGAGGAACAACATATTTATACGTCAGGTATTGGTACCCATCAGCAATGGTCAATCATTGATATGCTTTAAAGGTTGTGGTAGTCCACACATATTATTAATAAGGTCCCACTACAGTCAAACACTGAGTGACAAAAAATTCCAGTGACACAAAAATGTAATTTACTTTACTTTAATTTACAGCAAATTCTTTCCATAAATCCCTTTTTCATAGCATATTTCCAGGAACACATTCCAAAATATACAGGGCATCTGGTCCACTTTAACATTCTAGGGCGTCTGATGCTCTCCTTGTGAAAATATGTGTACTGATAAACAACAGGAATAGCCTTACACAATAGTCTTCCAGAAATAGTTTCATGCTGGAGGTTAGTCAGTCGGCACTTGCATGTAAGATTCTATACAGTCGGTGTAATTTACAGCCAGTAAAGAGGGGGAGAAGGTGAACATGTATTAAAGGGGCCATCTGATTAAAGCAAGTATTGTCCCATTAAGATAATTTATCTTCTAGCCATAGAATAGGGAATAAGTGTCTGATCTGCGGGTTCCAACTGCTGGAACGAGAATGGAGCTCCGTACTGCCGCTCCATTCTACTCTTTAAGGCTGTCATATATCGGAGCTCTAGTACTCAGCTATTTCTAGCAGTCCCTTAGAGTTGAATAGAACAGTAGACTGCCACGCAGGACCGGCTCCAGGTTCATGTGGGCCCTTGGGCGATAAAGTCTCAGTGGGCCCCCTTGTGGCATTTTGCACGGCGCTTACAGCAACGAAACTGCATGTATTATAGATTAAATACCTTACACAGAGCATGCTACAGAGCGAATATATGTGAATCAGTCCTTATGTGACTACTTTTATTTTCTACCCAGTATTTCAGTCCCTCAGGTCTACTCACGGATATGTGCCCCCTCACAGTTGATATGCCACGATATGCGCCCCCTCAAGTACATTTGCCAAGATATGTGCCCCCTTCACAGTAGATATCCCAGAATATGTGCCCCCTCACAGTAAATATGCCAAGATATGTGCCCCCCCCACAGTACATATGCCAAGATATGTGCCCCCTCACAGTTGATATGCCAAGATGTATGCCCCCTTCACAGTAGATCTGCCAAGATATGTGCCCTCTTATGGTGGATATGCTAAGATATGTGCCCGGTGCCCCCTTCACAGTTATGCTCAGATGTCCCCCTTTCACAGGAAGTGAAAAAAACAAACAATAAATCCTCCTGGCCTCAATCATCTGGCTCCTCCCATGATCTGCGCTCCCCATCAGCAGCAGCAGGATACTGTGACACATGGCGCTGCTGTGTTGGAGCAGCAGAGGCTGATTCCCAGCCTGCCCCGCTCCTCCTCCTACACAGATCAGCAGGACAATGTGTGAGGACATTGTGCTGCTGCTCCTGTACAGCGCTGGCGGCTCAAAAGTGGAGCGGGGAGCAAATAGTTCCCTGCTTCAGTGGTGGGCCTACGGTGTTTGGCACCCGGGGTGGGTCCTTTCTCTCCCCCTCCCCCCCAAGACTTAAAAAAAAATTGTACCCCCCTCACAGTAGTATTGCCCTCATTGTACAACCTTCACAGTAGTTTTATACAGAAGTGTGTTCCCTCACAGTAGTTTTGCCTCCATTGTGCCCTCTCACAGTAGTTATGCTCTCTCTCTGTGCACCCTTCACAGTAATAATCCCCAATGTGCCCCCTTCACAGTAATAATCCTTAGTGTGACCTTCATTGAAGTAATGCCCTCTGGTTCTGTGCCCCCTCCATAGTAAAAATGCCCATTGTGCGCCCTTCACATTAGTAACGCCCTCTGTGCCCCCTCCAGAGTAGTAATGCCCTCTGTGCCCCCTCCATAGTAGAAATGCCCTCTGTGCCACCTCCATAGTAATAAAGACCTCTGTGCCCCCTCCATAGTAATAAAGTCCTCTGTGCCACCTCCATAGTAATAAAGTTCTCTGTGCCCCCTCCATAGTAATAAAGACCTCTGTGCCCCCTCCATAGTAATAAAGACCTCTCTGCCCCTCCATAGTAATAAAGTCCTCTGTGAACCTGTCACGACTGTGACTGATCCAGATAGGTCTGGGAAGAGAAGGTCGCAGCGACTTGCTACTCGCGATAGCTTGTGAGTTTGCTTCATGGTTCAGGGTATGTCATCCAGGTTTTGCCTTGTGAACCTTTTTGTCCTGACTGTGGGAGTTTGTAGGCATTCTTCTCAGGTGAGTGCTGTCTGCCACTCCCAGCTACTATATTAGTTTCAGTTTCACTTGCAGTCATTGCCAGATATAGTCCTTACTTCCAGTGCTATTCTGACCTTTGAAGGAGATCGTTTAACGGTATTGCTGTGGAGCTCGTGTCTGGCGTGGACTGTCGTTGTTGGGATCATCTTCTCTGCTCGTGACTGGATAAGTCTATCTCTGCTGGAGATTGTTTGTTTGTTGCTGTCTTCCCCTGTTGTTCTCCTAGACATGAGTGATGGTGACTAGTGCTCCCATCTGCCTTTCCCCAGTCTAGTCTTCTAAGGGTCACTCAGGGTTTAGGCATCCTGCTCGCCGCACGGGTTCACACCCCGTCTAGGGTATCAGGGCAGACAGATGCCAGCGTAGGGTTTGTCAGGGGTGGCCGTTCTATTTCCCATCCGTAGATAAGGGTCCCCCTTCCCCTCCGTCTGGTGCGACACGACTGCTGCTGGGATAGCAGTCGTGACAGAACCCTATGTATTTAAAAAAAAAAAAAAACACAGTAATTACTCACCTTGTCCCATTCCTGAAGCTCACAGTCCTCTCTTCCCTGCAGGTACAGATCACTCTGTGGCACTGTGTGGGTGGAGCCTATGCAGATTACCTGCCTGAAGGCTCTGCCCACACAGGCCGGCAGCGGGATCTGTGTCTGCAGGCTTTATGGTGGAGCGGGGAGAAGTCTTCCTGCTTCACCATTCAGAGCGCGGCTGGCCTAAAGAAGGAGAGGAGCGTGGGGAGCTGAGCGGTGAGTGACCGGACCGCAGCTCCCTGCGCTTCAGCAATTAGCGCTTCCATCAATACTAATTGCTTCTGGACTCTGGCAGCTGTGCTGTGGGCCCCCGCAGGAGCTGTGGGCCCCGACACTTGCCCTGGTATGCCGGGTGCTGACGGAGGGAGGAGCATGTGCTCCTGTTCTCCTGATCAGATGATGTCCCAAAGGTCAGAGCCCTGCTGATAAGACACTTATCCCCTATCCGTTTATCCGATAGGGTATCCGACAAGCTTTCTATTAATCAATTCTTAAAGGCTATGTACACCTTTGAAGGCAATTTTTGTTTATGATTGCATTTTACTCATTTTTGGCTAAAAATCATATTTTCAATTGGACTTTATTAAAAATATTGAGCCATTCTGTCACAAAGTGTAACTGTTTTTCTAACTGTGTGACTGGTACTTTCACTTTGTGCTGGTCATCTAATAACCCTTATCTCTAAACTACTAAGAGGTCATAAACACGTATTTAAGCCACATTCTTATCAGTAAGATAAGAACTGAGCTATAGTGAGTGTTTACAATGTCAGAGAGCAGAGATAAGGAGCCCATCTTCTCCCCAGATGACGGAAAAGACATAAAATCCACTGGCTGCTACTAGAGCATCTCAGCTCTGTACAGAATAAAGGATTCTGTATTTTTATTAAAGACCAACTGAAAAAAATGAGTACAATGCAATAATAAAGCCTTTAAGGAAAAGGGAAGTTGTTATCTGCTGGCTGTAACAGCTGCTTGGAGATTGTCATACAGAGTAAGAACCGCCCCCGAGCAGTCGTATGAGAAGTCTCAGCCCTGTCTCTGTCCTCCAGTTGTTATGCCACAGCTAGCAATGGGCCTCCTTTCCTCCACGGGCCCCTTACCAGTTACCTACCCTGCTTCCATGGTAGGTACAGCACAGTGCCTGAAATATGTTTTTTTTTTTTTGGATTAAATCTTAATATTCAACATTCTCTTTCATTCTGACTATATTATTAGTTTACATGTTTGAACCCTTGGACTATATAAAAGTACATAGTGCATAGGGTGATGGGCACAAACTAAACCAACAAAATCTTACTCATTTTATTGCGATATTCGGAGCTGCATGCTAGCACATTATTCAGTATTAAAGTGACTTATGTAATTACCCAATGAGGCAGATTTACTACTGAAAATGCAGCAATTTTTGTTACAATTTGTAACAAACAAAAAAAACTGGCATACATGCTTTGCACCTCATTTATCAACCCCTTACTGCTTCATCCAACAAGGGGGTGTGGGTTTGTGGGAAAGGGACATAGCTAAAAGGTTATCCCGTGAGTAATGTAAAAAATGAAAATCAGATATCATACAGTACATGGCAATCTCTTTCTAACAAAGCTAGAACTAGCCCTGTACCTCACATGGATCCAGAGATCTCACCATTCATTGCTCATGTTCCTCTGCTAGATTCATTTCAAGCTGGCAGCTCAGGGGACATTCACTTTCTTAGGGGTGTGTCCTTTCTGCTGTAGCTGGTGGCAGTTGAAGGATGGGCAAACAGCAGGTGTTGCTATACAAATAGATTTCAGTAATTAACTCAATGGCTATATTATATTTTTAATTACATGCAATTATAAAATCATTCAGACTCAGGTGCTGGTTCGAAAAATGCAGAATATTTTTCATAGACTAACCCCTTTAAGTGTCCCTCCATGTGCCAAAAATGTTGGTGGAAAAAACACCACCCTTCTGAAACTAGAATATACTTTTTGTGCACAGACATTTTTTTTTTTTGTGCACAGATTTTTTTGGGCTTAAGTACAGTTTTGATGCACAGACAGAATTCTGTTGTAAGATTTAACATTCTCCTAATTTATAAAGGTTCAAGCTCCAGAATAGAAAATGTGTCTAAAATTATAAATACGATTCATATTCTTAGACTGCAAAGTGTAATTATTAGTAAATCTGCCCCAGTAAGTAGTTGGACAGTGTGGTAAGGTGCAGGGTGCCGTCGTGGATGGCAGGTATGTGTCACCGAGGTTCATAGCCTCGGTGAGGTAAGAGCCCGTTTTTATTGATGTCAGCAGCAGCTAGTGCTACTGACAGAGTTTAAATAGCATGGCTGCAAAGCCGATCCGGGCCGGCTCTTACCGGGAGCAGCTAAAGTGTAGGGTGGGTGGCTGCTCCCCACGACCCAGTCCTGGTTTTGGGCTGGGTTTAAAAGCTCAGCCAGCTCAGCAGCTGGAAGTGGTGATTATCCTGGAGCTGCTAACAGGGCTCTGGAGTTCTCTGTCCTGGAGGAAAGAGCTCAGCAAGGAGGTGTTTTGTTCCTGGCTACCTGAAGCTGGATTCTCCTGCGGCTGGGCCGACAGCGTGGTGCGAACCTGCACCTACACCTCCCAGGTGACTGAACCTGTGTTGGCCTGTTTTTGCTTTGCCACGTTATTTCCGTTGTGTGTGAACTGTCACCAAAGAGACTGTTTTTTTCATTTATGGTGTGCAAGTGTGAATAAAACACTGTTTGTTGCACAATCTGGACTCCTTGTTTTGCCTCTAAACTGCACCCGCACCGCTGTCTACCAGAGCGACTCCCACATTTGGTGTCGGATGCGGGCATGCGCAGTGAGGCTGGCGTGAACGCCGAAGTTTTGTTTTTCTAAAGTGCATGGAATATATTAAGCCAGCAAAGCTGCAAGCAGGAGTTTCTGGCAACATGGAGGCTGCTGTGAAGGCTCTCATAGAGGCTAACGTGCAGCAGCGGGAGACCAACCAACTACTGCTACAACATGTGATGGCGTTACAGGCGGCAGGAGCGTCCCACCACGTCCATGATGCCCGGAAAGCGGTCCGTGCGGCGATCCCAAAAATGACCCCCGCAGACGACGTTGATACGTACCTGGCGGTTTTTGAGAAGGTCGCCGTGAGAGAAAAGTTACCCCGTGACCAGTGGGCCGTGGTGGTTGCTCCGTTCCTGGCATCCGGACCCCAGCAAGTTTTTTTTGATTTGGCAGACGACCAGGCTGCTGACTATTCCACGGTGAAGGGGGAGATCCTGGCCAGACTGGGGGTAAACGTGTTGGTCCGGGCTCAGCGGGTCCACCAGTGGGACTTCAAAGTGGCTGAACCCGCCAGGCCGCAGTACTATGAGTTGCTGCACAGGTTGCAAAAATGGCTGCAGCCTGAGGTTCTAAGTCCGACTGCTATGCTGGACCGTCTGCTGGCTGACATGTTCTGGAGGGCCTTGCCTTACCCCCTTCAACACTGGATCGGCCAGGTATCCCCACCGATGCCCTTGAGATGGTCGACCTGGTGGAGCGATATGAGGCCACCAGAAACCTGCAGGGGGTTCTTTTGGGAGGGGGCCAGTCAAACCCCGGAAATCTCCACCCCAGTCCCGGCGGCCGGCCAAACCCGCCCGGGATGTACCTCTTGCAGATCCGTCCCCAGTGGTCTGTTGGCAGTGTCGGGAGCCTGGACACATAAGGGCCAACTGTCCACAGTGGGGGAACCCATGGAGACTAATTATGGGTACCGGGCTTCCATGTATGCCCGGAGACTGTGTGCGACCGGCATCCCCGGGACAATAGACAATCGTCATCTGTGCCAGGTGCAAGTCGGGGATAACCTGGCAGTGGCGCTGTTGGACTCAGGAGCCTGGTAACCCTGGTAAGTGCTGCCCTGGTACAGCCCACCCAGTATACGGGCCGGACAGTGGGTGTGGTGTGCATACACGGAGACTTAAAGGACTATCCCACTGCTGTAATGTCTCTGTCCACGGCGGTCGGCACCTGGACTTGTGAAGTGGCGATCTCCACAAAGCTGCCCTATGAACTAATAATTGGGAGAGACTTCCTGGTTTTCCGTCACTGTGGCCTGAGATGAAAGTGACTAATAGCCCTGAGACAGGGTAACCCTAGCAGAGTGGCCTGATACCCCTGGAAGGCCAGAACCCTGGGAGCCCGAGTCTGAAGGGCCAGCGGTAGGGGTGACCACTGCTGCAGCGGTAGTGGGGGAGACAACCCCACTGGAGTGTAATGGTGGGAGACACGGAGGACTTGCCACCGGGACCTGAGTTGGCAGACCTCAATGTCTCCGGGAAAATTTTGGGACCGCACAACACCGGGACCAAACCCTAACCAGGGCCTGGGAGAATGTGCTGGAAATTGATGGTAAACCCCAGAAACCAGGGGCTGAATTAATGTTCCCACGATTTATTGTTCTGCAGGATATGTTGTATCGGGTGAACCAAATCCGAGGTGAACCTGTTGAACAGTTGGTGGTGCCCACAGCGTATCGCAAGCTTGTCATGGAGCTTGCCCACCAACATGTTCTTGGGGGACACCTGGGGTGGCAGAAAACCCAGGACCGCATACTGCAGCGGTTTTATTGGCCCAGTGTGTTCAAGGAAGTAGAAAATTATTGTAAGTCCTGTCCAACCTGTCAGGTAACTAGCCCCCAGCCACATTTCCGTAGTCCTCTGGTACCTCTGCCAATTATTGAAGTACCGTTTGAGCGAATTGCTATGGATTTAATTGGGCCTGTACCAAAGTCTGCTAGGGGCCACCAACACATTCTGGTAGTTCTCGACTATGCCACTCGGTATCCGGAGGCGGTGCCTCTGCGACATACCTCAGCTAAGCTCATTGCCAAAGAGTTAATGGAGATGTTTTCCCGTGTGGGCCTGCCAAAAGAGGTTCTGACAGACCAAGGGACCCCTTTTATGTCCAAAGTAATGAAGGAACTGTGTAAATTGTTGCGTATAAAGCAGTTACGGACGTCCGTTTACCATCCGCAAACAGACGGTCTTGTTGAGAGGTTTAACCAAACTCTAAAAAATATGTTAAAAAGGGTGGTGTCTAGAGATGGGAAGGACTGGGACCTGCTTCTGCCCTATCTCATGTTCGCAGTGCGAGAGGTACCCCAGGCCTCTACTGGGTTCTCGCCTTCGAACTGCTTTATGGCAGACACCCTCGGGGCCTGTTGGATATCGCCAAGGAAGCATGGGAACAACAGCCTGTCCCCACAAAAGTGTCATTGAGTATGTCGCCCAGATGCAGGAACGGATGGAAAGGGTGTTGCCCTTGGTCCGGGAGCATATGGAGGCAGCGCAACAAGCCCAGAGTAGGGTGTACAACCGTCAGGCTCGGGTACGGGACTTCAATCCGGGAGATCGGGTTTTGGTTCTGGTACCCACCCTTGACAGCAAATTCCTAGCTAGGTGGCAGGGCCCCTATGAGGTGATCGAGAAGGTAGGGGAAGTGAATTACAAGGTACACCAGCCAGGCGGCGCAAGCCGGAGCAGGTGTACCACGTGAATTTACTTAAGCCGTGGAAAGATAGAGACGCGGCCGACGGCCACAGGCCCCGGCCAGGGCTTCTAGGTGAAAAGGGTCCAGCCCCACAGTTCGAGGCCTGTGAAGCCGTAACCACGGTAAAAATTGCAGACAGCCTGTCTTCCAAACAAGTTCAGGAAGTCAGGAGTTCCTCAGTCGGAACACGGATGTGTTCTCGACCTCCCTGGCCGCACGTCTCTCATCCGACATGACATCGTCACTGAGCCTCAGGCCAAGGTCCGGTTAAAACCATACCGGGTACCCGAGGCTCGGCGGCGGGCCATCGCGGAGGAAGTGCAGTTAATGTTGAAGCTCGATGTCATTGAGGAGTCGAAAAGTGAGTGGGCCAGTCCCATAGTCCTAATACCTAAGCCGGATGGGACGCTGCGGTTCTGCAACGACTTTCGCAAGTTAAATGAAGTATCCAAGTTTGACGCGTATCCCATGCCCCGAGTAGACGAGCTTGTTGAAAATTTAGGACAAGCCCGTTATTTTTCTGTGCTGGACCTCACTAAAGGGTACTGGCAGGTACCCTTAACGGAGGCGGCTAAGGAAAAACCGCGCTTGTTACCTCGCAGGGCCTGTATCACTACAAGGTGTTACCCTTGGCCTGCATGGCGCCCCGCCACTTTCCAGAGGTTAATGGACATAGTGCTGCGACCACATCGCCGGTACGCCTCGGCCTACTTAGATGATGTAGTCATCCACAGCACCGACTGGGAAAGCCATTTACCCAAGGTGCAGGCGGTAGTGGATGCCCTGAGGAAAGCTGGACTAACCGCCAATCCAAAAAAGTGTGCGATTGGGTTGGAAGAGACCAAATATCTGGGATATGTAATCGGGCGGGAGTCATCAAACCTCAGGTAACTAAGGTAGAGGCCATTCGTAGCTGGCCCCGACCGGTCACCACCAGGCAGGTAAAGTCGTTCCTGGGGATTGTAGGATACTACATGAGGTTTGTGCCCCACTTTGCCACAATAGCAGCGCCATTGACAGACCTGTTGAAGGGGCGAAAGTCTGGGAGGGTTAGCTGGAGTGAGAAGGCGGAGGAGGCTTTCTCCGCGTTGAAGTCGGCCCTGTGTGGGTCCCCGGTTTTGGTGACACCCGACTTCAACAAGGAGTTTGTCGTACAGACCGACGCCTCGGAGGTAGGCCTCGGTGCGGTACTGTCGCAGGAGGTCAACGGGGAAGAACATCCCGTTGTCTTCCTGAGCCGTAAGCTCAGTCCCGCTGAGTCCAGATATAGTATAGTGGAGAGGGAGTGCCTGGCTATCAAGTGGGCACTCGAATCTCTCCGCTACTACCTGTTAGGGAGGAGGTTCCGCCTGGTGACCGACCATTCCCCTCAAATGGATGAGTCAGGCCAAGGAGAGGAATGCTCGGTCACCAGGTGGTTCCTATCCCTTCAAAATTTCAAGTTCTCCGTGGAACATAGGGCAGGTCGCTTGCAGGGAAATGCAGATGCCCTTTCCCGCGTCCACTGCCTCACATGTGTCCACCCCTCAGGGCTGAACAAAGGGGGGTGTGGTAAGGTGCAGGGTGCCGTCGTGGATGGCAGGTATGTGTCACCGAGGTTCATAGCCTCGGTGAGGTAAGAGCCCGTTTTTATTGATGTCAGCAGCAGCTAGTGCTACTGACAGAGTTTAAATAGCATGGCTGCAAAGCCGATCCGGGCCGGCTCTTACCGGGAGCAGCTAAAGTGTAGGGTGGGTGGCTGCTCCCCACGACCCAGTCCTGGTTTTGGGCTGGGTTTAAAAGCTCAGCCAGCTCAGCAGCTGGAAGTGGTGATTATCCTGGAGCTGCTAACAGGGCTCTGGAGTTCTCTGTCCTGGAGGAAAGAGCTCAGCAAGGAGGTGTTTTGTTCCTGGCTACCTGAAGCTGGATTCTCCTGCGGCTGGGCCGACAGCGTGGTGCGAACCTGCACCTACACCTCCCAGGTGACTGAACCTGTGTTGGCCTGTTTTTGTTTTGCCACGTTATTTCCGTTGTGTGTGAACTGTCACCAAAGAGACTGTTTTTTTCATTTATGGTGTGCAAGTGTGAATAAAACACTGTTTGTTGCACAATCTGGACTCCTTGTTTTGCCTCTAAACTGCACCCGCACCGCTGTCTACCAGAGCGACTCCCCACAACAGGAATAAAAAGTTGGCTCTGGGCATTATCTTCTGGTTCCTGGCTTTTGGTTACCATCCCCTGATTAAATAAATGATATTCCATTACTGGGAAAAAGTGTGTGGCACCAAGTTTCTATGAATAGGAATTGTAGACAATGAAAGATGTATCATTACAAAAGCAACCTAACAAATTTAATTGCCACTAAGGGTCTCAATAGCCCATGGCAGGCTCAGTATTTTATACGTTAGACACCAATCCAAGGGGTAGAATAATGCTCCATGTAATCCTGTCTATACAGAATAAAGTCTCTCTCATAGTTAGATCACTCCCAACAAGGGATGAGCAAAGTTTTGGAAAATTTGATTTGGCTGCTTCGCCGAATTTCACAAAAAAATTTGCTTTGTGACAAAGTGCATTTTTTGGAAAGTAGCAGGTGCAATGACAGTAAGCTGCGATAGCGCTGCTCACCATCATTGTACCCCTCAGACATGATCACGGCATCTGAAAGTAATAGTTCAGTGTAAAATTAACATAAAAAAAAATAAATCATACTTACCACCTCCATTTGCTGATGATGGCCAAGCCGCCGCCATCTGTTTGAAGATCTTGCACAAAATCTCACGCGGCCCGAGATGACGTTATAGCATGGGATTTCGGCCGAGATCTGTAATCAAGATGGCAGCGGCCAGCCCGTCGCAAGCAAATGGAGGAGGTAAGTATGATTTTGTTTGCTTTTTACACTATTTCAGGTTAAATCGATTCGCTACCACGAACACGAGGAAATTCGGCTTTTGCTTCGCTCATCTCTACTCCCAACGTTCTTCCACCACTGTCAGGGTTCAGGAGATACAAACTGCTTCTATTAAAGAACACAGTGGTCTGCAGGGAAGTAATTAGATGTAAGAACCAGATTACAATGATAATAAATAGTGATAATAGTGTAGGCTCCCTACAGTGCTGCTTACTATGACTCTGCGCCAGTGTTTGGTCCTCTGATGGGGAAACACGTTAGGACGTTTGCTGAAAATATTGCAAGGGCATAACAGTGGTAGGTTCGAGGCCACAGTTGCCCTTGCCATGGTAAGGTAGTCTGCTTTGTTAGGGCACCCAGGGTATTCCTAGGGAGGGCATTAGTTCCCTTACCCTATGGTCATGTACCCCCTACATGAGTATCCCCTGTTGTAAAGGTATAAGCAAACAGCAAAGGCCAGCTCTCCACAGGCGTAACAACTCAGCATCTCTCCGCAATGCAACATGTACAAATCATTAGTGAGCCAGCACCAGACTAAAACTTCACTTTATTCCAAAATAATTAAAAGTCCATGCTTTAATAATTTGTCCACAGACATGGTGATATGGTATATTTTGCACATGACTTCATAAACAAATACACAGCATCACACTGGTCCACCAGTGTTCCAGAGGATACTCTGGAGGGCCCATGTTCTAAAACCATAGTGGACACCAAAGGTCTAGGATAAAAAAATACATCTGGAGCTGCCTTTGGAGCCTATACCTTGCAACTATGGTCTATTTCATTGAACGAAAACCTTTTAGACTTTATTGATGACATAGAGGTTGGGAACTGAGAATAATAAATTCCTCTGTTGGACCCAAAGAACCACAGTCCGACCCTACCAATCCAAAACCATGTGCATTTCAATTTGTATTACGGTACACAATACAAAACTGTGTTGGGGACACTTAGCGTTCTAATTTGTGGACTGGGTTTTGCCTGGAAGCAAAGTCGAATATATAGCCTATGATGTACAACATGTACTGTGTAATTGCACAGGGACCCAGGAGATAAGGAGGCCTGCCGACTAGTGATGAGCGAGCATGCTCGGCCGAATATCTGTTCAGCTCGAGCATCGCTATGCTTGGCACATGGTGGTACTTGACCGAGTACCGCATGTGCTCGAGCGCAATGCTCGAGTCTCCGCCCCGCACGTTTTGCGGGTATTAAGCAGTCAATAAAGGTGCAGGTAAGTACTGCCCTCACTGTAATGCCAGTAGCCATGTTGGCTGCTGACATTACAGTGATTGGCTGGCCAGAACGCGTCATAGGAGGTTATATCGCACCCGATGACACGTGCTTGGATCAGTCATAGTAAGGGAAAGCAGAGCGTAGGAAGGGAAAGACAGTGTAGGGAGCGATTTTCACAATTTTTATTCAGAGAAAGGTTTTCCAAGACCCAAAAGTCCTTTTAAGGACTACTGTGTGTGTGTGTTTTAGAGCAGCAATCTATTTACCTCCTGCAGTCTAGGGGACAGTGCTTTGGAAGGGACAGATAGTACAGAGAGAGACATTTGCTGTTTTTACTACCAAAAGCTTTTCAAAGACCCCAAAGTCCTTTTAACCCCTTAGGGAACGGGCTCATTTTCACCCTAAGGACCAGGCCATTTTTTGCTAATCTGACCATTGTCACTTTATGTGTGAATAACTTTAAAACGTTTTTACTTATCCAGGCCATTCTGAGATTGTTTTTTCGTCACATTTTAAAAATGGAGTCACATTATGCTTCCCTGCGAGGAGTGTAATGACTGTGCATCATACAAATTGTGATATTTTGTCGCTTTATTGCTTTTCTTGCAACAGAATTAATAAATACAAATTGAACCATAAAAATTGAGTCACAAAGTTCATTTTTATTGATAAAAAAAATACCAAATTTACCAAAAATTTTGAAAAATTTGCAAATTTCCAAGTTTCAATTTATCTACTTCTATAATACATAGTAATACCTCCAAAAATAGTTATTACTTTACATTCCCCATATGTCTACTTCATGTTTGGAACATTTTGAGAATGCCATTTTAATTTTTGGGGACGTTACAAGGCTTAGAAGTTTAGAAGCAAATCTGGAAATTTTTCAGAAATTTTCCAAAACCCACTTTTTAAGGATCAGTTCAGGTCTGAAGTCACTTTGTGAGGCTTACATAATAAAATCACCCAAAACTGACCCCATTCTAGAAACTACACCCCTCAAGGTATTCAAAACTGATTTTACAAACGTTGTTAACCCTTTAGGTGTTCCACAAGAGTTAATGGCAAATGGAGATAACATTTCTGAATTTCGATGTTTTGCCAAATTTTAATCAATTTTTTTCCAGTAACAAAGCAAGGGTTAACAGCCAAACAAAACTCAATATTTATTGCCCTGATTCTGTAGTTTGCAGACACATCCCATTCGTGGTCTTAAACTGCTGTATGACCTAATGGCAGGGCATAGAAAGAAAAGAAGCGCCATATGGTTTTTGGAAGGCAGATTTTGCTGGACTGGTTTTTAGACACCATGTCCCATTTGAAGCCCCCCTGATGCACCCCTAGAGGCATCTAGTGTCCATAATCTGTGGTGTTCTGTAACCAATAGTGTAGAACATCTGCAAACAGTGTGTGTATTACAAATTCCAATAATCTGGGTCTAACAGGTTTCTGTGACATATACTGTCCTGCATCCGAAAACTGTGTCTTTAGCGGACAGTAAAACAATCTGCGCCACATCTAGCGACAAAACCATTAATATGAAGAAGGCGAGCACTAGGGGACAGGGAAGTTGGCGTGATGCTGATGGTTCACGCAGAGGCCGTGGCCCTGGGTGCAAATAAACTGTGCCTGCTGCCAGTGCACCAGAAAGAAAGAACACATCCACCGTACCCAGCTTCATGTCCAACTTAGCTGGGCGGGGCAGGACAACACTGTCCAAGTTGGACCAGTGCGAACAGTTGTTCGGTTGGATTGCTGGAGATAATGCTTCCAGTTGGTTAAGCACCACCCTCTCCAGTCTCTGTAGCCAAGATTCTGGTCAACCGAATCCTCACTCTGATCATCCTTCCTCCCACCATGGAGAGGCTTGCCAAACGATTGATCCCACACTCGGATATTCCGAGAAGCTCTTTCCAGCGCCACTATTAGATTTGGCCTTCTCGCTCAGCACGCTTGAAGAGGGACCTGAGATATTGTGCCCTGACTCCCAACCTCTTGAGCCTTCACAGTCTCAAGAAGAGGAGGGTGGTGAACGGCAATCATTCGTTCACGAGGTGGATGATGATGAGACACAGTTGTCAATCACTAAGGTTGTGGTTAGGTCATGTCAGGAGGATGAGCAAAGTGAGGAAGTGGAAGAGGAGGTGGTGGACGATAAGGTTACTGACCCAACATGGGAAGGTGAAAAGCAGAGCGAGGATAGCAGTGCAGAGCAGGAGGGACCCGCAGCACCGCAACCGTCTGGAAAAGGCAGTGGGGTTGCAAAAGGGAGATGTCGGCCCACACCAAACAGGCCTGCAACCATTACACCGAGCACCCCCATGCGTAAATCTACCTTGCCAAGGGGTAGGTGTTCCGCAGTATGGCGCTTTTTTGAGGAAAGTGCAGACGACAAAAGAGTGGCAATTTGCTCACACCACTGCCTCCTCTTCCCCCGTGTTACGCACTGTTGGCCAATGCCCTGACGAAGGCACATGCCCGGATGCCCCTCGCCCTGCACCTGGACCTTCGCATGAACCGTCAGCAACAACATCCACATCCATGTCCCAGTGCAGCATCCAAATGTCGATAACACAGGCATTTGAACGCAAGCGCAAATACCCACACACCCAACCACCGACAGGCCATAGCACTAAATGCACAACTTTCGAAATTACTGGCCCTTGAAATGTTGCCATTTAGGCTTGTGGACACTGACGCTTTCAGCAGCCTGATGTCGTCGGCCGTCCCTCAGTACGCAGTCCCTAGCCGCCATTATTTTTCGCGGTGTGCCGTGCCCGTCTTACACCAGCATGTGTCCCAAGACATTACCCGTGCCATGACCAACGCACTTACTGGGACGGTCCACTTCACCACGGACACATGGACAAGTGCTGGTGGCCAGGGACGCTACATTTCTCTGACTGCACACTGGGTGAATGTTGTCGAGGCCGGGAGTGAGTCATACTCTGGGATGGTACAGGTGCTACCCACGCCCAGGATTGCGGGCCCTACATCCATCAGGGTCTCCACCAGCAGCTATGTTACTGGCTCCAACCCCCACTTCTCCTCCTCCACCTCCTCCACTTCCACCTCCTGCATCAGTCAGCCATCAGTCGCTAGCTGGAAACAGTGTAGCACTGCTGTGCTGAAGCTGATCTGCTCAGGGGACAAACAGCACACCACCGCAGAGCTGTGGCAGGGTATAAGGAACCAGACCGAGCTGTGGCTCTCGCCACTCAACCTACAACCAGGCATGGTTGTGTCTGACAATGGCCGTAACTTGCTGGCAGCTTTGGAGCTCGGCAATCTGACACACATCCCATGTGTGCCCATTTCTGAAAGTCGTCCACAGCTTCAGCCGGTCTGTCAATGCTGCAGCAGTGCTTGCGGCTTCCAGCTCACCGACTGTTGTGCGACGTGAGCACACGGTGGAACTCCACGTTTTACATGTTGGCCAGGCTTTGTTACATTATTATCAGCATAAGCATCCCACTGCTGTGTCTACTCAAACGATCGCTGCTCACAATTAAGGAGGACGCTCTTAATGTGGCAGACGAGGAAATGGTGGAGGACATTACACAGGGTGATAGCCAGACCACCCACAGTTCGTCTTCTCAGCGCAAATTGGACCATGAAGAGGAGGAGGAGGAGCTGGAAACAGTTGCCTCTGCTACAGAGGGTAGTACTCATGGAACTTTAATTCCATCTGTTCAGTGTGGATGGGCAGAGGAGAAGGATGAGGAGATGGAGAATCATCCTGATGCCGACATCGACGTCTTGCCTGTTGATACTCTGGCGGCACACATGGCTGACTTCATGTTAGGCTGCCTTTCCCACGACCTTCACGTTATACGCATTTTAGATAACACGAATTACTGGGTGTTCACTCTTCTTGACCCCCACTACAAAGAGAACTTCTCATCTCTCATTCCTGTGGTGGACAGGACGAGTAAAACGGTGCAATACTAGAAGGTACTTGAGAGATTGCTCCAAAATTTTTCATCTGACAATGTGGCTGGCAGAGTCTGTACTTCCTTAGGCAACCGAGGAAGGGAGACAAGGGGAACACACAGCAGTTCCAACAAAGGCAGGGCAACACTCTCCAAGACATGGGACACATTCATGACATCCCGCCAGCAACCTCACCCTAAAGTACGGCGTAGTGGTACAAGGAGGGAAAAGTTTTGGAAGATGGTGAAGGAATACATAGGAGACCGTGTCAGCATCCTAAATGATCCCTCAGTGCCTTACAACTACTGGGTGTCCAAGCTGGACACGTGGCACGAACTTGCGCTCTACGCCTTGGAGGTGCTGGCCTGCCCTGCTGCCAGCGTTTTGTCTGAGCATGTATTTTGTGCTGCTGGTGGCATTATAACAGATGAGCGTATCCGCTTGTCCACTGGCAATGCTGACAGGTTGACTCAGATGTTTTAGAGCATCATTTGAACAGCATGCACTCGCATATAATGTTTTAGAGTGTCAGCTGAACATCATGCACTCGCATATAATGTTTTACAGCGTCAACTCACCAGCAGGCACTCGCATATAATGTTGTAGCGTGTCAGCTCACCAGCAGGCACTCACATATAATGTTTTAGAGGGTCAGCTCACCAGCAGGCACTCGCATATAATGTTGTAGAGCGTCAGCTCACCTGCAGGCACTAGCATATAATGCTTGTTAGCGTCAGCTCACCAGCAGGCACTTGCATATAATGTTTTAGAGCGTCAGCTAACCAGTAGGCCCTCGCCCCTAATGTTTTAGAGGGTCAGCTGAGCAGCAGGCCCTTACTTGTAATGTTTTAGAGGGTCACAAGAAGGCCCTTGCTCCAAATGTTTTTGAGGGTCACCAGCAGGCCACCAATCATCATTTTTCAAGGGTGTGTATGGTACCCTCCTTTATGTGTAACAAAGGGTGTATTGGAATGCCGGTTCCTTGTAATTTTTGGCAGCCCTTTCACTTAGTGCATAGGCTTTATGAGTATAGGAGTCCCACTACTTGAACAATTGTACCACAATGTGGATGAGGCCCTCCTTTATGTGATATACAGGCTGTTTGAGTGCCTCCAGCTTGTAATTTTTGGCAGCACTTGCACTTTATATACTGTACAATTGAATACAGGAAAAAATATTTTTTTCTGAGAAATTCATTTTTTTGTGCGGGGTTTTGTGCGTATGTTTGTCAGTCTGTAAAAGTGGCATACAACTCGGACAACATGGTTCCCAGCAGGGACCTGGGAGTCCAAGATGCATCCAGACATTGTCCCCATGCTGTTCCCGATCCATTTTGGTGGTGTTTCTGTCACTTTCTGACCTTTTCCAATGGACCAGGCACCCAGGGGTGCCTGGTTGTCTCCCATTCACTTCCATTATACTCAGCTGCTTGGCCGAGCACACGAATATAGCAATGTGTTCGGGCCGAACACCCGAATACTTTGGTGCTCGATCATCACTACTGCTGACACACTAATATCGCTAGAAGCTACAGGCTCTATGATGAGCTATTGAAGACCAGGAAGGGCCCCTGCCTGGAAGTGCCAGCATCTATATATATAACACAATATATATGGCACCCAAAGTACTGTACATGCTTTTGCTACTGTATTTTAATAGAATGGTGTGCGTAGTCCCATTAAAATGTATTACCACTGTATTCGAGATTCATGTGATACAGATAATAATATGCTCTTGTGCACAAGGCCTTTGGTATCTGACCCTGTACACTGACAGTACTTTCATGCATGACATACAAAAAGAAGAAGCAAATGTGAAATGCTACAACAGTAATAAATGATACAGTCTGCGTAAAGAATGTAAATTTGAGCAAATGTTTAGCGGTTCTTCATTTCCAGATGTTAAGCAAGCAAATCCATAATGGAACCCACATGTCTTCCCTGTCTATAGAGTACATTATATTGTTTAATCTTCACCGCATAGAGATTAATTATCATTAAATCCAGTAATCATAAATGTGTCCAAAGAAGTGGGGAGAGAGACAAAGTCCTCAACACTCCCCATTCTAGTTCTCTTCTAAACCACATAAATAAAAAACAAGAAACATGGGGGTAGGTATAGAAGGAGAAGACTGTCGCACCTAGGCCCTGAATCCTCAGGGGGACCAAGGTCGCCTCTGCCACATGAGATGACACCAGTATTATAAATGGCATATGGTAGGTGACTGGCGTGGTTTGCATTGGAGCCCAGAAGCCCCTCCTCCCCCGCCTTACAAATCCTTCTTGCAAGATCTGAGACTATCATCCTCTCATGTGGTCCAGAACTGTTGTTACATTGTGAGTAGGGGAGGTATACTCATTGGGTTCCGCCCAACTCGACTGGTTAAGGCAGACGCAGGGGACGACTGGCAGATGAATAAAAGGAGCGACTTTGCCTGGAGGATTCCACCTCGTATTGACACTGGCTGCAGCGACCTCATCATCCTCACCTACGAACCCCACATCTCCAACGCACTCACCACCCTAATACAGATGAGTGAATACACATCCCTCCAGGGATTGTGATGCCTTACCCACTAACCCTATGAACGCCTCCTCTCTCTCTCTCTCGGCATTTTACGCATTATTATTAGGAGACAGTGGGAGTTATTTATCAAAGATTGGTGTGGGATGAGCAGAAACGCCCTATGCGCCTACAGTAAATTTAGGTGTACAGGCATTTAAAAAGTTGCAAAATTCAGATCTTTTATTTTTTAAACCAGTTTCTGGAATAGATGATCATAATACATGAACTCCAGTATCACAGAAAAGGGCAACAGTATTAAAACGTAACCTTGAATTAATTGAGTAAATCAATTCTGAAAAACTTGTCAGAATCCAAGGTTTTTGTGATACATTTCGAGACAGAGACAGAGAGATTAATAGTAGACTACTCTGGGTTTCTCTGTACCAGGGCGCTATCAGTGGCTCAGGCTGAATAATAAATCTGGTGCAGAAGAAACACTTTTGCCTAAATCTATCCCAACTATTGGTTGAACAACTTTGTGACAGAATTTCACACCAGAATTGTGATGCAATTTCAGCATAAAATGTTGCATTGTAAGGCACACCCCATTTTGGGGCTGGGCGAGGATAATTTCTAAAAATCTAGATGCACCACATTGTGGCACAATTTACACTAAAAATCTAGGGGCAGTAACATAAATAAATGTGAGCCAATATGTCCACCATACAACAGGGTAGATAAACCAAACCAGCAGTACCAATAAATTATTAGCATTAAGAGTTAAGTCAGACCAGACACACTTAGAACATGGAAAGTTCTTACCCATGTCCTGGCTGCGCATCTAAAGACCACCAATTCTATAATTCAGATTTGGAATTACTGTTAGGTAGGTGTCATATTTTTTCACCTTAATATACCCTGTATACAGTGGAAACAGCATGGTTGCTACCCTAAGTTGCCTCCCAACACATTTTGCCCACATCCATGGGCTCATCAAGGAAAGGTTGGGTCACAGGGCAAAGTGTTGCACGCATCAAAAGCACATAGTCCAATGCTTTCTATGTGTGCACCACTTTGCCCTTCCAACAGCTGATTGGTGGGGGTGCCAGGAGTCGGACCCCCACGTTCACTTTTTTGATTACCTATCCTGAGTCCCAGAAAACCGCTTTAACAATTAGATCTTGACCACAGACCCAAAGATTAATGTTCAGGTCGCTAATTAACTTTTCCTATGATTACAACACATATTGCAAATTTTAAATATGTTTGCATCTATAATGTACAATATATATATATATACATACCTTTCTATTTCTTTGTTTGCTATGAACAGGATAATGTCCTGAACATCCAAAAAAGGTCTTGAAGTAAAAAACTATGATGAAGCACAAATGGTTTTGATTATCTCACCCATTGTCTAGCAATGTGAGGGTTGATTTCAGATACATGTCTGGAATGTTTACTGCAGATGTTATGAGCATTGCAGCCTGCCCAATAAAACTCCACATTTCACTTGTCTGAAAGACTTATAAAGTTTTGAAAAGTTACACTTAAACGTAGAGGACACACGCTGAGGTTATACACAAAACGCCGCCTCAGGCCATGTGCCCAATTTGGAGACCCAGAAGTTGAATGGGGCAGACCCATTAGTCAGTACGTGTAGGCGTGTACACACGTATTGTTCCACCAAGTTGCTGAGATGCTGCCTACTGCTAAGACGTTCCATATTAGCTGGTGGTACTGGTTGTTGTGGTGTGCTGACAAAGATTTTCCACATTTCCGCCATGCTAACCTTCCCTTCTGAGGTGCTGGCGATGCCCCAGCTTCTTCCTCCTCCTCTTCTGCCTTCGCCTTGTGCTTTCACTGAGCCCCCGCTGTCAGGTGTGAATGCCATCAGCAGCGACTCTACCAGCGTGCGCTTGTACTCGCGCATCTTCCGATCACTCTCCAGTGACGGAATTAAGGAAGGCACGTTGTCCTTCTAGCGGGGATCCAGCAGGGTGGCCACCCAGTAATCAGCACTGGTTAGAATGTTGGCAACTCGGCGGTCGTTGCGCAGGCACTGCAGCATGTAGTCGCTCATGTGTACCAGGCTGCTCAGAGGCAACAACAAGCTGTCCTGTGTGGCAGGTGTATCGTTTATGTCATCTGTATCCCCCCAGCCATGCTCCAGTGATGGCCATAAGCTGCTTTGGGTGCCACCCTGCTGTGAACATGATTCCTCCTCATCATCATCATCCTCCTCATCCTGCAGAACTGTGCCCTGGCTGGACAGTTGTGTACCTGGCCTCTGTTGGTGCAGGAACCCACCCTCTGAGCCACTTGTGAATGACTGGCCTGATAACCATGGAAATTATCCCTCTTCCTCCTCCTCTTCCTCCTGTGTCACATCCTCTTCTATCATTGCTCAAAGTTTTTTTTCAAGGAGACATAGAAGTGGGATAGTACCGCTGAGGACAGCGTCATCGGCACTGGCCATGTTGGTGGAGTACTGAAAACAGCGCAACACGGGACACACGTCCCGCATGGAGGCCCACTCATTGGTGGTGAAGTGGTGCTGTTCCGCAGAGCAACCTTGCTCCCTCTTTTGCTGTGCAGCTGGAGCTGTGGGACCACCACCTCTTCCTCCGAACTGCACAAGTCACTTGCATAACCTTGATTCGATGTGGGGTCTAGGACCTCATCATCCTCCACATCATCTTCCACCCACTCTTCAGCTCTGCCCTCCTTGCCGGTCTGCACATGGTAGAAAGCCGCAACAGTTGGCACCTGTGTTTTGTCATCATCATTAGAGACGTGCTGCGGTGGTCCTCCCATGTCCACATCCTAAAACATAAGTGGTTGGTCATCAGTGCACTCAATCTCTTCCACTTCTGGGGCAGGGCTAGGTGGATGGCCCATGGAAACCCTGCCAGCAGAGTCATCAAAAAGCATAAGAGACTGCTGCATGACTTGGGTCTTAGACTGCTTGGCTGATTTGCAAGGGGGTGAGGTAAAAGACATATGCCCATGGGCTGCAGGTACCAACTCTGCGGCTTTAGCAGGGGACCGGGTGGGAGACAATGTGAAGGAACTGGAGGCACTGCCAGCCATCCAATCTACTACCGCCTCTACTTGTTCTGGCCTCACCATTCATACACCAGTATTCGGGCCTAAAAAATGACGCTGAATGTCCTGTTGCCTACGTGCACCTGAGGAAGGTGTTTCATTTGGGTGCGTAGCTGGCACAGATCGACCACGTCGTTACCCTGCAACAGGAGCTCCGCCAGCACCAGCAGCACCATGACAAGGGCCATGTCCCTTATCTGATGCTCTCCTCATTCTTTGAGGTCACCCACGAACTAACAGACAGATTAACTTTATTAATTTCCCTGTCACATATAAAGTGCATACTGTATGTATCTGACACCAAAAATGGCCATATGTCACCCATCTAACTAACAAATGGATTACCTATTATATTTTCGTTTCAGGGGTACAAAGATGGTGCATTGCACCCACAAAAAATCATTATAGGTTACCCACAAAACAAATAGCCAGATTCCTAACACTGCCCCTCGCTTCAGCTGCCTGCTTCCTGTCCTTGCACTACTCAGAGCGGATGGGCGGTGCTACACGTGATCTAGCTTGTATAGAGGCTGGGTCACATGATGCACTGGCCAGTCACAGCCATGCCATTACTAGGCATGGCTGTGATGGCTTCTAAGTGCCCACAGCTTAAAAGCTTGTTGATTGGCTGCCCTGCAGCCTTTCAAAAGCTTTATTAAATGCCCGAACACCGAACTCGAACCAGAAGTTTTCCAGATAGATTATTAAAGAAACTCCCCAGTTTATTATTATAGACACGATCAGAGCTGAGATGGCTTCTAGTTATAGAGGAAAGCTACCAGTGTCCTCTTCTCCCTAGGACCTACCTTCTCAAAGTTGCTGCAGGGATCCCCGTATTCAATCATCTGGTAGCATCTTGCTGCTGTGTAAGCAGGTAATATTTGAATGTATCCGTACGGTGGGCCCTAGGCACCCCAGTCTGACACTGCATTTATGGAGCAAAGAGGCACAGAGGGACTTGGGTCAAACATAGGGACTGTCCCTCCAAAAAAGGGACACTTGGGAGATCTAAAGTAAGACTTAGGCCAGATTCACACTTCTGTTTTCTGGACTTTTTCTTCTGGCCCGACTGCAGTTTTAATGACCCAAACTTGCAGTATTATAGATCCTTATGGTTCAGGAAATCTAGAGTCGGACCACATGCAGAATATGCACTCTGGAATTTGATGTGTTCATCCTGCCTTGAAAGGGTATTACAAGAATTAATTAACTGAAGGCCCCTAGCCTGCATTGCCTAAATATCTCCAAGCCACAAGTCCCTGCAGCAGCAGCACACAAGATTATGTCCATACCCGGCCAGAAGAAACAAGCTGGCAACTGGGAGCTGAAGAAATGGGAGCCAGAGCGCAGGATCGCAGTGAACAGGCAAGTATAAATCTTTTAGCAGGACAAGTGCCTTTAGTTAATAGCTAAAGGGGTTATCCATGATTAACCACCCCACGTCCACAATGCCTGGACCCGCGATTATGACCATATTTACCTGTCTCCGCTTCCTGTTTGCTTCCCAATCACTCCACAACTGTTTCTGCATCTACCCTGCATGCAGATAATATCCATTGAGGTGACTCACCTGACAGCTGCATCCAATAGCTGGCCACACCAGTGGCCTGCTCCTCTTGCACAGGGGAGATGCAGAGACAGCAACAGAGTGATCAGGAAGGAAACACGTGGCAGGGACCAGGTAAGTATGGTCAGGACTGCAGGTCCAGGCATTATGGAGAGGGCTGTTAAAGGGAATCTGTCACCAGAATCATCACCATTAAAGGGGTTATCCGAGATATATTAAGTTAATCCAAACTTCTTTATCGATATATATAAAACATTTTTGTAATTGACTTACTTTAAAAATAATGCACCGTTTACATTCTGCACAATGTTGACATTTGTGCACTGACGTCACCCTGCTTGATTCTCTGTCTTCATTCAGCACGGCTCTGGTAAGGATCGCGCATGCTCGATCCTTACCAGAGCCGTGCTGACCGATTCCACAGCGTTCAGGCTTTGGAAGCCCGCCCCTTCTGCCTCTCTGTCTTCATTCAGCACGGCTCTGGTAAGGATCGCGCATGCGCGATCCTTACCAGAGTCGCGCTAATAGAGCAGAGACCAAGAAGGGGCGGGCTTCCAAAGCCTGAACGCTGTGGAATCTGTCAGCACGGCTCTGGTAAGGATCGAGCATGCGCGATCCTTACCAGAGCCGTGCTGAATGAAGACGGAGAATCAAGCAGGGTGACGTCAGTGCACAAATGTCAACATTGTGCAGAATGTAAACGGTGCATTATTTTTAAAGTAAGTCAATTACAAAAATGTTTTATATATATCGATAAAGAAGTTTGGATTAACTTAATATATCTCGGATAACCCTTTTAAACTAAAACTATTGTCTTGCAGCACTTACTACCTTCTTTCCAGATGTGCTCTTCTTTCCTTGCTGCTTGGTTTCTATCTTGAAAAAATCCACTTTATTCCTTATGCAAATTAGCTAGTAAGGTGCCCAGAGGGGCGTTGTTTTTCTTCAAATGTGCCCAGGAACGCCCCCGTTAAGTGCCCTGGCCCGCCCTCCTGCAAAGTCAAAGCACGCCTCTCCTCGGCTCCTAGTCTGCACTCCCAGCAGCGCCGTTGTCTCCCCCCCCCCCCACCACTATATCACCACCCGCAAATAACCCCGCCCACCCTTGGTTTCAGCGTCGCTGACAAATCTCGCTGCGCTTCTTCTCTTTCAGCAGAGGATGAAACCATCACTGGGCTTGGCGCATGCCCAGTAAAACATTTCAGACTGATGCCCTCTGGGCATGCGCCGAGCCCAGTGATGGTTTCATCCTCTGCTGATTTGTCAGCGACGCTGAAACCAAGGGTGGGCGGGGTTATCTGCGGGTGGTGATATAGTGGTGGGGGGGGGGGGGGAGACAACGGCGCTGCTGGGAGTGTAGACTAGGAGCCGAGGAGAGGCGTGCTTAGACTTTGCTGGAGGGCGGGCCAGGGCACTCAACGGTGGCGTTCCTGGGCACATTTGAAGAAAAACAACGCCCCTCTGGGCACCTTACTAGCTAATTTGCATAAGGAATAAAGTGGATTTTTTCAAGATAGAAACCAAGCAGCAAGGAAAGAAGAGCACATCTGGAAAGGACGTAGTAAGTGCTGCAAGACAATAGTTTTAGTTTAATGGTGATGATTCTGGTGACAGATTCCCTTTAAGTCTTGGATAACCCCTTTAATCAAAAGACTAATGGTAACAGACACAAATAAAATGCTGTATGTAATGAAGTTGTACTTTAAAAAGTTATCTTAAGAGACAAAGGAGGACTCCTCCTGGGGATGATTTTTGAAGCAGATCTACTTTAAAACTTGGGTACAATGCACATAGCCATATAGGAGCTCTATACAAGTTCCATGTAATAGTGATTAGAGATGAGCAAAATTTTTTAAAATTCGATTCACAGAAGTTCCCCAAGAAATTCGATTCATTCCAAATTAATTCATCACCAATCACTGGCACGTGCAGCAGGTGCCATGGCTGCCCGGTGTCTGCAGTTTTAAAGAGCAGACACCCGGTACTACTGTCCAAAACTGGCGATAATGCCTGCTGCGGACCTTTAGGCCTAATTCACACGTCTGTAGTGTGTTGCGGATCCGCAACACACCTTGCCACCAGCCCTATAGAGATGCCTATACAATTGCGGGCAAGAATAGGACATGCTCTATATTATTACAGAGCCGCTGGCCGGAAGATTGGTGGTGCGCTCTGCAAATGCGGATGCGGAGAGCACAGTGTGTGCTCACCGCATCCATCACGTCCCATTCAAAATGAATGGGTCCGCACCCGTTCCGCAAATCTGACGAACATTGCGGACGTGTGAATAGGGCCTTAACCCTGGTCTGGTTCCCCCCGGCAGGGAGCGGGAGAGCCGTATATTGTATGCAGCAGTCCCTTTCCTCCTGCGAGATGGTACCAGAGATAATACACAGGGTTGAAGCGGGAAAACCGTCCTCAATGCAATAAAATTGAGGGATCCACAACAGGGATGACCATAATCCCACCATAAGGTCCGGGATCCCTCCCTACTATGAACCTAGTGGTATTTTTTAAATTATTAGGGTTAAGACCAGATGGCCAAACGTGGTGGATGGATCAAACATGGCCTCTGGATTATTGCAGCAACACTGTTCATAGCGCATGAGTGCTTGCCACATCTCTCCCTATGCTCGGGTCACAGAAGAATTATGGAGACCACATGGAATCTGGGTTATATAGGGCTTAGGACATCACAGGAGATGGCTACCGACAGATTGGCTAGCTGCATGGCATTATGGATCATATCGCATTCCCGGGCTTCTTACTTTCCCTTTGTAACACCTGCAACCTATGCTTTTGAAAAAACTGATTTGTTACCATGAAGCGCAAGGAAATTCGTATTCATGTTGAATCAAATTTTTCCTATACTTCAGACTAAACTCTGCCTCAGATGCTTTGATTTGCTCAGCACTAGTAGTTAATGTCGGACTGGGGTGTCTAGTGCCCACCAGTAATATTTATTTTGGGGGCCCACTGTACGGATACATTCAAATATTACCTGCTTACACAGCAGCAAGATGCTACCAGATGATTGAATACGGGGATCCCTGCAGCAACTTTGAGAAGGTAGGTCCTGGGGAGAAGAGGACACTGGCAGCTTTCCTCTATACCTAGAAGCCATCTCAGCTCTGATTGTGTCTATAATAATGAACTGGGGAGTTTCTTTAATAATCTATCAAGATTTTGATATGAACATAGGCTGGTTGAGGTGCTGTACATTGAATATACAGTATGTACGTAGTGCAGTAAGTCTACTATGTTATGTGCCACTGGTGCAGGGGGTGGGAGACTAGGGGCCCACCTTGCTTAGAGGCCCATCTGAGGATTTACCTGTACCCCTGTAGGCCAGTCCGAGCCTGCTAGTAGTCATAATACTGAAGAGTATGTGTTGACACTGTACCACCGTATGTATTACATTTCATACAGAGGTATTCTTCTCCCAAAGGAAATTAGTATGAAATCCAAGAAAACAAATCATCCCATGTTCCATCAGATGCCATGTTATGGGGATGTTCTCCTCAGATTTAAGCCATACAGAAGCACCATCTGGTGGCAGCTCCGTAGTACAGACCTCGTTGGATGATGTGCTGCCATACAGGCTCCATGTGCATGCCTCTGCAATATGAATGAGGACTTCCAATGTGGATTAAACCTACTTGCTCAAGTAAAATCTGAGTTACTCCTAGTTCAAAATATATTTTTGGTTTATTATTACATTCAACTTTACATTTTTGGGTTAATCTAAACATACTATAAAAGTTATTACCTACTCAATGACAACAGATTAAATAAGGGTAACCTACTGTTCTGGAAGTCTTGGTTGTCATAGTGGAATATTGTAATGTGAGCAACTGAAGCTTCTTCAGTTATTGAGAGAAGAGACGAATGCCTATGAGTTGTTAAAAGAACTACAGAACATGTGCTTTGGTATCTCTGGAGATGACCAAATCATTCCTTTGGATGATACATACAGTGAATGTACAATGAAGGGAAAACACAGTTCAAAATGTTTTAATACTTTCCTAATATGTTATCATGTCTATACTTTACATGGGTGTGTATTATGACTAAAAATTTGTCACGATAGGAATGAAAGTTATAAGATCAGTCTTAAATACTTTTAAGACCTGTTAAGACACAGAATCTCATCTCAATAACACCTAGGTATGGTATCATAGATCCACCAAGGCAGTTTCTAAAGCCGATACTCAATGCCCTAAGGTCATTGTACATAGTAATGTTTCAGCTAGTCAAAGACATGAAAGATCCGAAGCGTGTTTGCTTTTTTTTTTGCACTTGATAGAGTCATCATGAAAGGAACACACAGATAGGCGTCAGTGTGTTTCATTTGCATCCTTATCTACTGTTGTCAGACATGACTGCTCTGATTATAGTCTTTATCACCTATGACCACAAAAGAAGTAAAGATAACTGTTCCAACTGATCTTATTTAGTACCATGGAGATAATGATTACCGTGTATGATGGTGAAATCATTTGGATCTTCAGACACCTATGGCCAGCTTTACTAGTTTACTCATGCAATCCTTTTTTTCCCCACATTGCAACAGATATGTAGTAAAGTAAAAATTAGCTGGATAGAAATGCTATTCCAAAAGTCTATACAGATGTCTCCTATTGCCAAGTTTGGTAGATGATGTTACTACATGAATTGAAATGCGGCAAATATTGACTGATATGCTCACCTCCTTGATATTAAGCACTATTGATGTGGTAAGATCATCTACCAAACTTGAAGTATAGAAGATGGCAACCTGGGTGCCTGTATTCCGTATATTTAACTTGTACATAGTCCGTTGTGGAACTTCAAGTTTGCCTTGCGAGCAGAGCATCAAAGGCAACGTTCTAAACAGTCGGAAGTTGCCAGCTTTCTACTAAATCAGATTCAGCCATTAAAGGGGTTGCAAGCTTACACCGTATCTATAATACTTCAGACCAGGGCAGCTGACCTAAGGTTGCAGATTCATGAGGTTTTCTTTAACCACATGTACATTGCAATGTATAAAGAAGAAGATTCTTAAATTGTACTAAGTACATACACACTAATGGGAATAAACAGAGCCTTGGTCTATAGCTACAGCCCACTACTATATCATCTCTCAAGGTCCTCAACTCAATCTTGATTCCTAATGAGTTAGGAAACTTTCAATAGATTTTTCACTGGCTTTAAATTACTTTCGTGACATGATATCACACTCAAGTTTAGAACTGCTACATCTGTACATATCAAAACTGTTAGAAATGTAATTCTCAGTGAAATAAGTCCTTTTAAATTTGATTTGACACATTACAACCCCTTAAAGTACACACAATCTGTAAAAATAAGTGCCCTTACCTTAACACTCCCACCATCATAGGCAAATGCTTGAAGGAGGTGCAATAATCCCACAAGAAAGCTTGCAATGCCCCAAACACAGGTCATATTGGTGAGCACTTTAAGCCCTGGACAAAGTGCAGCTGCAGGAGTCTAGTTTATTGTACATGGTGTTAAAAAGTCCCATAAAAACAGCACTCTGAAAGCCACTAAGAAGCTACCAGTAATTTAAGAAATGGTAATTAGTGGCCAGTAATGGAGCAGCTGCTGGACGACCTTCGTAGATTTGTGCAATTTCCTTTCTTTTGAAACATAATGAACCGAGATTACAGAGTACGTTTTCTGAGTTTTCCACTTAGAAATTAGTTCTTGAATTACTGTACGCGTTAAGTCTTCATCATGGTCTTGGTAATTCAGGACAGAAAGAAGGAGCACAGCAGTAATCCAAGCTCTGTATTGAAAGTTTCTTCACAACGTCCAAGGAAGCATGTGTGTTAAATTTGCTACAGAGCTTGGCAGTAAAGGCAGACAAACTTTGGCTCCTCTCCCATTCTGAGGCTTAGCAGATCACAATAGCCAATAGCCTCTTAGTATTCCTCTAAATTACATACTGCTGATTTCTATTATATCAAACCAAAATACCTGAAGTAGAGAGCCCTAGATGCACAACACACAAGGACACGGATGGACTGCTTTCAATTATCCTTACTTTTTATTATTATAATGAGGACAACCAATGGCATTATAAGTACTCTCACACAGTTAATGAAATACAAAATATATACAGTAGACTGACCATACAAGTATTTTAGGCCAATAAGTTCATGTGGGAAGTCGAGGCATCTCTTCAAATGTGAGGTGTAAAAGGGGGCACCAATAAGGAACCCTTCCTTAGCCAGGGTGTTTAGATACATGGGCAGCTGATTGGGCCAGTTATCGGGAATGAGCGTTAATACAAGCACTCGTTTCCGATACTTGGGCCAGTTATCGGGAATGAGCGTTCATACAAACACTCGCTTCCGATACTTGTCCCAAGTAAATGTGCAGGTGAAAACTTTGTCTGCTGATTAAAGTGTTTATGTAGGGATGAAAATGCTTTCTGGTTGGAAGCACATCCACTGCAGATAGATTGACCTCAAGGCTTGGAGACGTGAGGAAAAATATGTGCCCAGCTCCTTTCTGCATTAATGTCAAGCCCTGCATTTGCCCGCAATGGGGCTGATCACAACGGGTTGTTTCCAGGTTATCCTGTAATCTTCTAATCTTCTCTTATTACTAAGGGAAGTTGATTCTAATGGAAAACATTACATGGTGACACCTCCAAAGCAACAGTCCATGTAATGCAGGCATGTCCAAACTGCCGCCCTCCAGCTGTTGCAAAACTACAATTCCCAGCATGCCCTAATAGCTGTAGGCTATCCAGGCATACTTGGAGTTGCAGTTTTGCAACAGCTGGAGGGCCGCAGTTTGGACATGCCTGGTGTAATGTATAGACAACAGGGGTGGACTGGCCATAGACCCTTCAGGGAAATTTCCCGGTGGGCTAATGCCCAGGGGGGCCACATGAGACCGCATCATGCCGCTGGGTATGTAACAAATTGACACTCCCAGTAATAATTAACAATACGACCATCAGTTACTTATGTATCCGGCTGGGTACCACAGGTGCCCTCCTCATGTCAACGGTATCACCATTATCAGGACGGTGATACAGCTTAATACTGTTGAGGGCATCCTCCCGAGCCATTCACTCTCATAGGAAATAGGTACTAGTCTTCCAGGAGAGCATCTAAGGCCTCAGGCTGGAAGAATCCTGTGGCCTGCATTGCAGATAGTATGGTGCACCCTGCCTTCTTGTGTTTGCCCTGCTTACTTGTGTTCCCCAAAGTTTGGCAATTTGGTTAAGCCACTTTTAATTTTTTTTCCAGGGCCACTTTAAGTTGCCAGTCCGCCCCTGGCAGACAGTCTAGCAAGGGATTTTTTTAGATGAAGATATTCCACCCATGGCTCAATCTGCACATTGTACATTGCAACACTGCCCTATAGCTATTACAGTAAGTAGAACCAATACTCACATATGCACATTCAGAACATACAACCTCCATGCAGATTTTGCCGTTGTTGGATTCAGGCCAGGAGGAAACCGTGCTAACTCCTGAGCCAGTGATTTTGTAAGCTTCCCTTACACAGTAACTTATATGATTTTTTTTTTAGCTTAAGGGATAATAGTTTATTTCTAGAAATTTATAACATCAATTTCATATAGTGTAAACAAAGCATCATATGTTCCTCCCCGGTATATTCAGTGCTTCACCAACATTTACAAGATATACTAGAGTCAGATATAAAAATACAGAATATGCTATTATAGAGATTGTAACAAAAGCCCAAATTCCTAAGCATTCAATATAAGGGTATAGCTCTATTCATGTCAGTACATGAATTCTTCGAAAAATGTGCATAATCTTTCCAGTTTATTTGTTCCCAATCTTAGATTTCCATGTACTGGCTTTTTCAAATCCATTTTTGTGGAGGTGGTAATCCTCAATGGTCTTGGAGATTTCTTCTCTTGTGTTCATCACAAACGGACCTAAAAAAAATAACATAATAAGTATATTGATAAAATTGTTGGGAGATATTTTATTAAAAGCAGGGACTATACAATTACTTGGGATACCAGTCCCCCAGACTTTTGTATTACTAGTGGTCAACAAATACAGTATGTTACCATCCAGGAATCCCAATTATGCACAGTTATATATAAAGAAAAAACTCTGTTCTTGCTTCCCTTGTTAGGAGGGGGGGGGGGGGTCAGAGGGTCACTGCCTCCCAATTTTTCCCTATAAAATGGCCTTGTTTCCTTCCCGTATACCTCCTATTCCCCCATCTATCTTTGGGCCAAGGAAAAAACACAAGATGTCTGTGACCTCCATTTTTTCAAAAAGGGATAAAGCCACAATAACCTAAGGTAATTGTCAGAATTCTAGTAAAATCAGAATTATTAGAATAAAAAGGGGATTTTCCATCACAAATGATTGAATATCATTAGGATATGCCATCACCCCAAATGATCCTGAGCATAAAGGGTCCACAGTACTGGTTTCGCTTGAATCGAGCACTGTTGCAGTTTTTCAAGTAGGAAGTGACCTGGAGCACTAATGTGTAGGGACTAACTAAGGGGCTGTAGCACTAAACCAGTACTGTGGCTTGTACATTGTCTGGATTGGAACTGGAAGCAAGTTATGGAAACAGCCGACTACATTGCTGGGGCCTTCTCTAGCCTATGCATGTATGATTAGTGCTTACTGTGGGACACCCCATTTCAAGTTTCTCAGTAGAATAAAAATGGCAGATCTTTGGTTCAGAGTCCACTGAAATCTATAGCTCAATTGATTTGCTATGCTGAGCTAACAAAAATCCATGAGCAAGAAGCCATTCAGAACCAAACAGGTCACATTGACACTGCATTTCTAACTCGGGCTGCACCAATAGTAGGTCATTTATTAAGACCGGCGGTTTAGATGCCGGTCTTAATAAAGCCCCTGCTCTGGTGACGACCTCTACATAACTTAAGCTCATCCAGCGCTGCTTCTAAATGCAAGACAGGTGTAGAAAATGATGAATGAGAAGGGCCTGCCCACAGATTGTGGCGCAACTAACTAACCGTCTATATAGGCATATTTCAGTTTAATAAATGACACCCAATGTCTTTCTGACAAGTTAGTGAACCCTACAGAATTTTCTAGATTTCTGTATAAATGTGATATAAAACTACTAACCAAAGTAAACACATGAGTCAATAATATTAGATTTGGTAATTTATTAAAGGGCATCTGTCAGCAGATTTGTCCCTATGACACTGGCTGACCTGTTACATGTGCACTTGGCAGCTGAAGGCATCTGTGCTGGTTCCATGTTCACATGTGCCCGCATTGCTGAGAGAAAATAAGTTGTAATATATGCAAGTGAGCCTCTAGGAGCAACAGGGGCGTTGCTATTACACCTAGAGGCTCTGCTCTTTGCAACCGCTGCACCATCTGCACTTTGACAGAGCAGGGCAGTGAAAACATCATCATACCTGGCCCTGTCAATCAAAGTGCAGAGGGTGCAGCAGTTGCAAAGAACAGAGCCTCTAGGTGTAATGGCAACGCCCCCGTTGCTCCTAGAGGCTCAATTGCATATAAAACAACTTTTTTCAGTAAATGTGGGCACATATGAGCATGGGACCAACACAGATGCCTTCAGCTGCCAAGCGCATATGGAACAGGTCAGCCAGTGTCATAGGTACAGATCTGCTGATAGATGCCCTTAAAGGAAAATGAATGTCACGTGTGTTTGTGGCAACAGTATCTGAACCTTTGCTTTTAGTATCTGATGTGACGGGCCTTGTGCAGCAATAACTGCAGCTAACCGTTTCCAGTAATCGTTAATGAGTCCTGCAGATTGGCTTGGAGGAATTTTAGCCCATTCCTCCATACAGAACAGCTTCAGCTCTTAGGTTTATGGCTTTCCTTCCATGAACTGCTCGATTCAGGTCCTTCACAACATTTTTATTGGATTGAAGTCAGGATTTTGACTTGGAAATTGCAAAACGTTAAAAAGGATACCTAAACTGTTGAATATACTTTATTAAAATGTTTTCTAAAAGTCCTAAAATGAATGTTTTCCTTCCAAATATAGCATGTTAATATTCTTAAACTCGTATAGATCGCTGATATGTCAGCAGTGTACTGGTGCACAGATTCCATTGTAGGACCTTGTTGAGTGAGGTTTACACATCACTGCTCCTGGCCAGAATGCAGCAAAAGAGGTCCAAAGTGTGATACTACCATCACCATATTTCATAGATACCAGAAGGCTTAATGCATTGGTTTTACTTTCTCCAAATATAAAACATCTCATTTAAGTCAAAAAGTTCTATTTTGGTCCACAAAACATTGGCAGAGATTTATCAAAAACGTGTAAAGTAGAACTGGCTTAGTTTCCCAAAGCAACCAGTCAGATTTCACCTTTCATTTTTCACAGCTCTTTTAAAAAATGAAAGGAGGAATCTGATTGGTTGCTATGGGCAACTAAGCCAGTTGTACTTTACACCAGTTTGATAAATCTCCCCCATATTTCCTATAGTCTTCTGGCTTATCCAGGTGATCTTTCAAAAAATGCAGATGGCCAGCAATGTTCTTTTTGGAGAGCCGTGATTTTCTTGCAATCATGCCATACACACTATTGTTGTTCAGTATCCTCCTGCTTTTAGACTCATGAATATTAACATTAGTTAATATAAGAAGGGTCATCTTTAGTTGCTTAGAGGTTACTTTGGGTTATTTTCTGACCTCGAAGACTATTACATGCCTTGCGGTTGTCGTGATCTTTGTTGGTCAATCCCTCCTGGAAGAGTATGGTCTTGAATTTCCTACATTTGTACACAATCTGTCTGACTGTTAATTGGCAAGTCTAAATTCCTTACAGATGGGTTTCTAACCTTTTCCAGCCTGATAAGCATCAACAACTCTTCTTCTGAGGTCCTCATAAATCTTCTTTATTCTTGTCATGATACACTTCCACAAACATGTGATTTTGAAGTTCAGACTTTTGCAGAACAAGTTGTATCTTTTAATGTCACCATTTTGGGTACACATAACTTAAAGGGGTTGTCTCACTTCAGAAAATAGCATTTATCATGTAGGCAAAGTTAATACAAGGCACTTACTAATGTATTGTGATTGTCCATATTGCCTCTTTTGCTGCCTTGATTAATGTTTCCATCACATTATACACTGTTCGTTTCCAGGGGTTATGACCACCTTGCAATCCAGCCGTGGTGGCCGTGTTTGTACACTATAGGAAAAAGTGCCATCCTATGCACACTCCTGCTGTACCGGCCACCAGAGAGGCTGGAGCTTTTTCCAATAGTGTGCAAGCACGGCCACCACTGCTGGACTGCAGGGTGGTCGTAAACCCTGGATATGAGCAGTGTATAATGTGATGGAAAATGAATCCAGCCAGCAAAGGAGGCAATATGGACAATCACAATACATTAGTAAGTGCCTTGTATTAACTTTTTCTACATGATAAATGCCACTTGCTGAAGTGACACAACCCCTTTAATGATTAACTTTTATTAACTTTTTCTGGGTGGGCAATACTGCCAGTTTTAAATTTTTTGCCATAAATAACATAACTTTACTTTCATAGTCACCACGATTACAACAATACAAAATACATAAAGTTTTTATTAAGTTTTACTACTTTTTTAGACAATAAAACCTTTTTTTTAAAAAAAGAATGTTTTTGCATCGCCGCATCCGAAAACCGATAACGTTTTTCTTTTTCTTGAGCTGTCTAAGGGCTTGATTTTTGCAGGATAGCTTGTAGTTTTTACTGTTATTATATTGTGGAATTTAACACTTTTTGTGGCAAATAAACAAAAGGAGCAATTCTGCCAGTTTTTTTTATGGCCTTTATGGATAAATTACAGAATTAGTTAGTGCAGGTTGTTACTGATGCAGCAATACTACATATGCTTTAGCGATGTCATTTGCAGGGTGCCAATGGGAGTCCACTCCCTCTGTATACCGCTTAGGCTACTTTCACACTTGCAAACCATTAGAAAACGTGGTGTTAAACAGGCAGGATATGCTCAAACCCACATGCGGTTGTGCACGTATATATACTGCACTTGTAGTCCGTTGCTTATCGCAATCAACAGCAAGAAAATGCATACAATGGAAGATGCCAGCAACGGACTACAAGTACCACAATAACCATCCTACATAAGGTAACAATTATGTGGATGTGAAGAACAATCAAAGACTAAACAACAGCAAAGACTTTTGTTTACTTTGACACTTGCGGCAGAGGAATTCAGAAAGCAGTTCCGTCACCGTGCGCAGATCCGTCTCGCAAATGCATTGCAAGAATGGATCAGTCTCTCTGTTTGTCATCCGGAGAAACTGATCCGTTATATATTTTTTTCACATTTTTAAAGGTCATGCAGACCGGAAGAACAGATCTGGCAATGCGGTATTTTTAATGCCGGATCCGGCACTAAAACATTCCTATGGGAATTAATGCCGGATCCGGCAATACGGCAAGTGTTCTGGCATTTTGGAAGGAGATAAAACGGTAGCATGCTGCGGTATTATCTCTGTCCAAAACGCCGTACAGTGACTGAACTGAAGACATTCTGATGCATACAGAGCGGATTTCTTTCCATTCAGAATGCATTAGAAGAAAACTGAAGCGTTTATTTCCTGTATTGAGCCCCGACGATGGAACTCAATGCCGGAAAATAAAAACGCTAGTGTGAAAGTACCCTTAGATGCCACGGCCACTATTGGTCATGGCACATGGCCTCTGAGGGTATAACCGGCCCAGATTGGCGCTTCCACCGGTCAGGGCAGTAAGAGCAGGAGCTCAGCTCTAATGTTAGAGTCGGGTTCCCGCTCTCTGGAACATGGGAGACCCTTGCAGCGCTTAGATTGGGGTGCCGCAAAAAGGCGGTGGCCCACCCTAAGGCCTCTTTAGTGCCATATTAGTGGTCACTGAAGAGTTAATCTATATACAGTAATTCTATTTTTCGTTATAAAATGTCATAAACCGATGACTTCTCTGTCAATGAATGGCTCACATGTTTTATGAATTCCGTGGAAAAAATGACAAAAATAGTACAATGAAAAAAATGCTGTTTTCCCTTACTCAATAAAATATGGCATATCATCCCTTTGGAAAATATCCATCACTGCTTTGCACAATGCTAATAATGCAAGCACTTGGGCAATGTGGTTGTAGTTTGTTACCGCAGACAGAGCTTTGCATATATAATCCTTCCCTCTGTCTAAACAACCTCTAAAAAAACATATGGCCTTAACCAGAACAACATGGCAGACAGATGTCCAGGTCTGCTGTGCACGAGATTGCCAATAATAAGGCAATCACTGTTCCTCTTGTGGATTCCAGGGCTGTGATCTCGGTCAGTAAATGCTTATCTTAAACATAAACTTTCTTAAGTCGGGTTTCCAGAAAGGGAGAGCATTAGTGGGGGTCCCCCAGGGAATCCCCGAGACGTGAATGAAAAATCCTATCACACTGGTTATGCAATGGTTAAAGGGAGTCTGTCCCCAAGAAAGTAACTAATAAACCAGGCACACTGCCTTGAAGGACTAGCTTAGCTGAATGTAATCATAACTTTCACTTAGTGATCTGCTGCTTCATTATACATTTAATCCATAGGCAAATGAGCTGTTAAGTGCACTGAGGGCGGGCCCAAGTCACTCTGTGCACCCATGCTCCTCCTCCTTCCTCTGCTAGCCTCTCCCTCTCCTACTTGATTGACAGGGCCAGGTGGGATGACTTTGCAGGAACCTTGCCCTGTCAATCAAGGAGAGGGGGGGGGACTAGCAGAGGAAATAGGAGGAGCAAGGGTGCACTGAGTGGCTTGGGCCCACAAAGGGCTTAAAAGGTGTCCCTGGATCTAGCACTTATACCTATGCAGTATAGTGACATTAGCATATATTAAATATAGTGAGATTAATCCAACACAGTATAAAATAATCAAAAAATTACAGAATAATCTGGAAGTCCACCAAGACCAATAGTGTACTGTATATAGTCCATCTGAGATGTGACTGAAGTCAGTTTAATTCAAGAGTAATACAGTTTTACTTAGGTTTGAAATATATTTCTAAGGGCTCATGCACACGACCGCATGTATATTGCAGTCCACAAAACACTGATCTGCCAAAAATTCGGATGACGTCCGTGTGCATTCCGTATTTTGTGGAACGGAACAGCTGGCCCCTAATAGAACAGTCCTATCCTTGTCCGTAATGCGGACAATAATAGGACATGTTCTATTATTTTCTGGAACGGACATGCGGAAACGGAATGCACACGGAGTAACGTCCGCTTTTTTTGCAGACCCATTGAAATGAAAGGTTCTGCATACAGTCCGCCCAAAAAAATGGAACGGGCACGGAAAGAAAATATGATATATGGCATTGCTGTTTCCACAGGATACATGGATGTCATGGAGAAGGTCTTCCATTCAGAATCCCCAGAATAGAGAGCCCCTAAAAAGCAGCGGTTCTCGTCGTGAAGGACCTGGTCAGTCCATTTCTTACTATACGGATGGTCATTTATTTGAATGTCCACAGGTAACATTGCATTAACTCTATAATAGCCGCTGCAGGGCTACCGCAACTACCCTCTACGATCAGTATCATTTGGCGGCTCTCACCTCAAAGCTCGTCTGTGAAGAGACCGTCTCATTAAACAAGCTCTTTTTTTTTGCGAAATCTTTCACATTCAACTCCGTTTGAAAAGTGTTCCTCTAACCAAAAACAAAATCTTTACGGTATTCCTAAACCCTTATGGCTGGTCACTGTGTGCAGTCTCTTTGAGCTCTAGATGTCTCGTTCCTTTGGTTTCTGTGACAAAAAGCATCGACTTCCTGTCGCCCGTATTCACTATCAATCTGGGACAACGTCACCTCCGATCCTCCTGACCGGGGATGCTGTATGAATGCCAGTAGGCCATATGTATGAGAGTACCCCGACAACTTTACTGGTGGAAGAAACTTTTGGCCTTCCAGGTGCAGAAAAGTACTTTTACTACAATATTTCGTAGTGGAAGCTACCTATATTTGCCAACTTGTGTGTGCCAGACCGCTTCCCAGACTATTGTTAAACTTAACAGGTAGGCCAGTCTTTATGACCCTTAGGCCTCATTCACATGACCGTATTTTTGGTCCACACCCACATTTTTTGGTGGACCCAAACATTTCTAAGGGGCCGCAAAAAATGTGGACACCACAGGGATGTCATTGTGCATCCATGCCGCCAAACCACAAATGATAGAACATGTCCTATTCTTGTCTGTATGGCAGAAAAGAATAAACATTTCTTAAATGGGCCCTGTGAAAAGTGCAGGATGCATAAGCGATACGGTTATGTGAATTCCCCCGAACTGTGCGGGGGCATGAATGACTGAATATATAATAAGGCCATGTTCACACAGGAGTTTGCAAAGGCAAAATCTGCTGTGCATTTTATGGCAGAAACCATCGCAATTTCTGCCGCAGTTTTACAATTTGAATGCCGCTGACTTGCTTGCGGTTTAGCCTTGGGGTCATTTATCAAACTGGTGTAAAATAGAACTGGATTAGTTGCCCATAGCAACCAATCAGATTCCTCCTTTCCCTTCTGACAGCTCCTTTGGAATATGACAGATGGAATCTGATTGGTTGCTATGGGCAAATAAGCCAGTTCTACTGTACACCAGTTTGATAAATCTGCCCCACTGTCCGCAGCTTCTAGTGGTGTCCGCCTGAACACTACGATCCGTTCTTGGCGTGATCTTTAACCTGCCAGCTACATGAACAGCAGCGCGGTCTCCTATTGAAATCATTGGGAGGCGGATTCTGTGCAACTACTGCTGGCTTCTTGGCGCAGAATTCAGTGTGAACAGGGCCTAAAGCAGTAAAATGGACCCAATATTCATGACATAATTGACAGCGGAAATATTATACTTCTAAAAAATTTTTTAAAAAAAATTACTTATCTTACCATGCTGCACGACAGGTTCATTTATCGGTTCTCCAGCAATCAAAACCAAGTGGGCCAGTTCATCCCCCTGTATCATAGTAACACAGATCCATTACTTGTCTGGACATGATTTCAATATCTTATCACCATTTCCGCTTCACCAATCCCCCGATATATCCGACAACCCGACTTATGTCTATGGTAACACGGTGCATTACAGGAGGGATAGGAGAGTTATGGGGAGGCCGGCGTCTCTTCATAACTTCAGCAGATCCACCGCCACATATAGGGGTTATCAAGACTGGCGTCTAAAATTTTTATTGATCCTTTATTTGATGTGCAGAACAGAAATAAAATTTTTCGATTTATGGTTATAAAAAAATAAAAAATTAATAAACTAAAACTGTCGATCTACTTTCCAATCTACATAAAAACATTTCAGTCCTACCTTGTTTTCCAGCTGTACGTTGTCGCCATCTTCCAGCACTGCTGTGTGGTGAGCCTCAATTTCTTTTTGGGCATCAGGTGAACCTTAAAAGATAAAAATAATGAGGATTATGAATGAACAACATAATAAATTAAAGTAATGCACTGTGCAATAACCAAAAGAGAAAAGACTATCCATTTAGTATAAATGAGACAAATCTCCATGAAGCCTTGTTACCAGTTTTCATCCATCACGTGACCTTGGCACAGCTCAGCCCCATTCACTGAGCGCAATACCAAGCACAACCACTATACAATCTACGGCACTGTGCTTGGCATAGAGAATGCTCACAGGAGTGTCTGTGCCTTCTCAAAAAGCTGATTGGCGGGGGTCCCAGAGGGTAGGTCATCAATATTAAAATCTCGGAAAACCCTTGTAAATAGGGTTGTTTCGATACCAAAATTTTAAGTCGGTATCGATACCATAAAAAAGTATTGCGATACTCGATACCATTCGATACCGCATGAAAAAAATAAAATGCCCAAAGAAGCCGCGTGCATTCCCCATTTTATGGAACGTCTGGCCCATAATCGAACAGTCCAATATTTTATGGGGGGGACGAGGCGACTAAAAGAAAATGGCGAATCGTGCAGTTTTTCTTTTTTTTTCTTTTACGGCGTTCGCCGCATAAAAGACGATTTTTTTAAATAGTTCGGACTTTTGAGATGTGGTGATATGTAATATTTTATTTATTTATTGTTTATATATTTTATATGTAAAATTAGGAAAGGGGTGATTTATACTTAATATTTTGGTGTACATTTTTTAACTTTTTTTTTTTTACAGTTTATTTATTAACTATTTCCCCCTTAGGGGCTAAAACCTGGGATCTTTTCATCCTATTCACCCTGATACAGCTCTATTAGGGTGCCTAAGATCTCACCCTCTCCCTGCTGCCCTGTGCACAGTACACACAGCAGCAGGGAGCCGACTATGGCAGCCAGGACTTCAGTAGCGTCCTGGTTGCCATGGTAACTGATCGGAGCCCCAGCATTACACTGCTGGGGCTCCGATCATTGCTGCCAATGAGGAGGAGGTGAGGGGACTCTGTGGCCACTGCCACCAATGATTTTAATACTGGGGGGAGGGAGGAAGGGGGGATTGGGAGGGCGCACTGGCCACCAATGTTTTAATACTGGGGGCGGGAGTGCACACTGGCCACCAATGTCTTTAATACTGGGGAAAGGGGGGGGGGCACACTAGCCACCAATGACGAGTAACATTTCATATACAAATGCAGGCAGAAGAAACACATTGCTGGTACCCTGCCTGCGATCAGCAGCAGTTAACCACTCAGGGGATCGCAGAGCTCGGTCACAGGCAGGGTGCCGGCAATGTGCTCCTGCTGCCTGCATTTGTATATGAAACGTTACTCGTCATTGGTGGCCAGTGCGCCCCCCCTCCTCCTCCTCCCATCTCTCCTCATTGGCACAGGGGGAGGGAGAGACTGCCTAGTATCGATAAAAGGCAAATCCTGGTATCGGATCGATACCGGGCTAAAAGTATCGAATGGGTATCGAAAATTCGATACCCGAAACAACCCTACTTGTAAAGGTATGTTTGTGAATATATCCTCTTCATTCCTACATGTCTCAATGACACATCAGAATTTTTTGTATGTTAAAACAGAAAGTATTTTTTAATTTTTTGGGGAAAGTTATAGTTCTGGCAACATTTTTATATATTTTATATGACTGTTATTGTCACTACTCTGATGAAACACCTCTTCTGATTAGGGTTGGACTGGCCCACCAGAGTTCTAGAGGATGCTCCAGTGGTCCCAGGCTCTAACACTATAGTGGGCCCCAACGGTCTAGGAAAAAAAAATAGTTTGGAGCTGACTTTGGAGCTAATCACTTACCTCTATGGTCTATCTCTATAATTGAAAACTTTTTTGACTTTAGAAATGAAATAAAAGTTGTGCCTCAAGAATAATCCCTCTGGTGGGCCCAGGGAACCTCAGTCAGACACAGATTCTGAACATTACAATGACCCACATAGGTCAACCTGTAGACATGGACCATCAACATAGGAATTTTACAAAAATAAATCCTGAAGTACATCTGTTTTTCTCCATTTAGGTATAAAGAGGTCTTTCTCCTTTAATTATAGTGATATGGAAGCTTATTTGCGGAGTCATCTCAGTTCTCAGCAGAGATCTTACAAAGTGTTAAGTCTTCGTGACTTACCAACTTGTATCACTCCTTGCAGTGTGTAGATGAAAGCGGTCCATCCTGTAAATTAACAAAAAAGAACATCCTGAAGTAATGCTGCATATATACCGGTGCTGCACGAACCAAGTCATGACTGGATGGCTCACCATCAATGGTCATAGAATCAATCAATAAAACATATACAGATCTAACATGCGCCAACATCAGTAGGTTACCGCATTAACCAGCCAGTGTTACTCCGTTAACCTGACAGTGTAACAAGCTGTGAACTCAGTTAGACCTCATGCACACGAACGTCGTTTGGTTTCGCATCCGAGCAGCATTTTTTGTGGCTGGGGCAGTTGCTTTTTTCCGTGATCCCGCAAAAAAAATAAAAAAATAGAACATGTCCTATTCTTGTCCGTTTTGCGGATAATAATAGGCATTTCTATTTATGGGCGGCCCATCACCATCCGGCTCCATTAACTATAATCCGGCTGCAACCTGGCAAGCATGTCGAGACACGCCGGATGCGCATCATTTTACGTCTGGCCGATTGTCGGCATATTTGTGTGGTTGTGGCCAGATCTCTGCCAGTAAACATTTTAGATAATGGGGCTGGACAGTGATGCCTCAGCTTCTGGCAATGTTGGAATGCAGAGAGATCCGGCAGGGAACAGCATGCCGGATACTAAGCCCTAGTGTAAAACTACCCAAGCCAGCAAAATAAGCTTGTGTGTTCTACATCTGTCAGATAATCTGTTGGTGTAATACAGCCCTTAGAGTAGTGGTCCCCAAACAATGGTCCCCTGCTGTGTGTCTTGCCAGAGGAGTCTAGAGTCATGACCCTATTTACTGACAACCAATGTTAATGCAGTTATTTTTAAAAATAGTGTCAGATTTCATACATAAACCCAGTATTATATACAATCTTTAGTACTTTAGTAACATCAAATAAGTTGTAAAACAGTCACAAGAAGGCAGGTGTTTGGTGGTCACGAGTACATATACATGGCATCCAACAGGGGGCACCATTATAATGAAGTAAGGAGACTATCGCACAACTGGAGCATTTTTCTAACAGAAAGTACCGTACTGTAAATTAAAAAAGTAACTAGCTTTTCATGCCGAACTAAATTATCATAACATTTAATGGTGTCACAACCCCTTTAAAGCGAACCTGTCACCTGCTTTTTACCTCTTAAGCTGTTAACTGTACCTTATAGATCATTGTAACCTTGTTTCCAAACAGGTGTTCTTCGTTTTTCTGGGGTTTATATTCCTGAAAAAATCACTTTATAATCTCCTGCTCTGCTGCGTCTGAAGTCACCAGACAAGTCAAGGAGGCAGACCCTCCTTGACTGCTGGATGCGACTCCCCCGCCCTAACCCCGCCTCTCATCCCTATGATTGACACCAGCTCTTCTGCCCGGGACCGCGCTGGTCTCGGCGGCGCATGCGCCGTCTGCCTTCATAGCAGCGCGATCCCGAGCCTCGCGCTGAGTGATCTGCATTTCACCAGCGGCCCGGCTAGAGAGGAGAGAAGTGTGCAAGCGCGATCTAGCAAGGGATCGCGCTTCACTCAGCGCGAGGCTCGGGATCGCGCTGCTATGAAGGCAGACGGCGCATGCGCCGCCGAGACCAGCGGTCCCGGGCAGAAGAGCTAGTGTCAATCATAGGGATGAGAGGCGGGGTTAGGGCGGGGGAGTCGCATCCAGCAGTCAAGGAGGGTCTGCCTCCTTGACTTGTCTGGTGACTTCAGACGCAGCAGAGCAGGAGATTATAAAGTGATTTTTTCAGGAATATAAACCCCAGAAAAACGAAGAACACCTGTTTGGAAACAAGGTTACAATGATCTATAAGGTACAGTTAACAGCTTAAGAGGTAAAAAGCAGGTGACAGGTTCGCTTTAAAATCTCTCTCTTCCATTTTTGAGCTGAAAGTGACTTAAAGGGAATCTGTCACCAGGTTTGAGCCCTGTCAGCTAAACATATGCTGACGTTCAGGGTCTCATTAGCATGCCTAATATGGGCTCATCTAAACAAATGGTAGCGTTATTTTGTCAAAAAACAGGTTTAACTAACCTGTCAATCACACATATAAGGAGCCCAAGGGGAGGTCCAGCGATGCAGGGTGCCGGGCCGCAGACATTGCTGTATGTGGCCAGCGCCGCCTCCAAATGCTCCGTGCCGCCTCTCCCTCCCCCTCCTCCTGCTGTAAGCGCTGGCTCGTACGCACACGGCGCGTCGCACTTCACTTCAGAAGCCGATCCAAGAAGTCCGCACGGGTGCATGCCTGTGCGCACGCGCGACTTCTTGGATCGGCTTCTTGAAGTGAAGTGCGCACGCGCCGTGTGCGTACTGAGCCAGCGCTACAGCAGGAGGAGGAGAGGAGAGGCGGCACGGAGCATTTGGAGGCGGCGCTGGCCACATACAGCAATGTCTGCGGCCCGGCACCCTGCATCGCTGGACCTCCCCTTGGGCTCCTTATATGTGTGATTGACAGGTTAGTTAAACCTGTTTTTTGACAAAATTACGCTACCATTTGTTTAGATGAGCCCATATTAGGCATGCTAATGAGACCCTGAACGTCAGCATATGTTTAGCTGACAGGGCTCAAACCTGGTGACAGATTCCCTTAAGACCATCACTCAAAGTTGAATGTGGTTCATAAAGCACAAAACGTTGGGGACCTCTGTATTAAGAAAAATTATAATCAACCATACTTGTATATTATAGAGACCCAATAATAAGAAAAATACAGTTATTGTTACCATGTACGTATACCCCTGCCGATCAGCTGTTTGAGAAGGCAGCGTCACAGTGGCGCTGCAGCCTTCTCGCTGCTTTCCCTAGGCCGAGTCACGTCACATTCATCGGTCACGTGACCTAGAAGCAGCTCAGCCCTATTCAGTCGGGCTTAGTGCAATACCAAGCACACTGCTATACGATGTACGGCACCGTGCTTGATAAACTGCTAGAAGACGTGGCACCCACAGGAGTGCTAGTGCCCTTCTCAAACAGCTGATTGGTGGAGGTCCTGGGTGCCAGGCCCTCCTGCGGATAGGTCATCATTTATAAAATCCTGGAAAACCCTTTTAAGGACCTATCTTAAGGATAGATAATCAATATCAAAAGACTGAAAATCCCTTTAACGTAGCTATTCTACCTCTTAAAGCTGTGGCCATTTTGGACAATGTGAACTATCGAGGAACTAGAACAAAGCTGTGGCATTTTTAAACACCAGTGATAGTTATGGAGGATCAAAGGCTGAAGAGCTCCTCTTGACAAGGTTAGGTTAAGAAGGGAATTTGAGAGATCATGGGGCAAATTACTTAACAGTTCAGCACAGTTTTAGGTGAACATTTGTTCTTTTCTGCCTTGATGTTCATAGCTGGTACAAATTATGTTAATATGGTAGGTTATCTAATATTATAATAATAGCCTGAAGAATGAAAAGTGGTGAAAAGTGGACAAAAATACAATAATAATGTAATTAAGTTCTAACAAAATGCAGAATGATCCAAAATCTTGTCAACTGTAACTCTTTATATTTAGATATTGTTACAATTATTTCAAGCATTATATCAAACAGGAGAAGCATTGATGAGAATGCCAAACAAGAGGGTGCATGCAAAGAGAAAATACAATAACCAGTTTTTACAGATATGGACCATCAACTTATAGACATGGAGCTAAAATGTTCGTGATCCATTAGGGTACTTTCACACTTGCAGCAGGACGGATCCGGCAGGCTATTCAGCCTGCCGGATCCGACCTGCCGGAAGTGCCCGTGTACTGCCGTGCTGCCGCTCTGTCCCCATTGACTATAATGGGGCGGGGGGCGGAGCTACGGTGCAGCACGGCAGTGCACGGCCAGAGATCACCGGACTAAAATTCCTGCATGTCCGACTTTTCAGTCCGGCGATCTTTGCCGTGCACTGCCGTGCTGTGCGGTAGCTCTGCTCCCGCCCCATTATAGTCAATGGGGATGGAGCGGCAGCACGACAGTGCACGGGCACTGCGGCAGGGACGGATCCGGCAGGCTGAATAGCCTGCCGGATCCGTCCTGCCGCAAGTGTGAAAGTACCCTTACTCGATGTGCTATGACCAGATAAAAATGCAGATTAGGCCCCAAAACGCACCTATTCCAGTCAGGGATAAACCGGTTCAAACCATGATTAAAGCAAGACATGAATCAATCCCATAGAACACAGTTGGGGCTTTGTATAGTCGATACCTTTGTCTATGATTAATATTGGCTATAATCATGTTTTGGACTGATTCATGCCCCGCTATAATTATGTTTTGAACCGGTCTATCCCTGACTGTGTTCTATGGGATTGATTCATGTCTTGCTTTAATCATGGTTTGAACCGGTTTATCCCTGACTGTGTTCTATGGGTGAAAGCCCTTAAATATATGTGGGAGAACTCCACCATGCTTATGGCCAATATGGAATATATATCTGGGTCAAGTTAACTTTAAACCTATAATTAATTGACCTGTGTTTGATACCTAGGCATCTAGACCTTCCGCAGTAGTTTTTCCACTATCATATACCTCACCGCTTTTTGATTTGTAAACAATTTGGTATAGAGAATTTTTATGAAATTTTGTATTATACTGAATAAAGGTGTAGCTCAATTTTACATAAGAGTCAGTGTTTTGTTTTCATTTTTTGCAAATCTGACAGGTGTCACTTTATATGGTGATAACTTTAAAACGCTTTCATTTATCCAAGCCATTCCGAGATTGTTTTCTTGTCCCATATTGTACTTCATGACAGTGGTAAATATGAGTCAAAATATTTCATTTTTTATTTATAAAAAAATACCAAATTTACCAAAAATTATGAAAAATTCGCAATTTTCAAAATTTTAATTTCTCTGCTTTTAAAACAGGTAGTGATACCTCCTAAAATAGTTATTACTTTACATTTCCCATATGTCTTCTTCATGTTTGGATCATTTTGTAAATTACATTTTCTGTTTTTTGGACGTTAGAAGGCTTAGGAGCAAATCTTGAAATTTTTCAGAAAATTTCCAAACCACACTTTTTAAGGACCAGTTCAGGTCTGAAGTCACTTTGTGGGGCTCACATAATAGAAACCACCCATAAATGGCCCCATTTTAGAAACTACATCCCTCAACGTATTTAAAACTGATTTTACAAACTTTGTTAACCCTTTAGGTGTTCCACAAGAATTAATGGAAAATGGAGATGAAATTTCAGAATTTCACTTTTTGGACAGATTTGCCATTTTAATCCGTTTTATTCCGCTAACAAAGCAAGGGTTAACAGCCAAACAAAACTCAATATTTATTACCCTGATTCTGTAGTTTACAGAAACACCCCATATGTGGTCGTAAACTGCTGTACAGGCACAAAGCAGGACACAGAAGGAAAGGAGCGCCATGTGGTTTTTGGGGGACAGATTTCACTGGGATAATTTTAAGTTGCCATGTCACATTTGAAGACCCCCTGATGCACCCCTAGAGTAGAAACTCCCCAAAAATTACCCCATTTTGGAAACTACGGGATAAGGTGGCAGTTTTGTTGGTACTATTTTAGGGTACATATGATTTTTGGTTGCTCTATATTACACTTTTTGTGAGGCAAGGTAACAAAAAATAGCTGTTTTGGCTTAGTTTTAATTTTTTTGTTTTTTACAATGTTTATCTGACAGGTTAGATCATGTGCTATTTTTATAAAGTAGGTTGTTACGGACGCAACAATACCAAATAGGACTACTTTGTTTGTTTCACTTTTACATAATAAAGCATTTTTGAAAAAGATGATTTTTTAGTGTCTCCATATTCTGAGAAAAAAAAACAATGCAACACAAATAAAGTACAATAATGCCATAATTATAGAAAACATTCTGATGTTCATGCTACGCTTATTTTGTAAATTTGAGATTCTTGGCAAATACATTTTGTACAAAATTACCTGGGCCCGTCTGCCAAACGTCAAGACGATCTCTATAAGACGGGAACCTAACACTAAATACTAACTGTTATGTGCCATAATGGCCACCATAAAATTCAGAGAGCGCAGGTTCCACATGCATGCTGGATCCACTCTGCTTTTTACCATTTTTGGTGCCATTACGGCCTCCATTAAATCCAGGGATGCAGGTACCAACATGCATGCTGAGCCCAAAATCAGCCTAGCTATGGCAGCGTGCACCTGCACATTAGGTTGTACTGACTGACCCCCTTTTTTTGCAGTCGTGCTGGAGCTGTGGCTGACTCCTGTTGGTCTTGCACCCCTAACCAGCCTGTCTGCCCATAGGCTGATTTTAATTAGAGTAAGTATAAAGCTGTAGCCTGCTCTCATTGTATTTATTGGAAGCCATTTGGCACCAGGAGAAGTATATAGTAAGCTCAGCATGCATATTTACGGTTTTTCTTTTTTTTACAATTTTATGTGTTTTATTTGGGGAAAATTTGTTTTTTGTTTACTTGAAATTATTTTTTTTTATTATGAAAAACACATTTTTTTTTCACTATGGGACTTCAACTTCTGGGGTCTGATCCCCTCTGCAATGTATTACAATATATCCTGTATTGTAACACATTGGCTGTTATCTTTTATGCTGATAGCCTGCCTGTGAGACCCAGCATAGGCTGGATCTCACGGGCTTCCGTAGACGGCAAGCCCCGATAACTATGGAAGGCATCGGGCTTGCCTTCTCTGCCATCGAGTCCCCGCCACTGCAGCGCGGGGACCCGATGGAGATGCAGAGGGCAGCCGTACCCTCCGCAAGTCCTCTGAATGCCGCGGCTTGACAGCGGCATACAAGGGGTTAATACGCTGGCATCAGTGTTTTCACTGATGTCGGCGTATGCAGCAGGGGCCCGGCTGTCAGTGACTGCCAGGTCCGTTCCGCCGATCGGGCGGGCGCAGCTCCTGCACCCACCCGATCAGCCTGCCGTACATGTACAGCGCTGGTCCTTAAGTGACGTCCACCAGCGTCGTACATGTACGGCGGGGGTCCTTAAGGGGTTAAAGCCTTGTAGGAATGAATAGGTAAAGGAGAAATAATGGTGCAGATTTCCTAAACATGTAGATAGCATACACGTAGACTCACCCGCGTCACATTTATCACAGGGCTTAGGCTGGATGATAAATCTGTTGCAGGGATAGACACTTTTTATCTATCTTTATACCATCTATTGGTGGGCTTATTATTCTAATTTTTAGACAGATTGTAGTAATATACATATTAGTAAATCTGAGAAACTATTCTGTTCGCACAGATTTATTATAAATATTCTTAAAAGATCGAGTTTTTGCTCAAAAGGCAGAAAAGGTAAAAGGTCATGTTTAGAGAGTAAAAGGACTGTGGATTACATGCAGCATGATGCAGTACCAGCAGAGTGTATGAGATCAGACAAATGTCATTCATACTTTGCTTTTTGAAATTCTGAAATCTGCAGCATTTCAACTATTGTGTTTTTCTTGTGCGCATTTCACCCTTTTCGATGGAAGGTTGAGATCTGCTGAAAATCTGCACCAAAAAACGCAATAAATCTATTGAAAAGAAGGATTAAGTGTGGAAATGCCATAGCGCAATACAGTACCAGCAAAGTGAATGAGATTTGACAAATCTTATGCACACCTTGCCTTTTTCCTTAGGTGAAGAAATGAACCTGTTGTGCGTATTTTAAAATCTGCAGCATGTCATCTGTTGGTGCATTTCCGCACCTTCTGTAGTGGTTTTCCCCTTAGACCTCAATGTGGTTGTTTACAGAAACTGAAAATCGGATTTATGTGCGTTTTTATGTGGTTTTGGTGCAGATTTCCTGCACCCAAATCTGCCCTGTGTGCACGTACCATTACCAAGACAATCCCCAACATATCAGTCTGTAATACTAGTGAGATCTGAGCCTACTTTTGCAACTAGATAAATCTTTTAACTCCTAGATTAACTAGTTTAGGAGTCAATGTGCAGCGACCGGGTTTGAGGTGGCTAGATCCCCCAGACACCGTTGAGGTGTCACTACATGTTTCTGCTCTCTGGAGGGGATGGTAAGGCGTGGTGCACCCCAATGGGAAAAATATCTAGAGAGTCAGGGTCTGCAGTTAACCAGTGTGCTTCTTTAGTGGAGGAACCCAAGTGCAAAACAATACATTCAATGCACTGAGCTGGCTTCTCCAGTCTCCTCCCTGGCAGAGGGGGGTTTTGTGCTGAGGAAAGGCCTGAGCTAGCTGTCTCTCTTTCTCAGTAGGCTGATTCGCTGTCCATGCCTAAAGGGCTGGTGGCTCAGGGTCTGCAGCTCAGTTGTTGGGCTAAGTATACCTGCGTCAGCGTCTTCTTGTCATTTGTCTCCTACTAAAACACTGGTCCCTATCTGCAGACCTCCATGAGCTCTGACTGCTCTACTTTTATACAGTTTCCAGGACCATCTAGTATCAGGGGTGAAACTGGAGAAGCACAGCCTAACAAAAACAATGTTGCTTTTCATGGTGGCTATAGATTTGTACTGTTCCTCAATACAAGCCAATGGGAATGACTAAGCAGTTTCCAGACGTAAACAACCATCTGACAGAGCTTAACCTTACGGTCAAAACGTCAGTTTTTACCCACCAAAACTTAGCTCTTCATATTCCTTTATGGTAATTGTGGAAAATTACTAGCTTCTCAGTGCACGGGCTGGAAAGTCCCAAAGTCTTTCAGTATCAGCTGGCTTTGCATTATCCTTTTTACCAGCACAGTGCAATAGCATTGCAAATGAACAGGATAAATTACAATAAACATAGAAAATGCTGATCAACAATGTAAAACTGTATAAGTGTAAACAGCATAAACCACAGTGCAAGTTAACCCTTCAAAGTGCAATAAAGTTGGGAGTTAATGGCTTTGCATAGCAGCAATAGTGACAAATGTACACAAAGTTCCATATTCCATACAGAGGCGCAGCTATAGGGGGTGCAGAGGTAGCAGTCACTACCAGACCCAGGAGCCAGAAGGGGCCCAAAGACCCTTGTGCTGCAGAGGATGCCGGTATTAGAGAAAGTAAATGCTGATCAAGTTATACCTCTGGCTGGAGGGAAGGGATTAGGTCAAGAATTTGGCTTTGGGGGGGGGGGGGGGGGCATTTCAATAGCCTTCAGCAATGTGCTCTCCTGCCCCCTAGTTAGAAAGCAATGAGGGAAGGGGGATCTGAGCGAACTCTTGCACCAGGGCCCATGAGCCTTTACCTACGCCCCTGACTCCATAGTACCCTTGCTTCAGGGCACTACAAATGGTGTCCAAATCATTTTATCATCTAGATGCCTATATAACTAATTTATATCTACTAGTTTTTACAGTGCTTAGGATTCTTTCCTTTGAGGACTGATGGCTATTCAACACATCCATTTTAATTTGCTCTTATAGCAGAAACAGAACTCTAATCAGTCTGAATATTACAGGGGTATTCCCATCTCAGACATTTTTGGCATGTCTCCAGAAGGTTCCCAAGCAGGGCCCCCATTTATGATGTCCATATACCCTAATACAGCTTATTGTGACAACACATTTAGATAATCTATACAAATAATTCTGGACCACAAGGGAAACTGGAAATCGAGGAGAAGATCAATACAAATAGGAAGGGAACCTACCAACTCTATGCAGATAGCAACCATATGTTCAAAGAATATTTTGGTGGTTAAGTTATTCTTTTAGCAATAGATATGTTCTATGGATTTTATGGCAAATTTTATTACAACATAAAATGACATATGAGATTATTTTAGAAACGGGCGTCTGAAGTTAAATGGTTGTAGGAAACCAGCACAACTGTAAAAGTAAAATACAGTTGTGCCGCAAATCAATACAGAAATAAATGAAAAATGATGTTTCTTTGGTCATGGAAAATCAAGTTTTTCTGTGGACAAATGAACTGTGTTCTCTACTTCCAGACATTCAGATAAACCCTTCTCATATGCCCTTTTAGGGCTGAAGCCAAGAGCCAAAACTGTGTCAACTGTAAGCAACAGAGCTCCATAAAGTTCTATTAATTCAACGTGAAAGGAACATTCTGCTCCCATCAGAATCAGATGAGCATCAATTGTACCATTCAGTAACCATTATAAGTGCAGAACAGACTGAGCATCAACAGAGAGCTGTCACTCAATGTAAAAATCAACTAGTAGGACTACATGTAGTCTCCACATTTCCTTCTCTGTATTTGCAGTATAAACATACAAAATAGAAAAAGAACAATAACTTAGTTACAAAGCTACCTGAGCAACATGTTAATTCTGAACTGTCCACTACTAACAGCCAAAACCAAAAAAGATTACCCCAACCCTTCTGTTACAAACTCATCTCTTGGCATCACTGACCTGGTGCTCTCCTGGATCACATCATACCTCACAGAGCAGACATTTAGCATCTCCCACTCTCACACCACCTCCTCGTCTCATTCCCCCTCTGTTGGTGTCCCGCAAGGCTCTGTCCTAGGACCCCTGCTCTTCTCTATCTACACTTTCGGCCTGGGATAGCTCATAGAGTCCAATGGCTTTCAGTATCACTTTTATGCCGACGACACACAAATCTACCTCTCTGGTCCAGACATCACCACCTTACTATCCAGAATCTCACAATGCCTATCTTCCATATCCTCCTTCTCCTCTCGCTTTTTAAAACTTAACATGGATAAAACAGAATTCATCATCTTTCCCCCATCTTGCTCAATCCCCCCCCCCTCCTAACATACCTATCTATCACGATCAATGGGTGCACACTCTCCCCAGTCAACCAAGTCCGCTGCCTTGGAGTGACCTTGGATTCTGCCCTCTCCTTCCGACCACACATCCAAGCCCTTTACACCACCTGCCACCTCCAACTGAAAAACATCTCCCGCATCCGCGCTTTCCTTAACTTTGAGTCTGCGAAAATGCTTGTACATGCCCTCAACATCTCTCGCCTAGACTACTGCAACATTCTCCTCTGTGGCCTTCCATCTAGCACTCTTGCATCCCTCCAATCTATCCTCAACTCTGCTGCCCGACTAATCCACCTCTCACCCTGTTACTCCTCTGCCTCTCCCCTCTGCCAATGCCTTCACTGGCTCCCCATTGCCTAGCGAATTCAGCTCAAAATACTAACCAATACATACAAGGCTGTCCACAACCTGTCCCCTCCTTACATCTCTGAGCTACTTTCGGAATACATCCCACACGCAATTTCTGATCCTCACGAGACCTCCTTCTCTCCTCTCCTTTTAACACCTCTTCTCACAATCACCTCAAAGATTTTTCCCGTGCATCCCCCACATTCTGGAACTCGCTACCCCAACATATCAGACACTCACCTACAGCGGAATCCTTCAAAAGAAACCTAAAAACCCACCTGTTCAAGCCTACAACCAGTGACCCTGCTGCCTCTATACCGCCATGACCAGCTTCACCCTCACCTACTGTGTCCTTCTCCCATACCATGTAGATTGTAAGCCCTCACGGGAAGGGCCCTCTCTCCTTCTGAACCAGTTTGTAACACGTCTTGTTCATGCTTAGTGCAATTGTCTGTATTATGTATGTGCACCCCTTATAATATGTACAGCGCTATGGAATGAATGGCGCTTTAATAATAAATAATACCAACTTACGCTGCCTTTTCTCTATATATACCCTATAGTGCAATACTAATATTATTGCCATACTAATTACCAAAAACAGTACTCCCTGCTTTCCCCAAACCATAACTTTTTTATTTTTCTATTCACATAGCCGTATGAGGGCTTGTTTTTTGCCATTCTAATGGCACCATTTAATACTGCATAGAATGTATCGGGAAGCTGAAAAAAATTTCAAATGGGGAGGAATTGGAAAAAACCTGACATGTCAGGAGGTGAGAGGTCCTTTTTAATAGTTATGCGCTTTGCCTGTACTTGGTTCTCTTGCCTAGTTGTCAACTGCTCCAAATTTGCTGGGATTGTCCTGAATTTTCTTAATGACGTGGTTACATATTTAAGGAGGTAGTGAGGGGACATGATCAAGTACTAAATTCACTGTGTCTCCCGTAGTATTGGGTTTCAATCCCTCCAGGGTCTGTGGACCACTGCAACCTCTGCGCCCCCGGTCTGTCCATCCAACGGTCATATCAACAAACCTAAAATATCACTAAGTTAAAAAAAAGGATAGCTTCCTTATATACCTTATATATGCATCTGAACTATAGGCCTGTAGAACATTTTAGAATTGGATCATTAAAAAAAATGAAGGAACCGTGACCATTTAAAGAGATTTGGTCAAGTTTATTAAAAATAAAAAAATGTCATAAAAATAAAGCATGTGCAGCCATGACTTATTGTCTGCTCTTGCTGTGGATACCTGCCTTGGCTCTCGGATTCTTTACTTTTTCTGTCCTCTGCCCAAGACATAGAGGAACATAGTTCACTATTAAAACGAAATGTCCCTCCATGACACGACACACCAGAGCCTCGTGACTTCTGGGGGTATATAGGCTAGGTTCACACGACCATGTTTTGCAGTCCCGCAAAAAAATAATAATAATAATGGATGATATCCGTATGGCAAAACGGACAAGAATAGGATATATTCAAATTTTTTTCTGGGGCTACGGATACGGATAGCACACAATGAAATGAATGGGTCTGCATCCTATACGCAAAAATAATGGAACGGATACGGAAGGAAAATACGTTCATGTGAATGTAGCCTTAGTGTGTTGAATATACTGATATAAAACTAAGGGTCTCCCAAATCAGTATTTTATCACATTTTGATTATACATTAAGAGGGGTCGTCCCATGGATTTAAAAAATTTTTTTGTAGGGCTCATGCACATGAACGTATTTTCTTTCCGTGTCCGTTTTTTTTTTTTTTTGCGGTCCGTATGCGGAACCATTCATTTCAATGGGTCCACACAAAAAAAAAAACGGAAGTTACTTTGTGTGCATTCTGTTTCCGTTTGTCCATATTTCTGTTCCGCAAAAAAATAGAACATGTCCTATTATTGGCTGCATTACGGACAAGGATAGGACTGTTCTATTAGGGGCCAGCTGTTCCGTTCTGCAAAATACAGAATGCACATGGACGTCATCTATATTTTTGGCGGATCCGTTTTTGAGGGCCTCAATATACATAAGCTTGTGTACATAAGCCCTTGCTCACTTATCTGCAACAGCTCATCAACCTCCATCTCCCAGGATGCATTGCAATCAGCAATTCCTGGCTCCACAAATAGTCCCAAAGATATATACTGTATGGTATGTAATGGCCTCCCCTTCTCAACTGTCTAGAGAGAGATATAACTATATATTTCTACAAATTTAGGCCTCATGCACACAACCGTATGTATTTTGCGGTCCACAAAAAACAGATCTGCAAAAATCACAGATGACATCCGTGTGCATTACGTACTTTGCAGAGTGGAACAGCTGGCCCCTAATAGAACAGTACTATCCTTGTCCGTAATGAGTAATTTTCTATTTTTTTGTGAAACGAAAATACGAACACGGAATGCACACGGAGTAACATCCGTTTTTTTGCGGACCCATTGGATAGGTCATTAATATCAGATTGGTGGGGGTCCGACACCCAGCACCCCCACCGATCAGCAGTTTTAAGAGAAGGCGCGCGCCGTGCCAGCGCTGCCTCCTCTCCATTGTTTACCTGCTCGCCATCGCATTCGCAGTGGTGAGCAGGTGTAATTACAACCAAGCCGTCCCATTCATTTCAATAGGACGGATCGCTCCTATAGAAGTGTATAAGAACGAGCCGTAATTACACCTGCTCACCGCTGCAGATGCGACAGGAAGCAGGTAAACAATGAAGAGGAGGCAGCGCTGGTCTAGGCCCATGCCCTCCCTTCAAACTGCTGATCAGCGAGGATGCTGGGTGTTGGACCCCCGCCAATCTGATATTGATGACCTATCCCGAGGATAGGTCATCAATTAAATTAATTGGACAACCCCTTTAAGCATTTAAAAAACATTAAAAAAAACAAAATCTTTCTCCAATAGCGCAGCTGTTTCTCATAGGTACTGTCTAGTATTGCAGCTGGAGATGAGCGATGTATTGAGCGATGTATTACATGGACCTCTGAGGAAGCTAGTATATACTCTAGCGATACGCGTGAGGTTTTTTTTCCCCCTTTGTGGATTTCTATTCGCCTCGTGCCACCATTGTCTTGTCGGCTAAGTATATTGCATCTTGTTATTTGCTGGTGATATATATTGTTGTACACTTAGCCCTCTTTTATTGACAGGTGGCAGCACTGGCTGCATTATGCACTTTATTTAAACCCACTATGGGGGATGTTTCCATGTATTTGTGTTTTTAATCATGTGTGTTTCAATAAATTGATTGTTATATTTTAAGAGGTGCGGCCCGTTTGTGGTATTTCTTTTCTCTGGTTGCTCATGGTTGCTTTTTTGTACCTGGGCCTGCACTCTTGTATTGTATTTTTAGGTGTGCCCCCCATTATATATTAGTGGTATTCGATGTATTGAAAAATTCGATTCGGCTGCTTCACCGACGAAAAAAATAAATAAATAGCTTTGTCGTGAAGTGCATTTCTTTGTAAGTATCGGGTGCAATGACAGGGAGCTGCGATTGTGTCATTGTACCCTTTAGATGCCGCATTCATACATGATCACGGCATCTGATAGCAATAATCGGGTGTAAAATAAAATAAAAAAATTCAATCATTCTCATTACCTAATCCATTTGTTCGCAAAGGGCAGCCGCCATCTTGATTGAAGATCTAGTGCGAAATCTAGAGTGGCCCGTGTTGGCGTCATCACGTCAGCCAGGGGGGTGATGTCATACGTCACCACACGGGATTTCGTGTGAGATCTTTAATCAAGATGGTGGCGGTCAGCCCGTCGCAAGCAAATGGATGAGGCAAGTATGATTTTTTTTTTTATACTATTTCAGGGAAAATCGATTCACTACCACGAAGCACGAGGAAATCCGGCTGCACGGCAAATCGAATTAACCCTGAAATTCGGCTTCAAATTGACTTTGTGGATTCGCTCAGCACTAGTTGTAACTGAGCTCCACATAAAGAGCCTTTCTGGACCTGTTCCTAAAAAAGTCTCTTTCAGCTAACCCGTGGAGAGAAGACACTTAGGAGGAAATGTATTGTTTCCCTTGCGCCAGAAAAAATAGCTTTAAAAAGTCGCAAGCTGTGTGTTTGTGACTTTTTAAACATGACTTTTTGAAACAAAATAAAAAAAGTTGCAAATGCCTTTTTTTAAGCTGCTGCAGCCACTTTTCCAAAAAGGAAGCGTGGCAAAGGGCGGGAAAGGTGAGTGACCAACCAACACCCGAAGACAAAGCAATCTTCATTTACACCAGTTTAATGGCGCAAATAAAGCCACAAATGTACGGTAGCGCTGACATGACGTAGATTTCTGTTTAGTGCATGGACTGCTGGAGCATGCACCTAATTTATGACTAGGCCTGCGTTTGGTCATAAATTAGGCACATCCTCTGGGAGCGCAGGGGATATCAAGACTGGTGCAAAAAGTGCCAGTCTTCATAAATCTGCCCCTTGGTTTACCCTTCCATCGCTCTGCCGATTCCGCCTGGGATCACATGCCTCCTCAACTGGCTGCAGACCCTTCCTCCATAAATCGCAACCAATTGTGCTCCTCTTCCTTCCTGTTCCGCTACATCTACATTATGCATCTGAACAGGAAGAAAGAGGAGCAGAACTGTTCACGGCATTAGAGGAAGAATCCGCAACAGGGGGCCAATCATATGATGCCAGCTTGGATTGCGGAATCAGTGAAGCGATGACAGGGTACAGTGCGTACGTCTCAAAGTGACTTCTCTCCACAGGTTAGCTGAAAGAGGGTTTTTTGTGGGGGAACCCCTTTAATTAAACAAAGCTGTATTGCAATACCGGATATGGCCTGTTGGTGGTGCTGTTACTGGAGGAAATCGGCCATGCTGTTCCAATCTCAGACCCATTTCTAAAGCACTTGTCTGATGTACGAGTTTAAACTCCATGCCAGCGCCCTTTATCACGTCACATACTATTCATACCGCAGCCCTATTCCAGAAAGCACTTCCCAGACTCCTGCAAAGCTCCTTTTCTTCCCAAAAAAAGTTATCTGTTCTGTGTCACGTTTGTTTGGAATAAACTTGTCTTGGTGTGTTGTGCGCAGAGACATATTTGGAGAGAAGGGAGAAAGGATCTTTTCCAGTAAAATGCAAGTGAACTTTCTGCAGGGTAACTTCTTTACACACAGGCACAGCTTACATTTCTATCCTCCCTTACAAAACTCGGTCTGTCCCAAATGTTACTTCACAATTCCCAGATCCCAATACCCATAATACCCTGCATACAAGGAGCAGGTGCCCTCGAAGCTATGCAAATCTCAATGAGGTCACCTTTCCTATCAACTTAAAGGGAAGGTCAGCTACTTCTACTGCATGTAAGCGACGCCCGTGCAATGTACATCCGTCAACCATCATTTCAACCATATCTTTGATAGCTTTACCTGTACTTTCCACCTCTAGAAAATGTACTTTATTTGGTATGCAAATGAGGTTCAAAGAGGTTTGAAGAGCCCAGGACCCCCTCCTCCAAGTGCCCAAGCCTGACTCTCGCAAAAGGCCACGGTGGCCTCTTCATCTCTAGCTTTGCCTCCCCTTCCACTTTCTACTCGGTCCCTCTTCTTAGACTTCACTATTTTCCTTCAACTACGCCCGCGACGTCCGCCTGTGTCTCACTAAAACTTGCGCAGCCGTAGAGCATGAATCTGCCTGATCCTGCGCACTGTCTTCTCTGCGATAGGCATCGGAATTACTGCAGCCATGGGCAGCGTTGAAGGGAAGTGATGTGTAGAAACAGATCTGTACCTCACATGGATCAAAAGATCATTGCTCGGCTAGAAGATTTATTTCAAACTGGCAGATCGGGGGGGGGAGTCTAGTTGTTTCCGCTGCAGCTCAAGGGGAGTGTCTGTTATGCTGCAGCTCACTCTCTATCACAGCTCAGGAGGCAGTTGAAGGATGGAACAGAGCATGTGCGTCCTCCTCAGTGAGGTGGACAGGGAAATAAAAAAAGAACAAACAGCAGGTGGTGCCATGCAGACACATTTTAGTAGCTCAGTGCCTATACTAATTTTTTTATTACGTGCAATTACAAATGTATTCAAATCCAGGTGCCGGTTTGAAAACTGCAGAATATTTTTCATGGGACAACCCACACACAACAGCAATGTGGAAGTAAGGAGGTCCTGCATATGTCTGCTATACAGTTGCACCAGGGTGAGCGGTGAGGTTAGAAACAGGCAGACGAGTAAGCTGACCCACCTACAGGCTGAGAAAAGCCGTCGCAGCTACAGCATCAACAGGACTCAACAACGCCTGAAATAACTGCAGTAGTCATTATCTGTAGTTATGTGCCTAACTGAGCACACCGAGGACGCTGAACTGCCTTCAGTCGTGTAGTCGGCAGAGGATCTCAATACCGGAATTAAACAGATCAGTTTTGATTTTGCACATCAGGATGCATTCGTTCCGTTAGGATGCGTTTGTGTAAAATCAAAAACAGAAAAAAAATACTGGATCTGTGACTAAATACATTGAAAGTCAATAGGTGACGGATCCGTTTTTTTAGGCTCCTAAAAAACTGTTCTGTCACCATTGACTTGCATTGTTTTCAGTGCCGGAGCCGTTTTTTTTATGACCGGACATTAAACCGCAGCCTGCAGCGGTTTAGTGTCTGGTCACAAAAGGGATTGCTGCCGGAACGGAAAAAGTCCTGATGGATCCTGAACTGATCTTTTTCCATTCAGAATGCATGAGGACTAAACGGAAACATATTTCTTTTTTTCGGTATTGAGATCTTCTGCCGGATCTCAATACCGGAAAACAAGAACACAAGTGTGAAAGTAGCCTAATTGCCCGCTCGTACCAGAACTGCGGTTACATATCATGTTTTGACTGCACATCAGACTATGACTGGTCTTTGCAGGCTGCTGTTCGTGGTGGTGGTTTGCTTGTAACTTTGGATATTCTCTGCTATGTTCTCGCTTGTGACCCTCGTACACATTGTACTAGATTACAGATGACAAAAGCAGATCTGTTTGGCCAGGAAAGATCTTAACTTCCCCTCTAAAGCCAGCAAGACAAATCACTAGCCAAGCAAACACATTCCCCAAGGAGTCAACAAGCTAATTTACTGTTCTGTGGATACAGTCTGTCATAAAGACATTACCCAAGTCTCAAGTAAATAGGCGAGCATCTGTGTCAGACGGCAGGTGGAAGCGAAGCCGAGTCTGTACAGCTGTTTGGCATGTCAGCGTTTCCTATGCTGGCTGACATGTAGCCCCAGCACATGGAAAACATAGTGATCTAACATGTAGATACAGAAAAATGCTGTTGGGATGATGAATCAGGAAAGAAATACTCGAATACTATACAAACTACAGCGAAGCAGTCAGTATGAAGACCTGAATACTGTTCAGTATCTGATCATTTGGTGATTTTGCAGGAATCAATGAGGACCTCTCCCCAGACAAGTCACTTACAGTACTTGTATTCCTGATGAAATAACAGTTCTGAATTTACTTATTTTTTACAAATTTATTGTTCCGTTCCTATTATTCCTCTTAGAAACTTATGACTAAATGGACAACTGGGTGTTACCATTCGCCTTGTTAATGGGGTGGGCCACTACACAATCTGGTGTGAGTTTATTGAAACATTTCATGATTTTTTTTTTTTTTCTCATTTTTTTAAAAAGCTAAGTGATTTAGAGTGGTTCCTGACAAAATGTATAAAATTAAACTTAAAGGGGTTCTCCGGGAATGGTTTTAAATGGCCATCGGCAACCTGCAACACTACAGTGCTCTACAATAGATGGTAATGACGTGATCCTGCCTACGATATGGCATCATGGCTGAGCAGCCTGGCAGGAACACTTACCAATGTGTAGTATAGGCAAACCCCAGAGTGCAGTGTGTAGTGAGGCTCCACCACTCAGACCTGCAAGTGGAGGCCACCAGTCCTGCTCACATTCTAGGACAGGTTACCGGAGACCATTTTAAATCATTCCCAGAGAACCCTTTTAATAGCGGAGCAATATTCTCAAAATGGTCAAGAAATACATAACGTATTGCAGAAATCTTTCTTACCTTTAGGTATGGCCTGGGTGAACTTTGCACCTTTTTCTAGTTTGAAGTCTAGGAACAGAGTCGGTGTTCTTGTATAGACTTTTGACTGCAATAAATAACAATATATTAGACACACTGGGGCAGATTTAATAATCCTATAGATGGTGTAAACTTAGACCGGCAGTCTAGACCAGCACCAGATTTATCCCAGGGGCTCAGGCTGGAGGATATATGTGGTGCAGGGAGAGACACGTTTCTCTGACTCTGTGCCGGCTATTGCTTGGTTTACTTTGAGACAGAATTTTATTGTGGCACATTTTTGGCACAAAGGGTGCATCTTAGGCAGCTCCCCTTTCCTTATGAAGCCAAGCCCCATTTATGATAAGCTCCATCTACTTTTCGAGCAACTCTCAAATAGTTGTACAAACCATTATTGTGCCCTTCTTTCTTTTTTCAATACAGAATCTGGGTTCTAGGTGCAGACACATTAGTAAATCTGGGCCAATGTCTTAGTCAGAAAATGTACAAAGTGTGAAGCATGCCAGGATACATACTAAGAATTCAATACATTTCAATACACAGGGTAAGGGCAAATGGTCAACTGCACAATTTTACCTTCCTGACGGTCGAATTCTTTCATTAATTTTGTACCAGACTGTGTGCTGTCCGCATCCATTCCTGCCACATTGTAATTACCTGAGTGTGGTTCGGGGTTACCACTGCCGGTAGTGAAAGTAAACCCCGAGCCACACTCGAGGTTACCGCCAGATAGGATAATGCAGAAACACTACAAAAGGGTATGTTCACACTGTGCTTTTTGCTACAGAATTTGGCCCTTTTCTTAGATGAAATCCCAGGCAAAACAACGAAGGTGGTCGATTAGGCGTATTTATGGCGCAGATTGCGTCACAAAGGTTCTCTGCATAGCAAACTGCGACTTCTCCCTACTCACGCAGGTCTAAAAAAGTGACGTGGGCTGGGAAGGGAATTTACCATATTCCACGTCTGTTTTACGAAGCTGTCTTACATTTAGAAGCAGCGGTGGATCCGCTGAAGTTATGTAGAGGCCGGCGCCTCTTCATAACTTCAGCGGATCCACCGCCAGCTATAGGGGTTATTAAGACCGGCATCTAAAACGCTGGTCTTAATAAATAAGCCCCTAACTGTCCATTAATTTAAACAGGAATCTGCACCATAGTTCGCATAGCATGGATTTTTCTGCATCCAGATTTGAAATCCGTGCTGGGAAAAACCACAGGGCGTACAACCACACGGCGCGGTTGTGGGGTGCTCGGGACGTGGCTTTGCTGCAGTAGAGTACCGAATGGCTGATTAGGACACATCTGTCTCTTAATTAATGAACATTGCACTGTATAGTCGGTCTGTATTGTTAATGGCCATGGGGTATTAAACAATTAACAATACAAACCCACTGAAATGTGCGTTCTCATTAGTTAAATTGGAAGCAGCTGTGACCACAGCGGGACTCGACTACAGCATGGCTGCCACCGGAATGCTCCACGACCATGTAGTGTGGTCATATCCAGATGTCCATAATCAGATACATTAACCCAAGCTTATTTAAAGAGATGTACAGTATATGTAGTATATGCTGTGGAGTATTGCTCCAGAACTGACACACACAGGTCATATGACTCAGATCAAGGGAGGACTGGTACTAAAGGGTCCATATCTTGTCTGGCATGCCAGTGCATACAAGTCAGTATTTAGTATAAGTGGGAAGAGTAGAATCCATAAAGTTTCATAAAGAAAGGAGTACAGAGTTCTGGATAAGTGAGGGAGAGGTAAGGTTGTGTTCAAAAGTTTTGAGACTGACCTAAGTTTTGGTTTTCACAAAGTTTTCTCTTGGAGGATGTTTCGATCCCATTCTTTATTCACGGCAGTATTGTTCATATTGCGTTTTCTAATATTGAGAGTGAGCCCACTCCCTTGGATGAGAAGCAACCCCAAACATGAATGGTCTCCGGATGCTTTACTCTTGGAATGACACAAGACTCTTGGTAGTGCTCACCATGTCTTCTCTGAACAATCATTTTTCCAGATGTCCCTAAGCCTCATGCCACGATCGTTGTATTCTGCAGTCCACAAATTGTGGATCCACAAAAAATGGATACCATCCGTGTTGTACAGTATCTGCATTTTTTGTGGACCCATTGACTTCAATGGGTCCACTCATTGCAGAATGGATACATGGATGAGGACGGCATGCGGAGCACATCTGTATTTTGCAAATCCATGAAATCCACGATTTGCAGACTGCAAAATGGATATTGTTGTGTGTATGAGGCCTAGCAGTTTGTGGGAGGCTTCATGAGAGAAAATAATTTTCCCCAGTCCTCTGCAGTCCAATCCTTGTAGTTTCTGTAAAACATCAGTCTGTCCTTGATGTTTTTCTTGGAGAGAAGTAACTTCTTTGCTTCTATTCTTGACACCAGGGCATCCTCTAGAAGCCTTTGCTTCACTGTGCATGCTACTATTCTTGAGTAAGCTCTGCACTGGAGGTCCTGGCCAATCCTGTATCTGAATCCTCTTTAGGAGACGTCCTGGCACTTGCTGACCTTTCTTTGGTGCCTTTAAGCCTTCTTCACAGCCATGTACCTCTCAAATTTTTGATGATCCAATAAATTGTTGATTTAGGTGCAACCTTACAAGCCGCAATGTCCTTGCCTGTGAAGCTCTTTTTGTGCAAAGCAATGACGACTGCATTTGTTTCCTTGAAGGTAACCATGGCTAACAGAAGAAGACGATGATTTCAAGCACCACCCCCCTTTAAAGCAACCAGTCTGCTCTTCTAATTCAATCAGCATGACATCAGAGTGATATCAGCTACCTCACACATTCTACTGAGCTAACCAGAAGATCATTGAACTGATGTTAGCAGCTTATTTTGTGGCAGTGGAAACTGGATATTGTGATTAAGTTAATTTTCATGAAAAGAAATGACTTCGTAATTCATTGCAATTCATCTGTTCACTTTTCGTAACAAGCTAGAGTTAATACCAATTGCCACCATAAAAACTGAAAACGAAAATTTGTCTCCGTCTCAAAGCTTTTGACTTTAAAAAGGCAAATATAAAAAACACCAGGGGACAAGGATACAGATAACCCTATAAGAGCACAAAGAAATTGAGTCACCCGAATCCAAAGTTCCTGTATTTGGGTGGACAGAAGGAGAATATGACAAAAATTGCCAGATTTCTGAGTAAATTTTTGGCTTATGTCATATCTACTCAGGCAATACAGCAACACCAACAAATAGGTTTAGTGCATATTATATACTATGTGGAACTTTCAGAATAACTGGGAATTCCCAAGTGGGAACTTTGAGAATATCTTTCTATTAATCTTTATCCAGTACAAATGTAACCACTTTCCAACAAGATTTGCTTCATGCAATCAAAGTATCCCTCCGATTCATAAAAAAGTAATTGTAATTTTGGAGATTGGCCCACCAGAGTAACAGAGGATCTTAGTGGGCCCAAGCTCTGACACAATGTTGAACGGCAAGAGCCCAGCCGAAGACAACACCAGGTGGAGCTGACTTTTGAGACAGTCATTTGCATTTAGGGTCTACTAGTATTTATGGGCTGATTCAAAATGGAATTTATTAGACCTTATGGATGATTGAGGATATCAATAAGGATTACAAAGTAATAAATAATGGAAATACTCATGTCTTTATAGATGGAGGTTGGCCCTCAGAATCACATTCTCCAATATACCAGTTATGGATGGTCAGTTGCATAATTTGTAATCAGATTTAAACAGGCTAAGAGTCATACAAGTTCCTAACATTGTTCCATGTTTCATAAAATAGCCCCTCAGACCTGACCAAAGAAAGGACATTGCTATGTAGTAGTGCTGGACCCAAAGCCTGATTGATCCAGACCAGTGTCCATGTAAAGAGCAATTTTAGGCCCCATTTACACGTCCGCGGTGTGTTGCGGATCCGCAACACACCATGCCGGCACTCCCCATAGAGATGCCTATTCTTGTCCGCAGGCTGCGGACAAGAATAGGACATGCTCTATCTTTTGCGGAGCCGAAACCCGGAAGTTTGGGGCCGCGGCTCCGCAAATGCGGAAACGGAGAGCACATAGTGTGCTCTCCGCATCATGTCCAGCCCCATTCACAATGAATGGGTCCTTATCTATTCCGCAGAATTGTGGAATAGATGCGGACGTGTGAATGGGGCCTTACAGTTGAAAGCTCATAGAGGGGAAAACATTAAAAAACCGTAAAAGGCAAACTAGGTAAACGTAAAAAATATAGACATGTCTGACTTTTTCCATTAAAGCTATAAAGGCTGTAAGATGTTTGCAGCTGACAGTCCAGCAGACGAAATAGTAATTCTTTATTGGCCATTCCACATAGCAATAACTCACCACTCAAACACTCATTGACTTCTTCACCATGAATAATTGGAACAAGAACATGAAAAGACAACCAACATGAGTTTTCACTTATTATACATGTTACCAATTTACATATTTGCTGTCTAAATTGCTTTTGGGTTTTCATAAAACAAAATTGATATGAGAGGATCGTCTGAAGATGGAGAGATGAAAGGATGCTGCTGTATAGAAGATGAATTACTGTATTTCATGTATGACATTTTTTTTACCGTATTTTAAGGTTAATATAAAACAACTGTGCTAAAGGAACTGTACACTTTTGACAATCCCATATTGTTGGAAGGGTCCCATTCTAACAGACTTGGACCTAGATTGTCCCTCTGCTTTAATTTGCAGGTTGTCCCACTGCTGTAATCTGTAGGGGAATATGGCATCCAGTGTTTCATTTCTCTACAGCGCCCCCACAGGGGAGATAAGGCATTGTATGGTGCTAATTGGAATCAAAGGGTAATAAGAGAGAGAGGTATGCTGGGTCACAAAGAAAGACAGATGCTCTTCCTATCTATTCTCTACTCCTAATGATCATTGGGAAGTTCCTAAAGAAGGAACAGTTTTCTAATAACGCAGAAAACCCTTATATGGTTTTAAAAATAGGTTTTCTAAGCAAAATAGGTCTGTGAAGTGTTCCTCCACCGATACCACTATGTAAATCTGACCCCTGAGTAAAAGTGAAGGGCTATGTCATCGGACTACTGATTATAAAAATCTATAAAAATATTGTTGAAGGAAATACATTTTCCAACCTGCTCATGGACCTCCTTGTAAATGTATACTGTTGAGAACTTCCTCAGATCATCCAAAGTGGTTGATACCAAAACTACATTTAGATCTCAACCAATAAAAGTAGCCTCAAATTTTAGGCTCCATATAGCCTGAACTGAGGACATAGCTTTGGATTACAAGGCTGATTTGTCTGTCCAATAATCCAATCCAATAGACCGATTTGGTTCCAGCCTGGGACATTTAGCATTTTCTATGACTGTCAAGTTGCAGTTTCTATCTCTAGTGTATATGTTTCCCACTGGCTGCAAGGTATCCCTTCTGTAGTAACATCTATGTGAAAGAAGATGAGCAACAATCTTTATCTTGTCCAATGGCTATTACCTAATGGAAGGAAAAGAGGCCACCTACACTGAAGATACAAAAAAATGAGGATAAGTTGAGGTTAACCTTCACATCACAACAATCCATAATTCTCCGGTATAAGCCTGCGGTTTTTGTCTGGCCGCATCTCCGTCCCGTCTCCATTCTAGTGAATGGAGTCGGGGCGGACTTCCAGCACAACACGTGTGCAAATGATAGTATGGGTCCGGCAGGCTGTTACCCTGCTGGAACAGCCTGCCGGACAAGCCTAACGCCAGTGCAAAACAAGCCTTAGCCCAAGACTGAAATGTATTCTATTTGTATTTCTATACTGTGGAATACTGGGGATATTTTAGGCACATGAAATGTTAATTCTGAATTAAAGGGGTTTTCCAGAGTTTTATACTGATGACTAGGGATGAGCGAATCGATTCGCATAAAACTTCATTCTAATACTGTACGGAGCAGAAGCGCCGTACTGTATTAGAATGTTTTGGCTCTCGTGAGACTTTGCGAAGAAATAACTTCGGCTCATCAGAGCCAATACATTTTAATGCTGTATGGAGTTCCTGTTCCTTACAGTATTAGAACAAAGTTTTATGCGAATCGACTTCAGATGTTTCATTCAAAGTCGATTCGCTCATCCCTACTGATGACCTATCCTCTGGATAGGTCGCCAGTACCTGATCTGTGGGGGTCAGACACCCAAGAACCCTGCCAATCAGTTGTTTGAGAAGGCAGCAGTGCTTGCAGTAGCGCTGTGGTCTTCTTCAGCTTTCCCAGGCCAGGTGGCGTCACGTTCATCGTTCACATGGCCTAGATGCAGCTCAGCTCCATTGAAGTAAATAGAGCTGCAACACCAAGCACAGCTGCTATACAATGTACGGTGCGGTGCTTGGTAAGCAGAGAGAAGGCTGCGGCACTGCTGTGAGCACCGGTGCCTTTTCAAACAGCTGATTGGCTAGAGCCCCAGGTGTCGGGATCAGATACTGGTGACCTATCTAGAGGATAGGTCATCAGTATAAATCTCCTGGAATTTTTTTTAAATTTTACAATCAATCCTGGAAAATAAATCAAGAGTGTGATTTGTAAAACATGAGCAGCTGATAAACAGCTCACCTTGATTCCCATTGACTCTCCAGAGATAACAGTAACAGTTACCCCATCTTTCGATGGTTTGGGAATGTCAGCATTTTTTAGCTCCTGGTATTCGGGTGGAACCATCTTCTCAGAACTTTTCAGATTAACCCACAGTTGTAATCCATGTGCTGGTTCATCTGTACAAGGCATCTCTGCATGGACAATACCACGGCCAGCTGTCATCCACTAAGTCAGAAATTACATAAAAGTCATTAAAAGGGAACAGTAAAATACAAATCTAAAGGCACACACAAAGGTCAATATACCACACACTTTCCATAACAGCAGGAATAATCCGTTTACTAGAGCCATGCCATTAATAGTTCTGCCCATAGATTGATAAAAGGAGATGAACACCACTCATGGTCAGTAATGAAGATGTCTCATTAGAGGCAAATCCATACAAAGTCGGGGGACCAAGTGCTGGTCCCATTTCCAGTACTCCCCAGCAAACTGCTGATTTTGCCAAAGGAAGCTGCAGCCGGCTAGGAACTTTCCCAGGAGCATCTGCTCAGATCAATGGTCATCCAAGTAATACAAGAATGACTCCAGGCAACCAGAGGAGCTCTTATTCTGGGTTGGGTTCACCTCTGCAGAACATGTGCGCATCCAATTTAAACGGCATCATAAATTGTGGTATACTGTATCATCAGTAAGGTCTATGGGCTCTTTTACTTGAGCTGAGGATAGAGGCAATTATTGATGAGTCTTCATGATAATTGCCTTGCGTAAAGGCGCCACCGATCACCCGACGTACGTGTAAATGCTCCTTTGTCGGGCGATTTAATCTTTCCTCAGGGTCTTGAAATTGTAAGTTTGTTGGCAGCAGAATGGGACTGAGCTGCACATAGGGCGTGTGAAAAATGAACGGCACTGGCTAAGGAAGAGTCAGCAGAGTTCCCCGGAGCGCCACAGCCTCTCCAAACAGCCGACCTTCAGGGGTCTAGGAGTTGGACCTCCACTGAACAGATATTGATAACCTGTCCTGAAGATATAGGCCATCAATAATGAACTCCTAGAAAACCCCTTTAATGGTAAGATATTAGCTCCAAAATCAGCTCCACTTGGGCCTGTCTTCTGCTTGACCTTTGGGTCAATCCTTTTATTCTTTAGCCTGGACCTTCTGGAGCATCTTCTGGTTGGTCAGATCCACCCTGTGTAAATGTGAGCTAGCCAGATTCAATCCTATATAGAGTGATAGCAATTTAGTATAAATTACTGCTATATATCCTAGTATATTAGTAAGGACTCTAAGATTTATGGATCTATTTCATTTTATCTCGCTCCACTTAAAGCGATATGATCTTTTTCTGTGGAAGACTATGTCTGTAGGTGGGTACTTAGTGACTTGTTTGTGTAATGTGAGGGGTGCTCTTTTGCCCTATAGCTGGTCCCACATGAGGATACATCAGTGACGCCTGGTTCTAAATTGCTTCCAAAACCATCTGCTTGCAAAAACTACATTGATAGGATTCTTGATGACTAGTTTCAATGGCAGACCATTTTAATGGAGATTCTCTTCAATACATCAATCTGCGGACACTTCGTTATAGGCTGAAATACAAGACAAGAAATATATATAAAATGTAATTGGATAATTACCTGCAAGTCTCCAGGGTCCAATCTGCCAACGTGTCCACAAAAGTCTTCATGCGCCATGGACCCTCCATCCAGTAAGTAAGAAACCTAATAAAAAGATGCTTGAACATGTTTATTGTGATATCATTGCGGATATATACAGTATAGATGTATACCTGCAATAGGTATAACACAATGAAGTCAATTCAGTAAGCTAAACGTGCCAAATTTTTTTTTTGTGAAGAGAGGTAAAGGAGTCAAATGTATAATTTTTTTGCTTAGAGTGTTCATTTCAGAGGTTTAATGCTAGTAAGCTATTGGTTGTCATAGGGCAGTGCAATATACAACATTTCCAGACCATGGGTCTGCAGCTCACAAGCCGTCAGTGCATGCTGAGAGTTGTAGTTGCACAGCAGCTGGAGAGCCACAGGTTGGAGACCAATTCTATATACGTATCACGACCATAGGCGATTAGCTTGCCAGTTGTATACTGCAGAGGAAATCCAGTATCTTCTACATTAAAGGGACACTGTCACCTGGATTTTACTTTCTGAGCTAATAACATCACCACATCAGTCTCCACGATTTACAATAAAGTATACTAGTATTACCGCCCTGTCCAAACAATATAAAACAAGTCCAGCTCACCCAGTAATGTCCGTGCCCGGAACGAGTCAAGGTCGGCTCTTCTCACATAGGAAATAGGATGAATGAAGTTCCAGTAGCGGATACTTCTTTCGTAGCTTATCTTTATTTGTCATTCAGCTTCGGCGAAAACAAACAGTGGACATCACCTCTCACCATCTCTGATCAGGTTTACATGTTTCGAACTTCTGTGTTCTTAATCATAATCTCAAGGTGCGCTCAGCTCTAGGGGGGTTCTTTTAAATGTCTCCTCCCTCCGTGACCAGGTGAGTCAAATATATGACTAAATGATCAGGGGAGGAGGAAAGAAGAAAAAAACCAACCAAAAGGAAACCCAGGCTGAGTGCTCCAACTTCAACATAAATAAGACCGGTTTATTAGCCGGTTATCATTATCATATATAATTAAAAATACACAAACTTGTTACAAATCAACTAAGGCTACTTTCACACTGCTGTTTTTGGGTCTGCTTGTGAGATCCGTTTCAGGGCTCTCACAAGCAGTCCTAAACGGATCAGTTTGTCCCCAATTCCAGGGCTGTGGAGTCGGTAGATAAATTGTCCGACTCCGACTCCGACTCCTCAGATTTTGAAACTTCCGACTCCGACTCCGACTCCTCGACTCCGACTCCTCTGTATTTAATATGCAAATACGAAGCTGTTCCACTAAGTTCTTCTAATCTTCTCTAGCACAGAGAGGTAGTTGAGCAGGAGCTGCTGCCTTCTCCTTTGTGTGCTGATCTTCTGCTGAAGATAGAGCAGTGGGAGGATCCAGGAAGGGGCATTTATTTTAAAACATGATTTTCCTAGTAGAATCCCATAGTCATGTTTAAAATTTAAGCTAACAATCTGAGTTTACATGTTTTATAGCCTTAGCTGAATGATAGCAGTTTTTCAAATGGTTTACAGCTTCAGTCTTGAACTATTGACTATCCATTCCCTTCACTTATACAAGTGTCTCCAGTCCTTAATCAGTTATCAGTGAGAGGCTAGGATAACCATGGGTTCCCTGTAACAGCAGACCACAAGACAATGGAAAGTGTAAGTATTGCCGCTCCTTAAAGGGACACTGACAGGCTGATTTTCCAGCTAAAGATATATATATACTGGTATTCATCAGAGAATTAGGAATAAAACTATACTAATGTTACCCCCAGTTAAGCTGTACTTGTGTTTAAAAAACATTTTAATCTGTATGCAAATTCACTATCTTTGTGCCCAATGGGGCAGCGTCTCCTGCGGCTTTGTGCCCAGCCGCGCCAGTACAGCTTCCCAGCGCTGTTCCCCTCGTTATTATTCACTGCACTGGCCTTTTTTTCAGGCTAGCCGAGCGCTGAATTCCTGCGCAGGCGCACGTGTAGAGTGCTGGCAGCAGCCTCGTCTGGCTATGCTGAGGCTGTGCCAGCTTTCTCTCTTCCTCCTCGCTACCTAGTCCTGTCTAGTGCTGCCAGTACTCTACATGTGCGCCTGCCCCTTGGGCACAAAGGTAGAGAATTTGCATATTGATTAAACGTTTTTAAACACAAGTAAACCTCAACTGGGGGTAACAGTCGTCTAGTTGTATTCCTAATCCTCTGATGAATACCAGCAGATATATCAGCCTGTCAGTGTCCCTTTAACTGCATAGTAAAGCATATGAAAAGCGTGCTTCTTCACGGTCACTTAACGTCTTTGTTTAGCGGTAACGTGACGCACTGCATGCATTGGCCTTTATTCTTACAGTAGAGAAGTAATTAATTATAACTTTATCTGAATTGGGACATTTAAACTTGCTTTTTTTTTATTCCAATTTTTTTTAATTCCAATTTAAATCTAGTAGGAGTCGGAGTCGGAGTCGGTCCATTTTTTGCCGACTCCGACTCCAGGTACCCAAAATTGCCTCCGACTCCGACTCCTCGACTCCGACTCCACAGCCCTGCCCAATTCATTCTGAATGGATAAGGATTCATTCAGAATGCATCAGTTTGGCTCTGTTCCGCCTCCATCCCGCCCTGGAGGCGGACAACAAAATGCTGCTTCCAGCGTTTTGGTGTCCGCCTGGTGACGCGGAGGCAAACACAATATGGTACAATTGAAAATGGATCCGTCCCCCATTGACTTTCAATGGTGTTCAAGACGGATCCGTTTTGACTTTATTAAAGATAATACAAATGGATCCGTTTTGAACGGATGCATGCGGTTGTATTATCGGTGCGGATCTGTCTGTGCAGATACATGACGGATCCGCACCAGACGCAGGTGTGAAAGTAGCCTAAATGATTGAATGATCAGGGGAGGAGGAAAGAAAGAAAAAAACAACCAAAAGGAAACCCAGGCTGAGCGCTCCAACTCCAACATAAATAAGACCGGTTTATTATCATATATAATTAAAAATACACAAACTTGTTACAAAAAACATATGGATCTAGAGGTCTTCTTCACTAGTATAACCTAATCCGTATTATATATATGTGAAGACCATACTATAAATCGCATAAAACAAACGCATAATGTGCATGAAACAAGTTATATCCTAGTAAGTATTGGTAACTGTTAAAATCACAGGTGGCAGATAAGTACAGGGAGGGTACGGTATATACTAGCTCTTCCCATACTGCCCCGATCAGAAACAGAACCAAGCAACAAGGGCCTTTAAAACTAGAGGTTTTTAATAGTAATGCATTAATTCTTTCTTCAGGTTGAGTCCAGCAGGAAATCTGGTATCCAACCTGAAGATCCAGTAAGCTTCTTGTAACAGGATTTTTTTCTGCAGGTCACCTCCTCTGGGAGATAATGTCACTTTTTCAAAAGCAAATGTACGCAGACTACTTATGTTTCAGTTATGTTTAATCATAAAGTGGTTCGCTGCGTTCGAAATACCAGTGGCTGAGGGGTTAACATGTAGTTTAAATGGTCCCGAAATCTAGTTTTGAATTGTCTGCTAATGCTTCCCACATACATTAGATCACAGATGGTGCAAATTATATTATAAATTACACCCGACGTGTTACAATTAATGTGAATTTGAATAGGTTGAGTATCCGTATGTTAGGAATTCTCAAATTTGGTCGTTTGTGTCACGTTGGGTGTAATTTATGTTATAATTTGCACCATCTGTGATCTAATGTATGTGGAAGCATGTAGCAGACAATTCAAAACTAGATTTCAGGAGCATTTAAACTAGCAATTGTTAACCCTCAGCCATTGGTGTATATAGAGCGCAGCTGAACCATTTTATATTTAAACATAACCGAAACATAAGTAGTCTGCGTACATTTGCTTTGTGAAAAAGTGACATCTTTCAGAGGAGGTGACATGAAAAAATCCCAGCTTACTGGATCTTCAGGTTGGATACCAGATTTCCTGCTGGACTGAACCTGAAGAAAGAATAAATGCATTCTATTAAAACCGCTATTTTAAAGGCCCTGTTGCTTGTCTCTGTTTCTGATCGAGGGCAGTATGGGAAGAAGCTAGTATATACCGTGACCCTCCCTGTACTGATCTGCCACCTGTGATTTTAACAGTTTGCTTACTAGGATATAACTTGTTTCATGCACATTATGCGTTTGTTTTATGCAATTTATAGTATGGTTTTTACATATAAATAATATGGATTAGGTTATACTAGTGAAGAAGACCTCTAGATCCATACGTTTTTTGTAACACGTTTGTGTATTTTTATTATATATGATAATAAACCGGTCTTATTTATGTTGGAGTTGGAGCGCTCAGCCTGGGTCTCCTTGGTTAGTTGTTTTTCTTTCTCTTTCCTCCTCCCCTGATCATTCAATCATTTTGCTTGACTCACCTAGGTCCGCCGGGAGGGAGGAGACATTTAAAAGAACCCCAGAAAGCTGAGCGCACCTTAGAGATTATGATTAAGAACACAAGAAGTTGAAACATGCCAAAACCTCATCGAGGAGGTGGGTCGGGAGATGATGCCCACTGTTTTTTCTTCAATGCTGAATGACAAATAAAGATAAGCCACGTAAAGAGTTACCCGCTGCTGGAAACCGTTCATCCCATTTTCTGCCCTGTGCTTGCTTTTATTTTGTCTAAAAATATCAGTTTTGATCAATATGTGAATTACCTAAATAAGAAGCCCATGGGGACCTCCGGCGAGCTGGAGCCCAGCCGCACCCATTACTCGGGCCCAGCACCGCCCACTGCTAATTTATACACTCCTCTTCGCCGACGTAATGTTTCTGCAGCGCCCGTAATCCCACGCATGCGCCCTGTACACACGTCAGTGCCCGCGCAGTGTCCTGGCATCGGCCTCACATTGCGCATGCGCCAGCGCGGGATTACAGGCGCTGCACAAACATTACGTCGGTGAACAGGAGTAAATAAATTAGCAGTGGGGCGGTGCTGGGCTCCGAAGTAATGGAAGTGGCTGGGCTCCAACTGCCGGAGGGACGTCCTCTTGGGGTCTTTATTTAGGTAATTTACATATTGATAAAACCAATTTTAGAGACAAAATAATAGACACAGGGCAGTGATACTAGTATATTTTAATATAAATCGTGGAGACTGATGTGGTGATGTTATTAGCTCAGTAAGTAAAGTCCTTTAAAGAGGTTATCTAGTATAGAAAAATCTTTTCATATGCTCTTAGGAATAGCGGGGAAGATTTTTTAATGTCTGATTTGTACAATAATTTGCAATTTTTTGCGCTTCTCGCTACTTTTCAATAGTGGCAATAAAATGGGTATTTTTAGCTGGAGGGGGCATGGCCTTCCAATGACTAATTTATTATAAATTATACCAGAAACGGATTTCAAATTGTTGAAGATACGCCTGTGCCTCTATGGTGCATTTTGAGCAGATGAACTTTAGACTAAGACTGGCGTTTGTTATGCCAGTCTTAGTATAATTGCCACTGTAAGGGCTGATGCACACAAATGTATTTTGTTTCTGTGTCCGTTCCGCTTTTTTTTGCAGATATGATGTGGACTCATTCATTTCAATGGGTTACCAAAAATGCAGAACGTGTGCTGTCTGCATCCGATATGTCTATTTGATAGCTCATAAAAAAGATAGAACATGTCCTATTCTTGTCCGTTTAGGGGACAAGGATAGGCATTGTTACATTAGATCAGCAAAAAAAAACTGATGCAATACGGATGTCACACAGATGTCTTCCGTATTTTTGTAGATCTGTGTTTGCGGACTGCAAAATACATACCGTCTTGTTCACAATCCTAAAGGGAACACAGGAACCCATGGATTGCAGAGAAAAATGAGCAATGACAGATTACAACTGATTTCTGGGCTTCATAGCAGGGGACACTTTGTGATCCACTTGCTGCCAAGGACCCTTCGAGCGGGGATCATCTAAAGCAGAGAACCCTTTAAGCTGCTTCCCAGCCAGTAACAAGGAGTCCCATACAGACTAGGTTTTCTATGTGACAACACAGGAGAGCGGGATAATTGGAGCAAGACTACATGAGGTACAAACTGCATCAGTGAAGAGGAGCATATCATGAGTATAATTACCAATATTATTATTATTATTTACTTCTTCTTGGTCATATTGATATAGTCAAGGATCTGACCCTCAGTACCAGATGTGGGTGGTCTATTCGAGGAGAAACACAACAATAACTAAACAAATGCTGTCAAAATCCTACTAGCAAATATGTGGACCAATCTCTCAGAGTAGATCACAATCACACGATTGTTTATTCTGATGGTCTAGTTAGCAGAAGTCATAGTCAACTCCTGCACTAGTGTTGATCGAGCACCAAGTACTCGGGTGCTCGGTAGAGCATCTTCCCAATGCTCAGGTGCTCTACAGAGCACCCGAGCTCAATGGAGTCAATGGGAGGGGTGGTGTCAGGACCTCTAGTGCGGGCTTAGGAGTCCCTGCTCTGTTCATTTATAGCCATGTCCATATATGGAGTCAGTGCTTGGGGGACACAGAGTGTATTTAAATCTAATTTAGTCTGTATTTCAGATGAGTTTCTGCTGGGATTTAATTTGATTTAAATACAGTGACTCTAGCATCTCGTCGAGCACACGCGGTGTTCGGTCGAGCATGCTCGCTCAACACTACTCTGCATTCAGTTCTACTTCTTTATGCCAAAGAAGAGGAGGCATTTTGGCTGTTAGTGGCTGTGTGTGAGAGGATGCTGCCTGATTACTTCAACAGGAGAATTATTGGTAATGCTAATCCCAGATATGCCGGTTATCATTGTGCTGTATAATATATAGGTTGTGCACAGATTTCTCTGCCTCTATATAGTAAGCATTTTCATAAAGCTGTTGGGTTGTCATTTTAGCAGTTTGGGTTTATGTATTTCGAGTTTTCTCCATTAGCAGACATACAGTACACTTTTGCCGCCCTCTCCACATCCATAAGTGCATAGAACATATAGCAACAGCCGGAGGAGCTGAGCGGATTGATATATAGTTTTGGGGAAAGGAGTCAACGAAACTTATAATTTTATAAATTAAAATCTCTGCATTTATAAAATTCAAAATGTTATATTGAAAGGGAGTCTGGCAGCAGTCTTGACCCTGCTAAATTGCTGACGGCACTAGGCTGAGAAAGGCAGGACAAACATCTTTGGTGGAGCTTTTATTATTAAGAGTATTGTGAATATGAAGTTATATTCTGCCAGGTTCTGCTCTTGCTTTACAGCCCTCCGTTGTACTCTGAAAGCAGTAGATCTTTTACCAGGTAAGGGTGTGTCCCCCGCAAAGTTACCGACACTGGCAACACTGACTGGATAGTGTCAGACTGTACAGGGACACATCCCCAAGTGGTAACATCCATCTGGACCTTCACTGCAAATTGCTAGTAATCCATTCATAAGTTCTAGTAGGAATAATAAAAGAATTGTACAACATAGAGTCATAAGAATGCTAAAACAGACATGTCAGGAGCAATGACAGATCATCTTTAACCTTAGTGACCAAGCCTGTTTGGGCCTTTATGACCAAGTTCTTCCTTTTTTCATCGTCGCGTTCCAAGAGCTATAACTTTTTTATTTTTCCGTCTATATAGCTTTATTTTTTGCGGGATACGTTGTAGTTTTTAAAGGCGCCATTTTGGAGTAAACATGACTCTCTGATTAACTTTTATTAACTCTTTCTGGGAGGGCAATGGGAAAAAAAAAGCAGTACTGCCACTGCGTTTTTACGTTATAAATTTTACGATTTTCATTATTCGGTATAAATAACATAATATCTTTATTCTCTGGGTCAATACAATTACAGCGATACCAAATACGTATAGTTTTTTTTACGTTTTACTACTTTTTTTGCAATAAAACCCCTTTTTTTAAAACAAAAAAGGATTTTGCATTGCCGCTTCCCAAGAACCATAACTTTTTTATTTTTTATTCTTTGTGGGGGCTTGATTTTTGCGGGACGCCTTGTATTTTTCATTGGTATCATTTTGGAGTAAATGGCGCTTTTTGATCGCTTGTTATTACATTTTTTTGGTGGCAACTAAGAATAAATTAGCAATTCTGTCTTTTTTTTTTTTTTTTTTTTTTTTAAGGCGTTCACTGTAGGAGATAATTTATGTGATATTTATGTAGACTGGGTCATTACAGACGCGGCAATACCAAACATATGGGGAGATTATTTTTTGCAATTTTTTTCATTGAAAAGCGTATTTTGAATGTAAAAAAAAGCATGTTTTTTATTTTGTGGAATTTTTTTATTTCATAAATTTAATAAATGTTTTTTTTTTGTTTGTTTTTTACCACTTAATAGTCCCACAAGGGGACTATAACAAACAGTATTTTGATTGCTTTTAAAATACAATACATTATCTCTATAATGCACTGTATTTTAACAGCAATGCTATTCTAACATTGACCGGCAGGCTGCGCCAGAGAGGCACAGGCTGCTGGAAACCTACTACAGGAAGGACCGGGACCTAGGGATCGGAAGCCAGGTAAGGCTTCACAACACATCAGCACCCCGCAATCGCATTTGCGGGGTGCTGATGGGTGACGGAGGGAGTCACTGCCATTGCGCCCGGCATGTAAAGCGTTAAACAGCACGGATCGGCACTCCTGCCAGTCCGGGCTGTTAGAGCAGGGCCCGGTTCTGATGTGACCCGTGCAGCGCTTAGACTGGGCTGCGGTGACCCAGCCTAAGGCCCCTTAGTGACCGCCGTAAAAACACGTATGAGTGGTCACTAAGGGGTTAAGTACTAAGGCCATGTTTACAACTCCGATAAGCGTTTCCGGCAGGCTTTTTCGCCAGAGAACAGCCTCCTGGAGTTCACCAGACCTGGCATTGCCAGATTCTGAAGATCACCGCTGGATCCTTATTGACTATAATCGGGTCCGGCGAGGATCTGGCCACTTTACGGCATAAATGCTGGGCTTTGGCTGGACAGAAAACTGTTGCATGCGACAGTCTTTAGTCTGGGCGACAGCCAGCATTTGTGCTGGATCAGGCAGCTGGGTCAGTTTTCCAGAGATATGTCCTTAAGAGGTTGTCTGAGATTTTCAGAAATGTGGCTAAGAGAAGGCATTGTGATGAAGAAATAAATAATACCTGTTCAATACCATGCCGTTCCAGCGCCACTGCTCTGGTGGTCCCTGCCAGCGTGTAGTAGAATGCTTTTTTACCAAACCATGATTGCAAGGTGTTCCAGTTATTTGTCATATTCTATTTTGATGATCAATTTAATAAAAAATGTAATTAAAATGAATTGGTAAAATCTGTGGCATTTTTAACAATCATTGTTGCACTCAGTAAAGAATAGCACCTGATCTTTTTGTGTTTCAGGTGCCTTGGTAGATCAGGCGGTATTTGAAGAACTCATCAAGGATTATTTGCCTCAGTTGACTGATCACATGACAGACATGACATTTTTCTCATCGGTCTCTCTCTCGTGGTTTCTCACCCTCTTCATCAGCGTCCTGCCTATCGAAAGTGCTGTCAGTGTGGTGGACTGCTTCTTCTATGATGGGATCAAAGCCATCCTCCAGCTGGGATTGACGGTGCTGCACTTTAATATTGACAAGCTGCTGGCCTGCAAAGACGATGCCGAAGCTGTTACTATCCTCAACCGGTATGAGATTCCAGAAGACTCAGTGTGAGCATGTATCGGGTATTACCAGTAGCTCTGTGACTAGTTAATGAGGGATATGTGTGGTTTCCAGGAG